>JAOTOL010001613.1:365000-1090000 GCA_034440575.1 Imbricaverruca yamaguchii | reverse complement strand
GTACACCAGCTGACACGACAGGCGGTAGCAGCCAGACCCCCAGTACACCAGCTGACACGACAGGCGGTAGCAGCCAGACCCCCAGTACACCAGCTGACACGACAGGCGGTAGCAGCCAGACCCCCAGTACACCAGCTGACACGACAGGCGGTAGCCGCCAGACCCACAGTACACCAGCTGACACGACAGGCGGTAGCAGCCAGACCCCCAGTACACCAGCTGACACGACAGGCGGTAGCAGCCAGACCCCCAGTACACCAGCTGACACGCTTTTGCGACTTATCGTGGCCATCACGTGTTGAGTACAACATGAAGCATGACTGACTGGGTGCAGTGTGGTGATAGTCAACTGTATGATAGTGTGCTCTTTTGATAAATATACCTCATACTATTATTTTTGCGTCGCCCCTTGTGGTAGCGTGGATCATGTCTTCGGCAAGCCGTGCAATGCAGGGAAGTTGTCACGCTGACTGAGAATGTTGGCGCTGCGGTCGGTGTGTTATTTGGCGAACGATTCGCACACAAACAAGTTGCCATGGCGACGGCCCCGCATCATAGTAACCGCATCAAGTATCGGCCGTTAGCAAGTGCACGGGCGGCATAAAGAAAAATCTGGCTTGCTTGCTTCGTTATGTGAACTTGTGTCGGCACAGATTGAAGTCCGCAGTAGGGACATGCTATATTCTATAATACACGGTAAGTAATCGCTTAGTAAGTGTATTCACAGTAAGAACTTATATACGTTGGTCATCAAACATCTCACATTTTTTCTGCTTTTACTTCTTAGCAAAATCGAATATTTTCCACGACTCCTAGTCACCTGGATAAATTCAGATACTTCATGATCAACTCTCACAATCGACACCAGTCACGCCCGCAGTGCTGCCGATAGTTAAGCGTTGGAGTCGCCAGTGAACCTGACACGGAGTCGCTGAGGAGCCTGGAAAACATCGACAGAATCGCTCATACATAAAACCACTGGTTGCCTTCTTGCGTCTGGGGCTCATTCGCCGTATCCCACAAATAGTCTGACTGTCGTGAATGTGTCGAATGTGATTGTGCGCCAATGAACATTAAAAGACGGATTTATCGTGACGATATTTCCGCGGAGACCCTCGTCGGAGTAACGAATTCGGGGTCTCGTGTTTGTCATTGTCAATGCGCACAGCCATGTAGCAGCAGCCTCCGTGAAAATGTTGACCGCAATAGCATCGCAAGGTAAACAGAGACCAGTGGGGAACACAAAACGAGATCGTAGTAAATCCGCGCGGCGTCTGGTGCGAGGTGACTTAGTACTCCTCCTCGTCTCCCTCCGCCTCGACGGAGTCGACACCGACCTCCTCGTAGTCCTTCTCCAGGGCGGCCAGGTCCTCGCGCGCCTCGGAGAACTCGCCCTCCTCCATGCCCTCGCCCACGTACCAGTGGACGAAGGCGCGCTTGGCGTACATCAGGTCGAACTTGTGGTCGAGCCGGGCCCAGGCCTCGGCGATGGCGGTGGTGTTGGAGAGCATGCAGACGGCGCGCTGCACCTTGGCCAGGTCGCCGCCGGGCACCACCGTCGGCGGCTGGTAGTTGATGCCCACCTTGAAGCCGGTCGGGCACCAGTCGACGAACTGGATGCTGCGCTTGGTCTTGATGGTGGCGATGGCGGCGTTGACGTCCTTGGGCACGACATCACCACGATATAGCATGCAGCAGGCCATGTACTTGCCGTGGCGCGGGTCGCACTTGACCATCTGGTTTGACGGCTCGAAGCAGGCGTTGGTGATCTCACTGACGGACAGCTGCTCGTGGTAGGCCTTCTCGGCGGAGATGACCGGCGCATACGTGGCCAGCGGGAAGTGGATGCGCGGATATGGCACCAGGTTGGTCTGGAACTCGGTCAGGTCGACATTGAGCGCGCCGTCGAAGCGCAACGAGGCGGTGATGGAGGAGACGATCTGGCCGATCAGCCGGTTCAGGTTGGTGTAGGAGGGCCGCTCGATGTCCAGGTTGCGCCGGCAGATGTCGTAGATGGCCTCGTTGTCGACCATGAAGGCGCAGTCAGAGTGCTCCAGCGTGGTGTGCGTGGTCAGGATCGAGTTGTACGGCTCGACCACGGCCGTGGCGATCTGCGGCGCCGGGTAGATGGCGAACTCCAGCTTAGACTTCTTGCCGTAGTCGACGCTGAGCCGCTCCATCAGCAGCGAGGTGAAGCCGGAGCCGGTGCCGCCGCCGAACGAGTGGAAGATGAGGAAGCCCTGCAGGCCTGCAGCACACCGCCTCCACGTTACTATGGATGTGACAGTGCCACAGCGTCGGAACTGGAGATTCGACGCAAGTACACCAGCAGGTACAGCGACACTTGACCAAACCACCTCGTGACAGCCGCTGACGCCACACAATCACCGACACATGATTCGACAGGAATGACATTTTGACGTAATGATGATCAGTTGCCCTTTGAACGATCAGGCAAGCCTGTGGCTGTAACGAACGGCACCTGACTCCGCCACTCCGCATCTGAAACTATATTGTATGCAGACATTCCACAGTATATACTGTGCGCATATCACGTCGACCTCGCGAATATTGTACAACGTATCTCTTGGAACTTACCCGTCACGCCTCTTAGATACAACCACATTGGCTGGTTGGAATGGGATTTTCCTGTACTAACTTACACTATTCCCTTCTGATCATCGAGTAATGCTTGTCGCAGTCCAGGACATCGCCGACAGCAAAGTAGCGCCAAACTACTGAATATACAGATACGGTGTACCTACTCAATAAACGACTAAAAAATTCGAATAGAGAAGTAATTCCCAGAGGGAATGACAGCCACTAGAGCTGCGGAGAACGTCCTTCCGTCCATCCGTGCGAACACCGTACACAATTTAGCTCCTTTACTAGTAGCATTATTATTATTTACAAATTCACCTGTAGATATTCATTGCATCGTCTAGATCTATATAGCTAGTATCAATTCAATTCAATTTCGGGTTTGTGTTGTGCTGTTGGATATCGTACAAACCTAGCCTTGCGCTCACCAATTGCATACATATCGTGCATGCATGATTTGACATATCTGCCAATCAAATAGCGCACATGCAGACTTTGCCTACGCCTGACGATCAGCGGAAACTGAACTTGGACATGCCACACCATGCTCCGGTGGTCAGCGCGTCAGCTCACCGGTGCACTGGTCGGCCAGCTTCCGGGTGCGGTCCAGCACGATGTCGACGATCTCCTTGCCGATGGTGTAGTGGCCGCGTGCGTAGTTGTTGGCGGCGTCCTCCTTGCCGGTGATGAGCTGCTCGGGGTGGAACAGCTGGCGGTAGGTGCCGGTGCGCACCTCATCTGCAACGGCGAGACGCAGGCGTCAGCGGCGGTGGGCAGCCGTGTTTACATCCCGGGCAGTGTTCCACACCTCGCCGCCAGCCGGGAGCGTGACGCAACACCTGCGGCAATGTCAACTGTCTGGGAACACGCCCCTGCTCGCCGTTGGCGGTGCGCTGCACCGTTACGGGGTCAAACACTGTCGTGTCTGTGAGGTTCCGCTGGGCGACACCCGACCGCCGCGCTCGTTGCTGCGCTACAGAGATAAGTGGGGAGCACCGGTGAAGATCTGAGCGCCGGGCGACACCCAATAGCCCCGCTAACTGCTGCGCTACAGAGATGAGTGGGGAGCACCGGTGAAGATTTGGGAACTGGAGTCCTGTGCTCCCGGTCTTGGTGAATATTTTGTTACATTGCACGAAAAGATGTGTTCCAACGGATCTATATTTGTGATAAATTACAGCATGCCTCGGGCACATGAACATACACACACACACACGCACGCACACACATACACACACACACACACACACACACACACACACACACACACACACACACACACACACACACACACACACACGCACACACGCACACGCACGCACGCACGCACGCACACACGCACACACGCACACACATGCACACACACACACATGCGCACACGCACACACGCACACACGCAAATACGCACACACGCACACAAGCAGGCACATATTAACGTACGTATTCACATTTGGATCGCGGAAATGAGTTTCACATTTGTTTACTACGCTTCTTCATGAGAACATATATCAGAGGAGGAGGGATAATTGAGGAGTCACTCGGTGACAACGGTTCGCTCTGTTACGATTTTGGCGACACCGACAAGGGCTAATGACTGCGCTCGGTCCTAGCTGTCCTGTCGTTTCGAATAAAGACGAATGAAGCCTGCGCCAGCGGGGCGAGGCACATGTCAGATCATCACAACTCGTCTGCGGTCGTTGCCGGAGCAGATACAGGGGATAATCGGGCCGGTGGTGCAGCTTAACGCCTGCTGGTATCACTCAGAGGAACTCTTGCTGACAATGCTGAGCGAGGACGATGTCAGTGTGACGGCGGCAGCAGTCGACCGGACCCTTGGGTGTCGCCGCACGCCGCCGACCGAGAAAGCGCGGCCACACAAGCTATCAGTCAACTTTGAAGCGGCAGACACGAAGACCTCATCGAGCGGGGCAGCGACAGTGAGCCACCCTCCGTCAAAGGTCTCAGTGGTGAGGAGTTTAACAACACTCATCTGGTTGTGCCCGCCTACCCGGCCCACACGCATGCATTGGAGCGGGCAGAGCAGAGCAGAGCAGAGCAGAGGAGAGCAGAGCAGAGCAGAGCAGAGCAGAGCAGAGTCGTCGCAGAGGCGGCAGAGTTGCTGGTAGGCGAGCAGGAGCGCCATAGCTTCATCGGTGCAAATTTTGGAACACCGTGCAACTATGCTAAAGACTTAAGCAAGGATAACTTTTCCACAATTTGGCGGATGCAGAAGTGCCTGAAGAGGCGCTGGCAGTCCTCCCTCCGAGCAGTATGCCAGATTGAGGTTTGGTGATGTGTGGAGGCTGTAAGGAGGAAGGGTGAGGTGGTGCGTGCGAACAGTGGCCAGATAACCTGGGGATGGATGTTCATTGGATGCTGTTTTGTGTTGGAGATTGAGCACAATTGGCTTCCATTACACACGAATTCGGTCTTATGTTATGTGCGACTAGATCCAACATCAAACCATGATTAGCAATTGGGATGTCTATGTCCATTTGTCTAGCTAACGTCTACATATATAACGCTATACTATAAATCGATGTACTTGATTTATCGTGAAGAATCCAAAAATATACCAACTTGCTTATCTGTGGCATTGGTTTCCCCATTGTACGATCGATCTGCTAGGCAACACCTCTGCTTGCCATGGAAATACTTTTAATCGTCTGGCGCAGAATGGATTTATATTTGTATCGGGTAAAGTCGACACATTTTTGTTTTTTCTGTGTAACCGGTGCCAAAATATCAGCCGCACTCTTTGAACTAGACAATTCGTCACACTCTAATGCCCAGCATTTTGCACACTCGCCGACGCTACCAGTTCCCCCACCCAAGCAAAAAAAAATCACATTTGGCAACCGCAAGTCTCAAAACCAGACTTCAAATGAAATTGATAAAATCCAGAGATATTTTTTTGGTGTAGGATGAAGGCTTACCACTCAATCCTGCCCAAGCACTCCGCGTCCCTGGTTTGCCCCCACCCTACCAAACTTCAGAACGGTGGCTACACCCATACATCCATGGCATTGTACCCACTCACCGATTACGCTTGGCTCCAGGTCGACAAACACTGCGCGCGGCACGTGCTTGCCGGCGCCCGTCTCAGAGAAGAAGGTGTTGAAGCTGTCGTCGCCGCCGCCGATGGTCTTGTCCGACGGCATCTGGCCATCCGGCTGGATGCCGTGCTCCAGACAGTAGAGCTCCCAGCAGGCGTTGCCCATCTGGACACCCGCCTGGCCCACGTGCACAGAAATGCATTCGCGCTGTAAAACCGGAAAAGGCACTTGTCAGTTTGTCGTGTGAACTTTGCAGCGTGCCGACTATTTTGTTTGGTTTGTTTGCTGCTTTCTTGCTTGCTTTCAGACAAAGAAACACGGACGTGGATATTAATGAAAATGACACTGGTATTTTCGATCGCTATCACGTATTAAAATGCCCGTGCAATTACAAGCTAGCAATGACTTCAAATCCCATCCCACGGTAGGATATGTGCACCGTAGACCAAGATACATGCCCCCTGCCGGGCTGGTCCCGTTCCGCACCCGGGCCAGTCTGCATGCAGTACGGGAGTGGAAGGCAGCGGCAGCGACCAATGGCCGTGAGGAAGTGGACGGATTACGTTATCGCTCCACCACGTGCGAGACGAACGCTGACGTCATGCTTCAGACGCCAGCCATCAGTTCGTTGTGCCTCTTCATCTCGTAGTGCATCGGGTAGGGAAAATAGAGGTACTAGTACCGATGTTGCGGCTGGAGCCATCAAATTTGTCACCATTGGTATGCTATACATACATACACACACACACACACACACACATATATATATATATATATATATATATATATATATATATATATATATATATATATATATATATATATATATATATGGGCAAAACCATGGGTGTTGCTTTGTATACACTTGAGGAGCAAGTGGCCTCACAAAGCTGAATTTGTAAACCCCTTGCCCCCAATAATTTATACTTTTAGCATGGGACCTGATGGCGTGTGACCCTAATCTACTTGGACACGTCCACTGCCACCATGTATTGCTCACCCTCTCACATAACTCTCAGAAACAAACGTCCCTGTGCTAAACACAAAAACCAACGAAAAGCGTATATAGTATCTGCCTGTAAGTGTGCCTGTAAGCATGCACTCATGAACATGAAAATGCGGATCCAGCCTCGGAATCTTGTGTTATAAAAAGTGGCTTCTGTTGAGGGATGTTGGATCCGACAAACCGTCCCCTTATTGATAAATCGTGCGTGGAGCCCTGCTGGCTGACTGTACAAGCAGAACACATGTTGCAAGACGGGTGTCGCTCATATCGGCTGTCGCAGCACGGCTGTCTCTACATTTCGGATGCCGTAGATCGGGTGTCGCAGAACACGTGTCGCTACATTCCGGGTATCGCAGGACGGGTCTCGCTACATGTATATTGTCGCAGAACTGATGTCACAACATATCAGGTGTCGCAGAACGGACGTCGCTAAATGTCAACTGTCACAACACGGGTATCGATACATACCTGGTGTCTCAGAACGGATGCCGCTACATATCGGGTGTCGCAGAATAGCTGTCGCTGAATGGCAGGTGTATCGATACATATCTGGAGTCGCTACGTATCGGGTGTCGCATAGCAGATGTCGCTGTACATCGGGTGTCGCAGAACGGGTATCGATGCATAGCTGGTGTCGCAGAATGGGTGTCGTTACATACATGGTGTAGCAGAACGTGTGTCGCTACATATCTGGTGTGGAAGAACTGACGTCGTTCGATACCCCGTCAGTAACTCTCAAGCGCCATCAACAGTTAGTCCAGCATCACCGATAATAACTGTGATGCCGAGTTCCCGCGATCGAGCCCACCTTCAGAGCAAATTTCGATTATTATAATTCTTCCACGAATTGTCGAGGATGGGCCCCGTAAGTCGATCGTAAGGCTCCAGCCGGGAAGTCGAACGACTGCCACAAAACCGCGACTTTACTGCTGCTCTCGGCGAGCGTCACGTGACCGGACCTTGTGCCCGAGCAGGACCGACGCTGACGTCACGTGCCGGCGTCGGCACGTCACCTGCGGCTGCTGAGGAGCGCGTCGGCGTCGACGAGACTCACGGCAGGACGACGGGGCGTTGTCCGCGCCCAGCTCGTCGCGCTATTGATCCGGACACGTGACTCAGTCCAGTCGATACCAGCCGGCGCCGGCCGGGTCACGTGGTCGCGTGGTGCAGGCCGGCGGCCGGCCGCCGCCGTCAGACTCGGCCGTGTCTCCCCAGCCCTCCCCCCAGGTCACGTGCCGACGGCCCGGTGGTGGCTGCCCGGTGCATTCACGTACGGCTGGCTGGCACCTGATCCGCGCGGACTGGTCGGCGGTGTAGGCCCACGGTTGGGGCCCGCGCTACCGACTGGCTGCCCGGTCCCCCGTTCGGCTAAAAGCGATCTGAGGATTTCTGATGGCGACTTGTTGTTGGTCGGATAACGGTTTGGATAACCTGATAATAGTTTGACAATTTCTTTGTGGTAATCTGACAACGGAGCGACGATGGCCTGATGAGTTCTGACCATGATGCAAACTAATACATTTAGGAATCCAGCAGGCGAATGCTCCGTGAAGTATGCAGAGGAGATGCTTCTATTTCTTTAGAAGGGCTCAAACCGTTCCCAGGTCCGATCTGTCCTTTCTCATTAATCATATTTTAACATGGAACCGAATGTACCGGCCGGCCCCACCAATAAGTTTTGATTTGATTGACTTCTGCGCTACTGAACCTTCCCGATAATTTCCTTAAATCGCACCACTGTCCCCATGGTCGGCGGATTAGGGTGATCAATGGTAGTCAGTTGACCCCTTGGCAAAAGTATTGGGGTAAAGACTATTCTGTTGAGCCCCCATTTCCGTGTTGGCCTATTAGACGGGCAGGTCGCCAAGCGGAGCTCTGAAGACATTTCTTAATGGACAGAAAACTGCATTGTGCACCCGAATCTCAAACTTAAAATCAGTCCAGCGTGTTGTGGGTATCAGATTGCCTATTCCCTGCATGCAGTTGTCTATCATAAAATATACACTGGAGCATACAAAACAAAATTGTATTTGGCATCAGTGCGGCAGAGAAATGTTGTATTAACAAACTTGATTAACTGTGCATTCAAGGCCGCCCGATCGAGCATAAGATTTATCGGACGTCAGATAGAATATTGATTATGGCGCACGGAGCGGCAGCTATGTTGCATCCGTGTGCGAGGATATATTTATATATATATATATATATAAATATATAAATATATACATATATATGTATATATATGCATATATTGATGTATTTATATATAAATATATACATTATATATATTTATATATTTATATATTTAGATACATATGTATATTTATATACATATATATATATATATATATATATATATATATATATATATATATGTGTGTGTGTGTGTGTGTGTGTGTGTGTGTATGTGTGTGTGTGTAGATGACAATTAAGCACAGGTTATTAACATTCATATTAAATCTACAGACATTTTCAGGACTGCAGCGTACTTTCGTCAGTGTATTCACGCTGCGACACGTGTTCCCACACTCGATAATATAGCAAATCCTGCCAAGCCGAAAATCGGGTGACAACTGAAGCTGTTTAGGACATCTCGGATTAGACATAACTAAGCAACAAAGCATCCAATAGTCTAATAAGCGAATCCATGATAAAGCTAGCGCACGCCAGCACGTGTGGCAAACTAAATGTAAAGGAGGAGACAGTGTTCAAGCAAAGATTTATATTTTTCATAACAGTAGCAAGATTGCCCAGGCTGCGGCGACAAATCTTCACCAGTGAAGGCCATAGATCAACTCACGACACACGATTCCATGGCGATAAGATCGAAGGACAAGGGCTCGGAAGCGGTGGTGATGGATGCCGATGATTTCCGCAACAATTCACGCAAGGATCTGGAAGATAATGCAAGCTAGTGCCCTACAAACTCAGATCGCATTATTTCAATACAGAAAGAGGTCAGGAGCTTCATGGATGACCTGTGCAAGAGGGGTCACACAGGCAAGAAATTGCGGTGGTATATGTTGCCAACATATCCAAAGCCGGCACACCGATAAGGAAATCCGAAGACCCATACAGCCGGGCTATCCGATAACAACTACAGTGTGTAGCAAACACGGTATAGTTTGCCGGTGGGACCATTCACCCATGGGACCTCAGCGGATCTTTTGATTTTCGTAAGATTCCATCAACCCGCTTTACTGGTGTTTCATCTATGTGTGTAAGGTGCGGGCATATCGACATTCTTGTGAATTTTTTTTTGTGCTTTTTGTACTTCGCCTATCTTTTACACATTTCAACAATAATGCTACATGCAAGCGCCCTTCCCGGACTCAAGCGACCGCCTTGAGAGGCCCGCAAGGGCCCCCTTGGCCAACGTGAAGGGCCCCTGAACCCAACTGACATATTGGATCCCGGGCCGATGAAGAGAACCCGAGTCAGCCAAGGATGCCCTCTGAAAGATGTTGAGGGCCATTGGCTGGGCTAGTGTGAATGATTTCTAGATCGACAGAGAAGGTCCCGGGTCGTTGGAAGGACCCCGGGCTGACGGAGAAGGTCTCGAGCCAATATGAAGTGCTCCCGGGCAGACGGCGGGGCTGAAGCCGAAGAAAGAGGCCCTGACATGATGGAGAAGACCCAAGAGTTTGAAAAGGAGCCTGCGGCTTGCCAGAAAAGGCTCCGGGGCGCCAAAGAGGGCCTCTGAGAAGATGCAGGGACCCAGGGTTATCGGAGACGACGTCGGTCCATCAACTTAAGGCCCTTTGGCGGACGGAAGGGGCCCGAGCCGTACAAACCGTACACGAAGTGCACCACTAGCCGTGGGAGGACCCAGGGTCGGTATGGAATGCCTCCGGGACGACGGAGGGAATCGAAACCGCACCTATCGAAATGATTGTTTCCCCTCATCATCGAATAATGTAGGGGAGAATCAGAAGAAGGGTGGCGAGGCAGCACCGTCGCTCCCCGGTTTTTCAAGCATTTCGTTAGCAATAAATGGTTTTCTTCAGTCTAAATACGTCTTAGAAACGATTCGAAACACTAGCAGATGACAAAATTTACCTCTACCGACCTTATACTGTCGAAAACTTTAATTAGTCACAACGTTCTACACAATGTAAAAAATTGTGTCCAGTTCGAACCTCGGTTTAACCCTTTCCGGTCAAATCCTCACACCCCGTCTCGGGGAGGGGGGGGGGGGCGGTTGAAGACACCCCTCTAAAATCCAAACTAAGCATCGCACGAAAACGAAAGAGGTGTCATCTGAAAGCACTCGACGAGTAGGGTGCGGGTCCACACTCCAAAACATTTTCCCCCAAAAGTGACGTCACTAGGGAGGTTAGATTTTCACGACTTTTCACAATATGTTTTTGACTCTGGGGAGTTCATTTTGGGGGATATATTAAAATACAAAATGTATTTGGAATGAGAAAAGGTCATCAAAATCGACCAGGGCTTTAATTCCCCCTCCAATTTTTATTTTCTTCTAAAATTTCAAAATTTTGAGTTTTCAACTTTTCTTTAATTTTCCTTTTCTAATGGATAGAGCAAACTGAGAAACGTTGTTGGAAGTCAACTTTCTCTAATAAAAAATGCTTACTTTAGCCAGAATCCTGTGTTTGAACTGCAATTTAGCAAATACGCAAAATTTGTATATAGTCAAAAACGAAAAAAGAGAAAAATTCCACAAGTACCTTTTGTTGCATCCGTAAATATAACCATACGCTGAAAGTTTCATTACAATATCCGTATCCGTTAAAGCGTGACGACTGGTTGAACCTTTTTTGGAGGTGACCTCACTTGACCTTGACTAACTCGTTAACCCTAGATGACCTGACCTACATTTTTGGAAATCAGCATGTCAAATTGATGTGGGAAAAGGTATGACAAATTTGGGCGCGCTGGTGTGCGCCGTTCGTCCGCTATCCGCGAAAAACCTGAGGGCGGTTGAAGATCCCCCCTCGAGACGGGACGAGTTAGCCTAGCAACCAGATCCGAGGTCACTTAAAAAATATTTTGGCCCTTTGTTTATGTCCTCACTTCACTTATCATTACATGATATATGATGTGTTCATTACAAATAATCTACATTAAAAAACCACATTAACACAGATGATCTGACTTTGGTCTGCGCTATAGCTCCAGATCCTGAGTAGTTTTCATTTATATTTTGTGACAAATATGGGATCGTAAATTTTCGGAGGGGATGCCAACTTGAGAAGCCATATCCGCATCGGTTTCGAAGCTATTTATTAAAACCTGAAGGCGTTAAATTAACAAATGTAATGCGAGTGTTCAATAGCCGATTTAGCCCCAGTTTTATGGAAACAGCCCACAAGTGGAAATGGGGATGGAGGAGGCACTGGAAACATGTATCCTTTCATAGAAATGTCGCGCCCCTCTGTGCGGAAGAGGCCCTCCCCCATAGAAGGCTCAAGATCACGCCTCGCATGTGAACATATCTTTCGTCGAAAGGCGCCCCCTTGAGAGGGGTAGATGCTCCTCGAGAGGAAAATATGTTCGAGTGCTCCCTACGTCTCCCCATACTCATGAAATTTTCGTCCGAAGGCGCGTCTCCGGGACTTTGCAGTGGCGCCCCTGAGAGGAAATGGGCCCTTCAAGAAGTGCCTCCTCCCCATCAGCACACAAATTCGTGAATTCGCCCCTGAGACAGCCAGACACCAGCTTCAACATAGGGCGCACGTCCAACATAGACAAACGTTCAGCATGTCCAGGCACATTTGGACACAAGACGTCTCAAGCCGACGTGAGCGGCTCGTTTGCAACTTATTCGGAGCGGTTCGCAGAACAAATACCACACACCTTTCAATGCAGGTAGGTGTGCGCGGCAAAACCGACTCGATTATCGGCTCGGACAGTGGCGAAACTCCTGAGTTTTGTCGAAACAACCGATGCTGAACGACACGTGTTATTCAGCGACTCGCTCAGCTGCCTGCTCGCGCTGGGAGGGTTTTACCCACTAAACCCAATAGTACAAGAAATCCTGGTCAGGCTTAGTTCTTTGACCATTAGTGGCAAGGAAGTAGTTTTCTGCTGGATTCCGAGTCATGTTGGAATTTGTGGCAACGAGACCGCTGATGCTGCAGCAAAGCGTGCTGCTCAGGCTCCTTACACACGAAGTCTCCCCTCCCTTCCTCCGACTTCTATCCAAAAATTAAGGGCCTACTCTTCAAGAAGTAGCAGGCCCATTGGGACGCCATGATAGGCAACAAACTGAGAGAAGTCAAACCATCCCTTGGTGAGTGGTCTTCGTCAACACACGCAAATAGACGGAACGAGGATGCACTGTGCCGCTTGCGAATTGGGCACACCTACGGCACACATTGTTACCTTCTGACCGGCAGCGACAGACCGATATGTCCAAGGTGCCACGACGCACTGTCAGTACGGCATGTATTGATTTCCTGTCGCCACCTTAACAATGAGCGAAAACGCCATTTTGGGAGTGTCTCTCTCTCCCTTAGGGAAGCTCTGTGCAACGAGTCTCCCATAGTTCAATCGGGACAGCTTTTCCGATTCCTATCAACAATCAAGTCTTCTGTAACATATGCTGCTAAATGATTCTTCTAAAACCAACAAAATATGATTCGTGGCAAGGCATGGTATCGCATCCGTACTTGACCTCGTACATGTCATTTTGACTGACTTTGGTTGTAATTTTACTGTTTGAGCGATGAAGTTATGGGCGCTACATGACCGACGTAGTCGATGCGCCCCTAAACCCCAATAGCCAATCAAGTGTCGAAACTCACGTTTGTCTTGAAGCCCATTGTGCGAGGTGTACCGAGTCGGCGCGGCGCGGTGTACTGTCCCACCCACGACTGCCTGGGACAAAGGCTCGGCCAGGTGTGTGGCCGGGAACAGTGCTGGCAGTGTGGTGACCACCGCGTCCGGTCGTGTTGTTACTGGACGACATCGACCCCATCGACTCGATGCCGCCATCAAATTTAGATGAAAGGCTGGGAGTACTACACGGTACTCGCAGTTTGCGCCGCCGGTGCCGCATTCCCGTTGTTTTATTCAGGCATTGCTCAGAAAGTTGTCAATCGACTTTTTAGTTATGAAAGCTAGTTAGGTTAGGTAGCTCGTTTTTTAACTCCAAAGTGCATGATGATGATACTCTTCCGACACGGCGGTCATTCTCATTAGGTCAACATACTATCTTATGCGGGATATTCCAGCCAACCACGACGCGGGATCTGGTTAGCTGACGCAAATTGCTCCGCGTGCTTCAGCTGGTGGTAGGCAAAAAGGGACATAGTGTACAAACAAACAAAAACAGACAGTGCGGTGGCATATATTATGAGTACAGCGGTGGCAGTCGCGTACCTGAACAAACATCGCCCGCTCGATTGAAAGTGTGCGGGAGTAATGCATGCACAGCCCGTGCTGAATGAAGCCTGTATGGCGTGTGCTCGATATCCCAATCGTCTGTAACATATTCAGATAGCATCGAGATGGAAAAAGTCAGATTGAAGCATTATATGAATTCAACTAGAAAACGACATAGTAACTGTTCCAAATCAAGGGAAGATTGTATTATTTTTATGTACAAGTGTTCACCAGCTGACGGCACTTGTGAAAAAACGCCGGTTATATTTGATCGCCCCGACCATTACTGAGGGACTTGTGAATTGTATAGCTTCATACAAGTTTTGTTCCTCATCCAGTAAAAAAGTCTGGATTGATAGCTAGGTATAGGGCAGCCTGCAATGCCGATTAGAGGGCCAGTGGCGTACGTCTACTGACAACAGTCTTGTGGTTGCAAGATCCGTACTCGCGACGCCAACCTCAGCCCTGCCTGAGGGCTATTCAGGTCTCTTGACCACTTGACCATGCACGTGCACCACATCTAGGATCTAAGTACAATCAAGTGAGCTTGTTTTACTGACACGGACTTTGTTAGCAGGGATGCCGTTTTACTTTGGACAGGGACTACGCCAGGCAGGCGCATCTGGCAGAGATACAGTGACAGCTACAGCTTCTGGGGTTCACGCCATCTCAAACCTCGCCCCCTGTTCAAAGTTATCCGAGTCCAAATAGG
Source organism: Imbricaverruca yamaguchii (assembly GCA_034440575.1). Taxonomy (NCBI): domain Eukaryota; kingdom Metazoa; phylum Arthropoda; class Thecostraca; family Neoverrucidae; genus Imbricaverruca; species Imbricaverruca yamaguchii. The sequence goes on along the minus strand of JAOTOL010001613.1, from coordinate 1,075,275 downwards.
AAGAAAGGTTCTCAAATGACTTCACGGTATCAATGTGAAGCTATAATAATTCACGGTAATGCACAAATACCATCGCCGAAGGATTAGATCCTAGTCACGTTGCCACATCATATTGTGGTGCCATGCATTTCGTTACCATAAACTAAACAAAATATTGCCCAAGGGCCTCACAAGCATAACATGTAAACTCAAATGTGGATGTTGATAATTAGGTCATGCACAATATTTTCTATGACTACCTTGAGTGCCGGTTCCTACTTGAAGAGGTCAAACCAACAGAAATGTTGAATTATTAAAGAATGAGAAAGAAAATGTGCATGCAAAGACTCTGGTACACTTGAAGACTACTATTCATAGAAATAAAACATGGTAATCCTCGCACAGAGATCTCATCACTCAACTCAGTATTTGCTCATTTTCATCAATTCTCATTGTCGACAACGTCCATGCAAATTGTCTAATAAGTAACTTTCATTCGTTAATTTTAGAGCGCCAAACCCAGCCAATCATCATTCATCCTAAATATGTCCGGTGAATTCCTATTTCATGACGGAAGATCTCAAGCGTCAGGAGCGCCACCAACCCACTGGCTTGATACTTCGATAATTCATGCAACGTGGCCATTTTTCCTGCCCATCCAAGTTGAACTACTTCGTCACCAAACCATGGTGGGTCGCCACCACCCATGGTCTGGCGACAGATCTACAGGCCTGTTTATTGCCGAGATATATCGTAAGCTGTAAGGGTCTAGCATTTCCCTCTACCAGCTTTGTTTCAGCATTGGTGGTCAGGGTATGCAGTAAGTGACCCTGGTCTGCTACAGTGGTGCGCATCCGCATTCACTCACTTGAACACCACGACGTGGTCAAGAGCAACGATGTCAGAGCGAATATCTGGTGTGCACGGCACACTCGTTTGACTGAACTGTCCGCAGTCGGACCGGTACGGCCAGGCCCGCGCGAATCATCCCTCGTGTGTGTGCGGCACTAGCGTTCGCCTAGTGATTCTCACCACGCCTTTGCGTGGTGAGAATCGAAGTTGAAACGGCGCGGGCCTCCGGACCCTCCTCGGCTGGGCCTCTGGAACTCAACATCTCCCCACCTGCACAACTGTTACCAAAGAGCGCCATACTTGTCGGGGCTTCGTGCTCCACCCGCGCACTCCCGGTATAGGTACGCAGCTAGCTGCTGGCTTTTTCTTACCGTACGCTAAATCAGGCACACACTTTAGTTCACTTAGGACCAATTCAGGTGAGTTTCAGCTGGCTTTTGGTCGCAGGCAAAGTGCTGGCTCATGTTATGATATTCTGGTTTCAAAAGCAATAGGCCTTTTTAAGACATTAAATATTTTCTGTTTCCATGGATGCATTAGATACTTATCTTCATAATAAATGGATGACCCCTGTGTACCTTTCTATATTTTACTTGTATTTATTCAACTTCTAGGAAGGAAGCTAGCAATCTAAGTGATTATTTAGTCAATTAGGTAAGCAAGCTGCAGCAAGGTTTTCTCGTGATTGGATGCATTTTTAATAAACAAATATTTGGTCAGTCTGAAAGAGGAGAAAATGTCCTCGTGTTATTTATATATTTAGGACATATTTGAATTCGTTTTCAATACAAGTGTGTCTCTTAAACATTATACCACTACCACGCATGGGAGATCATGTTTATGTTTCCGACCTCTGAAAAAACGGCCATCGAGAAAAATGGAGATACAAAGGTTCAAGTTCCGAATTAAAGCACACTTCGGTGTCCAGGAAACACAGTCTTTGCCGGGGATGGGGAGGAGTGTCTCAAAAGCGTGATGCCCAGATAAACTTTTGCACCACACACGCGACAGCAGACGCGGCAAGCCTTCGCTCCCGCTCCTATCAGCGATTCTGCAGGTCAAGCAGATAGCCATGCACTGATAGTCTCGGACGCCAGTGCTGACCACCTTCCTACCTGGCACTCAGCGGAATGCCCCCCCCCCCCCATGCACCCAGTCGACCATTCCTAGTCGCGCCCAAAGGCGATGTCCGATCAATTTCAAGTTCCCGTCGTGAGAGTCTACCTCACATGATCCAAGCTTCCAGGCAGACCGCACTGAACAACCCGTTGCAGCATTGTCTGTATGTTTCATACGCCATCGGGCATAACACAGCAGTTGAAGTATGCTAATTGTCAAGTTGAAGAGATGTTTCGGCATCACCCCCGCCATCCGAGAGAGAGCAATTCGCCTGCCCCGTCGTCCGAGCGGGTGATTCGCCCACCTCGTCATCCGAGAGGGTGATTCGGCTACCTCGTCATCTCTGGAGACATACTTGATGCATTTTTGTTCAAGCAATTTCGACTGTCTGGCCGCCGTGGATGTGCTTAAATATTTTTTTTTCTTAATCTGACCGCGCCGTCTCGCCGATAAACCTGCATCAACTCACGTGACATCATTGACAACAGTTCATCTGCATTTTTATTTTCTCGACAAAACTTGCATAATATGCAAGTTGCAAGTTGCGGCACATGCATCTTGCATAATGGCACAGCGTCAATTCAAATTCCGGCACTATGTTCACTCTTCGGAACAAAAGGAACTACCTTGCGAGTTTTTGTAACCCATTGTTTATCGCATCCGAAGGAACCTTGATAGGATTGGATATACTTTGGCCTGTTCACTATGAATGCTACGAGGTCAAATAAGATATCGACGTATTAGTGGCACATATAAGCCAAGCTTTTATCCCTATTTCGCCGCGCTAACTTAAAACACTTGGTACATGTCCCTGCGAAATGCCAAAACCCAGTTTTTATATCAAATCTTAAACTTCTATCACGCTTCGTGTGATCAACACAGCATCATTTCTGTGCACATAGTATCGGACAAGTACGCCGTTTAGCCAAGTGCCGACAATCAATTGCTTAAAGCAGCTCTGAACTGTGAGATCGTCTTAGTCCCTTTGCCAGACGTGAAACCATTGGTAGCCGAACTCCAGAGCTACATTACGACTGACTCCGTACAGTGTGGACCCGTACGATGGGGCCTCAGCTCAGAGGGACGCGTCAACGGCGAAGACTAGCTCGCATCTCCCAGGTCCTGCCTACGCCCCGATCTGCGACTCGACCGGGCGGCCGTGCGGCGCTCGAAGGTCGCCATGTCGGCGATCGATGGACGGGCGTTGTCACGAGCCGGCACCGAAGCTGCGGCGGGCTAATGCGGCACACCTCTGGCGCTGCTAAGGCGGGCGGACGGGGAGGGCATCACCTTCCTGCAGCTCAGGTGGCGGTGCGGTCAGATGAGCTTCCGGCACGTGGATGGCAGCTCAGCGGTCAGCCAGACGGGGTGTTCGGAGCGGTGAGCTCCGGCGTGATCCGACCTAACCCGAACTGAACCGCACTGCACTGCACTTGACCGGCGAGCAGACTGGATGGGAGTTGGCGCAGCGGATGAGCTCCCATGTGCATGCGCGTGGGAACTCCATACGCCCGGCTCGGACTGACAAGTGGAGTGAGGCACTCCAGATAGCTTCCGTCCGGGATGGGCACGCACACGCCGACCCGACTCGTGAGGGTCAGCGTCTTCGGGGGCCGCAGGGCCGCCCGGCGAATAGACGGCCCAGTTTACTCGTATAGGTACGGCTGGTACGAAATTATGCACGACAGAAGCGTAGCCCCTCGCCACGTATCAATACCTACAGGAAGGGCAGGCCGAATCTGGTGACGCACACTCGGCCACGCGCTTCATCATCTCGCTTCACGACGGACGTATTCACGTCTACCTACCGCAGGCGCCGCAGTCTTACACATTGAGCCCGAAGGACACCGCGCGGCGGCCGGCCGTGAGTACTCACCATGGTTACGGCGGGAACGGCTCACGGCAGACAGGCGGTGACCTCACGCGCTCACCATGGTTACGGCGGGAACGGCTCACGGCAGACAGGCGGTGACGTCACGCACTCACCATGGTTACGGCGGGAACGGCTCACGGCAGACAGGCGGTGACGTCACGCACTCACCATGGTTACGGCGGGAACGGCTCACGGCAGACAGGCGGTGACGTCACGCACTCACCATGGTTACGGCGGGAACGGCTCACGGCAGACAGGCGGTGATGTCACGCGCACTCACCATGGTTACGGCGGGAACGGCTCACGGCAGACAGGCGGTGATGTCACGCGCACTCACCATGGTTACGGCGGGAACGGCTCACGGCAGACAGGCGGTGACGTCACGCACTCACCATGGTTACGGCGGGAACGGCTCACGGCAGACAGGCGGTGACGTCACGCACTCACCATGGTTACGGAGGAAACAGCTCACGGCAGACAGGCGGTGACGTCACACACTCACCATGGTTACGGCGGGAACGGCTCACGGCAGACAGGCGGTGACGTCACGCACTCACCATGGTTACGGAGGAAACAGCTCACGGCAGACAGATGGCGACGTTACGCAGTCACCATGGTTACGGAGGAAACAGCTCACGGCAGACAGATGGCGACGTTACGCAGTCACCATGGTTACGGAGGAAACGGCTGACGGCAGGCAGATGGCGACGTCACGCACTCACCATGGTTACGGAGAGAACAGCTCACGGCAGACCGACAGTGACGCGTCGCTGGTGAGGTTATGCCGCGGCCAGCCTGCCCCGGGCTATATCGCCTCGGTCGGTGACGTCACGCGACAGTAGGCGGGGCCAGGGTGTCGTCACCGGCGTGTCGGTGCGCCGACGACGCCGCGGTCAGCCGGTGGGGCGGGTCGCGCGCTGTTGATAATGAACCTTCACCAGAGACGGTTTTCAAAGGTGGGCAAGGTAAGCATTGCCTGCCCCCGAGGGAAAACAGTGTCATGCTTAAGAGGATTTTTGTGATGAATATGAATTCAGAGACATCTCGAATGTAGAAATTCCTCGAGCAAGTTTGATCGTTTTTCAGCCTACACAATATCTCTTCCTAAAAGTAGCAATTACCAGAAAAACTGTGTTTCAGCTTGTTTATCTCGCTGAGTAGAAAACCAACTAAATTGCCTGCTTTTCAGATATAATGCACGGTGCGAAAGGAAGTCGCAAAGTTTGAATACAACCTCTTGCACACTATAGTTTAATATGAGTGCAATTCAAACAATCGACAATCAACAAACATTACAACAACATTAAATCAAGAAACAAGTTACAGCGCAAGAACACAGCTTCACGAAATACACCCCAAACAAGAATAATGACACAATATCAACCAAAACACCAGACTTAAAGAACGAACACTGACACGACTGCGCATCGGATACACAGCACTTACCCACTCTTATCTCATTCTAAAACGCCCGCGAGCACAATGCACATGTCACCGACCACTTACCAGACGTGCAAAAATGTGCCAATTGGATACGTTCTCTTGGTACCAAGGGTCCGTTTTACAACCTATCATATGCCACCCTGCTCAGTGCATTTACCTCTTCAAGCCTACACTGCAGCGGCGGTACCGCCACTGAGGCGGATGCAGGCGGTGGAGGAGCACCGGGGAGTGTATCCCCTCCCCATGGAAAGGTCCTCCAGGACGGCTAGAGTGGACCCACCTACCCTCCGCTCCAGGGATTTCTCGGTCAAAGGCTCCCCTCCCAGAAGAAAATGTGGTGCCCAAAATCAACAGGCGCCCTTTAAAGCAAAAGGGTGGCACTTGAAAATGCTTGAGTGTACCCCTTCCTGAACAACTTTTTTTCTTCACCGAAAGCGTCACTCCAGGGTACTTCGCAATGCCGCTCTTCCGAGGAAGCGGCGCCCCTGCATACAAGTACACCCCCTCCATCAACTGAAAATGTCTGGATCAACCTTGATCAACAACTTTTCCAAATGAATGCATACAATTTTGGTAAGCATCTTCATTTGCATGAAACATTCATTCTAACGCAGTGCTAATGGTCTCGACACGATTGTGCTGCCAAGGAGTTGCACGTTATCAGGTCAATCTGTTACCTTTCATGGAGAGTAAGAGGGTACTTTTTGCACATCTGCCCTTTACAGTCAAACACATACTCATAGGCTGCACCAAATGCACCAACCAAAGACAACATCACAAACTATACTGCACCGCAAACTATGGGTGTAACCACGGATTAGAAATTGGGGAGGGGGACAAACCATGGACGCAGTACCTATGTTTGAACAGGATAGAAGGGCCTACCCCCTCCCTACCCCCGAAAAAAATCCTTGGATTACAGCCATTTTTTTCAATGTCATTTTCAGCCACTTCGATTCAATGTTAAACGTATTAATTTTTTCAGATTTAGCATTGTTAAAAATTACGTTTGAGGGCTAAAAGTTCCGACAAAATTAGCCAGCTTCACTACTTATGCCTATGAACATCTAGCTTTATGTCGTATGTGCTGGATCCGATTTCACGACTATCATAAAACAGTGCTGTAGAAATGTTAGACACTGGCCTCTTGTAGCAGGAAAAACAAAATATTGCACGATGGTTATCTGGTAGCAAATATGGACATGCCATTATCATTCCCATGCTTTCCTGTTTTACGGGCACATATTTCGATGCGATGACAACCAGGGCGGATAAAGGATGTGACACTGATGGCATGTACCCCACATGGAAGGGGGTGCCCTTCACGCCAGGAAAAGGCGTCCTCAAAAAAATGTTCCAGTGTACCCGCTCTAATTTTTTTTAGCAGGAGGCACCTCTATGAAATAAAAAGGCACTCCCTTGGAAGGAAAGGCCCAATTTCTCAGGAACGTCCGAGTCCATCCATGCCCCCTCGAATTTTGAGCCAGAGGCGCCCCTCCAGGTGTTTTCGCAGTGGCTCCGCTCTAAAGAAATGGTGCCCCTCCAGACAAGTGCCCCTCATGACAATTCCTGGATATACCACTGATTACAGCATTGCTCTCTCGTGGTTATGAACTCCGGGTAGTTATAAAACTGTGCATTCGCGTGTGGCTTGTCTTGCAAATTTGACAACTTCCGTCGAACCATTAAGAGGAAGGCGGACTATTGGAAAAGCTCTATATCTTATATGTTCGGAACAGCAGTGTGGCAGTGTAAATAAATAACCAACGATGATAGCACCGTCTGATCAGGTTATGACAAATTTCTTGTGGAGCCCCTAATCATATAGGATACGAGTGTTTGCTATCACAACGGCTGCAAGGAAAAATAGATCTGACCCTCCTATTCATATCATACTGAATCATTGTACACACGCCATACCTTCGACATCTTTGATAAAATTTCGATGCTTCAACATTCTAATACCGTACGGAAAGCCACGTCGAATGACACATAATGCAAAGTGAAACCATAGCCACGAAACGCGAGGACTCTGAATATTATACTAACTTTTGACCTTGAGGCTTGATCTGACATGTCCCGGGCTGAAATGTTACTCGAAGGTTGCCCATGGGCTTTCTCTTGATGCCAAGCATGGGCAGCTTTGGGAGAAAACGAAGAAACGCCCCGACCAAGAAACGCTTTGGTCGCTCAGACCGAAGAAATGAGTTCGACCTTTGACTTTGAAAATTCATGTGATTTCTGAATAGTTTGTCAGAGTACCACACGACACGTCAAAAGACTCCACATGATGAAAATTGAGGACATAGCGACGAGGCGTGAGGACTTCAAACAATTTATACTAGCCTTTGGTCTTGTGGTTTGGAATGTTACTCAAGGTGCACCATGGGCTATTGCTTGATACATGATGTGGGTAGGTTAGGGCGAAGAAAAAGTGCGAGGCCACAAATGAAAATAGTTTGACATTTGATCTTGAAAATTAGTTATATTTGGCAACATTATAGTACGGCACAAGTCACCTAGAATGGCACTCACTTGGAGCAAATTGAACCCAAAGTGACGAATCGCGAGGACTACGATAAATTTAAACTGGCTTTTGACCTTGAGGGTTGACCTCGACATATCCATCCAGGTTTAAGAATGCTACTCAAGGGTTCACCATGGCCTATCGCTTGCTAGTGGTTTTGGGTAAGGTTGGGCGAAAACCACAAAAAGAATTGTCAGGCGACCGAAGAATTCAGTTTGAATTTTGGCCTGTCGAGATTATTTCTAAATATCAACTTCCTGATACTGCACAAGGCAACGCAAATTATACGATAGAAACTGAACCTCGCGTTCGGTCGGTATCGCTTTAATATCGCTATCTAATACATGAAGCCAACCTTTGACCTAGAAGTTTGACCTTGACATGAACGCATTTGAGATTTTGCAGGATTGTTCACAGGCTATTGTTTGATACCAGATTTGGGCAGGTTTGGGTGAAAACGAAAAAAAAATGAGAGGCAACCGAAGAAAGTTGCGTTGAACTTTTACCATTAAAGTGAGAATGTGAGACCTGTGCAGTACTTTCCAGCGTCTTCAGTACAAACATTTGTGGTAAATAATTAGAACCATCATAAACCCGTCGCAATGCAGATGCCAGCAAAAATGCGCCTCTGGCGAACTCGTCGCTGAATACGAATACGACGTTAACTTGACGTACGTGCTTAAGGCTGCCCATGACATCCCTCAGTGGTCTTGAAGATACCTAAGGACACACAGAGTCTCGTTTGTTCAAGATGTATAAATATATGAGCAGGGAAATGCAACCTAAGACGTATACGGCCTTGCGGTCATGCAAATATTTTCCCTAACAGCACATTTCCCCACTGAGGCGAAAACAGAAGATGGTCAAGGCTCCTGGTATTCAAGAACGGCTTGGAAACAGAAATTTCTAATATTTGCTGATTTACCATTCCGAGATTTTGTGACGACAGATAGCCTGGGAAGCTCGTTGATTGGATACGTCGACTTTTAGTGGTAATTTTCTTGCATATGCATTTTAACTTGATAAATCATTAAGTAGAATGTTGTGGCGACGATATTCAGGTAGCTGAGGATTGGGGGACATGCCCACAGTAGCTACATCCATGCCACAAACAACATAACACCGAACACTACCACTCTCCTCAACGACGAACATCCATCAGTACACAAACATATCTTCCACTGTCTCTGTTACACGCATAATTCATGACTTGCGAAACAAGAAAAGAAAGAAGGGAACAATGAAAAATGAAAATGACAGGCTAAAAGAGAAAAAACTAATTGAAGATTCCGAGAAAAAACACACTAAGCGTTAAAAAAGTGAGGCAAACCTAAAACGAAAACTAGTCAGAGAACAAACACTGTTTCCAAAGTGTATGACATGCTTTTTTTTGCAATGTTGAATAATGTGACAATGCCCGTTCCAAACCCATACACTACACCCCATTCCTCAAACAGGAATCTTCCGGATTGACAACTTCTTCGCTTCTTCGCTTCTTCGACAACTTTGTCGCTTCATCACATTTTTCCTTCGATCAGCTATACTACTTCACCTTTACGGCAGCCGAACTCAACTCTGTTTATCCCTACTCATCTAAATTCAAGACATCTTCAACTGTACTTCCGGAACCTGCCAACAAATCAACTCTAATATTCCTTTCTCGTCTACTCTCCTGAATTCAATACTACTTGCACCCTCTCACTATGCCTATGACACCAGCACATCTACCCGTGCACATCAGCACACATGGACACAGCCGAATCATCGCACTGGAGGCAGGATGGCCAAACTCGACCAACAAATTAAAGTGATGACAAAGATGCACAAATGCGTCTACGTGGGTTTTTGTGCATATGTGTGGCTACGGCCTGGGAGAAAACGTAAATATTGCCCATATTCATTGGCGAATATTTCAAACAAGAACTTAAGTAAACATAAAACTATGGGGCGGGGATGGCCGAGTGGTTAAGGTGTTACGCTTTGGGTACCAAAGGTCCAAAGGTTCGACACTGGCGCCGCTCGGGACATTTCCAAATACTGCGGCCTGCCGGCGAAACAGTGTGGGCGATGTCATCAGCCGTGAATGTGCGTAAAGTGCGTCGTGAACCTACCAATAAACAAACATAAAAATGTATTTGTAACTGGTGCTTCTCCCTGGCAGAGCGAAAGTGCTGCCATCTGCCGTTCTGGTGTTCTCAAATGTACGGGAAGTTCCACCGCTGGACGCCATCAGGATCTCGTTTAAGGACTGTTGGAGGTACTGATTCAAGGATGTCACCAGGAAATTGTGCCGAAGCAGACGATAATATGCGCTCCAGAGCAAGTTCCGATGGTGCGGTAAAATTACAGAGTTTGTTTTTAGCGATGAAGGGGGGGGGGGGCGATTTAGTGCTGTTGCTCGGTACTTGTGTCGTGTTAGTCAGATTCGGAGAAGTTTCCAGGATCTCAAGACCACAGTTTTTCTCGGAGGATGGAGTGCCAATGCAGGCCGTCATACAATTGTCCATGGTGGCTGATGACAGTACAGATAAAGAGCCGTTTCCAAGAATGTATGGAGCGGAGGCCCAGGTGGGGGTACATGGGCGCCTGGTAGTCCTCTCGGAGGGTAGAGGGGGATGGGGTGGAGGCGTCAAAACATGTACATGGATTTTTGCAGCACCATCACACGAATAGCCGGTTCGTGCGATATTCCACTGCACATGGGATAAAGCCATTCGGTGACCTTGTTAAAGTTTCCTATAATTTAATACCGGCAATGTTGGCGCCCTAAATAGCGTCCTTCTCCGTTCTCCTAGTGGGTATCCTACCACATCCATAGAATGTAATCAAGGCATGGTTTCTTTATGCACAGCTCCGATATTGATCGTTAACCACACATAGTAGTGTTTACGTCATCATAACACATCTACGGCACACAACTCTGGCCAAACAAAGCCCCCACTTTCTTACATATGTCGGCATTAATACGAGTTTATTTTTCCGCACCCAGGCTACGTTAATGCGGGGTGCGAAATGTGGATGTCACCAAGGCGGGGTACGGAATAACTCAGTCAACCTCGCTAAATTGAACCCAGCCTCAGACGCCTATGCTAAATTTAACCTTACGGTCCAGGTACCCATGGCGTCGCAACTATAAACAAACTACAGAAACCATGTTGTTCCCCCCATCTCCAACCCCAAAGATGTGGCGATGCCAATGTTGTCGAATTAGTCATTCTACTGAGAATAGTTTACTCCCAAAATACCCGTCGTCGAATGTAGCTCAGATGTATGAAATCCTGACATTGCGTATGTGTTGTATATTGGCGAGACTTACTCGAAGTAGTTTACCCATCCTTATTTAGCCAGCGCCGTCTCGGTCCCACACTCGCGCGGCAGGTGATGAGTGGAAAACTCCAACCCTACTGTCGCCGGTAGCATAGCCAGAAGGGCAATAGGTGCCAGTCGTTCCAACCGATTCGCTGATTTCCTCCACACCTGCAGCAGAGCAGGCGACGCCCGTAACCGGGAGCTGCACTTTACGTGCACTCTGTGTGGTAGGTGGTAGTCCAGATAGTTCTCGAGTCGCCTGAGCGAGCAGCAGCAATGAGTCATCGACGTGCAGAGGCCCACCAAAGGGGGACCCCGGACCTGGAACCTGCCACCAGCGTCCAGGTAGTGCTTTCCCTCTGCGGATTTCTGCCCTAGTTGCTCAGTGCCCAACTATCAGTCACCTGTGTACAGGTCACCGCTCTACACCAATCCTGGGTGCGCCCCGGTAGGCACCAGTCGTATACATACCCATCAAACGCCTTTCCGACAATGGAAACCCTGGGGTCGGAGAACAGATGCCCTCCGGGTCAGATGTGAACAGACACCTTCACTACGCACATCTCGACATTAGTATCCTTGCATTAATGCTCAGCCCAGAAATGTTCGGATGAAGCAAAACTAAGTCGAAGTTTACAGACAGGACTGGAAAGTATTTTGAACAATCTGTAGCTGAAGGGCATCGCTGTTATGCTGAAACCTAGCCGAACCTATCACGCCTGCGAAACAGACGTGAACGATGCCACCGCGAAAAGCGCGCTTTCATAACCGCGAGCAGCACGACACTCCCAGCCAGGCCCACAAACCTCTGGTATGCTGTTCGAGGCAACGGAACTGCGGGTGCTTCAGCACTTTTATTACTTAAAGAACTGGATTCTCAGTCAAAAATGGTCCGACGGCCAGCAGATAGCATAGACTTAAGGACAAACTCGAATTGCACTTTCGATAAAATACAAACCTCCAACCGCACACATGTGGAATACTCTAACCAGACTGAACAGTACAGAGACCGCCCATAGTACGCTTTGATCATGACCAAACATACACGCACCGCATTTTCACCAATAACGCAAACAAAACGATATATCTATGCCTTTGCTTTCGCAGTTTTCTTAACGCCACCAACTGGCACTTTCTTCACCAATGCTGGCTTGCTGGCCTTAACCGGCAGGGGCACTTTCTTAACCGGCAAGACCTTCTTGCCCCTTTTCGCCTTAGCAGGAGGTAGTTCCTCCTCGCTGTTGCCCTCGTCAGTCTCATCCAGCTCTTCCTCGTCTTCGTCCTCCATTTCATCGTCCTCTGGATCGTCGTCTGTGCTGTTATGCTGCGGAGGAGGAAGAGATTCACCAAGTTGTCAGTCTCTGTTCACGACAGGAACAATCGATCAAGGCATCGTGCCCGGCAACAACCGCTCAAGCGTTCACCAGGAGCCGCGCAAGCTCTTGAAATGACCCACCACAGACGATTTGACGAAAATGTGAACCGGCACGAGCATCTGGAGAACCGTGAACCAAGGGTTCGCAATACTTGCCTTAGTCTCCAGCTTGGTCCTCTTCGCTCTGGCGGATGCATTGCCGGTCGGTTTGCCATTGTACTCTGGCTTCTTGCGCTTCTTAGCGTCCACCTGAAAACCAGGGAAGCATCGTACTCAACACTTACTTCAGTTACTGAACGTCTAATTGGGCGAGAGAAGCAAGTCTTGAACGCAACGGAAATGAGGACACAAAAGTGACTGGAGACCAAGTCATATGAATGCGTCTGCATGGATGAGATAATCTTTTGGCCGCAAATTAGAGATTCCGCCTAAAAATCAATCGCCCGGGATCCGCTCCACGAGAACCAGTTTATCAGACTGATGAAAAACAAACCGAAAGAGTGAATTTGCATTCGCTATGTGGCTCTAGTCGTCCACGACTGGCTTCAAGAAGTGCATCGTCAAGCTCTGCAAGGTTCACGTTTTCAGTTTTGATTGCACCTAGTTAGTGCTATGGTTGCGCCGTCAGAAAATGTTCGCTGACCGTGCACTGACCGGCACGACCCCGGTCCACGAGGGGAAGGGCGGGTGCGTTCAGTGGGGCGTCCATACACGGGGTGGTGGTTACTGTTTTTTTTACGACACGTCGACCGTTGAGTCATGTAGCGTCTCTAATCTCAGATTGGTGGCGGGCGAAGAGTAGCGGCATGAGACTAACGCACAATCCTTCGACTATGAGACTCGCACCCAGATTACTCGTCACCTCCACACATAGGACGTTCGTACAGAGAGTTCAAGACAGCCTACTAGACATTTGTCTAACCTGGAGCTGATGGATCCTAAATAACAGCTATATAACCAAAACCCAAACAGCCGTCCGCCAATTGAAGTTTACAATACCGAACAGGCGTGTGCTAACAATGAATGAAAGACTGAACATGGTTGTGACCGGCGAATAATAAGCTTTTGGATGACAAGACCAGTATTGAGGCTCACGAGCCCTTCCGATGAGCTGCAACAAAGCACCGATGGACCACAGCCGAGAGGTGACGGGCTGAGCTGGTGTGCCCGAGAAGGCAGGCAATCTGATCAGCAGGGCAAGCGAAACAAGCCGCAAATTCCACGTCACTGCTTCCCTGACTGTCGCCTCTGTCGAACGCGCTGAGTGTGGGACAAAACGCTAACCATATGTGGCTAGTGTACCACCTAATCGACTTAAGGACATTAACTCCAAAATCCTGAACAACGCAAGTCAACAACTAGTCATCATTTAGTCTATGCAGGATGGAAACATGACTGCAACCTTCCCTCGCCAATCGCACGTTAACCCGCGCCGTCTTTCCGGTCAGATCCTCACACCCCATCTCGAAGGGGGGGTTAGTAACCCTCTAAAATCCAAACTAAGCATCTCACGAAAACGAAAGTGATGTCATCGGAAAGCAATCGACGAGTAGGGTCCGGGTCCACCCCCAAAACAATTCTGCCCCAAAGGCGACGTCACTGGGGGGCTATATTCTCACGACTTTGCATGACTTACATTATTCTTTGGCTCTGGGGAGTTCATTTTCGGGGATATGAAGAAAAAATGATTTTGAATGAGAAAATAACAGCGAAATTGACCAGGGCTTCAATCTCTCTGGCCCCCAATTTTTTTTGTTGAATTCTCAAACATTTCAGTTTTCATGTTCTTTAATCTCAGTTTGCTAATGGGTAGAACAGACCGAGAAACGTTGTTGGAAGTCAACTTACCCTGATAAAAAATGCTTACTTTAGCCGGAATCCTCCATTTGAACTGCAATTTGGCAAATACGCAAAATTTATTTTGTTTTGTTCCAACGTTTTGTTCCATCCCTAAAGATTAGTAAACGCTGGAAGTTTCATTAACACATCTGTATCCGTTAAAGCGTGACGACTGGTTTAACTTTTTTGGAGACGACCTCACTTGACCTTGACTAACTCGTTGACCCTAGAAGACCTTTACTTCAAAATTTTAAAACAGCATACTAAATTCATGTGGGAAAAGGTATGCCAAATTTGGGCGCGCTGCCGTGCGCCGTTCGTCCACTATTCACGAAAAACCTGATGGGGCGGTTGAAGACCCCTCCCCCATGACAGGACGGGTCAATGGCAGTTAGGATCAACCGCTCAGTCCTATCACTGATTACTTATCTGTCGATAATCCAAGGAGGGACGGCATACACAAGGTAAAATAAGTGGCTCAGTCTATCAAAACCCAAAAATTGATTACTACCGACCGTTCCCATGGTGACCAAATTCGCAAATAAAATCGCTCGACGAATTACAAGAATCAACCCACTTAGACTAAGGCTGGGCCGACTTGGGCTGACGCTTGCCATGGGCTGGAATCGCCACCCAGAACGAACTACAGGGCCAGCTACCTTGTGCACAGCCTTGATAGAGCTGTCGTTGGTCACTTCTTTCTCGACCTCCTCGGCCTCAGATTCTTCTTCCAGCTCTTCCTCCTCAGCATCAACCTCTGGGTCGCCGTCCCTGGCTGTGGGGAGACCGTGGGGTCGGCTGTGAGGGCTGACCCCACACACCGTCGGTTCGGCAGCAACTCGCGCATCAATCACTCACTTTGTCAGGCATCACTTTGTCCACGAGCCGGGGATGATAAGCGAGGGATTTCTACTCGAAACGATCAGCCGACTCGGGTACACGGAGAGAAAATGAGCCGATATTTAATACTTTAACAAATTTCCCATGCCATTACTCTTCCACCATAACCAGGTTTTCAAACACCTTAATTGTCGCAAAACCAGTTTCAAACCGAAACACTCCAACTCTCCATAATTAATGCGACGCTGGGCACATTTTCCCCAGAAGTTTGGTTACTCGGCCGGGCAGCTGAAAGGGATTCATGAAAATATCGAGACTGTTGGCAGGAGGCTAATCTATTTGGACATCCCCACGCCCCCAACTATTTTGAGAAATGGACGCTCCTGTCCGCCGCCACCTGCTTACCGAGAAACTCTTTTCCGGCCAGATGTACGGGCCCATCGCCCCTCTTGAGCCGGATGATGGCCATCACCTGCGGCAGTTCCACAGACAATGGCGTCTGGTACAGACTGCCGGCCACCAGCACCGCCACAGTCACCACCACGTCCTTCTCGTTGGAGTCCTTCGTGACGATCTCGATCTCCTGCGGTGGCCATGGTGGCAGGTCACCGAGCCGCACACACGCCACAGTTTCGGACAACGACAGCGAGACGACAGTCAGAACCGCGCATAGCTCGGCGATCAAAGGACGGCAGTGGAGACCGGGGGTTCGTAGACAAGAGTGAAACACTGTCAGAGACTATATTTTAAGGATAGTTACTTGTCCGTATGTATTACAGGGACAATAATATGGATATTATAGACGTTATTGATGACTTTCAAGATGTCTTCTAGAGACTTAATGGTGAATTTTGAACATATGTTAAAACTTGCGCAGCGGGCTAATAGATTGCATGGGGGGGGGGGCGGTGGAGGCAGTTGAGGGCTACAAATTCAGGCCTGAGAGAGCCCTTACGTAAAAGGGTAAATCAAACATTATTCTGAAAAGAATGAATGCCTTCCTCCATTTCTTCAGACATCTGCACACTTACCACTGCATTTCTGCTCCAGTTTATACCTGCACATCATTCGCCAGTCCGTATTTGCACCTCATTCCCCATTTAGTACTTTCACCTCATTCCCTGGTTGGTGCTACACGTAGGGGTGTCGCTGATTAAGAAGACTTCCAGAGGTGCAAGAGATCCCTGGAGTGGCACAATTTCTACTCCTTCGGCTGAAAACTGGAGGGATGCACTCCAGCATTCTGCAGGGCACAGCATCTCCATGGATACAGTTCTCGGACCCGGATGGGAGGTGGTGCCGATTCCCCATATCCCCCCCCCCACGCTGGATCCGTCCCCGACCGCCGTCGCTCGTACCTACACCTGCGTCCCCGGCGCAAACCCGCGCCCCCGTCTTCGCCCGCACTTTCGTCACCGACCCGTACCTGCACCTCTCCGTTCGTGGCGTCGGGACTGACCACCACCGAGCTGAGCATTAGGTTCTTCTCGAACGCCTCTTCCGTGTCGACACTCGTGCAGCTCTCGTCTATCTCGGAGAACGTCGGCGTCCACAGATACTCCTTGGCATCCTTGGAGAGCGTCGTGCCTGTCGACAGAATGTTCTGGAACACGCATTGAAAGAAAGATGGCGGCGAACGGCCATAATCCGCACTCACAGCCATAACCAAAGAGCACTTCTACAACCAATGCGACCAAACGTACGTTTTGAGTCCTTGAGTTTAGTCAAGTTAAGATGAGTTGTCAGGTACACGGTACACAAGTACACGGCCACGCCTGGCCAGACTAGAGTTCACAGCAGCGAATAATACACGAGGCTGCAATCATGCAGCTACAGCTACAGCTACAGCTACAGCCACGGCCACAGTCACAGCCACAATAATAATGCACCCGTAACTGTTCACATGCTGTTCATTTCCGAACCGGGAAGACCCGAACTATTAATGTTGCGCCTTGGAAATCCCTCGGGCCGTATGTGTAAGCGACGTGTAGGTCAGCAATTCAGCGCGATTCTTTCCGCATACGCCTACTCATCGTCTTGGTGTACGGCTGACGATTCCAGTAGAAACAGCACTGTACGGTTCCTTTTGGGGGTGACCAGCCAACATTTATCGCCCCAGGGTGAAACAATTACTTTTAGTTGCGACACAGTATCGTACGGTCGCCTTTGCACAGTGGCTAGCAAACACTTCGGCAGACCAGGTTGCCGTAGTCACCAATCTCACGCAGACCGGTCGTAATGCACAATGCACGAGGGCAGTGGGCCAGTCCAAATGGATTGAGGGGAGGGGCACACTATATGGTCACTTAAAAAGTTGAAATATTGGAGATAACTAATATTGAAGGACACTTGCCCCACTCGAAAGAATATAAAACACCTTTTATGACCTTATTTCCGGAAGCGCGGACCCAGACTTCCCTTTAGTATCACACACAGCTTGTTCTGTGCATGTTTCATCAATTAGGTTTTTGGCAGCCATATATTTTAATGAAATTAGAAGTGAACAACCGCCACTAGTGTTACAAAGCCAATTCTAAAATAACATGAACTGATTATTTTAAATCAGAACGTACCATATGCACAGGAATAAACAAATTCGTGGTTTGGACACATTGCGCTGTTGCCGTTATAATCCCGAAAATCAATCCAAATGGGCATAGGATGTACCGCAGCTTAGTGAACTGTTCACTTGTATCGATGTATACCATCATGAACCACAAACCTGACACGACAGTCATGAGCGGAGCGTACCCAAACATGGAAGGGTTTGGGATTGGGATTGCAACCCAAAAATAATTACATATTTTATTTTCGGATTGCGGACATAGACATACGACAGGAACCAGTTTCACTTTTGCTCTACCCACTACCCCTCGAGGGTAGTGGGTACCCCTGGCTAACACGCCATTCACAGTGCCCCATCAGAGGAAAGGGGGTCCCTCCAAACTGTTATTACACGCTCTTCGGCCTCCGCCTCCTGGGAAGGGGAGTGGGAAGTGTGGCGACCCCTGTGGTCCCTTAGATTAGTTATCCAAGATAGATATTAAAACCGTACACAAATAGTGTTAAACGTATAGCAAATATTTTAGTTGTATAATTTGACTAACTTAGTGAATTGAATATATATTGCACATGGCATGAATTCCTCTTGGTGTCCTATAGAGACAAGATAACCCACCGCCATGCGAGGCAATGAATGCAACCATACTCTACCGCAAATGGCGAAATTTCAAATAGAGAATATCTCGCCGATGATTTCCCGAATAAATCACAGACAGAGCAACTATGAAAATTAACTTTTCGCCCACCAGTCTATTCGAAAAGGAGAATGAAGAAGAGCATACTTCGCCAACAGTGGCTTTATGAACTGAAATGATAGGAAGAAGTTGCTAGATAAGCTTCAACAATCAAAATCCGTCAGCCCATTTCTGATGGGGTGACGCTCAGGGGCTTCTTACGCATAAATACCCATTCCCGATACGACCGTCTGTAAACCCAGATACCACGTGGCAACGTAAACGGGGCAATTGGCACCCAGTGTAACTATCCGGAAGTCAATGGTTGGTTACTTGGGCTTAGGGGCGCATAGACTGCTTCGTTCATACAGCGCCCATTCCGGAAGTCAATGAAGAATACTGCACGACAGAGGGCCGTAGCAACATCTGACAGTAATATTTTGGGGTCCGGGAGCTGAACAAACATACCAGACAGCTAGCATTCAAATGACATCCAGCATAAGCAGCAACACAACATTCAGCGACGAGCAGCACGATGCGGCACAAACATCTGAGCAGCACAAACCTGCCCCAGTCACCAGAAGTGCGCGCTTACCCCAAAACCATTCCTGAATCATGGCGGAGGCGTCGATCTGTCGGCGTATCTCGGTGCGGTGAACGGTCTCCCTGCCCGCCGACTCAGCAACTAGTGGCGGCGTGGCCGCCGGGCGAGGTCGAGGTCACCTGCACGCGACCCTTCCCGCCCATCTTCAGGCAGCGCCCGCTGATTGGTCCGTTGAGGAACTAGCCGGTGGATGCCCGGGGCGAAGGGCACTCGCGGGGAGCTGTTCACTCCGTCCGCGGACGTTTCGAGGCGCTCGTCCAGCTCCACTGGTGTTCGGGCGTGTCTTGCGCATGCCCGGCTTCGACCCACCAGCATAAGCTGACGCTAGCATCCATCGAAAACAGGTAGGTCTTATGACAGGGATTGCTGCGGGAATGTATAAAAATGAGAGGGAATAACCAGGCTACATTCGCTGTTCTACGCAACGTGATTGATGTCTCGTGATCTTGAGAGGTGGCGATAGCCCTTGCGGCCACGGACGGCGGAACGTTTCTGGCCAGGGGAGGGTGCTCCTACTCGAGGAGAACACAATGCCTTAACATTCCTAATGCTATACCCGGCACTTAGGCTACTTTAAAATGGTTCTAGCCTTAGAGTGTACAGTGCACCTTGGATCATGCAGTGTAACAGCATGTGTACCTTACTGTGTACAATGTACCTTACAGTGAGCAGTGTACCTTGCAGTAGGCAGTGTACCTTAGTGTACGGTGCACCTTAGTCTACGGTGTACTTTACAATGTACAATGCGCCCTACGGTGCACAGTGTACCTTAGTGTACGTGTGCGTACGCCAATTATGGGGACATGCTTTATGTTCCCGCATGGTCTCTAGCAAGGGCGGCGTCCTGCAGTCATTGTGAGGTACTGCAGTCAGTAGGCTGACTCAATTCTTCCACGCTATGCCTCACTTAATGCTGAGGTATGGGAATTACTAGTGTGGCTAATGCTGGTTTCCGTGGCGGCACCCAAGCTGCGAACTAAAGCATTTTTCTTAATGGGAAAGCTGTCCGTCTCCTCCGTAATCGCCGCTATTCTGATGCCAGTTAATCATCTATTGGCACTCGGGTGCCATGCTGCCGGACGAGTACCTATGGAACTCCATCTCACCTGGTGCGAATGTGCGAGGGTGACACGATAAGCTATGCCGATCCTTTAATGCCTACTCCGGCTGCTCATCCGCTCCATTGTATGTAACTGATACGTGATAACTGTTGCCGAAATATGTAAGCTATTTTGGTCTGATACTTTTCACAGCCGGCAACGTGCATATATAATATAATGTACGCATACTGAATCGGTACGCGATCTGGTGCATATCGGCTCGTTCAGCTGAAATGAGGTCAAATCCTAATAAAAGTAATATTGTAACTAATTTTCCGTCGTCAAGATCCAGGGGTGTAGGATCACAATCAGTTCGGGTGGGGGTAGCTCAGTCCAAGGTCGAAGAACACAGGATACCATCAAATGCCAACTTTCAGCCGCATTTGAGCCACTTTATGTTGCCATCTTGAAAAAAATCATATTTTTCCTTTCCAAGCTTTCCATGAGCTTGGGACACCCGGGGAAAAGAGAGAAATGATTAATCTAAAAAATGAACCTCCGAAAATGGAGACTTCACTCGGTGCCGAAAGACTTTTCCCCCTTTCGCTTTGAATTATGCCTAATTTCACTATTATTTGCATGATATTTAGATGTTACTTTGCATTTCCATCGATCAAAATCGGATCCAAAACGGTACGAAAGTAAACATTGAGCAATCACAGGAAACCCCTCAACGCGATCAATGTTAAATAAACAGTGTGATTATAGATTGAGAACTTATTGATATTGAGATTTGAGATTAAGAATGAGATTTGATAAAAATAGGATTGCTCGTTCTGTTTAAATTTATCAAAGAGAAGATCCACCGGCAATGCTAAAGAATACTGAGAAGAATCGCGGGAATATTTTCACCACTCATTGGAAATTCCGGGCAATCTTACACCTACTTAGGCCGAACACGAGTAGCATGACTTACTCGCAATTTATGCAGAACTCGCGGCACATATATTCCTCAAATAAAAAACCGCGCCATACGTTTCATTCCCGATTGTCAGAGGTTTATATAACACACATGGTGATCTAAGGGTGGAATTGATAGTTTTTCGATTAAGGTAACTGTCATGCGACTGCATCCCATACTGGAAACAAAATGAAGCAGGAAGTTGAAGTTTTAACAAAATATGTTTGTTTCCAATGTAGGTAGGCACCAATGTAGCCCAGATAACTCATGCCTGTCTGATGAAAATGCAAGAGCTGGGTTTTATTCCAGACCCGGGGTACACTTATTCCGAGTTTCCATACGACTGTCGGTAAACTTTCTCAATAGCATCTTTTGAGGAACAAGCTTCAAACACAATCGACATATTTGTGTTTCCGAATTGCAGTTTTTCCGTTCACAAGTGCAGCTGTAAAATATCATATCGAATCCTTTCATCTTTTTCAGGATCATCAACCATAAAAGGTAATAGGAAATCGCCCATGTTGAGTTGAATAGTGAACATTTTGTGACTTAAAATTCACCGGCATTGGCGTCACCAAAAGCGTAAAATTGTCGTGAAAAAGTGAGGGGGCAAAGGAGCTTCTGATGTTGATTCTCACCATGAACCGCCATAGGAGTAATACTAAACTTTCGTGAAAAGTATATGTGGGAGGGGCCATGGCCTTCCTGCCACTCCCTGTTCATGTACTTATGAACGTCATCATGATTTCTAGGTCTGAGGGCAAAAAGCGTACCGAGGCTATTTGTCACTGGAAAAAAGTACTCGCCAGCAGACTCTTCTCCAATTCCGGGAAAGTCTGAAAGTATCTAGGGCACTATTTTTGAGGTTTGAGGGGAAATGTCTGTTCGCAGAGTTGGAATAATGTGTACTCTTTTTTTCAGGTGGGAGGGAATAATTATCTATTTTAACACAAACCCAATGGTAATAAGTGGCGTACACATACTTTGGTCTAGGGAGGGGAAAAGTATCTGAGATGGGCATCTTGCCCCTATATAAAAAATTATCGGCTTTCGCTCACGATTTATTCAAAGGCTCCATTTCATTTTTGTAAAATAAAATAATTAGAGACAAACTTAATTGTCTGGTGCAGGAGCCAGAATCTACCACCATCGTTTCTAAGTCACCGGACATCAGCCCTAACTCCCCCACCTCTTTGATTAAGAATGCTCCCAGGTTGGCTATCGAATCAGGGCCCTAGCTGGATGCTTTTTTTACCCGTTGCGTTTTCCTTCGTCTACGGATGTGCTTTAGAGCTCCAGCCCATTTTCGCTATCGACATGGCACATTTTGGAGACCAGACTCTTCTTTAGGGTTGTGTCGCTTTTGATGTTCACAATGTTATTTTTTCTAGATACCGGGGTATTTTCGAAGACCTCGCTGTGTGTATTTAGTGCCCTATCATTTTGACTTTTTTTTGGGGGGTACGACGTCGCTTTTTGAGGGCCCTAGTTTATTTTTGAGGATACGATGTGGTCTCATGGACAAGGTGTGCTTTGAAGGCCTCCATTGGTTTTATTTGGAACTCTCATTGTTTATTTAGAGCTGAAACGCATGTTGTAATACCTGGCCAATTTTTCCGAGACATTACGCTTTGGGGGGCCTGGTGTATTTTCGACCTCCCGTTGTGCTCTTCGGGTCCCGCTGTGTTTATATGTCTTCTGACGCTCATTTCTGGGAACTCAGCAGAACTTGGGGGACTCCGGTATGATTTCTCGTGTTCCCGGGCCAGGTGCGTGGTTTCGGTGTGATCTGACGCCAGCTTTTCTGGACTGGAAACAATTTTTTGGTGACTCCCGAATTTTCAGTCTGGGTTTCGGGATGTTTTTTTTCGGGCCCCGGCGCCGTGTTTGTGTCATGCCACAACTTTTTGGAGCTCCGGCACGTTCCTTCGGAGCCGGGCGTGATTTTTGAAGGCAGATGGTGATATGTTTGGGGCCCTGAAACGTCTTCCTGGCTTAGACACCAGACACCGGCTCAGACATTATTTTTTTTTGGAATCTCTTCTTATTCTGGAGCGCTCTGGTTTCATTTTCACGTCCCGATGCGAATTCTGGGGGCCGCGCGACACACATTTTTGGGAGCCTAAGCTATGATATTTGATGCTCAGACTCAATTTTTTGGGATTAACGACGGACATTTTGTGTCGAGCGCAAAATTTGGGCGGCTCGGCTCGAGTTTGCGGAGCTCGTTGTACTTAACCGAACCTCGGCGGGAGTTTGGAGGCCTCTGTGCAATTGCTCGGGCCCGCCATGATATTTTTGGTTCCCGCTCTGTTTATTTGGAGCCCCTACGCGAATACTGGGTCCCAACTCGAATTTATGGGTCACAGCGCGATTTTTATGTACCTTGACACAATTATTGGGAGCCCGACACTTCGGGAGTGATTTTCCCTTTCGGTACATTACTGCGGCGTGTTTGTGTATGCAAAAATGCATTCTATAAATAGGTCCAACGTTTTTCTTTTCTCAGAGGATGACCCGCTTCAGAGTAGCCCTTCAGGACATTTTCCTTCGGGACCTGTTCTGATTTTTCCGGCGGTGGATTCGATGGGGTATTTATTTTTATTTCGGGGTAGTGTTCTACTTTTTGCAGGCCCCCTGCGCGATATTTTTGGACCTCGGTACGACTCTCTGGGCTCCCAATGTCCCACCTCGTTTCTTTTCCGGGACCCAACGCATATTTTTTCCGTGGCTTTCACGCAATTTTTGTTGCCGCAGAGTGATATTACTGGCTCATTTCTGGGAAGCCAGCTGCGACTTCTGTGGCTGGGGAGAAATTTTGTTGGCCCAGTGTGATTTCAGGCGCAGCGATGTAATTTTTGCGGGGTCTCCGTGCGATTTTTTTTTCTCGCCCCGTTGTCATTTATTGGGATTTCTGGCGTGAGTTGTATCGGCTTCGACATGTCTGAGGGCCCAACATGTTTTTGGGACTTATAACGCGATTCTTGGGGCCTAGTGATATTCCCGTCCCGGACTGATCATTTTCTTAACTAACTTTTGGGGCACCATTGCGACCTGTCGACCTGGTGCGACCCGTTCGAACCCCTGGCGTGATTTTCTGCAACACGGGAACGACTTTTTGGCATCCACAGGTCAGCGTGATTTTCAGGGGCCACGGCCCAACCTTTTGGGCCCCATTGTAATTTTCAAGAAACCGGCACAACTTCTTTTGGACCTCCAGCGTGATTTTCTGGGGTCCAGGCGGGAACTGTTTATGCCTCCAGCGTGTTTTTGAGGAGCTCGGTTCCGACGTTTTGTGGGTCCAGCGAGATTTTCAGAGGCCCCGGCCTAAACCTTTAGAAGGACAGCGTGATTTTCATGGATCCTGCCCGCCGTTTGAAGGCTTCATCGTGATTTTGAAGGACTACAGCACGACTTTTTTGCTGGCACCTAGCATAATTTCTAAGGACCCGAGTGCGAACGGTTGAGGCCCCAGCTTCATTTTAAGGTCTCTGGTCGTACTTTTTGGGAGCCCCAGCGCGATTTTTAGCCTCCCGAGCCTACTTTGTAGAACCCGACGTCGCTTAACGGCTCCCGGAACGATTTTTGGGGCCCCCAATCTGATTTGGATGGTCCTCGATGCGATTATGGTGGCTTCCAACGTCATATTCAGGGGCCCCCTGTATGATTCTTTGGTTCCCCGAATGCTCTTCGAGGCCCCGGTGCGACTTTTGTGTACCACAGCAGCATCTAAGGCGGCCTGGATAAATTTTTCCGAACCCCGGCGTGATTCTTTGGCGGGGGGGGGGGGCACAACCTTTCGAGAGGGCAACCGCCCCCTTTCGTACACCACTGATGGTGATGCATGGTAAGAATAGCCTCAAATTATGAAATTAACATGATAGCCCCACCACAATACTTTTGGTTAAGTCCCACCCCTCCAGGCTGCCGCCTACTCTCCTTCCACCCCGGTCGCAACCTATATTTAAGATGACTGATTTTTTCGACGAAAAAGGTGGCCGACACATGTTTGCGCCCCGCAAGGATGTGCGGCACCATCTGAAAGCCCACGGTGTTGAATACCCTTTGGGGACCGCTTCGTTGCGATCGGGTCAACAAATTGCACGTGTGCGACGCCCGGGTCCGATGGGAGGACGGGTTGCGCTGAAATCCTCTGTCGTCGAAGAATCATTACAGCAGAAAACCTGCCACGAGAGGCACCGACATCAACTGTTCTGTCGGAGAAGCCAGACACGTGCGCTACAGCAGTGGAAAGGCTTGGGTACATACGATGAGATTCAGTTGGTTCCGGCGGCAAGGGTTGATTCCTAAGTTATTTTCGGTGTGTGTGTGTGGGAGAGGGTGGGGGCACGCTTCCTCGGAGGCGCCATCGGCAGAACAATAGTGGTTCAGCAAGGGGGTGGGGCACATAATGTACCCATGGGTGGATGCACTGGAGCCTTCTTGTATGGGCGCCGTTTCCGGCCGGAGGTGCGCCACCTTTTCACGGCGTCACATGTCCCCGGTGTCCCCTGAATCGCCCCTGTCCGGCCGTAGCTTACAGTCAATGTATTGCCAACTTCACACATACGACGGCAGACAAGCTGAGCCACGGTCTCGTCACAAGACGTCTGAGTGCTTGGGCGTCAACCTGCAGAGCTGAGAATGCGATTGCATTGAGTATCGGGGAAACTACTTGCAATCTTCACCCTTTACGTTGTCGTGATTCTCGCCATAATTCCTCTCGAAGCGCACTCATTTATAGTCTTCAAAGTGAGTAGTCAGTATATTCTAAAGTGGGGCCCGATCCCAAGCTGGAATTTCATTTTGACGAGACCACTTTCGGCTCGCTTCCCGCATGACATACTTCTGCTTTGGCACAGTGCAAATCCCAAAATGCCCTGTTTGATCTAGTCATTTTGTTGTTGTTGGGAAGCCCGGAGCCCAGGTACCTTTTGGCTGCGCCTCTGATAGTCCAAAACGTCCCAACAGCAGCGACTGTTCTATACGGCAATGCTTAGGTCGGTGTCACCCATCGCAACAACACACGATATCTATAAGCTATTCAAACCTACGATAATCAAGACAAATCTTACCTAACCTAACCCGGACCACACCACATACACAGACAAAGTACACCGACGTGCAGAGACGCATATTTCTGAATTAAAAAAAAAACATTTCGGGTGCAAAGCGTGAATGAAATTGGCGGACAAAAATTGATTACAGAGGGGGGAATAAGCCAACATTTGCAGGTGACAAGGGGCCTTTCCCATGATTACAAATCCACACACGGAGATGCTATATATAATCTTACCACCCAAATTATATTTGAGAAAGGTTAAAGAAACATCGAATGATGCAACGCTATCGAAGATCTGCAACAAATGAAAAATGGGTCACGCAAATGTCTACGTGGACATAGTCAAGTGAATTTTCAAACAAAAGTCTGCGTCGATAGACATAGCCATGTATTTACTCCATTGAATACAAGCACGACGTACGAATACAGGCATAAGGCACTTGATTTGTCAACTTCCATGTCTAGCGGAGGGGCCGCAATTTAATCACCAAAATACCCATCTGATATGCAACGCTACGTCGGAGCATAAACATAACTCATACATGCAGACACCCATGTCTACCAAAGGAAATCCACGCCGCAGAAGCAGCAAGAGATGTTCTTGCCCAGCCCATACATACCACCAACTGGTCCGTCAGTACATTGTTGCCAAGATCAATAATTCGTCCGAGTGGACTCGCAGGCCGACAAGGTCGGCCACCATCGGACGGACGCGACCCGCTGTTGCTTCATCGCACGACTATTGGCGAAAGGATGACTATTAGTGCCAGAGTGTACGCTTATTAGAACTGAAGCATGCTCTAGCATGGAATATGCCACCTGTGGCTTACGTAAGTATATAATCGGTTGCATTATCCATGACCTTTGTATGTGGCCGGCCAAAAGCACGAGGCCCACGGCAGTAGGAGGAATGACCCGTGATGAATGGCTCTGACATACCCGCATCCTACGCAGCACAGCCACACTGACTTCGGGCATGACATGAATGGCACTATTACTCCTCGTCATAATAGTACTACGTCGCCTAACGTCATATCACAAGAGCTACCCACACGCCAATTAACTAAACTAAGTTAACACAGCTCACAAAAAGTCCACATGTGAAAAAAACAGCCACAGCAAAACACGTCAACAACATACCGGTAGTGTGCGTCGCATCCCACACATGCAACCCCGCCCAGTCAATAAAAAGCCACGGTACGTCGCGCCCCACTTATGCAACCCCGCCCCTTCAATAAGCCGAATGAATGTAAACAAACAGTCGATGTCCATCTACTTCGCGAGAACAGCGTAGAACAGGGTGTATACTGCCACCACCATGATGAATAGCGCCAACACCATCAAGAGCACGTCCTGGAACAGCATAACACGTGATTGAAGTGGAAGCTAGCGGGCACCGCTCTGTTCGTTGCCCACTGTCGCAGTGATTACACCAGGTGGCTTACTGCTCAATGTTCTGAGTGGTGTTGACCAAGATCACCCGCATAATCGATTCTCAATCACGCATCACGATCTTGGATATCCCGTTAGTTAGTTAATTATTTGGGTTTTAGGGCGCATCAACTGCAGTGGTTATACAGCGCCCATATCTTGGATAACACGGGATGGGGTTTGGGACGAACCTTCGATGAATTTCGCAACCAGTGGAACTGGAATCTTACAACTGAACATACAACGCGAGCTGTTCGACACCTCCATCAGTAGCCGAAATGTCACGAGCGACGGACAAGCTGGGAGTAGCGCACTGCCCTGAACACACAGGTCGGGTACTAGACCGGACCTCATCGTCACGTCTGTGAAACGCCACTATTATATTTGCAGCGCTTCAAGCCCTGCGCCATTCACTCGGAACTAAACCTGCCCTTTACATTTTGATCCCACCAGCTGTATGGAATATTTCCCCTGATGCGCTGGCGGTTCTCTCCTGCTCTTTTTAAACTTTTGAGCTCTTCTTTTTCAATTCGGGCTTTTGCTTCCGCAAAACGTGTTGCAACAAAAAGATCGCCGAATGTCAATGGCCATAGCTGACACTAATCAGATGAATGACTGAAGAAAATATAAATGAATAATTCCTCAAGATGTCGAGTCGCAGCATTTCCTTCACAAAAACAGACAAAATACAATGCCTTCCTTCTGCGATTCCCACATATTGCTGCAGATATGGCATGATAGGGGTCCAGCCATCTATTGGTGGCCGAGGTCATGCCTACCTGGAAAACGAGAGATGATCAAATACCAACACCAGAATAGACGCAAGTGCATAAACGCGTCAGAGCTGTCTGCTTGGACCAGGTGATATCTCCATTCAGTAACTGGAATATACAAATGGTACGGAAAGAATATATGCATACATGCGCATATGCACATGCAAGGCAGGGACTTGCAGGCCCTGCGGATCAGTGCGAGTGCCTGGAAAGGGGTTCACCTTATAATTTTGAGCCGCATTTTCTTTCTTTTGGTGCAGCAGCTTAGTTCGCTTGACATCTTCCCTGGCATTTTTCGAGTTTTGTCTCCCTGAAACAAGGATGGGTGAATTGCAAGGGGATTTTGGATCACGCATAACCATACGTGAGGCATAGGGCGGTTGAACAAATTCGCAATTTCGTCTGTGTGTCATCTCAGTCCAATTCCACGTTATATTTGGCTACGGCAACTGGGAGATTCAAGTCGGGCTTCAGCTTTTCAGAACTCATCCTGTTCAATTGCGAAAGCGGCACATTTTCCTGGATGCCCATTACAGCCGTCCGACTGATTCCGCTAGGCGCGTCAGGCGCAGAAATTGATCATAATTAACTTTTGTTCTACGCTGGATAGAAACGCGAGCTGAACATGACTTAGCTCCATATTGGAACTTTGAAGACAAGATCATGATATTTGTGGGTGCTTCCTTTATTTGACCTTCCAAGTCAAGCCAAAGTGGTCAATGGTAGTTACCTGTGATCTGGTAGGCTCCGTAGCTTTTGGAGCAGCCTGATCGTTAAACAAATGCGGTTTTGCGATATAGTATGCACGATATGCGCACCACAGACTTCCAATGACACCATGGCACTTACCAAGTTCAAGGCAATGGGATGAGACCATGATAAATCTTGAGAAAAAAAAGTTGAGTAATAGTTAACGAATCCTATAGTAAACTGTGCTGGGGTAGAGCATGCATGACGAAAGCGGGAGGTACAAACCTGGGAATTATTTTTGTGAAATATTTTTGGCCACATGTGTTAAAATGGCTACTTCTGCACTATTCGTGACTTGAATATAGCGACTATTATTCCAATGCTACAGGCACGTATCCACTTGGATAATGGCGACGTGCACGAACTTCACCATATAACAGATATAAGAACATCTCGTAGGATGGAGATACACGAGATACGGATACCTCTTGAAAGGCTACAAGGACCTGCAAACTGTTAAAGAAGCAGTAAAACATGGCACACGTGTACATTTTGTACCCCATGAATTACAACCAGTATAAATCATAGGAAGTTCTGGAGTTACTGAGAAGCGTTATTAATACATGGGATTTCGGCTTATCTTGTGAAGCCTCAACTACCCCAACAGGAGCACAGAAGGTACGGATTCAGCCCCCCCCCCTTACAACTTGGAAACCACTGAAGTTAGAAGTGCAAAATTTGGAGGGGAGTATGGCTGCAGTGGATTCACTGCAGTATACACGTAACGACTAGGTCCATGTCTTCAGGATCAAATGAGGTCAAATGCCAATTTTTATAATTTCTTCATTGATGGCTTCTTGCGCCATATCTGCGAAAACAATAATGTGGCAACTGCATTCCGCAATAAGTATGCACTGTATGAAATCTCAGTTAATTATGTTATCGCTATGTAGGTCCTAAGAACATCATCATACGCCGAAATATCCTCGCGACGGAATATTCCAATACGCTATGCTTCCACGTAACATTGCTGGCCATGCGCATAGCCGACTGCAGATAGACCAAGAGCATAAACTGCACTTACGTGCAGCCGTGCATGCATTAGTTAGCTTTCAAAACAATATTTTACATTCTTTGCATTCAATTATAACTACTTGGCCATTGAAGCCATTCAGTTATCTTGGAAATACAAACCAGAATAAAATTCGCCGTGTCGCCGAAGGGGGTGGTGCCCAACGGTGGTGCAGCCCAGCGTATCAAAATGAACTCAAGGAAAGGCATGCATTAACGAGCATTACCCGGGGCAATGAACCTAACGACGTCGTGAGCGGCGGACGCCCGACTGCGACCGACTCGGCCGGCGCCCCGTGCCGGCATGCCACCGCACCGGCCAGACCTCTGCGGCGGCAACATTTGGCAACAGGGAAAGGCAACGTTTCGATTATCAAAATTTTGGAAACTCATCCAATCGGCTAGATGCGGCTTGGACGGTGCACCCAATTTGGAGGGCGTATATATATATATAATATATATATATATATATATATATATATATATATAAATATAAACGACATACCCGCCGTAGATCCATCATAACTGGTCGTGCTGAAACTGATTTATTTGCAGTTCTATGCGATCGCTACAATTCAGGCATTGTTCACACAACCTGATGCAACACAACTGGATTTTACCTCACACTGTCCGGACTAACCCACCATCTCTCTCTCTCTCTCTCTCTCTCTCTCTCTCTCTCTCTCTCTCTTTCTCTCTCTCTCTCTCTCTCTCTCTCTCTCTCTCTCTCTCTCTCTCTCTCTCTCTCTCTCTCTCTCTCTCTCTCTCTCTCTCTCTCTCTCTCTCTCTCTCTCTCTCTCTCTCTCTCTCTCTCTCTCTCTCTCTCTCTCTCTCTCTCTCTTTCTCTTTCTCTTTCTCTTTCTCTTTCTTTCTCTCTCTCTCTTTCTCTCTCTTTCTCTCTCTCTCTTTCTCTCTTTCTCTCTCTTTCTCTCTCTTTCTCCCTCTTCTCCGCGCTGACCGCTCGCCACATCATCCCCCTTTCCCCCTCATTGCTCACACACTTTCTACTGAACTTTGATGTTCTCACTCTTCCTCTCCCAGTTGTTTTAATTTCCAATCTCCTTACTGCTCTTAATCGGCAGGAATTTCAGCATAGATAAAACCAAGTAATGGTATTGCTTTCCTATGAAAAATCAAGAGGAACTGAATCATCCTGCTGCTTTCTTTCATCCACATATTAGCTTTGAAGTGAGGTGTCGGTTGTCATAAAAAACTCCAATCGTGTCCTTTCATCGCTATCGGTAGCATTCATTCTCTCTTGATACTCATGAAGAAATCTTGGCATTGAAATTTCACGAAATGTCATAAAAGGCTGGATGCTATTAGACCCTGTCTAACTCAGTTAGATATGGTAATGTTCCAAATTAAATAGCATGATTAAATAAATGCATCACCTGACAATATTGCTGCATCCATCAACAGTAGATGTCATTAATTCAACCACTTCCCCATGCTATCCCTTGCCTCACCTATTTGCTTTCTGTAAGAATCAATGGGAGTGTAGCTTCCACTTTCACTGGAATTTCTGCTTCTGGCCATGCTTTCTTCTTCCAAGTCGAGTAGTATGATCTGAAACCATCAATGTGCCTAAGCAGCAATGTTAGTGGGAATGTCCTAAGCACACATGATAAAAGTTCATACAAAACTAGAGAATAATGCTCACACTGCATTTAACTAATGCATGCATATCATGACCATTTTGCTCTATTAGGGGATTACAGTGGTACCACAAATATTGGCAGGTAATGGGACATTAAGCAATGCTCTGCAATTAAGTTTGTTACATCTGCCCTTACAATCTGGGATTAATAGGTAGCATAGCATTACCCATCATAGGCAATGCTAGTCGAGCGAGTCAGGTGCAGGGTGAGAGCAGTGGTGGTGAAGGAGGTGAGGTGCGGAGACACAGGATAGCTGTGGAGAGTGGAGGGTGGAAACATGTGAGTGATAAGTTATTTGTGAATAAATGGGGTTGAATATGCCACTTTCTGAACACTGAATTGACATCCATCCCAACTGAATATCTGCATTGTGCTTTGTAATGAGTCCTTATGAAGTCTTTGTATGCAATTATAGGTATCATGCTGCTAATCACCATAGCAGATTATGATGCATGAACATCTGCTATCACAATTTCAGGTATGATTACCCAGGTGGTTTGCTATACAACATCTGATGACCAGGGTAGGTATTTTGTATTGCTATTGCTAAAACAGTTCCCACAAAGTTAGTTATCTTACAACAAGAGGAAAAGTTGCACATATGAGTAGGCTGTTTGATCACAATTGTTTGAATTATTCAAAATTTATGTTCAGTGGCATCATGCATTATGGCCAACTTTGACATCCTTCTGTACTCTTAACATCCTGCACCTAACAAAAAAAATTAACACTGCTAGACACAGAACCACAAGGATAGCATTGAGAAAAGTGGACCCAAGATTGGAGCTGCAAAATAGGTTTGACTGCCACAGTGGAATAAAAATGCCAGGGACAATGCAGGTGTGAGTGGGATAACTGGTTCACTGGGGCCCAATTGAAGAATGTCATGGATAGGCTGAATAGGGTTGTACAAGGAAGCAGTATGCAATGATATTCATACATGTGCATGCTGTTGATGTAGGTAGATGTAATGTGGGGAAAGCATTAGATGAGCATAGGGCCTTGGTGAGTTATCTTAGTGGAAAGTTGGAGAGGAGTGATGCAACCATCCATCCAAGGGTAGGTGCAGGCCATGAGATATTCTGGCATGATATGGTGGTCAGGTTTTGTGTATGGTAGGGGGAGGGGGTATTTGGAGCTCTGGCATGACCAATCTTTGGCATGTACACAGACATGCATGCATCAGATAGGCTCCATCTGAACCCAGAATGTTCATGGGTGCAGCTGACTATTCAAAAAGGTTCCTAAGCTTCTACAAATTTCAAGTGTGGTCAAGCTGTAGTAATTCCCATACATATGATTTTCCTGTGGTCTTATCAGCATTGTTAAGTACCTGAAGATTTGCATAATGCCAATATAGTACCAATTCTTAAAAAATAAAAACAGACAAGTACCAATTTTTTCTACTCATACTCTAAAATAAATAAAAAAACAGAATTTATTGCCATATGAAGGGGCTTAAAAAAGCAACAAAAGGTGTTTGAGAAACTACAGACCAATTGGGTTAATCTCACTAGTTTGTGAGTGTAAGAAAATGTGGAAATGAGGGGAGCTCATTTGTCTGCATGACAGAAATGGGCTCCTCAGCCACCACAGCAGTAATAAATATGGACTACAGAACATCTAGCCATGCTTACTGTGTGTTGCATGCTGTGCTTAGCTATAATACACTCCAAATTCATTGTCTAATTGGTAAAATTCATTAGCATTGGTGGGCTTTCCCAATTACTTCTTTGAAATTCATAAAATGTTAGAAAGAGTCAGGTACTAAATATGAAAGCAAGAATTTATGAAAAAAAATCACCTATGTGTGGCCAATCTTGAAACATTGAATAGAGGCAAGGGCCTTTACATGAACATATGTATATGCATGGTGGAAAAAGTGGAGCATACAGCTAATATGCTTACTGGAGGACTATGCAGTTTAGAATACAGGGAGATGCTTATGGCATTATATATATACCTGCTCAAGTATAGGAGATTAAGGATGATATAACTGAATTGCTTCAGATAGTAACATGGTCCATTCAGTACTTTCCCTGATGTGTGATGCTGATTAGACTGGCTATGGGAACAAAGAGGTAACTTCCTTAACTCAAAGTGTAACAATGATTAGGGTGGTTTGATCTTGTCTTTGTTTATTGCATCTGCTTTATATACTGAGCATGGATGGGTTCCTGTGTCTGGTATTCAGCCTGAACATTTCATGACATGATCACTTTTGGGTTAACTCTACATATGTCAATGATGTCCAAGCCCTGCCTATTATGCTGTACAATGCATAGCAGCATTGGTGAGCAAAACAAATGTGGTTGTACAAGCATGAGTGCATTATTCGTATTATTGAACTTAAGTAGGTACCTGAATATGGGTGCTGTATAACCACTGCAGTTGATGCGCCCTAAAACCCAAATAACTAACCAAGTAGGTACCTGAAGATTTGCACTTAGCATGAAGCATACAAGTTGGGTATTCAGAAATCACCCAGAAGAATGTTCTTGGAAATTTTATCACAGAAAACAAAATTATAATGTACCTAACAAAACCTAACGACTTTTCTTGCTACATCATCATGGAGGCAACATGGGTGATGCCCCTCACGATATTACGCCCATGGGAAAATGGTAATGCAACCAGAGATCTTTTCCCCATTGCGAGTAGTTTCGCATTGGACCGAAATACCTCCTTGCTTAAGCAACCATGCAAATGGGTCCAAAAAGTCCTGGGCTTGATTACATTTACACAATTTAAAGTAATAATTACCAAAATACGAATACAAGCAAACCTTCCCGTTCAAAGAATCGTCGTCCCTTAAAACTTCACAAACCATCGGAATCCATCTATCAGTTATGTATGGCGCCGGATTCGCAAAATGAGTTTCGTAAATGTAGCCGAGAACTTCATCTAGAACTTCATATACAATAAATTTAGAGTTCTATGAAAGCGAAGGGAAGCGAATGTGTATTCTCAAATGTTTTCCGCCTATTTTTACTTAAATTTGTGATAAAATATATTTCCAGTGAGGTGCTAGCTTCCCTATTTAATTATGAATATGCACACCCTATGAGTAATGTAGGAGTTCTGTAAAATCGGCAGCATTTGGTATCTTTTTAAGCCTTCGACGCGCATAACTCAAATGTTTATTTCGATAGTTTCTGCTTTCGTCCATGAGTTCCTTATGCGAGTCACGCTTACGTGCGGCTCTGGTCAGTTCCCGCCTTTCTTCGTCCCAGATCGTGGTAACACCTAAAAGAAATGATTTCAAGTAGATGAGAAGTGAGCCCAAGGCAACATAAGTTGAAAAAACAGTCGGTAATAGTGCATACTTGCCATTCGGATTACTGCGGATGGCGGATGGGTGAAGCTCGGAGCCCTAGCTGTTTCCGAGCACTCATCATAACTAGGTAGGTAGGTACCTACCTACCTGCATTACTGTCCTTATGCGCACGATTGGCAGAGACTGGCAGCTGAGACTGATTTTTTCCCATGTTGGTAGAAGGTTACACGTTATTGAATGCCATCCAATCGGCGTAATCTTCATTGGTTGCGAAGATACGGGGAAGGGGAAGCCCTCATCCTCAGTGATTCGTATGAGTGCAAATACCCCCAGTGACTACCGCGTTGAGAGAACAGAAATGCATTCTTAGGAATACAAGTACGCGAATTGTGTTGGGTCTCGCCTGCGCGTGACATTTTTCCACATTCACTAGCGTGTTGTGATCCTTTAGCTTTTCCGAACTGAGAGCTGGTGACACGGAAGAAAAACCAACGTGTTCTGCACGGTGGAGTGTCGCTATTGATTTCAGATTTGTAATTAAGACCTCGGATCCTTTTAAAAAGCAGTTTTCGCAAACAAGTTTTTTAGATGCCCATTTCCTACCTAAAACATTAAATGGTGCGCAGTTGAAACGTAAGCATGGCACTCTTCAGTATATCGGTATAATAACGACATGCAAGATGTTACATTTCGACCTGTAGGTAGGAGGTTAGAAGAGATCGAAGTGATTGCCTCGTTTTTTGGAACTTTTCGAACTAGTGCGCTCGAAAACACTAGTTTGTCGGACCTAGGTGTACTTGTGCTTTCCGATCATTCTAATCAAAGGTGTAATGGTATTGGTCAGAGGCGTTCACTGCTGTTTGGTACAGAATGCTTACCTCGCAAAGTAGTGGCTACGCTTCTGGCCGTATGTTCGTAACCGCTCGTTTTTCCCCGGCAGTTGCCCTGTGAGGCGAGCGCAGCGATCAGAAGCGCTTGGTCTGGCGGCATCTTCAATCCGTGGCCATGGAGCCCGACCACGAGCTGCCGTTCTGTCTGGACCGCTCCTCACAAGAATGCTGGAGGCAAATCGTCGCATGGGCCAAACTGAA
The DNA here is from genome assembly GCA_034440575.1 of Imbricaverruca yamaguchii. NCBI lineage: Eukaryota > Metazoa > Arthropoda > Thecostraca > Neoverrucidae > Imbricaverruca > Imbricaverruca yamaguchii. Next base: position 1,039,222 of record JAOTOL010001613.1, on the reverse strand, counting down.
CCTCAAAACTCCCGAAGTGCGTGGAGTCGCGATGCGATATCCTCGCCTCCTCCAGATCCGTGACTTCGCCCAGGTCGACCCGTGCAACTTTGTGCTGTTCGCCGTCGAAATGTTGCCATTCGTAGATGTCGGCCGTCCGTTCAAGGTGTTCAGCATGGTGAGAATTGTGCAGGGCTACTGTGTGGTCGGCGACATCCTAGGCGCCATCGAGCCGTCCATGGTCTACTTCGTGCTTCAAGTGATCGGCTACCTGCAGCCAGGCCACACGCTGGATGACATCAAGAACCTGCTGGGCGCAGTGGGCGACGTGGTGCGATTCATTGTGGGCCGCCAGCCGGACCGGCTGTCAACTTACCTGTGCCCGCTGATGACTGTGGTGGCCAGCGACGACACCGCGCTGGAGGTCGCCCGACAGCTACTCGTCACCATCAACGCGCTGCTTGAGACGCTGCCGCGCGACCAGCGCAGCTGCGTGCGCCGGCAGCTGGACGGCCAGCTGTCGACGCTGCCAAAACTGCTGGCCGCCTGCGGCGACTACGACGTACAGGCTAGCCTGGTGGAGTGCCTGTTCCGGCTGAGTACGCAGGACGTGCGGCCGACGCTGGCCGCCAGCTGGCTGCCCACCGGCGAGATGCAGCGCGCGTTCGTCTCGATCGTCAACTTCGACCCAGACTGCCGGCTGCTGCTGAACGCTTTCAACCGGCGGCTGGGCGCGGAGCGCACGGTCCACTCGTTCCCGGCCGAGTCTGTGCTGCTGGCCGACTATGCGCTGCTGAAGCCGGTCGACGCCGACTACCGCCACCTGTGGGTAGACTTCAACGAGGGCAGCGGCACCGTGCTGGTCTACTGCCAGCGGCCCGTCACCGACACGCAGCAGAACGACTGCCTGTGGGAGACTGTGACCGTGCAGCGCGCCGACGTGAAGGCGGTGCGGCTGCGACTGGAGACCGTCAACCAGGTGCTGACGTTCACCACGGCGCAGCCCTGCCGCTGCCTGCTCTCCTCCGACGCGCTGGCCGCGTTCGACGGCAACACGGCCACGTTCACGTTTGTCAAGGGCCACGACCTGCACACGGTGCTGACGCGGCTGTACGGCGCTATCTACAAGTTCCAGTCGTGTGAGCTGCTGGCGCCCGGTCCACAGCACAAGTCGTCGACAGCCATCCAGAGCGTGCGCTGTCGGCCGGCGGCCAGCGGCGCAGACTCGGAGCGCTCCACCAAGGCATCGGTACCGGTGTCCGCCATCCACTCGGCCGGCAGGCAGCCGTCGGCGGCGCGCACCAGGCCGCCAAAGAGCTCCGTCGTCCATGCGCCGCAGGTGACCGGCGGCGCGCGTCGCCGCACGTCGCGCTCACCGTCCGACAGGTTCTCCCGACTAGAGATGCTGTCGCCTGGCCGGGAAATCTGTCGCCAGACCGCAGGGGCAGCAGCGGCGGCGGAACCTCCACAGGTTGACCAGGTGCCGACGCCGCCGGCACCTGACCAAGGTGTCGAGATTACCCAGAGTTCGGGCGCCAGTCTTATCGACCCCTCACAGCCCCGGAGTGGCGCTGCGCCCGTCCTGCTGGCTGCCCGAAGTGCCGTCGCACAGGAAGCTCCCAGTGCTGCTGTAAGACTGGGAGCTTCCAGTGTTGCCTCCAAAGAGGACATTTCCAGTCCGGCCGCTGCTCGAGGAATTTCCGCTGTTTCCAAGCAGGGTATTTCCAGCACTACATCCAAGCAGGGAACTCCCTGCGTTGGCGTCACTCAAGGAACTCCCAGTATCAACGCCTCTCTAGAAGCTTTCGGCGATGCTGACAAGCAACGGGCGTCGAGTGCCCTCTCGAGGCGGGTAGCTCCCGGGACAGTCTCAAATCATACATCGTACGCCACCCCCCAGCAGGGAATTCCGAGTGCCTCTCCAACGAAAGACGCCCCGATCCCTGCTTCACGAGAGTGCAGTCCGGGCTTGAGCCACGGGCAGGCTGACTGTGCACAGCCGGTACACTGGGTCAGTACCGGGTCCGGCCGTCCCGATCAGCACCCTCCGGAGCCGGCCGACGTCGCTAACGTGTCCCGCTGCAGCGAGGACAAGGTCGGCGTCGACGAGGCTCATCCGCCATCTGAGCCGGAGCTGAACGTTCCCGTCACGGTGACGTCGCCGGAGGACGAGGCCGCAGTCCGGGCGGACGACCGCACGGCACCGCTGGAGCGGCGGCGCCTGGCCCAGTGTTCGAGTCGCCGCCGCGCGGCGGCCGGCCCGTCGGCACAGGCCGGCCTCTCGCAGCGGACGACGTGCCGGCGCGCCGCCCGCGCTCCTCACTACTTCGAGAGCTCCGGGTCGGAGTCCCGGGACGTCAACGCGACGCCACCTGCCGTGGAAGCACCGCCGGCCGGCCGTCGCCGCCGCCGCTCGCCGGCCGTCGTCGACCTCGACGGTGACGAGCCGGCCGACGGCGCGGCGTCGGCTCGGACGCGCCCAGACAAACGGACTCAGCAGCCGGCGGGTCAGGTCGAAATTAGTTCGGCAGACGAGCGCGGCAGCGACCGTGAGCCGGAGCGTGCACATGTCGCGCCTCCTGCCAAGCGGAAGCAGCTCGCCGCGGCAAGAGACAAAAGGCCGGCCAGGCGTGCCGCCCAGCCAGCCGCCTCGAAGGCCCAGAGGAGGCAGCAATTACCCCCGGATGAATCGCTCAAGCAAAGGGAGGGCAACGACACCAAGAGACTGAGCTTCCGTGTGCACCTGACCAGTTCGACCAGTTCAGCGGAGAGTCGGCGGGCCCGTGGCCGTCACACGGTGTTCAGTGAGACGGAGGACAGCACCAGTGGAGCGTACATGGCACTGGTCAAGACGCGTCCAGCGAAGCGCGCGAGACCCTCCCGCTCGCCTCGCATCTTCTCTGACCTTGCGCAGAGCACCGGATCCGAGCCCACGACGGCCACCGGGCCGACGGTGGGCACCTTCAAACGCTACCCGGTGTATGACCCGCGGAGCGTGCGCAACAGGGCGCTGCTGACAGAGCCGCCGCCACAGCCACCTCGGCCGGCACGTGGCGGCGACAAGGCTGGCACACGTGGCAGACGTGGTGGTGCGCCGTGGAAGGCTGGTAGGGGCCGGGCGGCGGTAGGCGGCTGGGCGGCTCGCGTGACCCGATCCCGCCTGCCGTCGCCCGAGGTGATGCGGGACGAGCCGGCGCCGGAGGCCGAGCGGCCAGCCACCAAGAGCGCGACCCCGACCAAGCGGGGTGATCAACTGTTCGGCGACTGGAGCTCGTCTGGCTGCGAGTCCGACAACCAGCCGTCGCCGGTCCCGGTCGTTGTGCCTCGCGCCGCTCGCGATGTGGCCGCCTCTGATATGTGTGGCAGTGCGCCGTCCGCCGCCAGCCTTCGCGGCGGCGCCGCGTCTCAACTGTCGCCAGTGCTGCCCGATCCGCCGCACATCACTACGACCGGCGTGTCGGAGTGCTCGCCGGCACCGGCCGCCAACATCTCTGTGTCGATCAACGAGTCTGCGCCGCTGGTGCTCTGCCCGCCCAACACGCCACACTCCGGCTCGGCGTTGCCGGCGGCCGTGTCGGCGGCGCAGCTGGGCGGCGCCCTGCACCGTCAGCTGTCGTCTCCGTCGCCGCCGCCGGCTAGCCGCCAGTCGCCGGCGCCGCCCGCCACGCAGGAATTCCGCCTGCACGCGCACCTGCCTCCCGACGAGGCAGAGGTGGCCGCAGCTCTGCAGCGGGAGCCGCAGCTCAGCGTCCACCGCGGCGACGAGCCACTGCCGTCGCCGCCGCTGTCGCCGCCGCCGCTGCTGCCGACCGCTGACCAGCTGGGGGCGGACCAGATCCGGGCCGAGTTGGCCCAGCTGACGATGGACTGGGAGCGCGAGGCAGCGGCGGGCCGGCCAGACCTAGCTGTGCCGGCGCCGGCGGCGCGTCAGCAGCGGTCGGCCGCGCTGGACGCGGCGGCCGCCATCCGCGCCCAGGTGCTGGACCTGCAGCGCAGGGACGACCAGCTGCTGCTGCTGGGCCGCCGGTCGGCGGCGACGTTCGAGACGCTTCTGGCGCAGCAGCGCGCCGCTGTCGGCACGCTGCGCGAGCTGTCCAGGGCGGCGGCGGCGGCGCGGCGCCAGGCGGCCGACAGTATCCTGGCCGAGTGTGAGCGGATGGAGCGGACCGGGGCCCTGGCGGCCGCCGCCGAGCGCCCCCCACCGTCGGCACAGGTCACCGACGATCTGGCCCACATACGACGCGACCTGCAGCGTGTTCTCGACTCCAGCCTGCACCCGGATACATCCTTTTGACTCGTGTACGGTGTGGCGTTTTGCAGTTTTGAGTATGTTCATATGTGTGTATTAATTGTTATGTTTGAGTTGGCGTATCTTACGTTGTACTTGAATTGGATGCGTTGCTAATGTTGATGAATTGTGCGTTGATCGTTGCGTTAAACCATTCAATGAAATAATTTTGAAATATATATACATATTGGCGCCAGTACTTTGCCTCGTGAGCTTACGGTGCCAAGATGCCTGCGGTCGCCGACCTTCTCTGTGAGCTTTCTTAAGGAGTTTCTTTTTAATTTAGTCTTCGTGAGCAGAACATTTTTAATGGAACGTCGGTAGACTGTAGGGAAAGGTTTGAAAAGTGAATGTAAAGCGAAAATCCAGAGTCTCTGAAGTTCCCAGGATATGCTCAATTCGACCCATTATTTATTTTCCAGGGAGACGATCTGTTTGATCGGCCTCCGGTTCCATGGTCGTCCTTGCGCTGCAAGTGCAGCATCCGGGCACGGATGGCGGTCGCCGCGTCCAGCGCGGCCGACCGCTGCTGACGCGCCGCCGGCGCCGGCACAGCTAGGTCTGGCCAACCCGTCGCTGCCTCGCGCTCCTAGTCCATCGTCAGCTGGGTCAACACGGCTCGGATGTGGTCCACCTCCAGCTGGTCAGCGGTCGGCAGCAGCGGCGGCGACGGCAGCGGCTCGTCGCCACGGTAGACTCTGAGCTCCGGCTCCTGCTGCAGACTGGGGGCCAAAAAGTTGTGCCGAGGAGCACAAATGGCACCTAGCCTCCCAAAAGTCAACTCCCACCCGGAATGTCACAATGCGGCCACAAAAATATCGCGTCAAAGACCCGAGTAAAAAGCGCGTCGGGCCTCTGAAAAGGGCCGTGGTAGGGCACCGAAATAAAGACGGTGGGAGCCGGAAGAATCGTACCAGGCCCCAAATTATCGCAGGCGGCTTACAAAAATTACTCTATCCCCAAAAATCACAAAAGAACTCCATCGAATCGACACCAGCTGCGGAATCCAGAACGGGTCCCGGAAGAAAATTATCTAAAAGGCACTTCTAATCTGAAGGTTGCCATCGCCTGAAAAAGCTGCTTGATCAGCTGCTGGTGCCAATGATAGGGTATTCACTGCTGACATTCTCACCTAGACTTCATTGCTGAGTTTGTATAAAGCAATGGCCTGTTGAGGTGTTTGCCGTGAAAGTACCTGTGCAACATCCACCACGTAAACTAGCACGATTTGTTTCCCACATGGCCTTCGATTATATCTGTGTAACTTGGGTATATTTAAAAACCATACCCACAAACACACTGCATGTCAATGCATGTCCAGCTCTGACTCGTGGTCCTAAGTTCCTGCTGGCCTCTGACTGCCCTGGCATTCATGTTTGTGTGCCTCGCCCCTAAGCCTAATGCATCCTGTATTGCTGTGCATACATACGGAACTAGTAGGCGACTTTAATAGATGCAACAATGTGTGCGTCAGTACAAACTACTTTACCGGCGGTGATGACAGCGGCAGTAACAAATTTCCACCGTAGAGGCCGATAAATTTACCAAAAAATCTGCCGCTGACTGCATTATTATAGTGTATTTGGGTGGCACGCAACGCATGGCGGATTCTGTCCGCAATGAGGCATCAATTTATGTTTATACCTTTTCGTATTTACCTAGTTGTGCTGTTTCTTCAGCCTCAATATTTTGTTTAGCTTACATGCTTCCTCTTCTGTTTACTCCTCTTGCTAACTTCCTCTTGGTGATTCACTGGCCGCTGACTGTGACTGAGCAATGTAGTCCGATGTTGGTAGTGGTAGGCGTTTCGATAGCTGTTATTGATAACGATTATCGAAGTCGTTATCGACGATAACGTTCTTCAAATTTGCAGTTATCGTTATCGAAGTCCTAGTTTCGGCCAATCGATAACGATAACTTTCGATAACCTTTTCATTAAGCATGGCGCCAGTTTTTAGCCGGTTTTTGGAAACTTGAATATTTCTTAACTCATGGCCGATAGGGCACTCGCTACTCAGTAACCCCTTCAAAGTAAGTTACATTATTCCTGTGTAAGTAGATGATATCTTATTAAGTTTTTCCAGGACGAGGACTTATTGATGGCCACTGCACCCGGGGTTCAGGGTGCCCGTTATGGAGGCCATGAACTCCACCAAGGCCGACGCCATCAGGGGCCGCATCATTAAGGATGTAAGGGAGAAGCTGGATGATGCCGAGGAGTCTGGGAGCGAAGGGGAGGGCCCAGGAGAGCCAGGAGAACTTCTTCGGCGTCTTGGCCAACATTTTGCCCGCTGAGACCACTCCCACGCGCCACACCGTCCACACCAGGGTGGCCAGGGAGCTCGACTCGTGGTCGTCCGGCGGGATGTCCAAGGGGGTCGTGGACGAGAGCCTCTTCCCCAGACCTTACAGGGAGATGTCTGTGGGCTTGTTCAGGCGCTACATCACGGCCATCCCTGGCTCAGCCGCGGTGGAGATGGTGTTCTCGATGGGCTCAGATATATTGAAGCCCAAGAGGAGAACCCCCACATCCAAGAACTTCCAGGGGTTTGTGTTGCTGAAGGGTAACGCGCACCTGCTCCAGTTCGAGATCCCCGAAGAGGAAGAAGACGTCCTTGTCTAGTTTGTGTATAGTTTTTGTTTGTTTGTTTCGTACATATAAATATATATTTAACGCTCGCACGCCCGGAGGTCCGCGCCAACTTCGCATGTCCGGGGGGCAGATGTCTGCCCCCTAAGATCTCTAGAACTATGCTAGCTAGCGACAAACGGAAAACGGCGTTGGATAGCTGGTGACGGGCTCTATCGAAGGTATTTCGGTCATTGTTTTTGCTCAGGTCAACATTCAGGTTACTGGGTCATCATAGGTCAAATTCGAGCAGATCAGGTGGGACTCAGATATTGACAGATATCTCAGGACCTGTAACAGATAGAAACAAACGGCGAACGGTATTCGACAATCCTTGAAATGCGTTACCGACAATAGGCGGTGTAATTTAAGGTCAGTTCGACCGAAACTCATGTCAAGGTCACTAAGCCACCTAGGGAGGTCATGCAATGCATCGATCGACACGTCTTGGCGATACAAGCACAATGACGGTGATTTCAGCCTTCTAGCTCAATGCAGTGCGATGTAATGCGCAGAAATGTGTAGTGATCTCAGGTGACCTCAGATTACCTTGGTGAGGTCACTGAGCAAAAATGTCAGCGGTAGCATTGAGCATAGCTTCCATCTACATGCCACAACCGTTGTGAGATCATTCCGAGCGCAAATATGTAACCAAGAAACATTTGTATATTTTACCATAGCCCTATAATTGGGAAGCCATGGCCGCGACCTGACCTAAGATCAATGCTACGAAAAAAAACGATATACATATTATGGTCCCTGATGAGATCATGACGTGTTATAAGTTTGAAATCATTCGCCCAATTATTGTGGAAGTTATGCCACCTAGAACTTCGAATGTAGTTTGGTCACTTCGCCCGACCTGGTGACCTGACCTAAGACGCCCCGTATTGAAAATGTATGAGGATATGCGGAGAAGACCAATGAACAGCTATGCGAGGTCTTGCCTTGCTAACCCGATTAGTTTGGCGGCAAATAAGGAAAAACCGCAGTGGGCAAATATCTGTCCCCCTCCCGGACATGCGCTGGTTAACCCGCGCACGTCCGGGGGCAGATATCTTCCCCCTCCGGTTTTTCCTCATTTGCTGCCAAACTAATAGGGTTAGCAAGGCCAAACCTCGCATTGGTGTTCATCCGTCTTTTCCGCATATCCTCATACATTTTAAATCCTGAGTCATCTCAGATCAGGTCACCAGGTCAGGCGAAGTGACCCAACTACATTCGGAGTTCTAGGTGGCATAACTTCCACAATAATTTGGCGATTGATTTCAAACTTATAGCATGTCATGATCTCATCAGGGACCATAATATGTATATCGGTTTTTTTCGTAGCATTGACCTTGGGTCAGGTCGCTGCCATGGCTTCCCCATTATAGGGCTATGGTAAAATATACAAATGTTTCCTAGTTACATACTTGCGCTCGGAATGACCTCACAACGGTTGTGGCATGTAGATGGAAGCTATGCTCAATGTTACCGCTGACATTTTTGCTCAGAGACCTCACCAAGGTCTCTGAGGTCACCTGAGATCACTATACATTTATGCGCATTACATCGCATGGCATTGAGCTAGAAGGCTGAAATTACCGTCATTATGCTTGTATCGTCAAGACGTGTCGATTGATACCTTACATGATCTCCCTAAGCCTTGACCTGAGCTCATGGCTTCATGACCTTGACCTGAGTTTCGGTTGACCTGACCTTAAATTACACCGCCTATTGTCGGTAGTGCATTTCAAGGACTGTCGAATAGCGCCATTTGTTTCTATCTGTTACACGTCCTGAGATATGTGTTAATATCTGAGTCCCACCTGATCTGGTCGAATTTGACCTATGATGGCCCAGTAACTTGAATGTTGACCTGAGCGAAAAAAATTACCGAGAACTTTCGATAGAGCCCGCCAGCAGCTATCTAACGCCGTTTTCCGTTTGTCGCTAGCTAACATAGTTCCAGAGATCTTATGGGGGCAGACCTCTGCCCCCCCCCCGGACATGCGAAGTTGGCGCGGACCGCCGGACGTGCGAGTGTTAAATAATCAACACATTTTGTTGTTTAAGACTTCCTTTTTTAGGGTAAACAACCAAGTAATAATGGTATTTTATGAAAGAATGGGTTAAAATGTTATTTACAAGCTAAATTAAGCATTATTTATACAATTTTTCGTCATTTAAACTGTTCAAAAGGGTCATCGTTATCGTTGTAACGTTATCGAAGTCACCGATTTGGTTACCAAAAGTTTTCGAGTTATCGTTATCGAAGTCGGCGTCAAGTTATCGAGTGCCCACCACTGTATGCTGATATACGTAAGCGAAATAATCTTTTGAAAATGGTTAAAGTACACCGAAACGTTCATTATAAATTAATGATATCGGACGAATACTTCACGACCGAAATGGAGAGTAGAGATGAACAATCCGGGAGTTGGGAAGAAAAACGAAGAAGGTTATGAAAACAAAATATACCATAGTTTTCAACAAAGCATGCCAACGTGAAAATATATTGGCAACATACTCCAATGTATATCATATATATTGTATATATCATCCAATGTATATTCCACGTCAAATCGCACAAGAATTGGCTATTTTGAACCCGACCCCCTCCGATTTTTATGAAAATTGATACACCTGTAGTGCCAAGTGAACGAACCTCACACGCCAACTTTCAGCCCTGGGTGACCTCTGGGGCCAGATTTAGAGGTCATCCTAGGTCGCCTATTTTTACCGACTTTTAAAATTTTTTTTATTTTTTCAAAAAAATATATAACATAGCAATGCACTTTTATTGCTTTGACCATAGCTATCTGATAGTGGTGTATTCTTTTTCCTCTGGCAATCATGACTTTCGAGATGCTCGTGGGATTCCCCCTCTGGGTTGAAGTTTGATTTCCTGACGACGGTGGTGCTGGTAGCAGCAGTTCACAGTTTGGACAGCTTGCAATATCGGCGCATGGTTAGATCGGCCCCACAGAATACTTCAGCCGCAAAGTAATCAGCTAATACAACTGGTGAACTCCTGTGCACCTGTAGTACTGAAATACCCCTGTAGGTCGTAACTCACATAGAATGTCGCCATGGTATTGTAATGGAATAGTAGAAATGACAATGTGCACGCCAGAAATGTCGGTCATTGCTTAGTCACAATGTTAACATTGGCGTCAGAAAGACCGGTCGTTGCTTGGGCGTGATGTCAACAGCAGTGCCAGAAGTGCATGTCAATTTACAACAGGAATGCCTTGGGTCACGATACTGGGCTGGTGCTATTAAATGGCGTCTTCCCAACTAACTGCTATATGGTCTGTTTTATGGTCCTACTACTGTTGTATGGGCTCCATGGCGAGAAGATGGGCTGATGCTGCTAAATTCCGTCCCGACTACCAATGGTTACGTGGTCTACATGCAGAGAAGATGGACTGATGGTGCTAAATAGTGTACTGACTATAGTGTACGAGAAGATCGATTGCAATCGATATCGGGGCTGCCGGCACTTCGGCCATCCGAATCATGGGCTACGAACTAGAATGTCGACCAAGTCCTACCAACAAACTGGAATTCCAACGGGGATTTGTGATCAGGATCCGTGAAGCAAGCTTTAATTCACATGCGATGCTGACGCTACAATTTGGCTGCAGCCTACCCTTGACATTAATGTGCGGCATACACGTGCAGTAAATGTCACACAACGAACAAATACGCCTTCAGCATGATGCTGAACTGGGGAAACTCGTCAGCCACTCCGTCTGCCACAGTGCAACGAACCCGATGACGCTGTCTTGTCCAGTGATACTGAATGCATCGTTAAGGCCCGGTGATGGTGGAAAGTGCCCAGTGATACCAAATGGCCCATTTGATGGTTCAAAGTGTCCAGTGATATCAAGTATATCATTAAGGCACGGCTGATGGTGAAAAATGTCCAGTGATACCAAGTGTGCCACTAAGGCCCGACCCATGGTGCACAGTGTCCAGCGATACCGAATGTATCACAAATACCCGGCTGATGGTGGAAAATGTTCAGCGCTAAGTCCTGCAAGGGATTTCAGGTTCACTTGCGTTAACGAGGCACCGACTAATGCAGCCGCGATGTCCCGATATGCCTAACTAGGCACACCGGGCATCAGACGTACCCACACGACATAGTGAGGGGAAGGGGCATACATCCTCCAACTACCCCCTGCCGGACTGGGCAATTTGGCTGTGGTTAGGTTAGGTTGGGTTAGGTTAGGTTAGGTGGATCCACTAACTACCAAGACAATTTAGACTCAAGGAGCCAACTGTTAAGAATTAAACGTAGCTTGGCTTTTGTTTTCATGCACAATAAGTACCACCTACGCATTGGGCTATTGTGTTTGTGTACGTGTTCACTCAATTGCGACATACACGTTCTCCAAGTCTCGTTTCCTTCGATGAGTGTTGTCGAAAGCGGCCTGAAGCTGGCGGATGTCTGTTAATGATGCATGTCAGGAGCTGGCTACTTAGATGCAGGTGTAGGTTTCACCACCAGAGCCTCATCGTTTGCGGGCTGCCAAGCATGACAGGTCTTCCAATGTGCATAACAAGTAACGTTGTCTGTGTACGGGCACGGACGGTCGTCTGCCCCTGCTTTAATTGAGGAGGAACGGGTGGATTGATGGCAAGGGGCGGTGATGAGGAGGTTAATCGAAGAGGAGCTGGAGGATTGATGGCAAGGGATGGTTGTGGTGATGCTATCAGTTGTGGCGCTGGCCGCATCAAACAGTTTTGGTGCTGGCCCCATCAGACAGTTGTGGTGGGCGCTGCATGACAACTGCAGTCGATGTGCCCCTAAGCCCCAATAAACAAACAAAGACAGTTGTGGTGCTGGCCCCATCAGACAGTTGTGTTGCTGGCCGCATCAGACAGTTGCGGTGCTGATCGCTTCAGACAGTTATGGTGCTGGCCCCATCAGACAGTTGTGGTGCTAACCGCATAGGACAGTTGTAGTGGTGACCGCATCGGACAGTTGTGGTGCTGACCGCATAGGACAGTTGCGGTGCTGATCGCTTCAGACAGTTGTGGTGCTGATCGCTTTAGACAGTTGTGGTGCTGACCGCTTCAGACAGTTGTTGTGCTGGCCGCATCAGACAGTTGTGGTGCTGGCCGCATCAGACAGATGTGGTGCTGACCGCATCAGACAGTTGTTGTGCTGGCCGCATCAGACAGTTGTGGTGCTGGCCGCATCAGACAGATGTGTTGCTGACCGCATCAGACAGTTGTTGTGCTGGCCGCATCAGACAGTTGTGTTGCTGACCGCATCAGACAGTTGTGGTGCTGACCCCATCAGACAGTTGCGGTGCTGATCGCTTCAGACAGTTGTGGTGCTGATCGCTTTAGACAGTTGTGGTGCTGACCGCATCAGACAGTTGTGGTGCTGATCGCTTTAGACAGTTGTGGTGCTGGCCCCATCAGACAGTTATGGTGCTTGCCGCATCAGATAGTTATGGTGCTGACCAAATCAGACAGATGCGGTGCTGGTCGGATCAGACAGTTGTGGTGCTGACCGCATCAGACAGTTGTGGTGCTGGCCGCATCAGACAGTTGTGGTGCTGATCGCTTTAGACAGTTGTGGTGCTGGCCCCATCAGACAGTTATGGTGCTTGCCGCATCAGATAGTTGTGGTACTGACCACATCAGACAGATGCGGTGCTGGTCGGATCAGACAGTTGTGGTGCTGACCGCATCAGACAGTTGTGGTGCTGGCCGCATCAGACAGTTGTGGTGCTGATCGCTTTAGACAGTTGTGGTGCTGGCCCCATTAGACAGTTATGGTGCTTGCCGCATCAGATAGTTGTGGTGCTGACCGCATCAGACAGTTGTGGTGCTGACCGCATCAGACAGTTGTGGTGCTGACCGCATCAGACAGTTGTGGTGCTGGCCGCATCAGACAGCCGCAGCAAACAGCAAAGATTTCGAGTGTTTTGTGCGGAAGCAACAACAGGTGGACTTGCAAGCTCAGGGTGTACCCGTGGGGGCTGTGATTGGGCTTCATGTGATACTAAAGTACATAACGAGCCAATTCATTCTTATCGCAACAGCATCGGTGGAACTGCAACTTCCTTACAACATGTTACATAAGGTTTCCATGGCATTTTTCATCAACTATATCATTATCCAGGAACACGCCATATCAAGCAGCACCGTTGACTTTCACTCCTGGCGAATTAACACCATTGCGCTACGCCGAGCCAGCATTCTGGAAGGGAAGGGGGAAAACCCCGTCGTGTATTGAATCGACACCGGTAATGTTTGGTGGGTGTGACCCGAAGACTGCTCCGGGTCTCACGGTGTCGCGGTCATGCCGCGTCGCCTTCCTGTCGCGTGGTGTGTCGTCCGGCAATGCTTCTGTCGCTTCGCCGTGTCTTTCGTCACGCGGCGTTGCATTAGACGCGTCGTGGGTCGCTTCATCTCACCTCGTGCCGCTCAGTGCCGGTCGGTTGCCTGCGGCTCGGCCGTGTTGCGCCTCACCGCGCTATATTCGGCCCCGGCGTGTTGCGCTTCGACCCGTCTCGGCACACTTAGCGGCGGCTATGTTCGATTCGGTGTCGCAGTGTCGGCGTGTTGTTCGACGCCACGGCGACGACGGCGGCGGAGGGCCGGCGGCGTGCTAGCGTGGCCGGACGGCTGTATCGACACCGCGCCGACTGACGAGGAGGGTCGATCGTCCGTCGTCGCACGGCACGGCCGGACCAGCGCCGTGTGCGTGACGCGTCACGGCCACCTTCCAGCCGCGACCGCCGCGACCGCGCTGGTGCGCGGCGACGGCAGGTGGGAAATGCACACGCGTGGGGTGGCGGATCGTGGGCCCATGATGTCATGCCTTTCCCCCGTCTCATTAGCCCCGAAGGGGCCCAAGAGAGCCGTTGAGCACGCCGTGTATTAGCATAGGCCGTAACGAGGCACACAATAAACGTGGCGCTCCAGGGGCATTCAGGCGACCGGAGAGAGTCCAGTGCCAACAATTAAAGGGCCCTAAGCCGACGTGAGGTGGCTCTGGGTCGCTGAAAGGGGACATTCGGCCAGCAACATGGGCCCGGGCTTTATGAACATGGTCCCGGCCCTGGAGAGGATCCCCGGGTGCTTCCGACAGCCAGAGGACTTCCGACGAATAGAGGGCTTCCGACGGAGGGCTTCCACGGGCAGACGCCGGGGGACCCGGTCCGGGCTGACGTGAAGGACCCCCAGGCCGATGTAGTGGGCCCCAGGTCGTTGGAAGGGCCTCTGGGCTGACTATGAGGGCCTGGCCAGTAGAAAGCCTCTGCGTCAACAAAGAAGGTCCTTGAGCCGAGGGAGGTTGTCAATGGACTGACAGAGAGGGTTCCTTTTGGCCGGAGAGGGTCCCGAGCCGATATGAGGGGTCTCGAGGAGCAGGAGCGTACGCAGTACTTCCCTAAAAGGGCGCACACATTTTGTAAGCGTCCATGCTAGACTGAGCCCCCTTTGAGGGATATGGGGTCGGTGACTACTCAGGAGCCGTCGCCCCTGGCTCAGGATTATTTTTATGGGCCGGGGCTCTCGGCATGAGGGCGAAGGCCTTTGCCACTTCTAATGATCCAGGCGGTGGCTAGCCGGAGTTTGGTGCAGGGGGAGAGCGTCTGAAGAGGGACCCCTATTTACTCGGTCTCCACTTTTCCGAGGCTCCTTGTATTTCGCTCACTTTATTTTCAAAAGGATTCATTATTACACACATACACACATACGTGCATTCTTTGATATATATATATATATATATATATATATATATATATATGCAATCAAGGCCCAGCAATCTGGTAAAGACCGGAAAAAAACAAACCTTTTAGCTGCCGAAAGCTACCAACAAAATAGAAACCCTAGTACGAAAAATAAAAGGGCATTGCGCCATGTCCAATGAATTCATGAATATTACTAGCTGGGATGAAAATCCAATTGCTCATCTCCATGGGGACGACTTACTCGTTCTGTTATCTGCTACTTTGAGACATAGTATAAAAGGCAAATGTGCAAAGGAGTCGGGGCCATATTATTGCGCCTTTTTAACACTTTCATACAAACTCAAAATAAGGTGTGAATACTAGTGGGGAAAATAAATGCGAGATTTGGGGATAGGAGAAGGACGAACAACGTGTCGGAGCAGCTAACCCCAACACACAGCATCGTGCAAATTGTCAGCTCAGATGTTCAGGTGTCAGCTACTGCAGGTGCCAGCCGAATGTCTGGGATCCACTCCGAGCCCGGATCTCACGATGCATAGAATCCAAGTGAATTTGGAAAGAGGTGTCCGAGGTCGACTTCGTTGCGCACTCCTGGAGCGACCGTAATCACAGCCGTCGCTTGACTTTCCTTCTCGTCATGCTGGAGCGACGGTAACTTCTGGAGCAGCTATGATCAGGCCGCTGAGACAGTTTTTGGCGCTTAAGCGGTCGTCACCGCCAGGATAATTGTGGCCGTTTGAGCGGCCGTCGCCACCGAGGCGGCTGCTGCCTCTGAGGTGGCGGTGACCTTCCCAGTCCTCGGCAGCATTTAGGGCTCTCGAGATTACCCTATCTCTGAGGCTGGCCCTCAATATCCTTCGAATCCATCGCCAGTTCTCAAGAACCCTCTTAGCTATCAGGAGGCCCCGAAACTCTCAGGTACCCATCCCTCAGGAACATCCCAGTCTCTAGTCTTCCGACTATCAGGAAATCCATTCACCCATCAGTAGCCCTCCCCACCTTGCACGTGCCATTCCCAGTTCTCAGCAAACCTATCAAGCTTCCAGGGGGATCATGCAACTCCGGAACAGACTTCACAATTTCTCGCAACATCGCTAACTCTCGGAGCTTTCCGTAGCTCTTAGGTGGCTCTGTGAATCCTTCGGTGTTTCTCCCAAGCCTCAGGGTCATCACAGTCCGGTCCGTTCTAACTCTCGGGGGCCTCCCCAGTCCTCGACAGCCTTGAGGGCTGTCAAGGAGAGTCAAGCTCTAAAGCTGGCTTCCAGCATTCCTCACAACCACCGCTAGCCCTTAGGTACCCTCTTTATATCTAAAGACGCCCTTCTTTAGACCTTTAGCCCTTCTTCTCATAGGGACCACTTCCAAGCCTCTTGGGCATCCTAGTCATCTCTCTAGGCCTCAACGACCATTTTCAATCGTCATGAGCACTCTCCAGATGTTATGGCCATTTTAGCCCGTCGCAGCTTTTTAGCTTCAACCTCTGACGCGGGCCCTTATTATTCATCAGCCATCGTTAGCACTCGGGACTCTCCTTGGCTCTAAGGGGCTCTGTTAGTCCTCGAGGACCCTCTCGAGTTTATTGGGGCCCTTCCAAATTATCGACAACCCTTGTGATTTAAAAAGCCTTCTAACTGAGGATGACCATCGGTTTTCCTCACAGTAATCGCCAACCAACACGTAATTATTTTTGTAATCTCTAACGGGATTTTGTTCATTCATTGGGGACGTTCTCAACCTCAGGAGAATCCCAATCCACTCCTCTCTGACCATCAGACATCCTTTGCATCCATTAGGGCCCTTTTATACTTGCAGGGATCCATCACAGCCGTGAATAGCCCTGTCTAGCTTTCGCTTCCGGGGAATTTCAGTTCTAAGGCAAGCCCTCACTAGATCTCTTCAGCTTTTTGAGGTCCTGTTCATCCCATGGGCTCTTTCAAACCCCACGATTCTAATCTTCTCCGGTCATCAGGCAACATGACATGTGTATTCTCAACTGTCAGGGGCCCATTCCAGCTGAGAGTTTTCTATCAAGCTGGTATTCGAGCTCTCTGTCGGTCCCTCTCTTATCTTCACGGCCATTGTCAGCATGTAAGGTGGACGCCTTCAGGTTTTAGAGACCTTTTACACACGAGCTGTAAGATACGCATGAATTTTTCCTTAGTTATATCTTTGCTCCTCTGGTTATATCTAGTTATATCTTTCTATCGGACTCGCCGATGGGTGGGAGCCCTTTCACCCCTTACAAACACCCTGCTTTTTAACAGCCCATAGACCCTCCATGGGAACGGAAGCACTTTATGTCGCACCGGGAACCCACCACTTCAGTCCGGATCCTCTCCGTAGCCAGGGGGCCTCTTTATCGACCCGAGACCCGGTGTCAGCTCTGAGCCACTCTCCATCAGCGTGAGCCAAAGTCGACCCAGTGGCCCTGCACATCCGGCTCGGGGCCCCCTCCTTCGGCTCAGAGGCCCTCTTTCACGGTTCAGAACACTCCGTCCGGTCGGAGTCCCATGTCAAAAGTTCAGGTCTCCTCTGTCACACAAAGGGCCCCTTATGCGGTGTCTGTACCATCAGTCCATGGGGCTCTTCATACCGGGTCTGGATCCTCCCCGACGGCCCAGGATCCTCCCGTAGCTAAGGGTCTTCTCCGTCGGCGCAAGGACCCTCCTTCTCGAATCAGTGCCTCCTCCGTCAGGCTGGAAACCCTCTTTGAACAACTTGGAGTCCTCCCATCAGGTCAATAGCCCTGGTAATACTTGGGCCCCATCCATCGGCCAAAGGGCTGGTTTTCACAGCCCGAGGTCCTCTCCAGTAACTAAGACCCCCGTCGTCTCGGGGCCCTCTTTGAGGCTCATAACTTTTTTCGGTAAGCCTCAGCTTCCTTTTCAAACGCTTGGACACTCTCCATCAGTCTGGATCCTCTCTTCGGCTTGGGACCCACCGTCAGCCCAGGGGTCGTCTCCATCAGCCAGGGGCACTTCCAGCAATTCGGGGCACCTTCGTCGGTCTAGAAGCCCTTCGAGTTAGCCCAGCTAAGGGCTGACCTCAACATCTTCCCAAGGGAACTCTCCGTTGACGCTGAGTCCTCTTCATTGGCCCGGAACCATTTCCATCAGCCCAGGCCGCTTTTCGTCGGTCCAGGAGCCATTCACGTTGGCCCAGAGGGCCCTTAAATGCTCCCTGCGCCGACGCTTTGGGGATCCCGCGGAGCCCCTAAAAACGGTAGCCTGGAGGACCTCCTTCGGCCTTCCGTGGGGAAAGGGGAGGGCGGACGGATGGCGGACGGATCCAGGGGTCCTTCATAGAGGCTCGGCCACCTCCAATGGCATTGGGTCCTCTCTGACGGCCAGGAGCCCTCTTCATTCGCTAAGCGAACAAAGAGGCAGCCGACCATGGCAGGGGGCTGAAGGTGGGGTGGGGAGGGAGGGGCGGTCACCCGGTACCCGACCTGCCAATGGCCGTCAGCTGGCCAATGTTAGGCGCCGGGACCGTGGAGACGGCAGTCAACAGTGCTGGCGGCAGCTGGGCAGACGCCAGTGCCGGCTCGGAACGTGCCGACAGCCGTGCGCTCGCGGCGTGCTCGCGGCGTGCTCGCGGCGTGCTCGCGGCGTACTCGCGGCGCGCGGGGCGGCCCGCACATTGATCGGGTCGGGCGCCGTCCGGCGATGCTGGCCACTCGCGGCGGCGACGCCGACAGCGGGCGCGAGCGCGCGCCGCACGCGCTGCGAGCGCCGCGATGGACGCCGCCGCGCATCGTCATCACCGACACGGACGCAGAGCGGGACCTGGCCGACCTGTTCGGCGTCGACGAGCCGACGCGCGGCGACTCGGCCGAGCCGACACGCGACGCGGCCGACGGCGACCGTGAGGCGGCCGGGTCGGGCCGGAGCGACGCCAGCGCGAAGGCGAGGCGGAGTGAGGCGCACGGCTCGGCACGGAGCGCGGCCGCGCGCGACGCCAGGCCGCCCGGCGCGCGCGCCACCGGCGACGGCAGGCGGTGGGGCTTCGCGCGCCGCACGGCTCCCGCCGCCGGCGTCGGTGTCGGCGTCGACGGCGCGGCGCGGCGCGACCGGCCGCGCCCCTACAGTCAGATGGAGTCGCCGCGCCAGAACGGCCGGCCGTCGCCGGCGCCGCGCGCCAAGGATGACTCGAGCGTCGGCTACGAGAGCGACGCCACCTGGGACAGCGTGGCCAGCCGGCACGGCGACGCCGGCCACCGGTGGCGCGCGCAGCGCATCACCTTCTTCAGGAACGGCGACCCCTGGTTCCAGGGGCTGCAGATGCGCCTCGTGCCCGGCAAGGACTACGTCTCGCTGGAGACGCTCTGCGCCAAGGTCTCCGACAGACTGGGTGAGTGTTGGACCGCCGGGCGTGTACGCTGGCGGGAGGCAGGTTGAGTGCCGGCCAGAGTGATCTTATGGCTGCCTGGAGTGGTGTAGTCGGCTGACGAATCAGCGCCACCTGCGATCTCTCTCAGATGGCTCGTGTGTTTCATAGCTGCGTTCAATAATCACAGCCGTCATGAATAACCAGAGGATCCCAATACCCGTCAGCATCCCTACACATCAATCCAATTAATTACAAAATAAAAAAACTGCAGGACATGACACGCATAGAATCAGCAGCAGTGTTAGTGAACAAGGAACGATCTGGGCATGATAGCATGCGAAGTGCCAAACTAAGATGGAATAAACCCATTTTGATAACATGCCGCTGTTAGCGACTACGGCATATGTAGAGTATGACTAAGAGTATAACTAAGATCACGGCTATTTGGAGCGCGTGGTCAAAACTGGTTGTTGGACAACCGGCTTCAGTTTCATTTCGGGACTGTAATACAGGTATGCGAACATCTCGCCTTTTTGACCTAACTAGAATAAAGAAAATGACCGTCCAAAAATGGGACTGAAACCGATTTTCTGAAAACCATCGTTCTACCACCCACAATGCCATGTATAGCATCTAGCCATGATTTCAATTTTGATATCGTTTCCTTGACTGAACAACTCAATAGTTTTACTGTCAGAGCACCCTTGGGAGTGAATGCATCTGCCATCTGTCTCTTTCTCTCTCTCCTCACTCTCCTTCTCTCTCTCTCTCTTTATCTCTCTCTTTCTCTCCCTCTTTCAAGTTATTTTTGAAAACATAAAGAAATAGCACTATGGTGCTGCATGGAAATAATCAAATTCAGAAATTGACCGTAGTTCCAGCGCTGCGCTCTTCTCGGACGTTCTTGCGGCCATGATTTCAAGCGACTATCGGTAATCCAATGGTGGCATCGGTTACTTCGAATACGGAAGTAGATGTAGCTCTCAAGTATGTGTCTTGCTGTTATGCTAGGGTAGAATAAACAGCAAGGGACATGTGTGCACCAACATTTACAAACAATTATTTAGATGCCGTGCTATAACGTTAACATTTGGCAATACGTTGCTGTCTTTCACAAACCTTTTTTTCTTCAGCAGTATGAAGCAGCAATTGTTTCATTTACGTATCGAACAGATCATCTTCTTGAGAAAGGATAAGAGGCGCGACCTGCGAAACATGTCGTCACTAGATATTGGGGCGTTTCAAGACAAACCACCAAGGTGGTAGCACCATAGTATCACATATTTTGATGGAAATCACTCCACACGGTCGTTCGGTGCACATAATCCACTTCTGCGAGTCTTAGGTCGATCCGGTCAAATAATATTGAGATACCGATGATCGAACTTTTGACGTCATGTCTTGCAACTTAGAAAAGAATAGAAATAAAATCTGAGTTATGCTAAACAAAAACAAGAAATCGGATATCATTAAAATAGGAAAATAAAACTATTTTGAATATGCCGCTTAATAAGTCGAATGAGTTCTTAAACCCTTCACTCCGTGACCTCTCTCAAGGTCATGGTATCAAAGATTCCCCCTCATATATTTTTTCCTAGATGTTAAAATGTTGCCCTTTGAGTTGTTGATCATAATCTAGCATATAAATTCACTATGTTCTAACCTGTATTGTACTAATGACGTCATGGGGTTAACGTCATAATTGTAATCATCGGGGAAAGGTCATCATAGGACACTGATGAAGTAGTATGTTCCTCGCCAGAGCGCCAAATGATTTATGATTTATAATTCATATCAGACTGCCTGATAGCCCGATGTTCATATTTGGAAATATGTCAGAAACCTGGTAGATTTTGGAACTGAATACATATGCCCACTTCATTTAGCGTAAAATAGGATATGTTTGTATTGCCTGGCACTTGTGTGGCCTCTCTTGACCTGAAGAGGTCATACATCGGATATGAGGGGTCGCGGGGCCATGCCTACTCCCCTGCTCCCTCCAAGAGTACAAACGTGAATGACGCCAATGGCGACGCGAATGGCCGAATGGTCAACACTCCACATTAGCAAAATCCTAGATCCCCAGGTAGCCGAACTTCAGGAGGAACACCGCCTGTATATGTGCACGGAGAGGGCGTAACAGGGGCATCACTCCTATGCGCTAACGGAGCACCCGATGTCCTAAAAGCTCTTGTCTGACATCCAGTGCCCGCCTTCTCAGCGCATGCATTCTGGGTAATTCGCACCATCGTCTCGAGAAACGTGCTGGAACTGGCTTTCCATCATATTTGTCATCACAAGTTATAGGTTCTATTTTTGTTTAATGTTAGGAGAGGGATACTCTGTAACTTTTTTTTGTAGTGATTTGTTTCCAAGCAAATTCAGCATTTATCTTCGAAAACAAGCATTGGATTAAATGACATTCAAAATATTTGTTGGTTTTCGATTTTAACCATATCCGATTTTTTCGGTTGATATAAACCTGATTTACTTTATGTTCTTCACAAAGCTGCATGACATAACCTAAAAAGCTCGATGACCCCTATCTCCTTAATCCATATCTTGATTTGCCCAAGACTCACAGATATGAATGCTGGGCTCTGGAGAACCCAATCTACACTATTTTCATCAAAATACGATATACCATGGTACTAAAATGAGAGGGTGCTTTGATAATTTGTCATGGAACGTATTGTGCTTTACTGTTTATCGGCACATAGCCATCCATTGTAGTGATTGGGTACCAACAGTAAGCTTACCCAAGTCAAAATATAATCTTAGTGTTGCCTGATCATCGCCTACCATGATTGAACAAGAACCGCTAAAATGTAGCCGTCTCATGTATGTACGTTCGGTTTATAGTGTTTCGGCATAACATACCACTGTTTTGATACAATATACCCACTATCATATTCACCACACTCACCGTGAAACACTGGTGTCATGTAGGTTGCATCGGATAGATTCCTTCCATGAAATATTTATACTGTGCAAAGCTCGATAATTGGGAGCTTATGTTCCTGGTATCTAGAAAGCCACGTGATGTCATGTGTGTACTGTGGTAAAGACTGTCCCAGCGGCCACAGCATTGCGTGTCCCGAGAACTCTGGCTTGTTTTCTTCGTGTTGATTCTTCTGAGAATTGTGTGAAACGAAAGTGTTGTCCGGCACAATGGAAACGTCAGAGTCCACGCGCCTTACACCCACACTAAACATGTGCGCTGAGAACAACTGTGCCAAGGTGGTGACGTTTCTAACATCACATGTGTGATACTTCGTCAGCGTTAAGAACAATGTATCTACTATTTTGTGTAGATTTAATGTGAATGAATGTTGGTGCGTCTCGTGAAAACATAGCTCTTGCGACCATAACCATACGCCTACTCCTGCCAGACCAGGGACAAATCCAACTATAGCATTGTCGCGAAGACGTCCACCCCATCCAGATCGGAGATCATTCCAACGAAAAGTTATAACTTTACGTTGGAACCCTTGCGTAGTGGGCTGAGATTTAACGCTAGCACGGCAACCGCTACTGTCATAAACCTTGTTGCATCTCGGCGGAATCCAAGGATTCGCCGACATCAGAAATGGCACGCTATTCCGCAAGCACGGTGCCTTGACGAAAGCTAGCTTCCAGTTACAGCTTGCACTACTATAATTGTAAAGCATGGCGTTTAAGATAAATATGTGTAGATAATACGCCGTACACAAGTCCTGGATACAAGTGCTGGGGATGTCCCTTCGTGCGATGAAGGCTCATGAGGAGTGTGGAAGCCATCGACATCGTGCAACAACCACATTCTGCAAGGTCAATCATATCAGCAACACCACTCAATGAAGATTTGCGCCTTTATTCTGACATTGCTTCAGCCTTTGCCTTTTCATCATGATCCCTGTTCAATTTCCATGTGGCTTGTAAGTGTTCCCTTCGTACAGGTAATCGCGTGCTATAAGCGCATGTTCGATGGTGACATTGGCGTTCCACTTGCGTTACCCAATATCGTTTATATCTTTAAGACATCTCCAAGGACGGAAAATGAGGCTCGCACGTGACCATTAGTCCATTAAGTAAACATGTGGCCGTTTCCATGACGACTACCAATCGATGTTACCGGAGAATTTACGGCTACGCACGAGCGAACCATACGGCGAATATCCACTGGCCATTCATGAGTGTCGCCGTGCCACTCCTGTAGCAGTATCGATATAGGTAGCCTGCAGATTGGATCTGTGTCTCACTAAAGTGTTGCTTTAGTGAGGAGGTATGGCCCGGTCGTGGCCCGCATTAACATTACGTTTGACGTTAGGCGTCAAACGTAATGTTAATGCGGACATCGGGGAATCTCCAGCAAAGAAAGAAAACAGATAGGTTCCTGATGCAAATCAAGAACCCAGAAATATGCGCCCGCGACAATCGCGCCCGGATTTTTTTTCGATTTGATAGCAAAACAAACTACACATTATAAAAGAGATTGTTTCCACGTTGTTTAGACTTGGCCATGGGAAAATGTTTGCACCTCCTCTAGAAACTAGAATATAGTATTAATCATTGGAAGCCCGCTCTGGTGGTGTGTCTTCACAAACCAACACCAGAGCGGCGTCATCGGTATTATGCCCGCTCATGACGTCAAACGTGATTATTGGTAACTTCAAGCAGAAAATGCATAGCTTGAAGGGATTTACTTCCAATGGCAGTGCAGTGACGCAGCCAGGATTTTCCTCAGGCGGCGGTGCCGACCCCAAAAATATGACGAAAGAGAGAAAGCTTCTCGGCGTTAGGAGCGCCGCAAACTTATAGCCTTCTGTGGTAAAAATGTCAGAATTCATAATTTAATCTAGTTTGTGTTTGGGTGCTAGGGTAAGCAGACACCCATCCCTTTGGCTACGCATCTATCCAGCAGCATTATCGAAATGTGGCAAAACTGAATGTCCTCGGATGTTGCGACTGGGACAGTAAAGCTACTCAGCGTAATGTGTGGAATTGTAGGGTTGCCTAGCGTTAAGCCGTATTTGCGATGGATTCTGCACTGATAAGTGGTGACATCTAGTGCTGTGATGTGAAGTATGCGCAGAACAAAGGAGGCAGTTCAGTGACAGAGCCAAACAGAATTAGAGGTGAAGGCGCCGCTCATGCTGGTGACCTTCGGGTGAGCTAATGAACTGGATTCAGATGTAACCGGATGCAGACAGTGGAGAACTGGAGGAAGATGCCGTATTTTCCAGAAGCCTACCAGTTTTCCAGGTGGCACTGGACTCCATCAAGTAAATATCATCTGGGATCCGGACCCAGGGACCCCATCGGGGGCAAAGCCCATGATTCGGGACCATGCCAAGGAGATGTTTTCGCTTTTCTCGTTTAAAAATCCCTCAACTGCTCGACGCATAATTTCAGATGAACGACGTGATTCTAGATGGAGTCACGCGTCACCAGTGCTCTGCTAAACCTGGACCTGGCACCGTGCCGAGGCACTGGTGTCTGTTCCATCATGTATACCAGAGGCGCAGCCAAGGTGCAGCCCGGGGCCCCGGCCTGCGAGTACCTCAGCAAATACTCTAGATGAAACAATAATTATTAGAGTTTTACAACACAAAACAAGAAATCTTCGGCGCGCGAAGCGTGCCGAAGGTGTTCTATCCTTGGTGACATTTGTCATTGGTCATTGCTATTGGTCATTGGATGTTCGCATTGGTCGGGCCCATGTAAAAAATATTGAATTCATCTCTGATGCGCAAATAACAGTGAGTCGTGCAGTGTCCTGAGCTGTGCACCGTTGGTCTACCATATAGTGGTCGTGTACCACTGGTGTGGCCGGTATGTCGCTGATGTGGGCTGTGTACCGCTGGTGTACCACTGGTGTGGGACGTGCACCGCTGGTGTAGGATGTGTCGCTGGTGTGGGCCGTGTACCTCTGGTGTGAGATGTGTCGCTGGTGTGGGCTGTGTACGCTGGTGTGGGCCGTATACCGCTGGTGTGGGTGGTGTGTCGCTGATGTGGGCCGTGTACCACTTGTGTGGGCCGTGTACCTCTGGTGTGGGCTGTGTCGCTGGTGTGTGCCGTGTACCACTAGCGTTTCACTGGGTAACCGGACAAATGTACGTAAGCAAATGTACGTAAGCGCAGATGTACGTATGGCAATTGTACGTAAGCGTAGATGTACGTATGGCTAACGTACGTAAGTGCAAATGCACGTATAGCAAACGTACGTGTGCGCAAAAGTACGTATGCGCAAAGGTACGTATCGCAAATGTATGTAAGCGCAAATGTACGTATGCGCAAAAGTATGTATGCGCAAATGTACGTAAGGGCAAATGTACGTAAGGGCAAATGTACGCATGCGCAAAAGTACGTATGCTCAAAGGTACGTAAGCGCAAATGTACGTATGCGTAAAAGTACGTATGCGCAAAAGTACGTATGCACAAATGTACGTAAGGGTAAATGTACGTATGCGCAAAAATATGCACGTGCAAATGTACGTATGTGCAAATGTACCTAAGAGCAAATGTACGTATGGCATATGCACCTAACAAATTGTGCTTAAACGCAATGGCACGTAAGCCTAAATGTACGTACATTGGCTCATACGTACAGTTCCTCTTACATTTTTTTAATGTTTGGTACTGTTGCGCTGACATACATTTGCAGTTACGTACTTTTGCGCATACGTACATTTGCGCTTACGTACGTTTGCGTTTACGTACTTTTGCGCTTACGTACATTTGCGCTGACGTACTTTAGCGCATACGTACATTTGCGGTTACGTACATTTGCGCATACGTACATTTGCGCATACGTACATTTGCGCATACGTATATTTGCCATACGTACATTTGCGCTTACGTGCATTAGCCACACGTACATCTGCGCTTACGCACAATTTCCATACGTACATTTGCGCTTACGTACATTTATTTACGTACATTTACTTACGTACATTTGATTACGTACATCTGTCAGTACATTTGACAGTACATCAGTACATTTGTCCTAACGTACATTTGTCCTAGAATCGTTTCACTGATGTGGGCCGTGTACCGCTGATGTGGGCTGTGTATAGCTGGTGTGGGCCGTATACCGCTGATGTGGGCTGTGTATAGCTGGTGTATGCCGTGTACCGCTGATGTGGGCCATGTATAGCTGGTGTGGGCCGTGTACCGCTGATGTGGGCTGTGCATAGCTTGTGTGGGCTGTGCATAGCTTGTGTGGGCCGTGTACCGCTGATGTGGGTTGTGCATAGCTGGTGTATGCCGTGTACCGCTGATGTGGGCCGTGTATAGCTGGCATGGGACGTATACCGCTGATGTGGGCCGTGCATAGCTGGTGTGGGCCGTGTACCGCTGATGTGGGCTGTGTATAGCTGGTGTGGGCCGTGTACCGCTGGTGTGGGCCGTGTATAGCTGGTGTGGGCCGTGTACCGCTGATGTGGGCTGTGTATAGCTGGTGTGGGCCGTGTACCGCTGATGTGGGCTGTGCATAGCTGGTGTGGGCCGTGTACCGCTGATGTGGACTGTGTATAGCTGGTGTGGGCCGTGTACCGCCAGTGTGCTGCATAGTGTCCGTGTACCACTGGTGCACCGCACAATGTTCGTGTACCGCTGGTGTGAACCTTTGTCTGCTGGTGTACCGCATGGTGGTCGTGTACCGTGCACGTAGTGTGGACCGCGTACTGCTGGTGTGAATCCTATACCACCGGCGGCATGGCTATGCGCTGCCGGTGTAGCCATCGTACCGCTCTGAGCTGTGTACCACTGATATCTGGATTATTTACCTCTCTGTGCTATGTATCGCTGGCGACTGAACCCGGAATCTCTGTGGTGCAGATCTACCGAACGGAGTGCGGTATATATTCAGCATGGACGGCACCAGAATCAAGTACACGTCTTCTATTGTAGATGGGACCAGCTACGTGTGCTCTTCCACTCGCCACTTCCAGGTGCGTGCACTCTTTCGCAGACCATTCACAAGCCTGTCCGTTTTTCCACAGACCACTTACAGGTGTATCCACTTTTCCACAGACTACTTAGAGGTGCTTCCACTTTTGTACAGGCGAGGCAAAGGCATACACTGAGATGTCCATGCATAAATACACCTACACCTACATAAACCCACGCCTAGATATAGGTACACATACACCTGCATACACCTGTACCTAAACATAGACATACATACACCTGTATACACCTACACATAGACATAGATACACCTACACCTACATACAATTTCACCTAGACATAGACGTGGGCGCCACATAACCAATGTAGTCGATGCGCCCTAAAGCCCTAATAACTAACTACCTAGACATAGATAGGCATGTCGTGATGTGCATACTTTAAAAGGAATGCACATTATTGATCAGCCTTACCAGCTGGAAATTGCCCTTCTCAGCATTTCCATGTGTATGGTTGGAAAAATTAGGAGCGATATTCATAGATAAGACCAAACAATGTATATTTACCTCGCGATGTGCATGTTTGGTCCCCGCCATGAGTAGCATGCGCCGTTGCCAGCTCTGGTCAATTTGGTTAAACACTATGCCGCCATCACATACTGCCGGATGTTTACTAAAGTCTTTCGCCATGAATGCTTAGACAAACACCATCCTTTTCTCACATCCGGTATTCACTAAGGTCTTTCACAATGGATGTTCTGTCAACATGGATGATGGAAGCACTCCGCCTGCACTCGGTGCATGGCTGCGTGGCGGTTCCGCCTGCTGACTATGGCTGGGTCGATGCGCTCGGTGACCAGTGTGGCCGTGTGACCCCTGACACGTGACACGTGCAAGCTGCCGTCGATGACGACGCGGGTGTGACGTCACTGGTGGTGTACGTCACACACGAGTATGTTGCGCTGCTCCTTAAGATCATACATGTAGCTTACGGTTGTTCAAGCCTAGCATCATCGACATTTTTTCGCACGGTAGATAGCAGTTCGACATTTTATGAGACAATATATTGCATGCACACTTTACATGCATGACATCAATGTAATCAAGGAGCAGCAAACACATCGATTCCGGAATCAGAATGATGCGCCCTAAAACCCAAATAACTAACTAACTAACTGGAATCAGAATGGAAAAAGCAATGCAAAATAAATTGTCAAAATACATGGTTCAGGTCATATTTCAGCATAACTCTCAGTATGGCGAATCTCTCCGCCACAAGGGCCTGAGCGACGCTCCGAAGGAGCCCAATGTCGTTTTGTTTCGGTGACAGAGGTGAGTAGTTTCCACCCCGCCCGGACTCCGCCCGATGGTGGACAGCACGCTGCGTGGTTACCGACACGCGTGTGTGCGTTGTAACGACACATCGGTTGACCCGGCACCGTTTTCTGGGAAGTGTTAATTGGGCGCCGAGGCGCCCCTGTGCGAGGATCTAACGCGTCACGCAACCCCTGCCAGCCTGTGTCGCGGCGCAGGCGGCCCCTCGTGGGGTTTTGCTGCCATATAGAGCGGCCAGGCGGCTCCATTCCGGGCACTACCCGAGCACGGGACCGATCGTGTGACACTTTGCATTCGTTGACATTTCTACACTAGATTAATCAACTTTTAGCTCGGTTTCCATGATTTTCGTTGGGCATATCGCACACAACTGCATGCAAGATTGAAGATGCTCATGCGTTTGAACAAGAAGTTTAATCCCGTCTTTCCGGTCAAATCCTCACACCCCGTCCCGGGGAGGGGGGGGGGGGCGGTTGAATGCCCCCCTCTAAAATCCAAACTAAGCGTCGCACGAAAACGAAAGAGGTGTCATCGGAACGCGTTCAACGAGTAGGGTCCGGGTCCACTCTCCAAAAACAATTTCCCCCCAGAAGTGACGTCACCAGGTGGCTAAATTTTCACCACTTTTCACGACTTGCATTATGTTTTTGACTCTGGGGAGTTCATTTTGGGGGATATATGATACAAAAATTGGAATGAGAAATGGACAGCGAAATCGACCAGGGCGATAATTCTAAGTGATAATGTAAAAGCAAAAGACAGTTGCATTTGCATGACCTGACCTATGCGACCCTGTCATGACATGCATGGATCGATGGTGACACCCAGCAATCGAACACATTTTGCAGCTGTATATCCTGGGCCTGAATTTTCAAGGTTTCAGTTTTTCAAACAAGCGGTATTGTCCATATCAACATGCAGTCTGTATATTAATACACTTGGCAGAAACGAAGCTGAAGTGAGTCCAGTAATTTTTAGTTTGATGCTTCAACAGGCCTAGGCTTTCTGTTGGTGAGTGATGGAGTATGATATCCAACAGGTGGGTGTCGTCAGTGTATGTCGTGGCCGGTAGTCGGCAGTGTAGCTACTTCGTGACGAGGCTGGACAAGATCGCTTCAGCTGTGGAGCCGCGCACGCACACCAAGATGAGCCGGTAGCATGTCTGTCATCGCTTCCTCCCGTCTATTTCTGTTTTCGGTTGATCAAGGAACTCCTAAGTCGGTCTGGATTAATTCCATACCACCGAAGCTCCCCGCGAAGCCTCTGTTATCCACTCGTGCCAAAGGCCTGACGAGATCAGCTGTCGGCATCGAAGACATTTTTCCTCTTTCATAATCTTTAGACATCCAATCGACAACGTGGAGCACAGAATGGTCAGTACAGTGTCATGGCGCAGGGAGTCACACCGAGGTCACGTGACGAGAGGAGCCCGCGGCTGGGCACGGCACAGGGAGTCACACCGAGGTCACGTGACGAGAGGAGCTCGCGGCTGGGCATGGCAGAGGGGGTCACACCGAGGTCACGTGACGAGAGGAGCCCACGGCTGGGCACGGCACAGGGAGTCACACCGAGGTCACGTGACGAGAGGAGCCCGCGGCTGGGCACGGCGCAGGGAGTCACACCGAGGTCACGTGACGAGAGGAGCCCGCGGCTGGGCACGGCGCAGGGAGCCATGCCGAGGTCACGTGACGAGAGGGGCCCGCGGCTGGGCACGGCGCAGGGAGTCACACCGAGGTCACGTGACGAGAGGAGCCCGCGGCTGGGCACGGCGCAGGGAGTCACACCGAGGTCACGTGACGAGAGGAGCCCGCGGCTGGGCACGTCGCAGGGAGTCACACCGAGGTCACGTGACGAGAGGAGTCCACGGCTGGGCACGGCGCAGGGAGTCACACCGAGGTCACGTGACGAGAGGAGCCCGCGGCTGGGCGCGGCGCAGGGAGCCATGCCGAGGTCACGTGACGAGAGGAGCCCGCGGCTGGGCACGGCGCAGGGAGTCACACCGAGGTCACGTGACGAGAGGAGCCCGCGGCTCGGCATGGCAGAGGGGGTCACACCGAGGTCACGTGACGAGTGTGCGGTTTGACGACTGGTCGTAGCGGTGCCGAGCGAGACTTCGTCGGTGCACGAACTGTGGAGGGGCACGGATCTGTGTCTGAGAGTGTAGACCGTTGGTCATTGGAACTGTGGATGTCGTGTGCGAAGCCGTCGTTGTTCCAATGGCTTGAAAGCCATGACTATAGGGGGTGATAATCGGCAGCTTTATAATCGGGAACTTGCCGCGAGCGAGGTTTGTAACTGCACGAATCATGGACCAGGAGAAGCCCGCTCTACAGCAGCATAGCGGATACGAGTACCGCCGCGGTGTTTCGGGCCGGGTCATGGCGATCTTTCAGCAGTGAGACCCGTACGTCGCGGTGTTTTCGCCCAGGTCGCCGGTGTGGGCGTTACTGCAACAGAAACGCCCACAACGATCTGGCAGCAAGCCTGGCCAAGACGATCTGTCAACAGTGAGAACCGTAAGTTGCGGCGTTTCCGCCCAAGTCACCGGTGTGGGCGTGTCTGCTGATCTGGCAGCAGGCCGGGTCATGACGAGCTGTCAACAGTGAGTCCCGTAAGTTGCGGCGTTTCCGCCCAGGTCACCTGTGTGGGCGTTTCTGCTGAGCTGGCAGCGGGCCGGGTCAAGACGATCTGTCAACAGCGAGACCGAGTGTAAGTCGCGCTATTTCCGCCTAGTACGCCGGTGTGGGCGTTTCTGCTGATCTGGTGACGGGCCGGGTCAACACGATCTGTCGCGGCAGCCGTGCCTGTAAGCCGCCATTATGTCGTGCCGTCGGCCATGCGACGGCCGACAGCGCCGCCGAGCAAATACCTCGTTAAGCTCGGACTCGGGGCCAGGCAGTGTGGGGGGGGGGGGGGGGGGGGCGATAATGGACAAGTGCGCCGACTTACCAGTAGTCGACTCAGTGCGGTGCCGGCGGTGATTTGGACAGCACACCTCGGCACGGGCGTGCCCCACTTGGCCGCCTGCGCCGCTCCAGAGCGGCATGTGAGTCTCGACTTCGGCACGTTGTTGCGGTTGTGGTTGTGGTTGTTGTGTTGTGGTTGTCTGGTCCATTTCGACAACTTGGTGCCATTAGGTGTCTGTATTGAAGTATTTGCGCGTGTGCCGCTTGAGCCCGAGTGAAGTGGGATATATTGGTATTGGCAGGTGCGTGGATGTCGGTGAATAGTTTCTTTGGAATTTAGGATGTGCTATTGGTCGGAGCGCGGAGTATTTTTCTCCAGGCGTATAGCATCTTCATCGTATTAACATCGTTAGTGTTACTGCTAACGCTGATAGCATCACAAAGAGCTTCCGACTAATCTAAATTTCCGGCCTCGTGTGGTTGAAAGCATTCCATGTCGGGAATGAACGTGAAATTAAGCCGGAAACATAAGGTTTTCGACTTGAAAGAGCGTCAAATCGAGTGCAAGAAGCGTTTAATTTCTTCTTTATCACGTCTGTGACACATGGAGGAGGAGCGCGCCCTACCCCAAGGTTTGGAGGAGCACCGGCTGAAGCTGTTAAGGGGACTAAGAAGAGTGGACTACTATTTATCATAAATAGTTAGACCCTAACTATGTATGTTAATATTGGAACACACTCCCACTTAAAATTATATTAAGCTAAGATAAGTTTAGGGATAGAGCTATCCCTATTTGTGAGGTTATGGATAGCTTGTGTCTGTCTTTCCTAGGCGTAGGTATTATAAGTTAAATTACGGAATATGAATTATTTCTTATCAGAGCTTCTTTAGTCTTGTGGTGTATATATTATCTACTTTAGATAGCATTAGAATTGTGGCATTTACGGTATCGATACGCGCCGAGAGCGGACAACTGACACTTAGTCATAAGAATAAAAAAAAACAGCAAAAACTGCACAACAATTCAAATACCTCAAACAATTTGCTTTAAAAAAAAACACGGAAGGAGACTGTAGAAAGCATAAGAATGGACTTGAGCAGGCAGGTAGAGATGTTGACAGGAGAGGCGGAGCGACTGATGTGTTTGGTGGCGGAGCCCGTCATAGGCAAAGACAGTCGAGCAGATCAGGTGCAGGATTACAGGAGTGCTAGGGATGGTGGTGGTGAGGCCCAGGGTAGTGGAGAGTGGAGAGTAGACCAGACGTTTGCGTACCAGAATAGCTTTAAGGAAAATGGACACAGGCTTTGAAATGCATAATAGGTGTAAAGTATTGCGAGAGAGGGAGAACAATGCTGCTCAGGATGGAGGTGCTAGTGATGAGGTAGCCGAAGGGAGAGAGAGAGAGGAGGTTTCGGCTATAGGGAACTCGGGAGCTAGGTATACTGGTCGCTCATTTTGTAGCAGGATCTCGAGTAGAAGGACTCGAGTTTGCTTTCCAGGTGCCCCAGTGAAGCATGTTGGGGATATGTTAGAAGGAGCAGCGAAGGGGTGTGTAGGGGGTGCAACGGTAATTACAAATGTTGGTGTTAAATGTATTTTAAAACAAGGTGGATACATTTTTTGCGCCGGATAATCTCGTTTTTTAATTCTGAGTGGTGGTGGATTGGGTGAACTTCGTACTAAATGCATATGCACTGTACAAGCCCCATTGAGCGGTCATGAGTGGAGTCGAAAATTATTGATGAGGCTCTCGATACACGATACTCGATACACTGTAATACACGAGGCTCTCGAGCCACGTGTATTACACGGGATCAAGTAAATATGGTTAGATATGTCAGGTAGATAGGCATTGATGGCTGTGTGGGATGTTCATAGATGGATTCTTTGGAATTATGGATGTGGTGTTGGTTAGGGTGATGGGTGTCTTTTTTCCAGGGTTATGGTATCTTCCCTTCACAGACTTAGCTTGGATGTGTCCTTTTGCCTCTTATTTTGTCTGAACACTATAACTTTAAGACATTATCTTCTGTTTACAGGCCTAACCTAGATGGCCCCGTGGCTTGTATCGTCTGGACACTTTATGACTTTATGACGAAGTATGATCCTCCAGCTCCCTGCATTGAAACTCGAGTGTGTCATAAATATCTTCGGATCTGTATTCATCGGATTGCCGCTCCGGTTGCTCATCGATATATTTTCTTTGCTGTACAATGGTAATTTTCAAATACCCCAATTTTGAAATTACTGGTTTATGATACCTAAAATGTGCCGTTGATCTCGGGAATACAAGAAATATTGACGCCAATAAATCGCTCGCTCACTCTTGCCCCTTTTCTTTGTCTTGCATCATGGGTGCACCCCACTGAGAGAATGCCAACCAGCTTTCGTTGGATAGCCATGCTCAGAATATGCTTCTCGATTTGTATCGGACTAGGCGCATCAACTATTTCTAAAAGTTGCGTTTATTTATAAGCTATGATTTGACTATCTCATTATTCCACTAGGCACTTGGAAATAACCAATCAACGCACCGCAGACGCAGTATAATTCTCAATCACACGGAGAACGGAAATGTTTGGGAGCGTTGAGTATTATAAGTTAGCTTGTGGTACTGGTGGAGGGGAATACGTTTGCAATAAATGCAGATGTGGACGCAGTGACTACAAAAGGGCGCCTGCTGAGCGTTGGCGGCGAAAGGGTCCGGTCGGCTCGTTGGGTACCCACTAGTGCCGGGTTGGGAGGTAAGGTGATCGCAAAGAAGGGGATAATTTCCAGTCTGGATTGGCGTGTCGAGACATATGACGGGAGAGCCAGTGTTGCAAAATCCAGCTCTGTGCTATTCACTGCATATAGGACAAAGAACGGGTGTCGCTGTCGAGAGCAATTCAATTCAAGAAGTGGATTTTTTAAAACATGATAATGCTGCCCGTCGGATTTCCGATCCATGAGAAATATTTGAACATTTGAATGCATGCAACATGTGCATATGGGTGCATAGATTTAGATAAGTGCATATATGCATATGCTCGCGCGCTAATACACTAATACAGACTTTGAATTGCATGTACTGATTCAAAATGCAACGCATGGTCCAACAATGAACTTAATTATTCCAGCACGTTGTATTTTTGCTTGGGGTGTCTCCAGTGTCCAAATGTGAACTTTCCGATTCCTTTGCGACTTATCTTTCAAGCTGTATCACCATGTGGGTGTCGTTCTTTTATTTCCTTCTAGGTTTGACCGTTTTGCAGTGCATGACAATTTTGAAACAAAAACATATCCACTTAATGCATTGCCAATGTGTAGCAGCTTCCACATACGCTAATATTGTTCATGCCTGAAAATGGAAATGGAATCATTGCCTGCTTGAAGAAATATTTTTGTGACCTTGGTGTATTGTTGATAAAACTAAATGGCTATGTTTGCAAAGAAGACGTAAATTTAGTCACAACACTCGCAGCCTTGGCTAGCCTACCCAAAGCTACCACAGGAAGGTTCATAATATGCTTAGTGCATTCTTTAATGAGCTGGTTTCATAATGCTACCATTCCTATTCATGCCTTTTAGTTCCTGAGGCTATCTTCCTGCATTGTTGGGATTTTCAGTTTCAAGAGGCTGACAATCCACCACACGCCGAAGTGATGCTAAGCATGCTTTAGTTGTTTTCAGTGCTGAAGTGCCTTGAGGATCACGCGCTCGATCAGTTTTCTGGTCTTGACATTGGCCATCATTTGTTGTGCTGTTTTTCTATGCATTCTGCTTGAACACAATTTCTTGATTTGCTTGATAATTGCACTTCAAAATTGCACCTTTTGTCGACTTACTGTAGGTATATCAATACAAATTGTAGGCTAAAATAAACTCGCTTTACTCGTGGTACCCATCAAATGTTGCTCACCATATCCTCCAGCGAAACTGACTCTGGACCCCTAACTGTCTTCAGTAGAACCCAACACTGCTCCCCAAGGTTTCTATGTCGTTTATGTAGCATCAGCGCAATCCTGGGATTTATTTCAAAGCTCGTTAACGTATTGCGCATTCCCAGCCCATATGGAACCTCTTCAGAATCTGCAGTATTGCTCATGCGTCACTTGGACTGGCATTATTACAAACATATTTGACACTGTCGTGTTGATACGAAGCTTGCCAAATAATATACTTTGAACACAAAAATTGGTATAGAAATATCACGTACATTTATAAGAATATCAGCTACAACATGTGACAATCGCTAATGGAACTCAGTCTTCCACGAAGGAGGTAATTTGTCATGATCAGGTTCAACTTCATCTTAATGTCATGAGGTTGTTAAAATTGTTTAGGTTCCATCAAATTGTTAAGGCCCCATAAGAGCGATAGGGGCCCACTGGGGCCTGGAAGGGGAAGATAGCATAATACTATAAAAATGACAACGAAGCATCACAGTAAGTACTATGTCCCAAGTTCCAAAGAAACCTTCAACCCCAGTAGCTTTAGCCCTGCCCACCCGATCTTGATCGATCTCGCGTAACACGCGCGATCGTGAACCACATGTGTGATCGTGGCACACGCTTGAGTTCCATCAACAGACTCGTGACTCACTTATAACAACCTTACTTCAGACATCCAATTTCCTACAGCACATCTTACAATTTAAAAATACGTACATTGGACAACAACAATTTGTCCACGCTACTTTTCAACACATTCAATGTGAGACTCCCCAAAGTCATCTTAGCGAAGAAGTGCATTTCTACGTCACAAGGAAGACCCATGGTAGACAGCAAGGCCGGTTTCATACGACTGAGCAATCCTGCCGGTCAAGAAATACCGGAACACTTGCGCATGTTCCGGTATTTCTTCGCCTCAGCCTCACCTGTACCGTCTCTCCCCTCCCTGTGTGCTGACTACCCTCGATGGCTGTTCAGGTGCGCATGTGTAGGCCGTCAGCCCACCTGGACCGTCTCTCCCCTCCCTGTCCGCTGACTACCCTCGATGGCTGTTCAGGTGCGCATGTGTAGGCCGTCAGCCCACCTGGACCGTCTCTCCCCTCCCTGTGTGCTGACTACCCTCGATGGCTGTTCAGGTGCGCATGTGTAGGCCGTCAGCCCACCTGGACCGTCTCTCCCCTCCCTGTCCGCTGACTACCCTCGATGGCTGTTCAGGTGCGCATGTGTAGGCCGTCAGCCCACCTGGACCGTCTCTCCCCTCCCTGTCCGCTGACTACCCTCGATGGCTGTTCAGGTGCGCATGTGTAAGCCGTCACCCCACCTGGACCGTTTTCCCCCTCCTGTCCGCTGACTACCCTCGATGGTTGTTCAGGTGCGCATGTGTAGGCCGTCAGCCCACCTGGACCGTCTCTCCCCTCCCTGTCCGCTGACTACCCTCGATGGTTGTTCAGGTGCGCATGTGTAGGCCGTCAGCCCACCTGGACCGTCTCTCCCCCCCTGTCCGCTGACTACCCTCGATGGTTGTTCAGGTGCGCATGTGTAGGCCGTCACCCCACCTGGACCGTCTCTCCCCTCCCTGTCCGCTGACTACCCTCGATGGCTGTTCAGGTGCGCATGTGTAAGCCGTCACCCCACCTGGACCGTCTCTCCCCTCCCTGTCCGCTGACTACCCTCGATGGTTGTTCAGGTGCGCATGTAGGCCGTCACCCCACCTGGACCGTCTCTCCCCTCCCTGTCCGCTGACTACCCTCGATGGTTGTTCAGGTGCGCATGTGTAGGCCGTCAGCCCACCTGGACCGTCTCTCCCCTGTCCGCTGACTACCCTCGATGGCTGTTCAGGTGCGCATGTGTAGGCCGTCACCCCACCTGGACCGTCTCCCCCTCCCTGTCCGCTGACTACCCTCGATGGTTGTTCAGGTGCGCATGTGTAGGCCGTCACCCCACCTGGACCGTCTCTCCCCTCCCTGTCCGCTGACTACCCTCGATGGTTGTTCAGGTGCGCATGTGTAGACCGTCACCCCACCTGGACCGTCTCTCCCCTCCCTGTCCGCTGACTACCCTCGATGGTTGTTCAGGTGCGCATGTGTAGACCGTCAGCCCACCTGGACCGTCTCTCCCCTCCCTGTCCGCTGACTACCCTCGATGGCTGTTCAGGTGCGCATGTGTAGGCCGTCACCCCACCTGGACCGTCTCTCCCCTCCCTGTCCGCTGACTACCCTCGCTGGTAATGTGCGCGGTGCCATCAGGGGAGAAGTATCCCGTCAATAATAACAGCTGAAAAGTTCTTCCCTGGCGCAGCCTGCCAGCCCCAGGTTCCAACAATACGGGGAATACCCCGCCAGGTGTCCTGACAGTGGGTAGGATGGTGCATTTTATTTCGGCATTTAGCAATGCAATTTGCATCTCGACCGAAATAACTTTACCTTTGCATAATGCTCCAAGGCGCGTGACAGCATAAACACTGAGGGAAATCTGCCTATGACCGATATACACGAAGACTCGACTTCAGTGTACCGCGAATGTTTGTCCTCGCTGGCCAAACGCGCCTGCAGGCGTCGCATATCGGCTTTTAAAAGAATCACCACCATGTTCTTTTCGGACCACGCACCTTTCTTCTTCAAAGAGAATGTTCGTGACGGCACTGCTCGCAGCTCGCCGGCGGTCTGGCCACCTGCCGGCCAGACAGCCAGTCACGTCACGCATGTCACGCCATGTCACGCGACCTGTGCTTCCCCAGGCTGGGTGATCGGACGTCACGGACGGGGTTGCCACACCTTGGGAAGCCGCTCAAGGTATTCGAGCATCAGTTCCTAACTTGTGGCCTTAAAGTTGGCGATGCTATTTTGCGACATTCCAGTATGCTTGGCGAAAACGTTCTTGGATTGATTTGGAAACTTTGTTTTTGCTCCCAAACGTTTAGATCATCATTTTCAAAATGCGGAGTGCGGTGAGGGCGAAGAGCACATTCAAATTGTCAATGAAGTGTTTCGAAACCGAACTCTGTGCAGGCCACTAAGTCGGGGAGGGAGGTACACGCCCAATCGTCGCTAAATTTATATTTACGCCCATAGCGTTGCACGGAAGCAATCGACCGAAGAACGCTCTTGTCACCCGAACTGAAGTTCGTGGCGATGTTCATGCCGAGCGCTGCGTTTTGTAAAAGGGGCGGGACATTTCGGCCGTATCGTATTCCCAAGCGAAAACCTTTTAGTTCTATACTATAAAAACTTCTCACAAAATACGGTCAAGATCATTTATTTTAGTTCATTGGATAAAATGTGCGTTGCCACAGAGTGGATCTCATTTGTGACACCGCGTAATAATTCACTGATGTGTGGGCAGTTACGACGGATGAACGGTATCCAGCGGTCAGGTGCCCACTGATATGATTGTGTGGATGAAGACTATCTTTTTGGCTCCCATTTCTGTGTCGGCCCATTAGAGTGGGCATGGGCTTCAATGAACCTCCGCACACGTAATTGTCGTGGCAACAACACCACATGCTTACTCTCATATCAAACTTCAATTAAATCTGGCATATTATGAGTACGCTTAATTGCCTATCGGAAAATACGCGCCAATGTAAAAAGGAAACTGCATGTGGCATTAATGTGATTATCAAATAACGTAGCACTAACCGGCGATATTAAATCAAATGACAGATACTTGTGCATACTTATGGCAGTATTATATTAAAAGCATTGCACAAGGTCCTTGCATAAACTAAAACAGCCAGCAGAGGTAAACGACGCAAACCCAACTGCCGATGTATATATTTTTAGAACAGCATTGCATCCATTGCTGCCATGGAAAGTCGGTGGGTACTTCCTTACCCACTTACGCACCAGGGGCGAAAAACCGCATCTCGTTGGAGGACGATTGCCCCGTAAACTTGCATATTTCTGCTCACGTGAGTATTGCTCCCATTCAACATTAACAAACGATACTGATGGAAATATTACGATTGGGAGAACAGTATGGCTAATTCAGTAGGTAAATGGTTCATGAGCACGAAGTTATGTATTTGGAAAATGAGCTTCTGGCAAGGGTGTTGTTCATGAAAATATTTGGGATGACTCAAATACTCGAAGGTACCACATGGTGCAATTCATGTGCACGGGACCATGAGAACGCGCACCAGTTTCTACATACGCCACTGCCCCTCTGATACCGGACAGTCTCTAGGTTTCCATGTCTTGCTTCAGTTCCGCAACAGCTAGATTATATTTTTTGTGTTACTATTTATTGAAAACACACTATCCGGTCCTCAATGATAAAAAAGCCAGCATGAACCAAACGACGACTCGGAACTCGTTGAAACTGGACTACTATTTTGCGTCCCTCCGATGTAAATTTCCCCATGTGCAGTACAAATTCATCTCCTTGCCCCATAAAATATACTGCATGTGAATGCTACACTGAATGCTATAATTTACAATATTCGATAGTAGGTGTGCCTGAACAGTGTGTGTTAATTGTGCATTTTTTGCTTGTCTTTCACTGCTTACTTCTTACGACCTCTTTCAATGGATCTTCCTATCACCAGCTATAGATACCCGGTGACCGGCATCAGAAATGGTGTGGTGGTCAACCATCAAACTACATGCTATAAAGTCCTGAGCCCTGTTCGGCAAGTATCTATACGGTGTAGTCGGTGCAGGCGGAAAGGAAGGAACCAATCAGACGCGTCAGAGTTTCACCTCAGGCATTTTTATATGACGTCATACATTGGTAGACGGTGCAGTCGGTGCAGGCGGAAAACCACGTAATCTCCGACTGCAATTAACTTGTGCGTGGCATACGCAATTGAGACAAGGTTGGAGTAGCATTGGTTACGGCCGGGGCATATGTAGATACATACTTCCAGGAAGATTTCACGCATGACATGGCCGCCAGTTAAATTGTGCACTCTTGAGCCCAAAGAATCAATCAATGAGATTATTTCTTACTTTTTGGTCATTACAGCCTTGTTCTTCCAAAACGTTGCTGAGAAATCGAATGGCTTTAACCCAAGGTTACTTGCCATTTACCTTGGCCTGTGGTATTTCTGTAGAAGCCCCTGACCACAAGTTGGAAAATCATGTCGAGTAGACTTGTTGAATATTACCTGGCAGCTTATTCATCTACCATTTCTTTGGTAAATCACATGTAGGCAAGATGTTCCCTATTTCTCGTCACACCATGTAGCATTGGCACAATAGATGATGCAAAATTATTTTGTGACAATGCTATTACACAGTATAGCAGCAGTAGGTTTTAGGCGATGCATTGTTAATGGGCTTTAGGTGACCTAACATCAGTGCAGTTTAGAATATCCAGCATCAGTAGGTTATAGCATACAGACAACCCAACATTATGCAGTTTTTGGTGATCAAGCATTGGAAGGCCAGGTTAGGTTTTTACTGACAATTTTGCATTTTTCTTTATTGCATACATCCCCATCAAAGTCATGTGTTCAGCACCTCGCCTTTCCCATCTTTAGGTGGAGAAAGAGGGAATAGCATACATCTTCACTGTTATACATGGGTGCAAAATGACCAAACCTGGTTGATGTGCCCTAAAGCTAAAAAAGCCAACTAATCTTTGGCACACGTGTTTTTTGTGGTTTTTGATAGTACTTCAGGGAACTTAGCATTTTGTTGGTGAACTGACTACTCATTGACGTATAGGTACTTTAATTTAACTTGCATGTATCTGGAAAATTTGCTATTTACCAATAAAATATATAGGGAACCGAATAAATAAAATATGTCCAAAACGTACGTATTTAATTTCTTCCGAATCGAATTAGGCTAGGCTTCGTTAGGCTTTTTAATTTGTATTTTTAGACAAAAGTAGTGGGAAAATCTTCCATGTTTTAACAATATCTTTCCTCTAGCATTCCTCATGCAATTTCTAGCAACTTCCAACTTCTAGGCTGGGTTATGTTACTTTGTTCTCTCTTTTCCATAATATTTTGCTACATCACCGAAACTCGAGCCCCTTCAGTTATGGAGTCATAGAACATTCAGATTTTATAAGAGCCACAATGACCCATCTAGGTAAGTCTGTAATGGGACGATGCCATAATCATGAACAAAAAGACACTAATCACCCCAACCAACATCACATCACAAATTCCCAAGAAATCATCCACCAACATCTCACACAGTCATCCATACCTACCTATCTACCCATACCCCACACAGCCATCCATGTTTACCATACCTATCAAGCCCTGTTCACTGGATCCTGCATAGCACACATGTGGATCAAGTTCCCTACCAATAATTTTCAAACTCCAACATTGCCTGTTTAAAGGGGCCTGGACCGTGCACACCAACTGATCAAAAATCTCACGTCATTCACCATTAATTAGAAAAGTACACAATGTCCAGCCTAAAAAATTTGTCCACCCTATTTTTAAATACAGTTAATGAGGGACCCCCATAGCACCAACAGGCAGTCTATTCCACTGAGCAACAACCCTTTGCCTGAAGACCTGTTCTAGCTTTACTGTCCTACACCTTGATTTGTCCAACATGGATTGATGACCAGTATAGGCTAAATAGAAGAGAATCATTCAGATTGACCTGATCTAGCCCTTTAATAATTTTGTACATTTCAGTCACATCACTCCTTAATCTCCTATACTTCAGTAAGCACATATATAATGCCATAAGACTTTCCACATATTCTAAGTTGCCTAATCCACTGACGAGTCTAATGACCTTGAAGTGCACACAGGTCCAACTTGTCTTTTTGAAATTATTTTTCCTGCCAACTGAAAAGTATGTATTTGCAGAGGAGATGAGTGGTCACATGCTACCCGCAAATGTAAAACTTGCATTGAAAAACAGAAATTTCATAAATTCAAGATTACCTGAAAGTGCAAATTTACCTAATTTCTATGAGGAAATGTTAGATGCCTGAATTGAAGACGTCAGGTGCCACGGTGCCGCGGTAGCTCCCCTTATTTTTCTTCGTCGGACGCCCATGTCCGACGTCCATGTCGAAAACTACACGTATATATTAACTGTGCATAACCATCCATCACCCATCGTCCAAACTCATCGTTCACCCATGTTTCCAAACTCATCATTCAAAATCTGAACGAAGGTAGGACGCAGCTGACCCTCATCCACTTCATCAGCATAAGTTATAGCCAAAGGTTCTAAATCATGACTAAGCTGGAGTTACGCCCCACAACCACAAAGTTACAAATCGTACACAATCCAGATGAAAGTGGGCCGACCCAGCACGACTTTAGCCAGGGATTAAACACCACGCTCGCAATTGCACCACAAATGTCTCACGTCTGTCACATTTGTCGACTGCAGGCGCAAAATTGTGTTCGAGGTGACGTCATAGTTCCGTTTACTCCAACTGCATCGTATTCATGCTTGCCGAACAGAGCCCTGGACGTTTTTCGTGAGGACCATTGACCGGATTCTCAGATTTAGATCATCCCGGTGCCCTGGCAAACTTTTCATCCCGGAGCTTTCTGTCTCGCATTCCATTTTTGTTTAGTTACCTGTCTGACAGGTACTGCTTTAATCGCATGAATCTGGAGACTGAGCATTTATCTGTGGAATTGACACATGAACAGGTGCTATTATATATGCAGTTATCTGTTGAATTGACACATGAACAGGTCCTATTATATAACCATAGCGGTTCATGCGTCCAGAAGAACTGGCAACTAACTAACTTACCACACTGTGGGCACGAAACAAGAACCTCTTTACATACACACAAACAAGCATTGATCAACTTATTGGACCGCGTTGGGTCCAAGTACACACTCTGTGCCAAAGGTTATCCTCAATCGACGTGTCAGTGCGGAGGGCGGCCGAGTCGATCGCCAAAGCACCCGTCGAGTCAACCATCAAGTTGCT
Organism: Imbricaverruca yamaguchii; assembly: GCA_034440575.1. NCBI lineage: Eukaryota > Metazoa > Arthropoda > Thecostraca > Neoverrucidae > Imbricaverruca > Imbricaverruca yamaguchii. The sequence goes on along the minus strand of JAOTOL010001613.1, from coordinate 996,351 downwards.
CGCCGAGTCAGCCGCCGAGCCGACGTCCGAGTCGGCGTTCCAGTTGACGTTCGAGTCTGCGCCCGAGTCGGCGCCAGAGTCGGATCCAGATTCGGCGCCCGAGTCGGCGCCCGAGTCGGCTCCCGAGTCGGCGCCCCAATCGGCGTTCCAGTTGACAATCGAGTCGGCGCCCGAGTCAGCGTCTGAGTCGGCGCCCGAGCCGGCACCCGAGTCGGCTCCAGAGTCGGCGCCAGAGTCAGCACCGAAATCGGCGTTTCAGTTTACAATCGGGTCGGCGCCCAAGTCAGCCGCTGAGTTGGTGCCCGAGTCGGCGCCAGAGTCGGCGCTCGAGTCGGCTCCAGAGTCGGCGGCCGAGTCGGGGTCCGAGTCACCCGCTGAGTCGGCGCCCAAGCTGGCGCCCGAGTCGGCTCCAAAGTCGGCGCCAAAGTCAGCGCCCAAATCGGCTTTCCAGTTTACAATCGAGTCGGCATCCGAGTCGGCGCCCAAGTCGGCGCCCGAGTCAGCCGCTGAGTCGGCGCCCGAGTCGGCGCCCGAGTCGGCGCCCGAGTCGGCGCCCAAGTCGGCGTCCGAGTCAGCCGCTGAGTCGGCGGCTGAGTCGGCGCCCGAGTCAGCCAGTGAGCCGGCGCCCGAGGCAGCCGGCGGCCGGCGCGCCAGGGCGCCTCGCTCGGCGTCGGCACCGGCCGTGCGCCGGGTACAGCTGTCGCCTCGGCCCGCCGAGTCCGTGTACGACCGGCTGTACAGCGGCGGCGTGCGCAGGACGGCGCGCTGCAGGTGCTGCCGGCACCGGCAGGAGCTGCTGCCGCCGCCCGACGTGTTTGTGAGTCGCCCCGCCCCCCGCCCTAGACACGCCTGCCTCGGCGCGTCGCTGACGGTCTCTGTGTGGCAGCGGAGCAATGCAGATGTATGAACGCGCCGGCCAGGAATGATGCCGCATGCGTGGCTGGCGATCGCATTTGCTGTGCTTGAGAGCACAGCAAGCATCCACAAGCACAGCTCCATCACCGGTGGCCCGTGGTGGTCCTCAAGTGAACCACTTGCAGTTGCATGCCAGACTGATCAATAGCGTTTGATGTCGACAAGCTAACGAGCAACGCTCAGCCCAGCGTTTAACTTTGTGAACGAGAACACTGCCAGCCATCTTTCCGCGTGGGGGACGTACCATTTGTAGCTGACGTTATATGACGTTCCGTGTGTTATCTTCTCGTCATCTTTGGTTCCTACGACTGTGATATCCTTGCGTGTATGATTCATGTTGATCGATTCAATTTCATCATACGTTTGTTTTTCAGGAATGGGAGGATCCTAGCCGAATTTGAAGGTTTACTACGAACCATCGCATACAATTTTTGTTTTAATTGCGCGATAAAACCAATTACTTTCAGGAGAGTCCAACGAGGAGTATCGGATATGCTGAATCTCTGCTTTCCAAGTTACCAGAACTTTAATAAGTGTGAACGAGCATGAATATAAGCAGCACATACACGACTTTTATTTGCATTATCGGTTACGGGCGACAATTCACATCCAGCTTCATGCACGGCTTTACACAATCCATACATTGTTGATAGAATTTAATCACCTATGCTAGTGGAAAGCCGACTCGGAAACCGATATATCGAAGACAAAATCGCAAATCAGTCGATATATAAAAGGCATGGTGGCTTTCGCATTCAAATGCACCCTCATGCAGCGATCGCACCAGCTCAACTGACTCCAGCCTCAATAAATAAGACGATGAATAAACTCACCGATGCAGCAATAACAGCCCAACTATATGATATAAACTGCCTCCTACCTCAATAAATAAGACGATGAATAAACCCACCGATGCAGCAATAACAGCCAACCTATATGATATAAACTGCCTCCTACCTCAATAAATAAGACAAGGAGTAATCCCACGGATGCAGCAATGAACAGCTGAACTATTTAACATCAACAAATTGTTTGTGCGGGTGTATGAAGCAAATAATGTGAATTGAACGTCGACTAACACCTGGCGACTGATAGGTAAGTAGCTGACGCTATTGCTATCGTATCATCATGCATTACAGCGAGCGGTCCCTTCCACATGCATACGTGTTGATATTTGTTAACTGTGCATCACCGTACTCACAATCCTCGGACCGTACTCCCTCACCGTGCTCACAATCCTCGGACCGTCTCCCTCACCGTGCTCACAATCCTCGGACCGTACTCCCTCACCGTGCTCACAATCCTGGGACCGCACTCACTCACCGTGCTCACAATCTTCGCACCGTACTCCCTCACCGTGCTCACAATCCTCGGACCGTACTCCCTCACCGTACTCACAATCCTCGGACCGTGCTCCCTCACTGTGCTCACAATCCTCGGACCGTACTCCTTCACCGCACTCACAATCCTCGGACCGTACTGTACCACCGTACTCACAATCCTCGGACCGTACTGTACCACCGTACTCACAATCCTCGGACCGTACTGTACCACCGTACGCACAATCCTCGGACCGTGCTCCCTCACCGTGCTCACAATCCTCGGACCGTACTCTCTCACCGTGCTCACAATCCTCGGACCGTACTCCTCTCACCGTACTCACAATCCTCGGACCGTACTCCCTCACCATGCTCACAATCCTCGGAACGTACTGCCTCACCGTGCTCACGATCCTCGGACCGTACTGCCTCACCGTACTCACAATCCTCGGACCGTACTCTCTCACCGTGCTCACAATCCTCGGACCGTACTTCCTCACCGTGCTCACAATCCTCGGAACGTACTGCCTCACCGTGCTCACAATCCTCGGACCGTACTCCCTCACCGTGCTCACAATCCTCGGACCGTACTCCCTCACCGTGCTCACAATCCTCGGACCGTACTGTACCACCGTACGCACAATCCTCGGACCGTGCTCCCTCACCGTGCTCACAATCCTCGGACCGTACTCTCTCACCGTGCTCACAATCCTCGGACCGTACTCCCTCACCGTGCTCACAATCCTCGGACCGTACTCCCTCACCGTACTCACAATCCTCGGACCGTACTCTCTCACCGTGCTCACAATCCTCGGACCGTACTCCCTCACCGTGCTCACAATCCTCGCACCGTACTCCCTCACCGCGCTCACAATCCTCGGACCGTACTGTACCACCGTACTCACAATCCTCGGACCGTACTCCCTCACCGTGCTCACAATCCTCAGACCGTACTGTACCACCGTACTCACAATCCTCGGAACGTACTGCCTCACCGTGCTCACAATCCTCGGAACGTACTCCCTCACCGTACTCACAATCCTCGGACCGTACTCCCTCACCGTGCTCACAATCCTCGGACCGTACTGTACCACCGTACTCACAATCCTCGGACCGTACTGCCTCACCGTACTCACAATCCTCGGACCGTACTCCCTCACCGTGCTCACAATCCTCGGACCGTACTCCCTCACCGTACTCACAATCCTCGGACCGTACTTCCTCACCGTGCTCACAATCCTCGGAACGTACTGCCTCACCGCACTCACAATCCTCGTTACGTACTGCCTCACCGTGCTCACAATCCTCGGACCGTACTGCCTCACCGTGCTCACAATCCTCGGAACGTACTGCCTCACCGTACTCACAATCCTCGGACCGTACTGCCTCACCGTGCTCACAATCCTCGGACCGAACTTCCTCACCGTACTCACAATCCTCAGACCGTACTCTACTCACCGTACTCACAATCCTCGGACCGTACTCCTCACCGTGCTCACGATCCTCGGAACGTACTGCCTCACCGTACTCACAATCCTCGGACCGTACTGCCTCTCATCGTACTCACAATCCTCGGACCGTACTCTCTCACCGTGCTCACAATCCTCGGACCGTACTGCCTCACCGTACTCACAATCCTCGGACCGTACTGCCTCACCGTACTCACAATCCTCGGACCGTACTGCCTCACCGTACTCACAATCCTCGGACCGTACTGCATCACCGTACTCACAATCCTCGGACCGTGCTCCCTCACCGTACTCACAATCCTCGTCCCGGTTCGTTGGGCGAACACCTCCGGCCTCACCTTAGTCGGGTAGCTTATTTGGCTGGTGGCGGCTCGCCGTATGTGCCTCGAGTAGGAAGAGGGTGTGATTTTTCTGCATACTTGACATCATGAACTGGAAATCCGATCGAAGAGACGGTACGAAATCCATAATTATGTCTGAGATTCGGTATGAAGAGATCCGATGCCAAAGCAGGGGTCTCGGTCGCAACTTCAGAGAATCTATGCGGTTCTTGAAGGTTCTTGCCTTTTACCACTCATACTCGACTTCCATTAGTGGCTGTCATCACATTTTGTAACGCATTTCAGTGTGCACACAGCTTCTAAGAGTATTTGTTTAAATCAAGAAATAGGGCGGATATTTCGTCAGCCGGTCAAAATTGAACATGCAGATAGGACGGACAGGACATTAGGCTTCATAAACGGCTCTACACGATGTCCTCTCAATCCCGCATGGGTAGGGATGGAGTACACAACCTTGTATTCTGCTATCCATGGGAAGACCACTTGCTGATGAAATCATTTAGTGAAAAACTGGAAGTGCGACAGCCGGGACGATCAAGACTGGCTGTTCCCATTACCGGGTGCCGTTTTAAGCATTGCCGTATGCCGTGATATTACCGTAAGATTACAGGGGGACATGGCCTCCTTCACTTCTGACGGGGAATGTGCTAGATTCTGAGGATTGGCCTTCGCTTCACATTTTCCTGGTTTCTCCGAAGTAAAAGATGAGCAAAATAGGTAAAGAACGTCTGCAAATTGAGATAATGTAGAGCAACATAGGACTGTCTTCTATAAGCGAGAAATGAGGCGACGTTACATTCCCTTCTATGTGCCATTAAATAATTTCACTGAAGCCGATAGTGCTGAATAAGACTCCCTAAATTCCCGAATTAATCGCGCAATTACACCTCAGAACCAGAATCAAAATCGGAATGCTGACCCGGCAGAAAGTGCCGTACGGCATGAAGATGCTGGACAGCCGGCCACAGCTGGAGGCGCAGGACGCGACGAGCCGACGCGAGAAGCGGCGCTACCGCGTCAAGCCGCTGTCACCCGTGCTGCGTCGCGGCTTCGGCAAGTCGGGCAGCGGCGGCGCCGGCACCGGCACCGGCACCGGCTCCGGCGACAGCCAGGGCAAGACTGGCCGCCGCTCGGGCGACGGCCGGGTCATCAAGATCGTCAGCAACAGCGACCACTCGGTCCAGGTGAGTGTCTCAGACGGAGCGGGGAGGGACAATCATTCACTGCCATCTGCCAGGCTTCCATGTATGGCGGGTCGCATCGATGATGAGGAAGCGGCGTTGTAAAGACGTTTGATTACTTTGTACTCATATGCTTCAGATGGGTCCGAGATGGCCAGCTTTACGTCCTAAAGCCTCGAAATCGCACAATCAGCCGATCGAATGAAGTAGCCAGGAATGCTTTTTATGCACTTTTCAGGGGCCATTGCCGCACGGTATCTGCTTCTTTGCAATGCTTCCCAAATTTATTGTATATCTGATATCGCACTCTATTGACTTCCATCCCCAATGTCCGAGCGTCTTAGATCTCATACAGGCTTTGTCCCACGAACCAATCGATTCGATAAGAAGTCGCCTGTGGGAGTAGCATACTAGCATACCAACCTCAAGTATCGAGACTGCAAAGCAAAACTGTGCATGCTGGCACGCACTACTCAGTAAGCCTACATTCCGTGCGTGCAAGGACACATAACAGGACTGTGCTTTGCAAACTGTATTCGCCAGTCTGTGCGAAGTGAAGCAATTTCGTGCAGCTTTAAGTGGCCAATGCAAGGCACATGGTCCGAGGTTCATGCGAAGTGAAGCAATTCCGTACAGCTATGAGGCGGCCAATGACAGCTCCTGGGTGGCAACATGTTCGCGCGTTGGCGTTTCTGAGAGCTGATACTGTGCCAGGTATGTCGATCCACCCACACCGGGCGCACAGTGACGCGCTGATTACAGGATGTGGCAGCACATGCCGTATCGGCTGGGCGTCTCTTCACCTGTAACGTTGGACGTCGGTGCTGTGATGCCACCCGTCTGTGGCGTCGTTCGCGGTGATGACATCCTCCTGTGGCGTCGTTCGAGGTGATGACATCCTTATGTGGCGTCGTTCGTGGTGATGACATCCTCCTGTGGCGTCGTTCGAGGTGATGACATCCTCCTGTGGCGTCGTTCGAGGTGATGACATCCTCCTGTGGCGTTGTTCGAGGTGATGACATCCTCCTGTGGCGTTGTTCGTGGTGATGACATCCTCCTGTGGCGTCGTTCGAGGTGATGACATCCTCCTGTGGCGTTGTTCGCCGTAATGACATCCTCCTGTGGTGTCGTTCGCACAAATCCACATTTCGAGCTACCTCTACTTGGTTCCAAAGAGCTGGAGTGACACTTCGTGTCTGACCTCGCATAATTAAAATGGAAGAAGCGATGGCTAAAATTGGATCTTGGAAAATCACTCATCGCATTCACTGGCTAGATTTGAAAATCACACATGATGGTGACTGGCGTAGGTTCTCGATGAAGCGCACTGTGATGTTCGGATTTAATTTTACTTCGCACCACTGCACATCAACTTGTTCCTTGTTTGCCAAGGGAGCATGCGCTAATGACAGCGGTGTGTTAGTAGGCTCTCGGTGTACGGCAAATAATTAGGTGTGCAAGTTTGGAGTTATTTCGAAGATGCCGTCACACCGTCAGGTTAGGTCTCGATTTAATTTCTGTCTAGATAACATTTTTCCGACCTTAACATTCTGGCCAGGTGCAACAATGCCAGCATGGCGCTTGTTATGCTTTTGGCGTTCATGGTAGATGACATTCATCCTTTATATGCAATTTATCCGTCCCGATTTGTATGAAAATCGCTGTTGCTACTGAGTTTGACAATTACAAACAGAAACTTTACTTTCGAAATTTAACTTTTGAAAATACATAACTATCACAAATTTGGGCTTCCTGAGATGCGCGAGATTAGATTTAAAGTTTACTTCGAAAGTTACCAATTCTGTAACGTGTAGATATTTTCCCAGGTGTAGGTGAGTTATTCTTCTTGCTCGTGATGCGTCAAGCTCATATCTCTCCGAGACAAATCGCCCTAAACTAAAACCTACCGATATTTGGCCCGTATCGACCAAGGCCTACCGCTTGTAACACAACAACCCCAGTTCCAACAGCCGTCTCACAGACACTGTTGCGTGTCTCTCCAAAGTTCTTTCCTCAAGACCGGGTCCCTTTCGGCACCGTGACGACCAACAGTCCAGCATCGTGGCTGTTCAAGCCGCCTGCTCAGGCCTGTCTGCCGCGTCCAGCCGCAGACCCTGCTCGGCCGGAGGAACCGTCCCCTCTCACTCGCCACACACCACACCGCAACACCCTTACCTCGGCCGGAGGAACCGTCCCCTCTCACTCGCCACAGGCCACACTGCAACACCCTTACCTCGGCCGGAGGAACCGTCCCCTCTCACTCGCCACACGCCACACCGCAACACCCTTACCTCGGCCGGAGGAACCGTCCCCTCTCACTCGCCACACGCCACACCGCAACACCCTTACCTCGGCCGGAGGAACCGTCCCCTCTCACTCGCCACACGCCACACCGCAACACCCTTACCTCGGCCGGAGGAACCGTCCCCTCTCACTCGCCACACGCCACACCGCAACACCCTTACCTCGGCCGGAGGAACCGTCCCCTCTCACTCGCCACACGCCACACCGCAACACCCTTACCTCGGCCGGAGGAACCGTCCCCTCTCACTCGCCACACGCCACACCGCAACACCCTTACCTCGGCCGGAGGAACCGTCCCCTCTCACTCGCCACACGCCACACCGCAACACCCTTACCTCGGCCGGAGGAACCGTCCCCCTCTCACTCGCCACACGCCACACCGCAACACCCTTACCTCGGCCGGAGGAACCGTCCCCTCTCACTCGCCACAGGCCACACTGCAACACCCTTACCTCGGCCGGAGGAACCGTCCCCTCTCACTCGCCACAGGCCACACTGCAACACCCTTACCTCGGCCGGAGGAACCGTCCCCTCTCACTCGCCACACGCCACACCGCAACACCCTTACCTCGGCCGGAGGAACCGTCCCCTCTCACTCGCCACACGCCACACCGCAACACCCTTACCTCGGCCGGAGGAACCGTCCCCTCTCACTCGCCACACGCCACACCGCAACACCCTTACCTCGGCCGGAGGAACCGTCCCCTCTCACTCGCCACACGCCACACCGCAACACCCTTACCTCGGCCGGAGGAACCGTCCCCTCTCACTCGCCACACGCCACACCGCAACACCCTTACCTCGGCCGGAGGAACCGTCCCCTCTCACTCGCCACACGCCACACCGCAACACCCTTACCTCGGCCGGAGGAACCGTCCCCTCTCACTCGCCACACGCCACACCGCAACACCCTTACCTCGGCCGGAGGAACCGTCCCCTCTCACTCGCCACACGCCACACCGCAACACCCTTACCTCGGCCGGAGGAACCGTCCCCTCTCACTCGCCACAGGCCACACCGCAACACCCTTACCTCGGCCGGAGGAACCGTCCCCTCTCACTCGCCACACGCCACACCGCAACACCCTTACCTCGGCCGGAGGAACCGTCCCCTCTCACTCGCCACACGCCACACCGCAACACCCTTACCTCGGCCGGAGGAACCGTCCCCTCTCACTCGCCACACGCCACACCGCAACACCCTTACCTCGGCCGGAGGAACCGTCCCCTCTCACTCGCCACACGCCACACCGCAACACCCTTACCTCGGCCGGAGGAACCGTCCCCTCTCACTCGCCACACGCCACACCGCAACACCCTTACCTCGGCCGGAGGAACCGTCCCCTCTCACTCGCCACACGCCACACCGCAACACCCTTACCTCGGCCGGAGGAACCGTCCCCTCTCACTCGCCACACGCCACACCGCAACACCCTTACCTCGGCCGGAGGAACCGTCCCCTCTCACTCGCCACACGCCACACCGCAACACCCTTACCTCGGCCGGAGGAACCGTCCCCTCTCACTCGCCACACGCCACACCGCAACACCCTTACCTCGGCCGGAGGAACCGTCCCCTCTCACTCGCCACAGGCCACACCGCAACACCCTTACCTCGGCCGGAGGAACCGTCCCCTCTCACTCGCCACAGGCCACACCGCAACACCCTTACCTCGGCCGGAGGAACCGTCCCCTCTCACTCGCCACACGCCACACTGCAACACCCTTACCTCGGCCGGAGGAACCGTCCCCTCTCACTCGCCACACGCCACACTGCAACACCCTTACCTCGGCCGGAGGAACCGTCCCCTCTCACTCGCCACACGCCACACCGCAACACCCTTACCTCGGCCGGAGGAACCGTCCCCTCTCACTCGCCACACGCCACACCGCAACACCCTTACCTCGGCCGGAGGAACCGTCCCCTCTCACTCGCCACACGCCACACCGCAACACCCTTACCTCGGCCGGAGGAACCGTCCCCTCTCACTCGCCACACGCCACACCGCAACACCCTTACCTCGGCCGGAGGAACCGTCCCCTCTCACTCGCCACACGCCACACCGCAACACCCTTACCTCGGCCGGAGGAACCGTCCCCTCTCACTCGCCACACGCCACACCGCAACACCCTTACCTCGGCCGGAGGAACCGTCCCCTCTCACTCGCCACACGCCACACCGCAACACCCTTACCTCAGGCGCGCAGGGGCTGGGTCGACCACACTCGGCCAGCGATGTCGGACGTGGACGTCGGTCACACGTCACATGGCGGAGACCAGTGACATGTCACATGGCGGACACCAGTGGCATGTCACATGGCGGAGGTATGCATAGGCAGCACCTTGCGGCGATGGCCCCGGAGTTGACCGAGCCTGAGCACAGCAGGCAGCTCCGAGTCGCCGCCTGGTGCGGCCGTCCGTGCACAGTCAGTGTGTGACGTCAGCAATGGGCCGGCGTCGGCAGACGAGCCAGAATTTCCACCCGGAGGCTGGGTCGGCGACAGGGAGCTGACAAGTCAGAACTTCCACGCATACAGACGCAGCCATAATGTGGCTTCATGGTCCGTTACTGAAGGGACAGTCAGAAGCTAACTTCGTCGCGCGTGTAAGCACATGCTTTCTTCTATAAATAATTCTGGAGTGGAGGTGAAGGAGGTGTAGTCTAAATGCTAGGGGTGTCAAGTGCCGGAGGACATTTTGGCGGGTGTGAGAAGATCGGAGGCGAAAAGGCACTGCACAAAAGGACGAGGGTGAACTGACTGGCGGTGAAATGACGGTGCGAAATGGTGACAGACGAAAGGTCTGATGTCTATCCGTGTGAGTATGACTCCCCACCGCTGTATCTTTCACGGGCGTATTATGAAATACTCAAGCCTGTCACACACCTGCCAGCATGTAGGTGTTTCGGCATTCTCGAGGACCATACCTATTTCACGATTATCACCGTTCCACATTGTGCGGCAAATACAACCGACGTGTCGAGCTGAACCGGCCGGGTATCAGTTAATCTACACAAAACTGCATGACGCCAATTAATGTGTTAGCCAGATGTCATTTTCGAACTGTGGTTTGGCAAAAACTGGCCACTTCATGTCATCAACTCTATTCACACTCAGGATACCTCAGACACAGACTGTCTTCCGGCCTGCTGTCGCGTAGGATGTTCAGATGCGTGTCCGACAAGCATTTCTTCGCACAGTTTTACTGCATAAGGAAGCTTGGTATGTGGTGAAAGAGATGCCACCTACCTGGGGAAATGAGTCTGGAGGACACTGGGCAGGCGCACGATCCAGAACCACGTACCGGGGCTGTGCCACATCTCAATCGATATGCCAATGCCCTGTCATTGTTCCGCCTGCCGTTGGCCTTGCATGACAGTTGCGAAATCCAATAACCGCTGTTGAAATACGAATGAGCCGCACTCGTTTCGTGTGAATAATGGAGCCTTGGCCGCTGTGTAGACGAAAGGGTCTCAAGCTGTTCTTCGCACGCGAATCCTGGTTGCAGAATTGTTAATGTTTCGAGCCATCCTCACGTTAAGTCGCCAAGGCGATATGCTCTCGCACGTCGAGCTGTTCCGGATACTAGCTTGTCATAGCAGTGATATGAGTTCCCACCATAAATTCCATTATAATACAGCGTGGCCGGCGTTTGGCTTTAATGAGCGTCGCCTTGTCGCCGGCCGGCCACGGCGAACAAGTTCCTTTTAAGCGGAGGCTTTGCAGCCGACTTGGATTGATTGTGCGACGGGAACGCATGGCCCGTATGGCGTGACCCCTGGACTGTCGGAAATGGGACAGGCTTATTTTTAGCATGCGCCTTGGCTTTATTCTTCCATACGCCTTGTGTTTGATAATTTAATAAGCAGGAATGCTGCCCACAGATTAACATTGTTCAGTCTCAAATACTCTGGATAGAATCCAACGTTCGATCAACACCTGACGATGTGTCCATCGAAGCAGAGGGCCAGACATTATCGACAACAATACTCCCCGATCAGTCCTATCGTATCTGATCACAGAATGCCCGCCAGTAGAACGGCACCGTGAGCGCCCATGTCCTTCGCTGCTATATTGTTCAACATCGTTCTGTGTGGATGTGTTGAACTGGAAAACATGACTACAGATAAAGTGATGTCAGGGAAGAACAGCTATGCCAGGACCTTGCAAGTTGCAATAACTATGCCAGAACCGTTCACATCACAAAAGACAACCAGAGACCGACGGCCATGCCAAAACCATTCACATCACAATAGACGACTACCAGAGCCACTCCAAATCCGTGTTTATTCCGTGATCCCAGGGTGTGTCGTCGCAACCCCATACACCCCTCAATAGTGCCACGGTCAGGCTGGATCGAGCCCAGCTGTGTCGGCATTATGCCCAGACCGTCATTTATTCATTAATTTATTACCGCACGCAATGGGTGTTAATAAGTTTCCTCGAACATGCACGTGCCAACACATGCACACATGGCCTTGGGCGACACCGAAAGGGGAGAGGGGGAGGGAGGGGGAAGGGGGAGGGCGACGCGTGCCCAAAACGCCGTGAAGTTTAGCATAACGCCTGCGAGGTCGCATGGCAAGAATGGGCGAATGGACCAAAAATGACCATGCTCCTCCACCCCCTCTGCATCCAAAGTCCGGAACATCACCTATGCTCGTGACAATTATGAACGCAAGTGAATTGTCCGTGGTCCAGCCATTAATATACGCCAGTAGCCGCAGGCCTGTCGGCGCATGGGAGTGGGACCACGCCGTATTTCAACGTGAAAGTAAGAAAACACCCGTTGGATTGTCTGCATCTGCAAAAACGGAGGTGTCCGACTGAACAATACGCACCTAATATGTTTTTGTGTGTAAAATAGCTGATATGCCTCTATTGAAAATATACCTTGGAAATTTGGCTGCAAGTAAGTTAGCATATTGGGATGTATTTCATGTTTGCTTTTATTATAATATTTTCAAAATTCGGGACATGCATCTGCTTGGCGGCCTTTTCGTCCACTTCCATGTGTGTACCGGACGCCGGAAATTAGTGTGGCGGCAAAATTCAGCATTTGTTTGCTTCCAGTGTCCCACGGTGGTAGTGACTCATACCCCTCATCCACTCACACAATACCTAGCGTCTGTCACAATATGTGCCTGCCTCATGGCTTTCAGAATCTTAGTGGTGAATCGATGACTGAAGTCGCTGCCAGTGATGACTGGCTGGAACTGCTTAATGTCGATACTGGCTATCGAGGTATGGTGACATGACAATGCGAACCGAGCTAGGACTGAGATAACCTTTCATTATTCACAAGCAAAACATATTTTTATGTACACACACACACACACACACACACACACACACACACACACACACATACACATATGCACATACACGTCAGTCGCCAATTCTACACATTCACATAGTCTGACATGACCTTGACCTGGCATTTGTTCAGTTGTTCTTCAGATCCGTGCAACTGGTCACTTGTTCATCAGATCCGCCCACACATTCAGCTGTTCTTCGGATCCGTGCAGCTGGTCACTTCCCAGATCCGACCACACATTCAGCCATCGTCGCGACGCGCGCGCACCTGTTCAGTTGTTCTCCAGGTAGGTGATAGTCCTGACGATCCAGTCGCGGTAGGCGGAGACGCGCGTGTAGACGCCGGGCCGCAGCGGGCGGCCGCAGCCGTCGCCGAACGACACGACGCCGGCCAGGTACCAGTGGGCCGGCGCGGCGGCGCTGAAGCAGGCCAGCGGGCCGCCAGAGTCGCCCTGGCACGTGTCGGCGCCGCCCAGCAGGAAGCCGGCGCACAGCTGGCGGTCCGCCCGGAACGCGTCGCCGTAGCCGTGCCGACTGGCGCAGAACTGGTCCGACACGAGCGGCAGCACGGCGCCGGCCAGCAGGTCGGCCAGGGCGCCGGTCTCGCTGGCGCGCCCCCAGCCGGCCACCACGCACTCGGCCGGCTCGCCGGACGGCCGCCCCGCCGGCGGCAGGCAGACCGGCTGCACCGTGTCGCCGAACACGATGCCGACGCCGGCGCGCGCGCCGATCTTGACGACGGCGATGTCGTCTGGGTAGCCGGCGGCCGACTGGGCGGCGCCCGCCCGGAAGCCCGGGTGCCGGATCGCCGTCTGGATGGCGAACGTCTGCTCGTCGGCGTCCAGGCGCAGCCGGTCGAACTGGCCCACCTTGACCTGGTAGTCGCGCTCGGCGTGGCGCAGGCAGTGCGCCGCCGTCACCAGGTAGCGGCCGGCGACGATGGCGGCGCCGCAGTGGTGCCGGTAGCGCGGCGGCCGGCCCGACAGCCGCTGCAGCTGCGCCGTCCACGGGAACTCGCCGTAGGTGGAGTTGGTCGCGGCGCCCACCACGCGCAGCTCGGCGGGCGCGGCGACGCGCGGCCCGACGCCCGGGGCGCCGAGGTCGCCGAACAGCGCCAGCTCGAACTGCTCGGTGGCCGGGCCGACCACCTGGCGCACGCCGCACTGGCCCGGCGCCGGCGGCGTCCAGCGGCGGCTGCCGGCCAGCCCGGCCGCGCCGCCGCCCAGCCGGGACGCCAGCAGCGCCGTGCTAGCCGTCGCGTTGTAGATGATGGCGTTACTCTGGTAGTGCTCCAGCGCCTCCCAGCCGCAGTCGTCGCAGCCGATCTTGCACTGGCGGCCGCCCGTCACCGTGTAGCTGAACGTGCTGCACGACTCGTGGAAGAAGCAGTAGGCGGCGCACGTTCTCAGACCTACCTGAAACGTCGGCGGGCGTTGAAATGCGAAATGCGACATTCTGGGGTCAAGTGAAATCATGCGCAGAATATAGCGAACTACCGGAATATGGGCATCGAGGCATTTGTGAACATATTACGACACGGCCATGGAAAGAGGCGGTATAGCGCATATAGATAGTTTGTACCTCCAGGTGGGGGCCAGTTCTACCTCAATTTTCGCAATCACGTGTGACTAAATGATTCAAATGGAAGGGGAAAGTGCGTTTGTTTCTGTTATCTAGTGATGTAGACATTTTATGTTGTGTTCATCTTACAGTTCCCCACCGACACGTATTCTACCGAAGCCAGAAAACGTCCTGTAACTCTAATCGCTTCTCGGAGAACCTAAGAAGGGGACCGTATCGAAATATCAATCGTCTCTCGATAATTACTGGGTGTCACCGTGTTCGCGCCCAATTCCTTCTGAAGAAATCCTTGTTTCCGTCGTCGCTCATGACTCCACATCGCTCAATCGGTATCGTTCGGCGTTCTCAAGCGGTGTCAATCGTTCTCAAGCGGCGGTGACCTTGCTCATGTGACCGCACCACCAGCCTGCTCCATCTGCGGGCGTTGCTTGACTCAACCCCGGACGTCCCCGATAGCCGCCATCGCCGCGCGCTCTCTCACCTGAAACGCCATGAAGCGGCCGACGTCGATGGAGGCGCACCGCGTCCTGGCGTACGTGCGCAGGATGTCGGAGCAGTGCTGCTCGTCGGCGGAGACGGCGTCGCGGCCGGCGGCCGGGTCCAGCGTGCTGCAGTCGTCGCGGCCGTCGCACACCCGGCCGAACGGCAGGCAGGCGGCCGGGTCGCACTCGCCGACGCAGGCGCGCGCCGAGCTCAGGCACGTGCTCGACACGGACGAGCAGCGGAACAGGTCGCCGCTGCAGCGCGAGCCGTCGCCGTCGCCGTCGCCGGCGGCGGAGGCGGTCAGCGACACGACCGCGTTCATGGACGGGTTGTCGAGCTGGCTGCACGTGAGGTCGGCTGCTCCGCCCGCCAGCGACGAGGCGGCCAGCAGCAGCAGACTGGCGACGTGCATGACGGCTGCGTCCTGTACTGCACCGCCCGGCCGGCGGCGGAGTCCCCGGTGTAGACTCGGCGAGCTGGACTCGCCTCTGCTGGGCGCGAGGCTCGCGCGCCGACTGACACGACTCACTGTGTCTCGGCTGGACACTGGGCCGGCCTCTGCGGGGAGCGGCGCTGGGCTGACGTCTGCCTGCCGACCGCGAGTCGGCTGGTGGTCTGATTGACCTGTAAGCCCTCTGGCCACCACCTATAGCCGCGATCACAGATGCCGGAGTCGGCCGGCGGCTCCGCTCCAGTGGGGGCGGCCGTGCCCGATCCCTTCGGCAGGTGCTCTGGCGGCGGCCGCCGGATGGGCTGCTTGATAATGCGCCAGCACCCGCCAGAGGGGCCCGGGCTGCTCTGGCCCAGACATAAACACGTGGTTGTCCATGGGAAATCCCCTTTGTCATATCAGCCGGCTAGTTTCCGCTGGCTCAAGGCACGGAAATCCCAGCCACTTGCCGACAAATCCGGCTCAACTTACATTCAGCATGCCAACGAAAATGTCTTTTCATTTTCGTCTCGATCAGCCAGCTATCACAATTCTTGCAACATTTGAGAAGCACATGCTGTTGATCTGGGAATCACGACAAGTGGGTTATCTGGGAAGCAGGACAACTGGATCGTCATTTCACTGCCGAAGATTACACAATCATTATCCAATGTTCGACGGTGAGAATCTGACAAGTTTTCTCCCGTTGCATTGCCTTGTAAGACAAACAGCATTCTATTGGATGATGGCGTAGTGAATTGTCTGTCACTGATCGCACGCTGATGGTCCCGTCATAGTCGCATTTGTGCTGGAAAATTACATGCGCCTTGACATTTCCAAGCACACGCTTTTTTCCCTTCACCGCGATGTCCGCAGTTACATTGCCCTTGAAGCGTATCGACACTTAGCTGGGTTATACAAAGAGACTGAGTCGTCGATCGGCCTCGAATGCGGCGTGTGACCGACGGGCTGGCGCCGGATGTCATCAGCCTGGCGCCGGATGTCATCAGGCTGGCGCCGGATGTCATCAGGCTGGCGCCGGATGTCATCAGCCTGGCGCCGGATGTCATCAGGTTGGCGCCGGACGTCATCAGGCTGGCGCCCGGAAAGTGGACTGATAATGGTTCACGTGCAATGAGCGTGCTTCAGCTCTGAACGAAGGCTTCGGAATGCTTCTAACCTTCACAAGTCGATGTCATGCATCAATTGAAGCGTACTCACACACACGCACGCACACAGACACACGCACACACACACACATACACACCCATATACACACATACACACACATACACACACACATACACACACATACACACACACCCATACACACACACACACACACACACACACACACACACACACACACACACACACACACACACACACACACACACACACACACACACACACACACACACACACACAAGCCAGTATCAACAGCGTTTATATTTTATTTAAAAACATCGTCAAACTGTACCGCTTGTTACCTTGAACGGGAGCTTACTGTAACCGCTGTCCATTTTTTCGATCTGCCCGATCTGCCCACTGATTCGATCTGCCCACGGCTATATGCACCCACTAATACACCGCCACTCTTCTCTTAAACACAGAATAACACCGTTCACAACAAGCGTTGGGCTCAGCAAAAATTCATCGCCGTCACTTGTGCTTCCTATTTCCATCGTCGCATTTTAGTTTTGTTCCCGTTGATGTTTTGTTGCCACCAATAACCGCATGCATCTCTGCTCATGATGCATCTATGCACGAGCTAAAGCACTCCAGCCTACACAACAACGAGCAAAACAATTGTTATCCACTGAAGCACATCGTTCGACTTCCGACTTTCCGCATTATATATATATAATTCCTAGACGTTTTGCTGCACCTTGAGCAGGACAAAAATCACGACAGAAATCTTATATAGTGGTGTCATGCTATGCTTAGTAGGAGAGTGGCGGTACATTCGTGGGTACAGTCCATGGGCAGGTTGAAGACAAATGGACTGCGGTGGCAACAAGCTCCCGTTCAAGGCAACAAGCGGTGCAGCTTGACGATGCTTTCAGTAAAAGCGAAATGTTGCTTATAGCGGTATATTTCATGTAATTTGAACCTTTAGCAGTTCAGCTGATAAAAAATAGGTGTATACAGTTATATATGTATATATATATCGATATATATGTATATATGGGTGTGTGTGTACGTGTGTGTGCATCTCTTAGAGGTACTACCAGAGTATTACTTGTTTTCTTGTGATTCCAGCAATGAACCATATGCCAGCGTTTGGTACCTAGGCTGCGGCTCAGGTCCGGTCAAGATGCAAACCTTACGAAACAGGAGATAAACCTTTTGAAGAAAGATGCAAACCTCACGAACGATAATGAATGATTTTATCCCAAGACCACCGTTTTTGTTTTCCATTGAGTACAACGGATTCTTCTGTCCAATTTTAAGCCTAACCTACAACATACTCACAAACGAAAACAAGTTTATCGGAGGCCAATATTCATCAACGATCGGAAATGACTTTAGAATGATCAATAACACGTCTGGGTATCTTGACTATTTTCAATAATCTGAAAGCAACGATAATCACATATTTTGTGACATCATGTAACGATAAGTAAAACAAATTCAAAGTTTTGTGGAAAATGGCCGTAGACGGTCCCGCTTGCGACATCGCAGCTGTCTAACTTGTCTTTATCTGCCTTCATATGTTTTGACGTTTTTGTTTTGTTCTGGAAGTGATACGTCATCGGCTACACAAAACGGATCACGCTGGGCGGTTTTAAATGTATGCTCGCAAACCTAATAATCTGTGTAGCATTAAAACATGGTTTGGTGTTTGTAGCAAAGTCTCTTGGCCCAGCTCTGACCATTTCGAAACTACGGGATGCAGAAAATGGAGCAATAGCCTAGATAGAATGCTAACTAGAATAAGGTGCGAGGCGTCCTAAGGTTAGCAGATGCGTTTGAATCATCAACCGAGTCATAGGCATCATGCGTCGATTAGGGTTAATGAGCACAATAGTGCACCGGCACATCCAATACAATTTGTGCATGTACCTCCTGTCAACCTTTGGCATGACTACTAAAATGCTAAATATTCTGGAAAGATGTAAATTTAAGTCCAACATCAAATGTTCTGTTTTGTTATCTTTGCAATGCGGTTCTTGTGCGATTCTTTACGTGCTGACGGACATTTTTAGCCACGTGACCTTCAGAGTATTATTTTGGGCTGACCTCACCATTTCCCGGCATGTTGGCACACCTTTATGTCGTCCATGCATCAACTAGTAATTAAGCATGCGAAAGTGGCCACTGCTTCAGCGGGGTCGACGTTTTGATTGCGTCAGCTGTCATAGGATCGCCTGGCATCGACAAGCCAACGCCTCGCTCCAGCGGTGTCGGCCTGTAATTATCAGACCTGCAGAATCGATCTGGCGCCGAATATTGCACAGATGCTGTCGAGGTAAACACGTCGGACGAACGGGCTCGGACTATTTGTGTCTCCAGAACTATGAGCGCCGGACGAACAGGCCCTCTTTGCGTCTACAGAAACTGTGCGGGTTGGTCTACAGAAACTGTGTGCGTCTTCAGAAACTGTGCGAGTCTACAGAAACTGTGTGTGTTTACAGAAACTGTGTGGGTCTACAGAAACTGTGTGCCTCTACAGAAACTGCGTGCGTCTACAGAAGCTGTGTGCGTCTACAGAAACTGTGTACGTCTACAGAAACTGTGTGCCTCTACAGAAACTGTGTGCGTCCACAGAAAGTGTGTGAATCTACAGAAACTCTGTGCGTCTACAGAAAATGTGTGAATCTACAGAAAATGTGTGAATCTACAGAAACTGTGTGCGTCTACAGAAACTGTGTGCGTCTACAGAAACTGTGTGCGTCTACAGAAACTGTGCGCAGGAGACTTGGCTGTCTTGACAACAGCGTTGGAACTTGTGCTCACCTAGACTTCAGCCATGCATAATTCAGACATTTGCCGAATGTCTTTGACAGTGAGATGTGGATGGTGACGTGCGGCGCCATTTTGTAACAATTTATGCTTACGTGGGTGAGACTTTGGGTGGATGGCTCCCTGCAATGCCACGTTCACAATAGCAGTTTGCTATGATTAGATGCTGTAAGTTAATTGGGATTCTCCTCTCCTACCTAGCTACGCATACACAATTATATTTATGCTTGAGTCGTTGGTGAAGCATTCGAGTGTGAACGGATTGGGTTGAATAGACATTCAACCTACACGATGGTGATGCTCATTACTGCTACGCATCCATCGAATAGCACGGCATTGCTTCCTATCTGGACAGTTGCTGCACAACAGTTACCTTTGCGTTCGAAACATTACATTCCCATTATCTAACACAAATGCATGCGTAGGTGTTATGTGCATGTGCTGAGTGAGTATATGTTAGTGCATATGCTGAGTGCTTGTGCTAAAGTGTCCACGAAGGTGTTGCTAACAAAGTTAGCGGGAGCGGCTGCCATGATCAAATATCGGTGATAAGCAGTCACGAAGCATTACATTGCCTGATATCTGCTGTAGATAATTGATTTATTTATCCGAAAATCGTACCGATTTATGCTTTACAATGTTTGGAGACAACTATCATTACAATTTGCACGAAAAGCGTCCAACATCGATAACGATCTTCTCCAATATGCAGAACGCGACTTCGCCTCTCCTTCACCCCCCCCCCCCCACCAACCATTCATCCGGACATGAAGCCCCACATCGCAATCGTGGTGGTGAACTTGTGGAAAGCGGAACTTTGAGCCCAGCCTGTTTCCAGAGCCGGGTCCTGTTGAACCTGAAGACATCGCAACGATTTGAGGACGTCCTCCTGGACCTTGGCCAGATTGTCAAGGTGAAGGATGTTTCGAAGATGTACACCACTTGGGGACAAGAGGTGAGTAGGTCCTGTTATTGAAGAAAGCTGCCAAGATTATCGGACTTCTCTGGATTCTTGTTTGCTAAAGATGTAGGCAATGGAAGGTTTGTACTTTGGTTTGTATTATTTACTAATACCTACCACATGCACCTGGAACCAAAAGCGACCCGAATGAATTAGCGTATGCGACAATTTAAATCCCCTTCAGTGGTGTCAAGCTTGCCTCCCGATCGCATACATTTATATTCACCATCATTCGCCGCACTCCAGAATGGTTCATTGCAGGATTCGCTAAACAAGCCGAAGTACAAACCCTTTCTAACATCTGTCACGAGCGAACAGATGACTGCGTATTCCTCTCCCTGCGAGGAATCCAGAGAAATCAGATAATTTTCCAGAAACTAAAAATTCCCCTGTGAAGAATTACTAGACGAGAACTAGGTGAAAACGAGACTGTCAGCTTTGGTAGTCGACAGCCGATAGTGGTCTCCCGTCCCGATGAGTGTTAGTGCGTGCCCCGTTGTCACGCCTGATGTGTCCGACATATGTCATTATCCTTCCGTGCCAGAACTTCTTCTTCTCGTGCGTCCCTGATATGACACTGAAAGAACGCCGACTATCACTGTTGTGGCGTGATTCTTAACCTACCTTTATGTAATGTAAATAGCACACCGGTGAATGTTGAGTCCGCACGCGACTGGGCAGTAAACACAGCATAACTTCGGCGGTGTGTGGATTTCCGTTGCTGGTGGCATGCAATATCAGTCATTTGTTTACACCGACGCTGAGTGTTTCGAAACAGTTAACGACCCGGCTGTTTGTGATGCCGATTAGTATCTTACAGGGCGCAAAAGGCGATCGTATCGTGATGTCATTAGGGTTCTATGCATCCACACTCCTTTTCACCTATGCATGGCTATCTTTGCTCTGTTTACCTCTCTCATTCTCTCTCTCTCTCATTCTATATCTCTTACTCCTTCACTCTGTCTCTCACTATCCCACTCTCTCACACCATCACTATTTCCCTTTCTCTCTCCCTCTATCTCTCTCTCTATCTCACTCTTTCTCTCTCCCTCTCCCTCAGTTTTCTCTTCCTCTCGTTTTTCCTCTCCCTCTCAATTTCTCTCTCTCACTCTCTCTCTCCATCCCTCTCCCTCTCCCTCTCCCTCTCCCTCCCCTCTCCCTCTCCATCTCCATCTCCATCTCCATCTCCATCTCCATCTCCATCTCCATCTCCATCTCCATCTCCCTCTCCCTTTTCCTCTACCTTTTCCTCTCCCTCCCTCTCCCTCTCCCTCTCCCTCTATCTCTCTCTATCCATCTCCATCTCCATCCTTCTCTCTCCCTCTCTCCCTTTCTCTCCCTCTCCCTCTTTCTCTCCCTCTTTCTCTTCCTCCCTTTCTCACCTTCTCCCTCTCTCTCCTTCCCCTTCTCTCTTCCTGGCCCGCTCTGTTTCTCTCCCACCCGCCTCCTACCTCCATCTCTGCGTGGCACCACACCTCGCGCGGTTTCGGCCCGGCCATGTCGACCTGGCGCGCATCCACTCGGCGTACGCTGTCGCCAGGTGAAGGGCTTCTCGCAGCTGCGCAACGACTTCGGCGAGACGGACACGTTCTACCTGAGCGGCGACGGCCGCACCACGTTCCGCGGCTCCAAGGTGATCACGGAGCCGGCCTTCCGCACCGTCGAGGACCGCAAGCTGGACACCATGCTGCGCCGGCACAACAGCGAGCCGGTCATGCTAAGTGAGCGACGGCGGCGGTGGGTGGCGCGCGCGCTGGCCGCCCCGAAACGTATGGTCTCGTGGTGTGCTCGCTTGCTCCCGGGACTCGACTCGGCTATCTTTAGATGGTGTCGAGTCGTGGTCGTGATGTCCTCGCCCGTTTGCAGGACTCGAGCTCGTTATCTTCAGATGGTGTCGAAATCTGCACACGGTGGATGCTGATGATGATACTGTGGGGCATGGTCTTGAGGGGGCGGGGCACCCGACCTACACCGGCTACACTGCTCTTTGCATAGGCGTCACAGCTTGAAATGCTACTGATGGGTGGATGCTGTAGCATGACATCGGAAGCACTACAGACATAGTTCCAACTTTTAACGCTGCGACGCGTGACGAGTCGACAATTAGCGCCATTTGTCCTGACTTGGCGCTACTTTCTGTCACTGCATCACGAGTCATAGCGTGTCATCATAACTTTGCTGATAGTCTTGCACGTGTTATGTTATGCTATGTTCCGTCAACATGGATGGTGAACCAACTCATGCCCCCCATGGCAAGCAGCCACTAACCATGCATTCGAAGCTCAAATTTCGCGGAAGAGTTTCAGCTTTTTCCTCACCGGATGGCTGCGACATGTCTCACTTAGCTGAATAACGTTTATGACACTCGGAGAACATCAGACCGTCAGGCGACCGTACCAAACCGTCAGCTGACTGTGCCAGGCCGTCAGCTGACTGTACCAGGTCGTCAGCTGACTGTACCAAACCGTCAGCTGATGGTACCGTACCGCCGGCTAACTGTACCAGACCACCGGCTGACTGTACCAGGTCGTCAGCTGTTGGTACTGGACCGTCAGCTAACTGTGCCAGGCCGTCAGCTGACTGTACCAGGCCATCAGCTGATGGTATCGGACCGCCGGCTGACTGTACCAAACCGTCAGCTGACTGTACTAGACCACCGGCTGACTGTACCATGTCGTCAGCTGACTGTGCCAGGCCGTCAGCCGGCTGAACCAAACCGTCGGATGACTGTACCAGACCGTCAGATGATGGTACCATGCCATCATGGTACCATGCCATACCAAGCCGTTAGCTGATGGTACCGGACCACTGACTGACTGTGCTAGACCGCCGGCTGACTGCACCAGACCGTCAGCTGACTGTACCAGGGCGTAAGCTGATGGTACCAAGCCGTCAGCTGACTGTACCAAACCATTAGCTGGCTGTATCGAACCGTCGGCGGACTGCACCAGACCGTCAGCTGACTGTATCGGACCATCAGCTGACTGTACCAGACCATCAGCTGACTGTACCCGACCATCAGCTGACTGTATCGGACCATCAGTTGACTGTACCAGACCGTAAGCTGGCTGTAACAGGCCGTCAGCCGACTGTACCGGACCGTCAGCTTGTCATACTGATCACCAGCGTGTGTGTGTGTGTGTGTGTGTGTGTGTGTGTGTGTGTGTGTGTGTGTGTGTGTGTGTGTGTGTGTGTGTGTGTGTGTGTGTGTGTGTGCGTGCGCGTGCGCGTGCGTGTGCGTGTGCGTGTGCGTGTGCGTGTGCGTGTGCGTGTGCGTGTGCGTGTGCGTGTGCGTGTGCGTGTGCGTGTGCGTGTGCGTGTGCGTCGGTCAGTGAAGGACCGTCAGCCGCCGTTGACACGTGACCGCGCCGCTGTGTCGCACAGTGAAGGACCGACGGCTGCCGCTGGCACGTGACCGGTCAGACTCGGCGGCGGCGCCGGTGGGGCCGCGCAGTGCCGCCGAGAAGGCGCGCATCAAGGTCAGCCTGCTGGGTCAGACGCGCAACTTCTACCGGCCCAGCAAGGAGCCGCGCGTCAACCGCATGCCGCCAGACCGCCGCCTCAGGCTCGACTGGGTGTATCCTCGCGACTGCAGCCGGCACCGGCACTGGGACTGGGACTGGGACTGGGACTGGGACTGGGACTGGAACTGGGACTGGGACTGGGACTGGGACTAGGACCGGGACTGGGACTGGGACTGGTACTGGGACTGGGACAGGGACTGGGACAGGGACTGGGACTGGGACTGGGACTGGGACTGGGACTGGGACAGGGACTGGGACTGGGACTGGGACTGGGACTGGGACTGGGACTGGGACTGGGACTGGGACTGGGACTGGGACTGGGACTGGGACTGGGACTGGTACTGGTACTGGGACTGGGACTGGGACAGGGACTGGTACTGGGACTGGGACTGGGACTGAGACTGAGATACGTTAACCTCGTTGTCTAGGGATACGTCCAGGGTTAGACTTTGGGAAAGCGCTCTGGATGACTGATTAAAAACATGCGCACTACAACATAGCACGGATTTAAATTCCTTCATCTAATCCAATTCTGATAATTCTATCCTTGAAGGTTAATTCACATCCAGCCCACATTTATAAGCTAGCAGAGCGGTATTCTAAATCCGAACAGGTTGGAAAATGCAATTTGTTGCAAACCGTGAAACTATGTAGATCCGAGATCAATTTTAAAGCGAAGCAACATGCAAGTTGTTTGTAAAATCACACTCAAATTGATCGACATCAAGTCAAATCCGAAATCCGTACGGATAACCGGCCGAACGAGGTGTTCCTGTACACGCGTCGTATGGTGCTGGGCGTGGCAGTTTCCGTGACCGAGGCCTACAGACACGGCTATCGAGGCGTCGACACTCGACACAACCTGTGGGTGCTGCCGTCCGGCGAGCTGCTCTACTACGTGGCCACCATGGCCGTGCTTCTGAACCGGCGCACCGACACCCAGCGCCACTACACCGACCATACCGAGGACATACAGTGGTGAGTGTATCGTACCGAGGACATATAGTTGTGAACATACCATACCGAGGACATACAGTGGTGAGTGTACCGTGCCGAGGACATATAGTTGTGAACATACCATACCGAGGACATGCAGTGGTGAGTGTATCGTACCGAGGACATACAGTTGTGAACATACCATACCGAGGACATACAGTGGTGAGTGTATCGTACCGAGGACATATAGTTGGAACATACCATACAGAGGACATACAGTGGTGAACGTACCGTACCGGGGACATATAGTTGTGAACATACCATACCGAGGACATGCAGTGGTGAGTGTATCGTACCGAGGACATATAGTTGTGAACATACCATACAGAGGACATACAGTGGTGAGTGTACGTAAAATACAGTGGAACATACCATACCGAGGACAACAGTGGTGAGTGTATCGTACCGAGGACAACAGTTGGAACATACCATACCGAGACATACAGTGGTGAACAACCGGGGACATATAGTTGGAACATACCATACCGAGGACATACAGTGGTGAGTGTATCGTACCGAGGACATATAGTTGTGAACATACCATACCGAGGACATACAGTGGTGAGTGTATCGTACCGAGGACATATAGTTGTGAACATACCATACAGAGGACATACAGTGGTGAACGTACCGTACCGGGGACATATAGTTGTGAACATACCATACCGAGGACATACAGTGGTGAGTGTATCGTACCGAGGACATATAGTTGTGAACATACCATACCGAGGACATACAGTGGTGAGTGTACCGTACCGAGGATATACAGTGGTAAGCATGCGGCACCAATGACATAGAGTGGCGAGCATACCGTACTCAGGACATACTATGGTGAGCTTACAGCGCCCAGGACATACAGTGTGTATGTCGGTACGGTATGGTAAGCATAATGTACCGAGAGCATACAGTTGTGAACATACAGTGCCGATGGGATGTGGTGGTAAGCATACCATACTGATGATATTTAGTGATGAGCGTGTCGTGCCGAAGAAATACAATGGTAAGTGCACCGTACCAAGGATATGTAGTGGTGAACATACAGTGCCGATGGTATTCACTGGTGAGACAGCGCTCTTTGCTTCGAACGCCGAGGGTATGCGAAGTACCGTCCTGTTTGCTTTATAACAGCGAACGCTGCGCTGCTAAATATCAACTAGTATATTGATAACATGCCGACGGGTCTCTCATTGAGTTCTGATGGCGCTGTATCGGTCTAAAATAATCTTCACGTATATAGATATTGCACCGTTTAGCAAATTTTAAATCCATGCCACCTAAATTGCCCTAATATTTTGCAAATTTGGATTCACTATGTGTTTTATGTGCAATTTATGATGTGTCTATGGTCGTGTGCACCGCCGATATTTTCGTTTTATATCTTCATTGTATAATTCGTTGGCAATGAACGTATCATAACCAAGCATCTCGTGTGCGCGTGCCGCCGGCTTGGATCACTACCCGCGCCCCACCTGCCGGCCAGCATGGACCTGCACCCGTCCAAGCACGTGGTGGCGTCCGGCCAGCGGGCGGGCCCCAGCTCGCTGTTCGGCTCGGTGCGCGTCTGGGGCCTGGACCGGCTGGACACGCTGCACCTGTTCGGCGGCCGCCAGCTGCAGATGGGCGTGGCGGCGCTCTGCTTCTCCGTGCGCAACCAGGGCGCCTTCCTGCTGGCCGTCGACAAGGGCGACGAGCACCTGCTGTCCGTGTGGTCGTGGCACGACCAGCAGCTGCTGGGACGAGTGGCGGTGAGCGGAGGCGAGGCCGGGCAGTGGCCAGGCGACGGCTGTCTGGCAGCCGGCAGACGGAGGGTAGAACGGCCGATGCCTGGCCTAACTTTGGCTGACTTTTAGCATGCAACGTGCAGATGTGCAGGGGAGAACGACATTAACATTGGTTTATCCCCATTGCATGGAGCGAATTGACTTAAAATGATTATCCCCACCACACACACATTGTAGGGTAGTCTCTGGCCCACCGGACCCTCATGATGTAGACAGACAACTTAGCTACGTTATATCTCAGTTTAGACCTTGCGTTGCGATGCCTCGGTTCAAAGGTCAATAGTCTCACTCACTATGTTTCGCAAATCGAAGAGCCTGTCTTGAAATCATCGCAATTCATCTTATATATTGTGCAGTTAAATATCAGTGATGCGGTGACAATAATTCCTGGTTTCAATCACCCAATAGCGATGCCAGAATTAAATCAGTAGCACCTTCATGCAACAGGTTGCTTCAACCGAACTTGACAGACAACCGTTCACTGGCCCACTATACGTCTCAGCCTTCACATCTTGTCTAACGTCCACATCATCTAAGCATTCTCAGCCGCCCATCTCCCATCAATATACATCTTAGTCTTCACATCTTGTCTGACGTCCGCATCGTCTAAGCATTCTC
Organism: Imbricaverruca yamaguchii; assembly: GCA_034440575.1. NCBI lineage: Eukaryota > Metazoa > Arthropoda > Thecostraca > Neoverrucidae > Imbricaverruca > Imbricaverruca yamaguchii. Next base: position 969,169 of record JAOTOL010001613.1, on the reverse strand, counting down.
AGCCACCCATCTCCCGTCAACATACGTCTTATTCTTCACATCTTGTCTGACGACCACATCATCTCAGCATTCTCAGTCGCCCATCACCCCCAGCAGCTTCAAGTATTCATTGAGGTATCAGAGCTAACAGACAACCCAGCTTCCATGTCGAGAGGCAAACACACACGCTACACTCTCTCTCCTGAGAGGCTACATTTCCCGACTGTCAAAGTATGGAAGGACTCTCACTCGGGTCAGTGTGCCCACACACGTACCTGCGCATGCAGTCGCTGGGTGTGGCTGGCCGTCACACATCCGATGACGCGTCATCAACATGCGACTCCCACGCCGCACCTCGACAGCATCGACCCAACCCCACTGACCTGCGACACTAAACAGAACCCGACTATCTCGCGTTGCGCCATTGCGGGTGTGAGCACTGCTGTCGCAGCCTTGATCGACCACGACAGTTCTCAACAGTCAATGACGCGTGACTCTGACCTGTGATACGGCCCCGGGGTCCGCGACTTGTGGCCATGACACTTGACGTCACGGCCTGTGGCCTGCGACCTCAGGTCTGTGACTCGTGAAATCACGACCCGCGTTCCGCGACCTGTGGCTATGACCCGTGACATCAAGACCCCAGGTCTGTGACCCGTGACATCACAATCCGTAGTCTGCGACCCGCAGACCGTGACATCACGATCTGTGGCCTGCGACCCCAGGTCTATGATGTTAGGCGTGTGACCCATGACCTGTGGCCGTGACTTTTGACCTCCGACCATTCAGCATTGGCTAGTTGCCTGTGACCTGTGAGCCCTAACTCGTGACGCCTCCGCGCTGCAGACTCACCAGGAGCAGGTGTGCGGCGCCAAGTTCCATCCCATGGACAACAACCTGATCGTCACCTTCGGCCGCCACCATCTTTCGTTCTGGACGCGGCGCAGAGACGGAATTTTCGACGCGGTCGACTTGTTCGCAGGGGTAAGGGAGCCACCTGGAGCTACCGGAAGCCACCGGGAGCCACCGGGATCTACGGGGAGCTACCAGAACTGTGCAGCTAGCTGCGTGGTTTGCCGTTGTCCACTGAATGTAGTGGTGGTGAGTGCAGTCTCGTCAACTGCATCTCCACATTTCAACCCACGTCTGGCTACAGCCATGAGGTCAGGCTACCAGGTGTGTGTATGTACAACTGTCAAATCTACGCCGAAATGCCAGACAGGGTGCCGGCTCATATTTTGGTCACCTCTTGGACATGGTGAACACCTGATGGAATGTAAACAAAAACAAAACAATCACAAAAACATGTTAACTCAGGTGAGTTGAAGCATAGCGCATGCATATCGAGCTAAAGCAATAACGTCCTGGAAAAGCACACCAAGTAACGTTAAACACGTCCGAGTACGCGCAGTATAAGGTTAAGCTACAGATGAATCAGATAGTGCTATCAGTGACTCAACAGGAGAAGGATTTAGGTATTATTCTAAACACAAAATTTGGGATCAGAACAGACCAAGGAAGCCAGGAAAAAGGCACTAAGAATGCTCGGGGCAATAAATAGGAATGTATCATACAGAAGTGTGGAAGTCATCAAGAAGCTTTACTGTGCATATGTCAGACCACATTTGGAATACTGCATCCAAGTTTGGTCTCCTAGCTATGAAAAAGATTGTTGGCTTTTAGAGAGAGTACTGTAGGGGTGGCGGCTCTGCCGTCTGTGGAGTGTCGCGGGTGGTGGCGGGTGTGGGTGCGGGGTGTAGTGGGTGTGTGGGTGTGTGGGGTGTGGGTGTGTGGGTGTGTGGGTGAATGGAATGTGTGCGTGTGTAAGATGTGTGTTTTAGTGTGTTTTAGCTGTTCCTAACCTCACTTAAACTCGACTGAGTGGTATGGGTGTGTGAAATATATTTTAGATATTGGCTAAACTCGACTGAAACTGTTTGAACTGATTGCACTACTTGAACTGCCTGACTTTTTGAGGGCTTGACCTAGCTCACTCCTTTGTTGATTGTGGCTATGTCAGTGGTGTATTGTGTTGTTATTTTTTTCACCGCCAATTCCACCACACATTCCCCAAACCCCAGCTGTCGTGATGTTGGTTTGAGTTGCCGTCCCTAACACTAATTTATACATGTGCGAGGTCAAAGTTTTGGGAGCACCATATAGGTAAGTGAGCCTTTAGCCAGATTATAATTAATACGTTGCATGAGAGAATTGATGACAATTAAATTTGTCATTGGTTTGAATGACATGTCCGTGTTGGGACTTTTTGGACGCTAGAAATAGTATAATTTTGTGCAATGTTCCGCACGAAATAGGTGCCTGTGTTGAGCCCCAAGCGGCTTCCGCTGATCCTTAAATCTACCTACTCACGTTCATTCCCCTCATTCACTTCACATTCGCTTGCCCCATTCATGCTCTCCTTATTAATTAATGAATTGCTTGGTCCCCAAATTTAGCTCCCGACCCCCCCCCCTTCAGCGGTACACAAACACATAGATCGACAGACCAATGCTCTAATTTTGATGGTTTTAGCGGGCCGAACAAGTAAACCTTTCACTACCAATCATGGCTGGCCTAGCCATTATTGACAGCGTTTCTCGCCTGGACAAAGTCTTAACTGCCACGAGGGGGCTCATCGTACTGACTCCGAGGGCTGATACAAGTGCTCTGATGTCTTTGACCGACATACCTAACCTAGTTCGATCGATGCCGCGCCTGGCCTTATTCGTCGTACACTTACGACCAGGTCTGACGTATCCCACGGGCGGGCACGGATCCCTACCACGTTGGACACGTACCCGGTCGTCGTTATAACCTAGCCGGCCCTATGAGTTTTGGCCTCGGGGCTTATGGCATGCCAAACCCATACATGTGTCCCTCGAACTGTCGGCACCAACCGTGCCCACGTGCAGAGTTCGGGGGTGGACAAACCACCGGGCAGTGTTTTGCCTATACCCTATAGTCCGGCGCCAGACTTCCGGCGAACGCAATGTGGTGGCCCCTTTATCGTCCCCTCCCACATGCATACCATGTTCGCCCCCTCACCTGCACCCCTGGATCGCAGAGGCCAGCGTGATTTTGCGGTCAAAGATCCAGAGCAGGTGAACTAATACCCCCGAAGTGTCCGTTCATCGCACCCTCTTGCAATGAGGCATTAACCAAACGCACGTCATATATATAACAGCATATAATAGCAATACTATTATAGACAATTTAACTGGCTTGAACAGTCACCACCATCACCCGGAAACGTTCAGTCCATAGGAGGACGGCTCGCAGGTCGGCTGCCTCGCTTATAAATTTACTTTATAGTATAAATTAATATCAGGCACGATCCAAGCATAATTGTGTGAATCCTTCCACCTTGTCTGGAAGTACTCATGGTACTATCTCCGTGCACGGGTCGGCTGTTGATGACCCGGTAAGAGCGAGAAGCGCGGCGGATACCCCTCATCACCCGCGGCACAGCCGCCAGGTCAATTCTGGACGTAAATATCCACCCCTCCTCGCACCTGGTCGCTGAGGTATTTACTACGCGGGCACCGTTTCAAGAGGGTCGTGGTTCTCACCTCATCCATTGCTGCACTCTATCTTATTTTACCCGGCCCTGCTCTACCGCTCCTCCTGTCCGTCACTGCCGAAATGCTACCACCGGTCTTTGCTAATGCCACCAGATAATTTATATGCTTAATCTAATTTATTTACCTTTACATACACTGCCTCGTATTACGCACGCACTGCTCATATACTTGTCGCCATCTCCGACATCTCCATCCACTTCCTCCCCATCCTGAACTTATCCTATTTGGCCCCCCCCCCATATGAGACGGGTCGCTCCCAGCAATGAATTTGGTGAGAAGGCAGAAGCTGCGGAAGAGAATTTAGGTTGGTTCGGAAAGGTTTGGGAAAGAGGATGACACGTCAGAAGAACAACACTCACATGACCGATGGTGAGTGGCGAGTGGCCTCAGCTGAGTACTTCCTCTCCTCCTTCCGAAAACTCAGCCATCTGGCCACCGCTGGACGCCCCTGAGGCGTCGATCCGGCGTCCACCGCCGCCCGTCTTCCAGACCTTTCTCTGCGTCTCTCTTCTCTCCCCGTCTGTCCTGTTCTGCTCTCCTGAATTTTCTTTAGCCCCGCCTTCTTTTTCTGATGTACCCACTCCCAGGACTTCGGGGTGAGTTTGCGCTCCTGATTGTTTTTTTTTTGCCTTTTGCCGCCCTTCATGGCTTTTTTCTGGCTTGGGTGGCGACGTCTTCACGTCCGGGCCACCGACCTCACGGGACGATGACCCTTCTTCCGGAGGTTGTCCAGCTGGCGTTTGCACCTCCGGTGGCCAGCTTGAGGTGCCAAGCTATTACTCGCGTTCGCCGCCTGCTATTGTCGGAACCGCCCGTTTGATGTAGGCGCCGGCGCCACTCGCGTGTGCTTCCCGGGCAAATATTTGTAAGGGACGGGCAAGGTGACTAGGATCTGACTGGATATCTGGCGGCCTGTTCGGATGGGAAAATATATACAAATTTTGGTGCCGAAAAAATGTAAACCTCCTTACAGTACAAAAGAGGGTTACAAAAATGGTTAATGGTATAAGCAACCTGGCATATGAGGAAAGATTGAAGAAATTGAATATGTTTTCACTTAGATAAGAAGGCTGAGAGGAGACCTCATCGAGGTCTTTACATTTTTCTATGGTCTGGAGAGGGGATATCTTGGAAAAATGTTTGAATTTAACAGAAATGATGCAATTAGAGGTCATAAATTCAAAATTTAAGTTAACCACAACAGAACAAGATTAAGGCAGACTTTCTTCACCAACAGAGTATTAGAACACTGGAACCAGCTGCCAGAAAACATTGTCAGTAGCAGCACATTGAACATCTTTAAAAACAGCATATACAATCATTATAAGAATAGAGGGCTTGCTTTTCAGTATTACAGGGAGGGCTGATTGACAGATTTGGTGGGCAACTGGTTGAGTGTACAGAGTGCAACCAAGAAGAGCCCTTGTGGCTCATAGTTGCACTAATCTTTTATGTCTTTTATGTCTACTTCTATTAGTGGTGAGAATTAAGGGCGCTCTCAGTACCATGTGCTACAGGATATCTTGTAACTAATGCTCTCAGTCGTCCCGCAAAACCACTGTGCGTGGTGTTCGAGCCTGGGTGAGAGCTTGTGCATATTGTTTTCAGTCGTCCCGCAAGACGGTACTGTGCGTGGCGTTCGAGCCTGGAGGAGACCTTTTAACTGGCGACTCAGACGGATTCATCACCACCTGGACCATCGACAACGATGGCGAATGCCGCAAGAAGCTCGAATTTGAGGTATTTACATGGCAGTCTCCATGGCAGCGTGCACAAGAGATGGAACTGGTGCATGTGCATGGGGTGGGCGTTTGTGTCTGATGAAGTAGTGGATCATCATTGTATCATCAGCTATGTTTATGCTGGAGCTCTTTTGGTTTTGTGCTAGGTCATCGAAATGTCATGGTACCTGCGTATGGCTCGCGACGTTGTTTGTTGTTGAGATTTGGCCAGCCTGTCACCGTGTCGGTGATATCTGCGGGCCATGAAACATGCGGCGCACGACTCTTCACGCAGTTTTGGGGGGTCTCCGCATGCCGACTTGCTTTTTAGGTGCACCTTGTATGCAAGAGTTTGAGAGTGATAAGGTTCGTAAAAGAGGAACACTCTCGAAGTGATGTCCTTCCCTGTAAGGCCGTAGAGCTAATGCTACCATCTTGCAAAATGTCAAGAGACTTGTTTAATCTGTCTGATGGTCTGCTGCACCATTATTTTCAACTACACGCGAGGACGAATCCGAGCGAGTGCACTACCGTGTGCTCACAAAGTCCGAGCGAGTCCACCACCGTGTGCTCACGAAGTCCGAGCGAGTCCACCACCGTATGGTCACGAAGTCGGAGCGAATCCATTCCTGTGTGTTCACGAAGCCCGAGCGAGTCAACTCCCGTGCGTTCACCAAGCAAGTTTATATGAACGACGCGGCCTGACTCGGCCCAGCCCGGACCTGCCCGTTAAATCCGATCGTGGTGCATTTGAGACTTTGACAACCTCTTTATTACAGCATTTCAATGAACACAGTTGTGTGTGTGGACACCAGTGCTGTGTCCGCTATAGTCCACTATCCTGTGTCTGCAGCTCCGGAGCCAGTCTCACACGCTCGGGCTGTGAAGAGGGTCCAGTTGTGCGTGCGGACACGAGGGCTGTGTCCGCATTCAAGATCCTGTGCCTCATGTCATCACTTCACTGCCCTGACTGGCATAAATACATGAAATGTATACTCCACAACAAATGTAATTAGCTAGGTTCAAATCGTACATTGTATTTTAGTTGCGAAAACTGTATCTGCACGATCACAAGTGACTGAATTGTGTGATATTAATCGCCTCATGACATTTACACGGGACACCATGTGAGGCGCATGTATGCGTTGGTGGAAACTGGCGAACTCGGTTGGGGACCGCCTGCGCAGCTGCAGATGACGATGCACATGCTTTTCGGCCATGTCTATCTGAATCGGCTTTTCACTTCACTTCAGTTCACTTCACTTCACTTCACTTCACTTCACTTCACTTCACTTCACTTCACTTCACTTCACTTCACTTCACTTCACTTCACTTCACTTCACTTCACTTCACTTCACTTTCACTCGTCGCGTCAAATGCACACACAAAGGAAAGGGTCGACTCCCATTAGGAGAAATTTCACTCACATACACACACTGAACACAAACAGTTCACCCAGCGACCCGACATAGCGATCGTATGGGGCCGCGCCGTCAAAGCTCGCACTTGGGCTGCGACAGGCGTACATGGCCCGCACCTGCACATAAACATGGCGCCTGTAGTCCGGCACGGTGTGTGGCTGTCGGCAGGCGCACTCGGGTCCAGTGACGTCACTGCTGCTGCTGTCTGACGTCACTCTGCTGTCGGGCGGCGACAAAGACCGGCGGATATGCGCCTGGGACTGCGCCGGCGACTACAGCAAACGCGCCGAGACTAGGGTATGTGCAAACAGGTCAAGAGCGGAGTGCATGCCAACAAAGCGTACGGGGGCCAAGGTGGGTGCCAACGGAACAATCCGAAGCCGAAGTGGGCACTGACAAAAGCTCGCAGGGCCAGAGATGGCGTTCACGGGAACGATTCACGAGCACGGTACGTGCTAACGGAAACAATCTGAAAGCTTTGTTAGTGAATCGTTGCATACCCAAAGCAACGCGCTACAGCTCGGTTACGTGCGAACGTAGGCGTGCCAAGATTCCGGGTCGTGCCACCTAGTATAACAGAAACACGTAGCCAGCGCGATGTTGAGCAGACGGTCTAGCTGGGCAGAGGGGCGGTCGCCGCTCAGGTGGTGGTCGGCAAGTCATTGGAGCTGAGGAACAGGTCTGTGTTTCTACCCGTAAAATATTCGCAATTCTAATCGACCAACACGAATATTCAAACCGAGAACTAGGGCGCTGCATGACCGATGTAGTCGATGCGCCCCTAAACTCCAATAACCAACCAACCAAACCGAGAACTACTTGACAAATACCATCTCTTTTTGGCCGATCTTTGGATTCTTAAGAGGGTAGCTGACATCAGCGTATTTTTTAGGCATATACATTTACACGGATGCATATTTGTTTGCATTTCTAACTCCATTCAGGATTCAGTTTGGATCTCAGGTGTGGATGGAATCATGTGCCTACTCTCACCGAATCGTCCCACAATCACGAACATATTTTTGTATGCTTTCTCACGGGACTTAATGCATTCCAGTGTTCCCCAGAGCCCATGAATAATACTGGATCTTACCATAGTAGGCTATGACGCAGCCTATCCAATGTCATTTTTGTTCCACAACGTTAACATTGCGGATCAATATACAACATCTTCCTAAACTCCGTGCGCGCTCATCTTCCCAACATCCCATCATTCCGCCATCCCATCATCACACATCATTCCATAATCCCTTCATCCCGTCATCCCACAATCGCGAAATCATCGTCCCACGCGGCATGCGCCACAATCATGCCGACGCCCTACAGCACCGTAAGGCGCATCCACAGGCCACACCACACATCTGATGTCGGCACCCATCCCCACCGCCCGACTCATCCCCACCGCCCGACTTACAGCCTGCTCGTCGTCCACACGGCTGTCTGTCGTCATGGCAACAACGGAAATTGACGGCATGGGTGAAATCACTCACATGACGTACGGTCTGGTGATGTCATATACTTCTGGTTCAAGTTCAACGAGATCCCCACGTGATGATGCTGGTGATGCATTTTTAACCATGCAGTAAGTGACCTTCAGAGTTGAACAGGAGAGTTGTAAGATAATAATCGTAAATATGTCTGCTTCACTTCCGATACCGGAAGCCATTTTCTACCACTGAATGCTTCCTGTATATGGGAAGTAACGATGGCTTCAGACCAAATATGCCTTTGCGGTAGAGCGACACGCCATTCTAATGGACCCGGCACCGGCCGGAGCTATGCACTGCAGTTGTTTCTCGGAACCAATCGAGTAGAGCCCACACCTGCACTCTCTGCTCGGCTCACGGTGCGGGTCAGGGCTCGTGGCCATTGGGCGGCGACACGGAGCGGAAAGCCGTGCAGACGGCTGCCGACGTTTTGCGAACGCCCTCACCCGGGCTGCCGCTTTCTGAAAACCATTGGGCGGGGGGATAATGCATGGATGAAATGGGCGTGCCAAAATGTATTAGGGGAGGGAGGACACATTCCATATGGTCTCATGTTAAAAGTTGGAAGTATTGGGGAGGGGACGCGAACACTGAATGGGTACGTACCCCCATAAAAATATACAAAGCAACATATATGGGCTTCACCACTACCAATGCATGCAGGCGTCGGGTAGAATATAGATGTTGTATTTAACCTGTGCTAACGGGAGTTCGTTTCCATGACATTACTGGCTCGCATGAACGATTCATGAATGTGAATGCACTCTTAATCGTAGTCATCGAATGTTCCTCGAAGTTGTTTTAATTGTACAATCTTTGTGAGCTTTACGGCGCGGAGTACCGCATTCCGCAGACAGGAGCGAAACTACCCCATTCGGCTTCATCCAACCCGACGACCTCTTTGGCCCGTTAGGCCATGCATCCCGGCGCACACTATCCAACCTGACCTTGACATCTATACCTTATTTGATTTCCCTGAATCGTGGGGCATGATGTACTGTGTGTGACACCGCACAATCCTTGTGGCACAGCGTAGGTCGCATGGTACGACTTGGTCAAGGTGACATGGCTGGTCAGCAGGGCATTACATCTTCGGAATAATTTATTCTTCAGAGGATGTTTCTTGCGCGTGGAGGAATTCTATCCCCAGGCTGACTTCATTTCAGACGTTTGCGGATTCCAATATATTGGACACGATGGAGCTTCCTCCTGTTGTTCAGCGTTCCAAATTGGTGTATGCACTGACCACGATTTAATCTCATACATTGTCTGTCGTTCTAATCGTTAGCTTATCTGATCACGCAGTTACCATCGGTCTTACTCGCTTATGTAGTACGTGACATAACTCGACTGTTGTATAACCCGGCCAACCCGACATGACATGACCTAGACAATGTGGCGCTGTTGGAGGCGGTCGAAGTCTGACCTGACCTGACCTGACCCGTGAGACCGTGCCGCAGTTGCCGGAGGCGGCAGGAGGCATCCGCACCCTGTGTCCTCAGCGGGTCGGCCCCAACGACGGCAACATATTCGCCGGCACCGTGAGGAACATGATCCTAGAGGGCTCCATCATGCGCCGCTTCAACACGGTGGGTTCGGTCAGCAGCCATATCGTCGTGTAACGCCGCGGAGCGTGCTGACCGGGGCCGCCGTCCCAATACGGTGGGTGCGGCCAGCAGTCATACTGTCGTGTAACGCCGCGGAGCGTCCTGACCGGGGCCGCCGTCCCAATACGGTGGGTGCGGCCAGCAGTCATACTGTCGTGTAACGCCGCGGAGCGTGCTGACCGGGGCCGCCGTCTCAATACGGTGGGTGTGGCCAGCAGTCATACTGTCGTGTAACGCCGCGGAGCGTGCTGACCGGGGCCGCCGTCCCAATACGGTGGGTGCGGCCAGCAGTCATACCGTCGTGCAACGCCGCGGAGCGTGCTGACCGGGGCCGCCGTCTCAATACGGTGGGTACGGCCAGCAGTCATACTGTCGTGTAACACCGCGGAGCGTGCTGACCGGGGCCGCCGTCTCAATACGGTGGGTGCGGCCAGCAGCCATACTGTCGTGTAACGTCGCGGAACCACGGGCCACACCATTGGGAGGGAGCTTTGACCCAATGGTGACCGTCTGGGTTAGCCTTGTGTGGTCTAATGGTGACCGTCTGAGTTAGCCATACGTGGCCTAATGGTGACCGTCTGAATTAGCCTTGTGTGGCCTAATGGTGACCGTCTGAGTTAGCCTTGCGTGGCCTAATGGTGACCGTCTGAGTTAGCCTTGCGTGGCCTAATGGTGACCGTCTGAATTAGCCTTGCGTGGCCTAATGGTGACCGTCTGAGTTAGCCTTGCGTGGCCTAATGGTGACCGTCTGAGTTAGCCTTGCGTGGCCTAATGGTGATTAAGCGTAGTGTGTGATGGTGGACAACAGCTAAATCCAGCGAAGTAGCTTAAGAGGGAACTTTAATATTACATCATGCACTTGTGCTGCTTTGACTTAGCTTTGTAGATATACAGGAGCGGGCTAACACTGAATAGAGTAGCAGTTAAGTTTAAATGGTAAGCAAATACAGCTGTCGCACTCAAAGCTTCCAAAGGTGACCTCGCATAGAGGTCGATTCAAGGCGATTGTACTGCGTACGGGTGTTCTATGATGAGGTGCACTTAGTACCGGTATTCATTGCGTTGCCTTATCATAATATTGTTGATATTGTACCGCTGATGTGTGATGATTTGTCCATTCTGGGACATATGATGCGTCGATTTCTTTCCTATTCTATGCAACGTTACACGGAGTCCTTCGCACGTGTGGCACCACCGAGAGGACGGAAAGCCACATTCCCCAAGCTCTGCGAAGCTTCACATTATGTCTGTGGCGTCCCATGGAAAGAATTCACCTGGGTACTATCTCGCCCCCGTTCCCTTCCACCGAAAAACTGTGACAACGCCGATGGTCCATCAAACCATACCAAACCAGAGACTAATAGTTGCAATGAAGTTAAGGATTAACAAGCTCAATTAGGACCAGGGTAATGCCTAATATTCAAACGTGTTCTCAACGCGTGTGAATCCGTTGGCTTCTTTTTTATATTCTAACCTCCGTTATTTGCAGTCTGGGTGAGTTAAAAAATATAGCCTATGGGGTCCAACATGAGGCGCACCGAGTGCAATTAGGGTACGTTAGTCGAGAAGACGGGTGCGAAATATCCTTGTCTTGCTACTAAATAGCTTCAATTAATCATACATCCAGATATCAGTATATCTGGATGTATCATACCAGATATGGATGCCACAGGATACTTAGGTATATCTGGATGTATATCTAGATTTAAGCATATCTGGATATACATCCCGATATAAGCATATCAGGATGTATAATTAATCGACGCAATTTAGTAGCCAGGCAATGGTATGCCGCACCGGTCTTCTCGACTGACGTACCCTAACGACGTCGGTCCCGTGCTGGTTGTGATCGGTGTCTTTGCATCATGTATCGTCAGGACCGATCAGGTCAGACATTTTACGCTGGATTGCCTTTACATTGTGCAGCTTACGTTTCCGTGCTCGTATCGTGGGTGTTCTATGATATCATTGACTCACATTGCATACCAGACTGAGGTTGTCAAGCGCCACTCAGGTTCCATGCGTCACGACTCGGCGGTGTTTGGACACAGTAGACGCCTACAGGCCCTGGTGGTCTGGACCACGATTTAGGCTTCCTGTGTCACCACCAGGTGGTGACCACAGTCAACAATTGTGAGCTCTGGTGGTCTGTCTCACAACTAAAGCTGCTGGTGTCGCCACCAGGTGGTGTTCGGACACAGTCGAAATAATTGCGCCCTGGTGGTCTGGACCACGACTTAGGCTTCCTGTATCACCACCAAGTGGTGATCACAGCCAACAATTGCGAGCTCTGATGGTCTGTCGCACAACTAAGGTTGCCGGTGTCGTCACCAGGTGGTGTTCGGACACAGTCGACAACTGTGGGCGCTGGCCATCTGTCACGAGGAGGAGTCGTTCGTGACGGCAGGACACGACAGGATCGTGGCGAAGTGGTCGTCGCAGCGGAAGCTCCTCTGGAAGTCACCGGTGGGTATCGCCTTCGCCGAAATATCTGCGGCTGTGGCCTCTTCAGCGCCTGCACCATTCCAGACTTATCAAGAAGATGTTCTGCGGTCCCACCTTTCCTTCTTTTTATACCTCATCCCACATTTGTAGGGAAAAAACGAAGACATGTCTGCGATATTTCACCGATGTGGAATGAAGCCCATTTACGATTCCCAATACATCATCTGCTACACATCCAAATCCGATTCCATCTGATCAACAATTCTCCGAGCTGTGTCCACAGCCTAGTTGCGATCAGGAGCAGCTTGTTTCCGGACACCATACACAATTTATCAGCAGGCAATATTCATCAGCTCCACACAAGATTTGAAGACTTGATTCTTGGCCTCAGTAGCAGCTGCCGAACCTGTTGTTTTGATCTGGCCTGACCTGACCTAACCTGACCTGCAGATCAGCAGCGAGGCTGTGGCCTGCAGTGTGCACCCGCTGGATACGGTGGTCGCCGTCAGCTCCGTCGACGGCTACCTGTACATCTACAAGCTGTCAGACGGCTACCAGGTCGGCTCGTTCCGCGTGTGCGGTCAGCCGCTCAACTGCCTCAGCTACAGTCCAGGTCAGCCTCCCAGTCCCTCAACCGCTCCACTTAGCCAGCTACAGACCAGGTTAGCCTGCCAGTCCTTCAACCGCTCCACTTAGCCAGCTACAGTCCAGGTCAGCCTCCCAGTCCTTCAACCGCTCAACTTCCCATCTACAGTCCAGGTCAGCCTCCCAGTCCTTCAACCGCTCAACTTCCCATCTACAGTCCAGGTCAGCCTCCCAGTCCTTCAACCGCTCAACTTCCCATCTACAGTCCAGGTCAGCCTCCCAGTCCTTCAACCGCTCAACTTCCCATCTACAGTCCAGGTCAGCCTCCCAGTCCCTCAACCGCTCAACTTAGCCAGCTACAGACCAGGTTAGCCTGCCAGTCCTTCAACCGCTCACCTTAGCCAGCTACAGTCCAGGTCAGCCTCCCAGTCCCTCAACCGCTCAACTTAGCCAGCTACAGTCCAGGTCAGCCTCCCAGTCCTTCAACCGCTCCACTTAGCCAGCTACAGACCAGGTTAGCCTGCCAGTCCTTCAACCGCTCAACTTAGCCAGCTACAGACCAGGTCAGCCTCCCAATCCTTCAACCGCTCAACTTAGCCAGCTACAGACCAGGTCAGCCTCCCAATCCTTCAACCGCTCCACTTAGCCAGCTACAGACCAGGTTAGCCTGCCAGTCCTTCAACCGCTCCACTTAGCCAGCTACAGACCAGGTTAGCCTGCCAGTCCTTCAACCGCTCAACTTCCCATCTACAGTCCAGATCGGCCTCACAGCCCCTCAACCGCTCAACTTAGCCAGCTACAGACCAGGTCAGCCTCCCAGTCCCTCAACCGCTCAACTTCCTCAGCTACAGTCCTGACCAGCCTCCAAATTCCCCAGCCGCTCAATTTCCTCAGTCCAGGTCAAGCTCCCAGCTCTCTTGACTACAGTCTAGATTACCTTCATATCTGCCTCGCCTACAGTCCATGTCAACGTATTATCTTCTTCAGTTACAGTCCGGGTTATAATTCCATCTTCCTCAGTTACAGTCCAGGTTATAATCCCATCTTCCTCAGCTACAGTTCAGGTAATCTTTTCAACATCTTCACCTACAGCCTAGATCAGTCTCACAACCTTAACAGCTGAAGTCCAGGTGTGAGGTTAGCTCTCCGTTTCAGATACAGCTCAGTATTAGCCTCCTGGCTCCCTAACTTCAGTCCCGGTCTGTCCCTAAGGTCCCTCAGCCACAGCTCCTTACCTGTGATGTGTGAAGTTTTTGATCATGCTCTATTGTTCGCACAAATGTGGAAAGCAACTTCTTCAATATTATTGCGGTGGTGGTAATAAACCAGGAAAGTATACTGGCCAATTCAACCGATGAGGGAATTGTAGGATGTTTGCCATGCGCATATAAATGCATGAACAAACATATATATATATATATATATATATATATATATATATATATATATATTCATATCCAGACACCACAAGGCTATCTTCCTTTCCTGCAGTTTCTTTATCCTCTGCCGTCCCCTGCTGCTTTGACACCACTGTTTCTCTGGCGTCATATCAATATGATCCTCCCGGTGAAATGCATGGCTTTTGCTAGCGTCCAGGAGCCTTGATAGAATCCATCACTTTACTTAATTGATCTAAAACGTCCATCATAGCATCGATATGCAAGGTTGGTAGCACAATGACCTTGGCATGTGCCCTTACGTAGTGCTACAATGACCCTAGTGTGCACCTTCGGTTGGTAGCATTTCCACTTCATGACCGGTAATTCGTAGTTGACATGCTTGTCTTGTAATCGCTTTCAGTGGATGATGCATTTACCTTAACACGTGCCTTCATGTAGTGCTACACCAACTTTGACCTTAGTCCTCAGGCAGTGCTGTACCGAACTGAACCTGTGCCGCCATACAGCATCAGACCGACCTGAACCTGTGCCGCCAGGCGGCATTAGACCGACCTGCACCTGTGCCGCCAGGCAGCATCAGACCGACCTGCACCTGTGCCGCCAGGCGGCATCAGGGCCGACACTGCACCTGCACCTGTGCCGCCCGACAGCATCAGACCGACCTGCACCTGTGCCGCCCGACAGCATCAGACCGACCTGCACCTGTGCCGCCCGGCGGCATCAGACCGACCTGCACCTGTGCCGGCAGACAGCATCAGACCGACCTGCACCTGTGCCGCCAGGTGGCATCAGACCGACCTGCACTTGTGCCGCCAGGCGGCATCAGACCGACCTGCACCTGTGCCGCCCGACAGCATCAGACCGACCTGCACTTGTGCCGCCCGACAACATCAGACCGACCTGCACCTGTGTCCTCAGGCGGCATCAGACCGACCTGCACCTGTGCCGCCCGACAGCATCAGACCGACCTGCACTTGTGCCGCCAAGCGGCATCAGACCGACCTGCAACTGTGCCGCCCGACAGCATCAGACCGACCTGCACCTGTGCCGCCAGGCGGCATCAGACCGACCTGAACCTGTGCCGCCAGGCGGCATCAGACCGACCTGCACCTGTGCCGCCAGGCGGCATCAGACCGACCTGCACCTGTGCCGCCAGACAGCATCAGACCGACCTGCACCTGTGCCGCCCGACAGCATCAGACCGACCTGCACCTGTGCCGCCAGACAGCATCAGACCGACCTGCACCTGTGCCGCCAGACAGCATCAGACCGACCTGTACCTGTGCCGCCCGACAGCATCAGACCGACCTGTACCTGTGCCGCCAGACAGCATCAGACCGACCTGTACCTGTGCCGCCCGACAGCATCAGACCGACCTGTACCTGTGCCGCCAGACAGTATCCGACCGACCTGCACCTGTGCCCGCAGGCGGTGACATGCTGGCGATCGGTGCCCAGACGGGCAGCGTGTACCCGTACCGGGTGGCGCGCGACGGGCTGGCCTACGTCAAGTTCGGCCCGCTGCAGGGCCTGCAGCCGATCACGCAGCTCGACTGGAGCATGGACGGCGAGTACATGCAGACGGTGACCGCCGGCCACGAGCTGGTCATCTGTGAGTGACCCGACCGGCCGCCGGCGCGGCTGCGCGCTCCACCTGCTGCGCTGGTGAACCGCCGCACGCACGTGGGGTGAAAGTCTGTCGGCTGAATCTGTCGTGAATCTGAACCTGGCGGGAATCAGTCGGTCGGTGAATCTGTTGCAACCAAAACCGTACGCAGACGGTTTGGCTTTGTAGCCGAGTGGGCTCAGTTTCACCAGCACTCGCTAACTTTATCGCGAGTGAAGGTTACTTCAACCTCATTCGGGCACGCGCAACGCATGTTCAGAATTTGTCCTCGCAAATTTAAAGTATTTCTTTATTTATTTATTTCCAAGTAAGACAAGTTTTATTCCCAGAGTGCATATATAGTAAAAAAGCAACCCCTGAAGCTCCTGTGGGTGTCCATGGGCGCCCAAATATATGGGAAAGCATCCACGTATTAGAATCCCGCACTAAAAACAGTACCGATTTACTTACCCAATGACTCTTCTTCTTTGGTGTACCAACACGCCAGCCGATCCATTGGTGTCTGCGACAAACAAGAACTGGAAGTGTAACGTTGAACTATCGCGATAATCTGAGGACTCGGCAATCTGTGCTGCTACTGAGAGACCGCCCCTTGCAGTAGAACACACTGGCGCAGCTTCTATGTTTTCAGAAGTGTCTGGTATTCAGCTGCAGTGTAAAGTAGGCATAGGTACTCCATGGAGTCAAGCTAAGTAAGCATCGGTTCTCAAAGTGCACTTTGTTCCGCCATGAGCTCGTGCGTGCTGATTCGTTGTGTGGCCATATTGCGAACATCGACGTTTCGCATGTTCATCAACGGTGTCAGCGCAGACGATCAGCCTCGGCTGGCTTTGACATGACCGCTGCTCTCGGTAGGGAATAAGAGGTCGCTCTCCAAGGAGAAGATGCCGTACAACATGCGCGACAAGCACTGGGCCACACAGAACTGCACCGTCGGCTACAACGTGCTGGGTAGGCATTGATCGGAGACTGCGGTGATGACCGCCTAAAATTGCCCAGTTCGCATGTTTTTGCAGTGCCTGACTGTTTTCCGAGCATGATTGAATAATGAGGTGTAGTAGGTATGATCACCACAGTACTAACTTGTGTAGTGCTGTAACCCCAAAGTTTCCCACGCTCATCATCGACTTGCATGTGTAGCAATATCAGCCTTCTCCAAAATTGTGTTGCAGGCGTAAATTGCAACGCCAACTTTGTAATTAATTTGCACCAACAACCCCGAGTGTTGCAATTGACGGAATATTAGCCGTTTCTAGCTGTATTCTGTGAGATCAACATTTTTTTTTTTTGGGGAGGGGTGGGGGTGGTGGGGGTTGGGGGACGCGGCGTTAGCTGCCTGCAGATCGATATTACGCAAGAAAAAGGAACGTGTCGCTTCAGAATTCAGACATATCACTCCACCACACGGTGCCACGTACTCTGTATTCTCAGGCGAACCTCCGGCAACCAACAGTCTGACTTTTGCCTATGCTATAGACGCCTGGTCGGACCTGGGTCTGACCCTCCTGCCTCTGACTGTCCTGACTGTCGCCTATGCCCCAGGTGCTCGGTAGGGCCCGGGTGTGACCCTCCCGCCTCTGACTGCTCTGTCTGTCGCCTCTGCCACAGGCACCTGGTCGGGACCGGATGTGGCCCTCCCGCCTCTGACTATCGCCTCTGCCACAGGTGCCCGGATGGGCCCGGGTGTGACCCCCCGCCTCTGACTGTCGCCTCTGCCACAGGTGCCCGGATGGGCCCGGGTGTGACTCTCCCGCCTCTGACTGTCCTGACTATCGCCTCTGCCACAGATGGCCGGCAGGGCCCGGGTGCGGCCCTCCCGCCTCTGACTGTCGCCTCTGCCACACATGGCCGGCAGGGCCCGGGTGCAGCCCTCCCGCCTCTGACTGTCGCCTCTGCCACAGGTGGCCGGTAGGGCCCGGTTGTGACCCTCCCGCCTCTGACTGTTCTGACTGTCGCCTCTGCCACAGGTACCCGGTAGGGCCCGGGTGTGACCCCCCCCGCCTCTGACTGTCCTGACTGTCGCCTCTGCCACAGGTGGCCGGTAGGGCCCGAGTGTGGCCCTCCCGCCTCTGACTGTCGCCTGTGGCACAGGTGGCCGGTAGGGCCCGGGTGTGGCCCTCCCGCCTCTGACTGTCGCCTGTGCCCCAGGCGCCTGGTCGGGTCTTTATGTGACCCTCCCGCCTCTGACTGTCGCCTGTGCCCCAGGCGCCTGGTCGGGTCTTTATGTGACCCCCCCTCGCCTCTGACTGTCGCCTGTGCCCCAGGCGCCTGGCCGGACCTGCACTACGTGGAGCACCTGGGCGGCTGGTCCGACAGCTACGCCGACGCCAGCCAGGCCAAGGTGCTGGTGACCGCCTGCCGGTCCCGGGACCACGACCTGCTGGCCGTCGGCGACTCTGAGGGCGGACTTCAGCTGTTCAGGTCCGTGCCTCCCTGCTGCAGTGTTGACATGGCCTGTGTGGGAGAGCAGTGTCTCCCTGCTGCAGTGTTGACATGGCTTGTGTGGGAGAGCGATGCTCCCGTGCTGCAGTGTTGACATGGCCTGTGTGGGAGAGCGGTGTCTCCCTGCTGCAGTGTTGACATGGCCTGTGTGGGAGAACGGTGTCTCCCTGCTGCAGTGTTGACATGGCCTGTGTGGGAGAGCGGTGTCTCCCTGCTGCAGTGTTGACATGGCCTGTGTACTGTTACTCTGCTGTAGTGCTGCCTGGGTCTGCGTGGGCGAACGATGATACATGTAATGTTGACTGATCTGTAGTTTCTTAAAGTAAACATTGGCTGTTGGTTGTTTTAATCGCGGTATGTGTGTGTGAGGTTTCTGAGGCCATTTCTTGTAGAAAGCGCAAACGTGCAGAATTTAACATGAAGCAGTTCGCAACCAGAGTGTTTCTCCAAGTCTTTGAACTAGATTAGTGCACACTATGCCACTGATGGATACAGAGGTGAGAAGAAGATGAAAAGGACCCTTCTCATATGCAAAGTTATAGATGAAAAACTAGAGGCGGAGGTGCCCGAGTTGTTAAGGTGTTGGGCTCTGGGTACCAAAGGTCCTGGGTTCGACACTCACACCGCTCCGGACATTTCCAAATCCCGCGGCTCACCGGCGAAGCAGTGTGGGAGGGACCATTAGCCGTGAATGTGCATAAAGTGCGTCGTGAATCAGCCAATAGATGCAAAACCAATCCTCAATTCCTGCCTTATTGGAACTACGACACACTTGCAGACATACCATTGCAGTATGGATATATCTAAACAGAAAACACTTGAAAGTTGTGACTTTTATTTATGTTCCAAAGGAGTTCCGCTCAAGCCTTCCCCACACCTCCAAAGGTGGATATCTGACCCTTCAGGTGCACCGTGCACCGCAGCGACATATGTTTACTTTCTCTCTTTGCGTTACATGTGGGGATAATTCCAACGTTAAAAGACATCAAGCCCTTTCTGAACCTAATCTGTCGCTTAGAAACCGCTCAGAAATTAGTAGGACAACTACGCTATCTGCGATGTGAGATGCCATGCCATGTTCTATGGGAATACATTTGTTGGCAACAGTATATCACATGTACGTGAGATGTCTATTGTGTATCACAGTTTGGATATGTGTATTGGGATGGTATGGTTGTCACGGTGCTACGTAATGTTTTATGTGAAATTGATGGGGCGTTTGCATTACTGAAAGCTTTTGTTGCTACAAATATTTTGTGTCCTTTATAAATTTCTACTTTTACTCTTCGTGCATGTTCATGAGTGTAAGCATTCATGCTTCCCATCATGTCGTTCATTTGGTGAACATTGCTCGGATTGTGGGACGGTATTTGGCATCAGTTACGTCTTTCCAAGAGGGTCCTTCACCTGAGCTGTCAGGTGATGTCATTCCCGTTTTTGTTTGGTATCACCTACACTTTTTCAGAGGGTCCTTCACCCGAGCTGCAAGGTGATGCTACCCATGGCATTGTCGGTGTGTACGATTCCTTCGTAAGCAGGTGTTCCAAAGTGGCACCCCCAAGCGCACCAGCAGGTTCCCATGCTCGCTCCTATTGAATCGCTTGCACTATGAGTCCACTCACTATGAGTCCACTAACACATCCTGTATGCCGACAGGTACCCGTGCACTATGAGTCCACTCACAACTAATACATCCTGTATGCCGACAGGTACCCGTGCACTCTGAGTGCGCGCGAGACCTCGCAGTGCCACAGCTACAGTCCGCAGAGCTCGTACGTGGCGGCCGCCAGGTTCGTGTACACTGACCGGCTGCTCATCACCGTCGGCGGCAGCGACGCCACACTGCTGCAGTGGAGGGTGGTGTAGCCGCCCTGGACCGGCTGCTACATCTGCTGCAGCGGAGGGTAGTGTAGCCGCCCTGGACCGGCTGCTACATCTGCTGCAGCGGAGGGTGGTGTAACCGCCCTGGACCGGCTGCTACATCTGCTGCAGCGGAGGGTGGTGTAGCCGCTTTGGGCCGGCTGCTACATCTGCTGCAGCGGAGGGTGGTGTAGCCGCCCTGGGCCGGCTGTTACATCTGCTGCAGTGCAGTGTGGTGCAGCCGCCCTGGACAGGTTGCTACATCTGCTGCAGTGGAAGGTGGTATAGCCTTCTGGGACGGCTGCTACACCTGATGCAGGGGAGAATAGTGGACCATTCTGGACCGGATGCAACACCTGCTACATGGTAGGATAGTGTAGCCGCCCTGGACCAGCTGATACATCTGTTACAGAGGATGATAGTGTGTCCGTCCAGAATCAGTTGTTACAACACATTACTGCAGTAGAGGATAGTGTAGCCGTCTTGAACCATCCGCTACAACGTTCCGCTAGAGTGAACGATATTGTAGTAGACCTGTATCGGTTGCAACATTGGATTGCTACAGTGAAGGATGGTGTAGCGGCGTTGAACCAGCTGCCACACCGAACTGTTGCAGTGAAGCATAGTGCATCGGTCATGGGCCAGCTGCTACACCGAACTGCTCCAATGAACCGGGATGCTACAGAAGAGCATCGTGTAGCGGTTTCCGACTAACAGCTGGCTGGGCTGCTACTGCGCACCCGTCTGTTGCAATGAGGAATAATGGATCGATCCTGTGCTAGCTTCTACACCGAGCTGTGACGGCTAACGAGACCGCTACAGCGGACCGGAACGCTACAGTGAATCTGGCCGCTACAAAACACCAGGCTGTTGCAGTAGACCATGTTGTTTTGGTGAGCCGGCCTGCTACGGTGAATCGGACTGGCACGGTGAACCGGGTAGCAACAGTGAGCCGGACTGCTACGGTGTACCTGACTGGCACGGTGAACCGGGTAGCAACAGTGAGCCGGACTGCTACGGTGGCCCGGAGTACTACAGTGACTGCTATCAGGCGGGTCAAATACCGGACTGCTGTCACACAGGTTTCCGGCACACCGGGACCGATCGTTGTGCGAGGAACCCAGCTGGATGCCGCGACGGATCAATCAGCAGGACGTTCTGACGCCTCTTAGAACAACAGAAGTTCTGTTGACACTCTTTTGTATCAGTCCTGACTTGGATGAATACATGAATTATTGCATAGAGGAATCTATAAATTGGATGAATAGAGATCGTAAGTTCAAATTACTACATCAATCACTTGTCGGTTCATGTGAAGCCAGGATTCTGCAACACACACAATGAATGAATTTACATATGCCTTCGTTCTGCTTACATGTGTGTGTGTGTGCCTTGTCTCGTACATCGAGCACTGTTGTAACATCGAACATCGAACAGCGAATACTGGCACACTATCAACACCCTTTCCTGTGGAAAGCGCATCTCATTAATACACTAAGATAACGGTAGCAAAATAAAGTCCATGCACAAGTTGACGACACCGTAAATACAACCTCTGATTTGCAGCACACCCGGCATTCATGTCGTTCACCTAGGCCTACTTTATGGAGGCGAAATATCGAGGAGGCGCCTGCACCTTCGGCTATAAAATGCATATAGCGGGGTAGAACCTGTCGCAAAAGCACCTTTCGTACTCTGAGGGGCGCATTCGACTGAAAAATTAATCGAGCGGTGGGGGTTGGGGTGCACTCGACCTTCCCAGAGAGTGCCAAAGAAGAGTGGGGAAGGACGACCGTCCCATCGCGCAGGCCCACTTTCCACCATAAAGCTCCCGGACGCAGAACCTGGGGAGTTGATTAATTGGACATTGGGACGTTTCGACCAGTCTTGATCATTCACACCGAGCAAAACGTGGTTAACAGTAAATGCGATATTTGAAGCCGCAGAGTGGTATTGCGGGTAAAGATTGATTTTGGGGGCAAACTGCAACTTGTAGGATCACGACGCGATTTTTTCAGCCACAGTGTGATTTTTGAAGGGTGCAACGCGACTGTTTTCGTCCATGTGCGATTTTTTGGCCCCGGCGTCATTTGTTTAGATGCGCAGTTCGACGTTTAGGGATCTCAACACTATAGGGGGAGAGGGAGAGTGGTATCAACATGTTTTAATGGCTTTT
Source organism: Imbricaverruca yamaguchii (assembly GCA_034440575.1). NCBI lineage: Eukaryota > Metazoa > Arthropoda > Thecostraca > Neoverrucidae > Imbricaverruca > Imbricaverruca yamaguchii. Next base: position 946,839 of record JAOTOL010001613.1, on the reverse strand, counting down.
TACGTGATTGTTGGGGTTCCAGAGTTATTTCTCATGTCCGCATGATTTTTCATTGCCCTGGCTCCATTTGTTTTGGGCCTCCATTGTACTCTTGGGGCCACAGTGCGGCCTGTCTAGCCCGTAGCGTGATTTTTAGTGTCCTGGCGAAAGCTTTTGGGACCCACTCAGCGTGGTCACCCAACCAAATCTTTCAGGCTCATCTTCGTGATTCTCCAGGACCCCGGCACGGCTTTTTAGCCTATATCGTTATTTTCAGGGCAAAAACGCGAAGTAATTTTGATGCCTCGAGGCAATATTCCGGAGCTCGGCCCGTCTTTCTCGGCCCAGCGCACTTTTCAAGGACCTACTTTTTTGGGCCACCAGCTTGTTTTTTATAGTCCAAGGCGCGATCTTTGGAGGCCCCTAGCGTGATTTTCCGAGGTTCGGGTCCGACTTTTGGGGGCAGCGTCATTTCAGGGGCCCCGGCGGGACGTCTTGGCGTGATTTCCAAGGGCTCCGGCTTGACCTTTCGAGGCTCACCGCGTAACTTTCAGGGGTCCGGCATTACTTTTCTGGATCCAGTGTGATCTTACAGCGCCTGGCACTACTTTGTGGGGACAGATGTATTTTCAGGGGACCGATTGCACTTTCTGGAGCCAATAGTATCATTTTCACTGGATCCGGAGCGATTTTTCGGGCACCAACGTGCTTTTCGGGGCTAGAATGTGCCTTGAAGAGTGCGACTTTGGGGCCCCAGAGGGATTTTCAAGGGGTCCGGCGCAATTCTTGGGGACCCACAACCTCTCACGGGGGTGGTGGGGGGTGGGGAACTTAGCGGTTTGGGCATTTTATTCTCAAACGGGACATTTCTCTTCAGCTCTTTGGCACCGAATGCTTTTGGCCTTGGGCAGTCCTTCAGCGATCGACTGTCATATGTGGGAGATTGGTTTTGGAGTATAGAATGACAAAAATACCAAAAAACGGTTCTATGATTTCGCTCCTACTCATTGACACCCACTGCGAAGCAAAAAAAGTGTTTCTTGCTTTTAATGCAAAAAATAACTAGAGGTAACTAATTATCAATTTCTATATATTATGGTATCTTTTTTAGTTCATGCTCGGAATATTTTTGTTGGAGCGATTCATGGCGCAATGTATACGAGGAAAGTATACAAGCTTCCTATGATGAAATCACGGCTGTAAACAAGAGACCTTTGCTAGGCTGTAAACACCCCTATAATAGTATTTTGCCAGTGTTGTGCGGCGTGGTGAGTGGCGTGAGTATAGTGTATAGGGTGGAATTGTGGTGGAAGCGGTAGAAGAACAGTGTCAATGGTGAGGTGAGGCATCGTATAACGTGGGATGTTTGCATGCCACATTGAACCTTGAGACAGTGGGGTGCACTTCTGGAAGATCTACTGGGTAGGCAGGTACTTACCTAGGTACCTATCTAGATTCCCTTTGATAAATCAATTTCCTCCACAAATTTGTAAGAAAGGTACCTACCTACCTAGGCCTAGGTAGGAAGATCTGGGTATCTGAACACACTCCATTCCCTGAACATCTACCTTTGGATGTCTCCTACATCAACATGATGTTCAGTACATAAATAACAAACGATGGGCGCTGCATGACCAACGCAGTCGACGGGCCCCTACATTCCAATAACCAACCAACATAAATAACAAACATCGAGGTACTTATAAAGGATGAATCATTCTGTACCGAAATATTAAGGCCTTATAGAATAGGGGAAGAGAGGGTTGCCAAACATTTAACACATCATGCAACAAATAGTCAAACCACTACCTAGGTTTAGGTAGCAGTAGGATTAGAGGATTAGATGATTATATTAGGATTAGAGAATCTAGAGGATTAGAGTAGGATAGAGGATAGAGTAGTAGGATAGTAGGATTGGGATAGTAGAGTAGGACAGAGTAATAGGATTAGAGGATCTAGAGGAGAGTGTTAATATTGAATGGAGGGGGATAGTTCTGATAGGTCACAGAAGGGGATGAAGCTTCCTATGATGAAATCTTGGCTGTAAACAAGATACCTTTACTAGGCTGTAAACACCCCTATACCAGTATTTTGCCAGTGTTGTGTGCCATGGTGATTGGGATGAGTATAATGTATAGTGTATAATTATGGTGGACGTGGTAGAAGAACAGTGTCAATGGTGAGGTGAGGCATCATATAATGTAGGATGTTTGGATGCTACATTGAACCTTGAGACAGTGGGGTGCACTTCTGGAAGATTACCTACTAGGTAGGCAGGTACTAAACTACCTATCTAGATTACATTTGATAAATTAATTTTCCTCCAAAAATTTGTAAGATAGGTACCTACCTACCTAGGCCTAGGTAGGAAGATCTGGGTATCTGAACACACTCCATTCCCCAAACACCTACCTTTGGATGTCTCCTACATCAACGTGATGTTCAGTACATAAATAACAAATGATGGGCACTGCATGACCAATGCAGTTGACACACCCCTAAATTCCAATAACCAACCAACATAAGTAACAAACATTGAGGTACTGATAAAGGATGGATCATTCTGTACTGAAATATTAAAGTCTAATAGAATAGGGGAAGAGAGGGTTGCCAAACACTTAACACATCATGCAACAAACAGTCCTACTGCTACCTGGGCATAGGTAGCAGTAGGATTACAGGATTAGAGGATCTAGAGGAGTGTTAATATTGAACAGAGAGGGGGGGGATAGTTCTGGTAGGTCACAGGAGGATAAGTGGCATGAGGTCAGGGGGTAGAGGATTTGGAGATGCAAGCCTAAGGAAAGGGTCAGTGAGTGGTAGGGGGTAGGAGTGTGAGTAAGCCTAGTTGAACTGCTCAACAAGCAGGCATAGCAATATCAAATAGATTCCAGGCACTATCTTGTGCCCAGGATAGTAGTAGTGAGCATACAGTACTGGTCATAGGTGATTCTCATGTGCAACATTTAGATCAGGTATTTTGTAAAGGTAGGAGGGACAGGAGGTGCATCACCAGGCCTGGTGCCAAGGTTAAGGACCTGGTGCCAGTGGTGGCACAGACCACCAGTGATCTGCAGTTTAGTACAGTTATAGTACAGGCAGGGGTGAGTAACATAGGTCCCGCTAGGAGTGAGGAGCTGCTGCAGGACTATAGGGCCGTTCTGGCCACCTTGAAGGATAGCAATAGGAGAGTCATTGTAATCACAATTTTGCCTAGGGCTGGAGCCTCCCTTGAGTGGAGCTCAAGGGCAGTGGCAGCCAATGCCAGGGTAGGTAAGCTCTGCCATGAATTAGGTTTCATATTTGTTGATGAGTGGTGCAGGTTTTATGGATCCTGGGACCTCTACCAGAGGGATGGCCTGCACTTCTCCAAGAAGGGGGTGCATGTGTTAGAGAAAGTGTATGAGCATGTCCTTCAGGGAAACTAGGAAATGGGGTGGGGAGGGATGAAATTGCACTGCCATCTCAGGGATATTCCAATAGTGTCAGCCAAGGCAATAGAACCTCAAAGTCAGCAAATAGGGACAGCAGTAATTCAAGGAGGCAGATTGGTAGTTCATCCGGTGATAAAAGAACTCCTCAGCATGAAAAAGCCAAAGGTGGTTTTGGAGCATATGTTAAGTGTATGGTGCTTAATGCTCAGAGTATCTGATCCAAATTTGATGAGTTCAAGTGTTATGTTGCTGAGGATGAACCAGGTTTTGTTTGCATTATGGAGGCATGGGCCAGTGAGGGGTATTTTAGAGATAACTTGCAGGACTATGAGATCCAGGGATACAATATGTTTTCATGCAATAGGGGTCCAGCAGTGAAAGGGGGTGGGGAATGCTCTATGTGAATAGCTTATTCATTTCTCAAAAAGTAGTAGGTGGGGATAAAAATGTGACTGTTGAGTCCATTTGGCTGTCACTGTGGGAAAAGGCAACAGCAATACACTGAGGATAAGAGCTTTCTATTGATCAGGAACCCTGCCACATTCTCAGCAACTGGAGCTTGATAAGGTGATTTGTAAGGAAATCAGTAGAAACTTTCAGAGAAAGTGCCTTATTCTTGGTGACTAATCTAAAAGGATATGAAAATATTGGTGTTGGCTCCCTATCATGCAAAATGTTTAGGAAATTCCCTGCGGAAAACCTGTTCTTACACCAATTTGTAATGGAACCTACCAGGCATGGTTCATTCTTGGACCTTGTATTCTCAGATGCAAGTGACTTGGTTCAAGACTTGATTATAGGAGAAACTCTGGGATGAAGTGACCATAATATCAGTAAGTCATCAGGAAGCTTTACTGTGCATATGTCAGGCCACATTTGGAATACTGCATCCAAGTTAGAGAGAGTACAAAAGAGGGCTACAAAAATGGTTAATGGTATAAGCAACCTGGCATATGAGGAAAGATTGAAGAAATTGAATATGTTTCCACTTAGATATAGAAGGCTGAGAGGAGATCTCATCAAGGTCTTTAAATTTGTCCATAGTTTGGAGAGAGGATATCTTGGGGAAATGTTTCAATTTAACAGAAATGATGCAATTAGAGGTCATCAATTCAAAATTTAAGCTAACCACAGCAGAACAAGGTTAAGACAGTCTTTCTTAAAGACATAAAGACATAAAGACATAAAAGATCAGTGCAACTCTGAGCCACAAGGGCCCCTCTTGGTTGCACTCCGTACACTGAACCAGTTGCCCACCAAATCTGCCAATCAGCCCTCCCTGTAATACTGAAAAGCAAGCCCTCCATTCTTACAATGATTGTCCACGCTGTCTTTAAAGATGTTCAATGTTCTGCTACTGACGATGTTTTCTGGCAGCTGGTTCCAGTGTTCCACTACCCTGTTGGTGAAGAAAGTTTGCCTTAACCTTGTTCTGCTGTGGTTAATTTTAATTTTGAATTTATGACCTCTAATTGCATCATTTCTGTTAAATTCAAACATTTCCCCAAGGTATCCCCTCTCCAGACCATTGACAAATTTAAAGACCTCGATGCGATCTCCTCTCAGCCTTCTATATCTAAGTGAAAACATATTCAATTTCTTCAATCTTTCCTCATATGCCAGGTTGCTTCACCAACAGGGTAGTAGAACATTGGAGCCAGCTTCCAGAAACCATTGTAAGTAGCAGTACATTTAAAACATAGATATTTAAAACATCTTTAAAAACATAGATAATCATTATAAGAATAGAGGGCTTGCTTTTCAGTATTGCAGGGAGGGCTGATCAATGGATTTAGTGGGCAACTGGTTGAGTGTACACAGTGCAACCAAGAAGGGTCCTTGTGACTCATAGTTGCACTAATCTTTTATGTCTTTATGTCTTTATAATGAGCAGCTTTAAAACCAAGAGGGATCTTGTAGCAGTGTGCCATTCTGAACATGAAACTGTGGCTGTGCAGGATTGTGAAAACTGGGGTTTTGTGTTGTTTCCAAAACACCTGAAGTAATAAAATGTATATCCTATAGTAATGTTTTTATTTTATGAGGAAAGTTTATTTCATAATTGTTTATTGATTTCATTTCATGACATTATTGATTTCGTACTCATGATTTTTGGGTTTCTGGTGAGTTTTCTGGTCATAATCCTTGATAAATATATTTGCGAACAGCTTATATGAGCTGGACAGAGGCAAGCATAGCAAGTATGTTAGATAGTGTTTATTTTATGATAAGTTTTGTATTGAAGAAGGTGCACCTGATCTGACTTAATAGTCAGGATGATGGCTTAGTATGTACTTATCATTGTGATGATGGCTTATTATGTACTTATCACTGTCTGTGATGGCTTCATCACCATCATCCAGCAGGTGAGCATAGTATTTTCACATATGGCAATGTGCACTAGATGTGGACAGTTGTGGGGCACATGTCACATTCACCTGAACTCCTGTCCAGTGAACATGCCAATAGTGTACCAGTCAGCTCGAGCAGAGGGGGTCGGGTGGATGGGTAGAATGTCCACCCATGTTGGGATGCAGCTGACACCCCACTGACATGGGACTGATGTCTGGAAGATGTTGGGCTCCTCTTGGGATGATGGTTGCTTGCTATCAGCTGTGGAGTGTCAATGGCATACTGTCAATGAAAGCTGTCAACTGTCAACAGCCAAACATTGGCTGTCTGTCTGCTGTTGATTTGGAAGCTGTGGAACTGGAAATGTCCTGAGCAGTGTGAGTTTTGGACCCTGGACCTTTGGTGCCTAGAGCATGACACCTTGATCACCTGGCAGATCCAGCCCTTATACTGACATGTGCTGATGGTATCAATTACTGGAAGATCATTGACATGGCACCTGTGCCATGTCCTACAAGTAAAAACTAACACCAACTAACACCTAACTAACACCCATATCATGTTTGAAAATATGTTCCGTCCCTCACAACATAACAGCACTATACTCCAATGTCATAAGTCTTTTACCTTTTGTTAATCCTGCACTTTCTTATGTGTATGAGCCATCGGCCTGAAGGTAAGTGAATATCTGGATAGCTAACCCAAAAGTTGACCTGTGTATCATTTCGTGGAGGGGAGGGAGGACACTTAGCCCTCCAGTGGTTGACAGAGGTCTCCAATAGTTGATTTATATATGGATTCTTATGAACCAGCCTCTCTCAATTGTGCTTTGGCATCATCATTCAAGTTGCTTAACCATCCCAATAATTTTACTGAAGCTCCACTCATGCATCCAAGATGTATTTATTTATTTATTTCATGATACATACCCTCCACAAGAAGTGGCTATTATGGTGTATCATTCTGGATGGTGATTGAATCCGTTTTATTCCTTCATATGTGTCCATCACACATCCCTAACTCACATAACACTGCTTTGTAGTAGATTAACATTCAATGAAAAATTGACATTCCACTTGATTGATTCTGCTATTTTCAACCATGTTCTGTTCCCAGCTTGTTTCATTTTAGCCTTGTTTTGTTCCCAGATGGCGATGTTGTCCAGCTACCACACTGTAAAGGTGCTGTCTGCCTGCCGGCATGCTGGCAGGCTATGTCGGCGAATGGGGCAGCACGGTCCGCCCTCTCTACTCCCCAGAACCGGCCCAGCTCTCGTCTGCAGCTACATTCGTCTGTTCAGTTCTCTGCGGCAGCACCTTAACCAGGTGAGATGCAGCTGGTAGTCGTCTTCAGCTGTGTGATGAGTCGATGTATGTGATGGCAAAGGAAGCTTAACCTGCACAGTCTTGGGGGGGGGGGGTCTTTTTCACACACCACACCCCTAAGATTTTCGGCGGTTGGTGGAAAACGGCGCGTGACAGTGCGCCAAAATTTGGCATACCTTTCCCACATGCATTTCACATGTCTCATGAAGATTTTGAGGTCAGGTCATCCATGATAATTGAGTTAGTTGAGGTCAGGTGAGGTCACTTTCAAAAATGTTCAACCAGTTGTCATTCTTTAATGGATAAAAATCATTCTTTAATAGACAAAAAAATTTCAAATGACAAAATATTATTTAACATAACAACTTTTCCGAGTCTGATGTACACATTAGAAAAGGAAAAATAGAAAATAGAAAACTCAAACTTAGTTGCACCTTTCCCAAAAAATATTGGGGTGTGTAAACATTTTGAGACCATGGTCCAATTCCATTTTCTTTTCTTATTCCAAAAAAGTCGTATTTCTGAAAGCTTGATGAACTCAAAAATGAACTCCCCAGAGTCATGTGGCATGTGTCATATGCTGACAATTAGTCTGTTGGCATTATCTGGATCCATTCTAGCTGTCATTTGGGTCTCCTTGGTAGCAAGGGACACATGTATTGTACCCATCTTAGCTTGTTAATCTGGACAGCAAGCTCGAGCTAGCTGTTGTCGATATAAGACAGCCATGTCTGAGGCGAAGTTCCATCAAACTGGGTTGGAAAGTTTGCATGCAAATTTTCAACACCGTTCACAGCCACTTTCAGCCATTGGCCGAGTTATCAGAAAGAATAGCCACGGGTCGGTCACGTGTTACACTAGTGAGCATCACACTGCGTGCTGGTCGTTCCTCACGTGCGTCAGGTGCGAGTGGCGTCCGGTAGCCCCGACTCCGCCGCATGACGGGGACCACCTGCCCGCTCTGACGTGTCATGTCAGTGGAGACACTGACTGGCACTGACAGATACTGACTCTGAATGACAGACACAAACACTGACTGGCACAGACGCTGACAATGATGCAGACACAGACAATGACTCTGACGCATGGTGTCAGTGGAGACACTGACACAGACACTAACTCTAACGCATCGTGTCGATGGAGGCACTGACATACACTGACTCTAACACTGACAGACACAGACACTGACTCTGACGCGTCGTGTCAGTGGAGACACTGCCACAGATAGTGACTCTGGCGTGTCGTGTCAGTGGAGACACTGCCACAGACAGTGACTGACGCGTCGTGTCAGTGGAGACACTGACTCTGACGCGTCGTGTCAGTGGAGACACTGCCACATACAGTGACTCTGACGCATGGTGTCAGTGGAGACAGTGACTCTGACGTGTCGTGTCAGTGGAGACACTGCCACAGATAGTGACTCTGACGCGTCGTGTCAGTGGAGACACTGCCACAGACAGTGACTGACGCGTCGTGTCAGTGGAGACACTGCCACAGACAGTGACTCTGACGCGTCGTGTCAGTGGAGACACTGCCACAGACAGTGACTCTGACGCGTCGTGTCAGTGGAGACACTGCCACAGACAGTGACTCTGACGCGTCGTGTCAGTGGAGACACTGCCACAGACAGTGACTCTGACGCGTCGTGTCAGTGGAGACACTGCCACAGACAGTGACTCTGACGCGTCGTGTCAGTGGAGACACTGCCACAGACAGTGACTCTGACGCGTCGTGTCAGTGGAGACACTGCCACAGATAGTGACTCTGACGCGTGGTGTCAGTGGAGACACTGCCACAGACAGTGACTCTGACGCGTCGTGTCAGTGGAGACACTGCCACAGATAGTGACTCTGACGCGTCGTGTCAGTGGAGACACTGCCACAGACAGTGACTCTGACGCGTCGTGTCAGTGGAGACACTGCCACAGACAGTGACTCTGACGCGTGGTGTCAGTGGAGACAGTGACTCTGACGTGTCGTGTGTGCCGGCAGCCGTGCGGACGGTCTGAGCGCGGCCTGCGGCGGGAGCTGGCGGCCGTGCGCCGCCTGCTCGGCCGGTCCCTGCCGACCGTCACCTGTGTAACGCGCCCGCGAGCCGTGCACACCTCATCGGCAGCGGCAGCCAGCAAGCCGGGCGGCCCGGCGTCACAGCGCCCGGACCAGGTCAGACAAGCGGGAGGTCACTGAGGTCAGGTCAGGCTAGTGGGATGCCATTCATATATCAAGTCAGACTAGTGAGAGGTCACTCATGTCAGGTCAGACTAGCGGGATGCCACTCAGGTCCGGTCAGGTCCGGTCAGACTAAGGGGAGGTCACTCAGGTCAGGTACGGTCAGACTAACGGGAGGTCACTCATATCAGGTCAGACTAGCAAGAGGTCACTCAGGTCACGTCAGACTAGCAGAATGTCAGACCGATGTAAGGTGATTCAGATCAAGTCATACCAGCAGGAGGTCAGACCATACGAAGGTCACTCAGACCAAGTCAAACTAGCAGGCCAGACTATTGAAAGGTCACTCAGTCCATGTTAGACCAATAGGTCACTCAGTTCAGGTCAGACGGACAGAATGATCTGTCAGATTAGGTCGGTCAGCAAAAGCTCAGCAGGTAGAATGGCTGTTGAAAACCCCCACTCGTACTAATTTCCTTTCCACATAAGCTATGACGAATGCAGAATACAGTTAGAAAGCTCTTTTCACGGAGAGCTCAAAGCATCCCTAACATTTGTATGTTGGCCAATAATACAGTTACCAGATGTCAATATACAGATCTCAGTGTAACTTCGTGGTATTGGTTATAAAAGACAGTTCGCTTTCTTTCAACATATTCTTCAAAGAACTAACGGACTGATGTGTTTATATTGATGATAGCAACAAAGGTCGAGATGGTAGGGTATGCTGAAGATGTGAAAAATGGTCAAAATGCAGTAGGTCATGTCAGAACTATATGTATCAGAGACATGGGGAGAACGTCGTGGGCAAGCCTAGAGCACATGAGCTCTAGTCTGTGATACAGCCAAGAGCTGATATTACAGCTTTTTCTTCATTTTCACCTATCTTATAATCCTTAAAGGTAATCCTGGGTCTTCCCAGTATTATGGCCATTATCTTGAGAAATAACCTGGAAAACATGAATATAAATGTTGCGGGCAATTTTAACAGATGCATTCATGCAAAATATGTACACCAAGAAATATAAGGCCATGCCAGGTTACACTATACGGTCAAGTCGAATATGTTCAAGTTTCAATGTCTCTGGTCATCATTTTTGAAGCATAAACATGTTTCGAAGAAGTATTGATATGATACTGAAACATCTTTGTAAACTGTCCAGCTTGTAACTTCGTGACCTAACCTTAGGTCACACTTGGACAATATTTCGATTTCTAAAGCGATCACTTCAGCTTTTTACTAAGTGTGAAATCCGTGAAAATATTTTCATGGAAAGATCTAATCAGATCAGCTAAGGTCGAATCACATGAAATAAATCTGCCTTACGTCATTGATAGGTCATCCAATGTCATAACACATGGCTTGTATGGCACATAAACAGGCGTATTGCTTCCTTTCGTCAAGCAAAATATCTGTATTGGGAGCTCATTCAGGAGGTTTCAGATGCAATTCGACAATTGTCACTCATTCAGGTTGGGTGATTAACTGCATATTTGCATAATTTACCATCTGCTACCTGTCTTATTGTTGTTTGGCATAGCCGATTAGTGGAGTGTGAGTTTAATGCACTCTATGTTGAAGGACGTTCTGTGATTATCAAGCAATACGTTTTAAATTCAAGAGCAAATATTACTATTCATGTGCACATTGCATGGAAGGTATTTATGGTATGTTGATTTTGTACTGCCATTGAAGGCGCCTGGGGTGGTGACGTTGCATCGCCAATCAAGCAGGGCAATGCTCATTCATAGGTACGTGCCCGCTTCCGTGCACATTACACGCTGAAGCTTTGTGTGTCTACCTGTGCACAGTCGGACCACCCACGTACTCTTCAGTGATCCTGCATCCACACCGGCTGTATATTTGTGACGCAGGACCCGAATGAGGACCCCAACAAGAAGAAGCCAGATGAGAACACGGTGACTCAGCTGGCCAAGACGGCTCTGTGGATGCTCATCATCTACTGGTTCATCACCGTGGTCTCCATGCTGTTTCCCAGCAGCAACCGACCTGATCAGGTTAGAGTGGCAGTCGGTCAAATCGGGCTACTGAGGTGTATGACACGACCGGACCCGATAACCCAGCATTAAAATAATGGTTTTTCGTTAGGTGTGAGATGTCGAAACAAGCACAGTATAACGCCGAAATCTGACATGGAATTGGTGTCATTTAAAATGCTTTTAACGTTTTCCAAACTCAAATTTGACCCAACAGTTTACTTATGACTGCCTTTATCATTTGTTTTTATATTCATAATTTAGGTAGAGCTATATTTGGGATAACGGGGCAAATACCTATGCTATAAACTGATAATGTATTCCATATCACATAGGTAATCCCATTTCCTGAAATTGCGTTGCGAAATGTTCGTGCATCACCATCCCTCAACGACAGCATGGGCATTAGCCTGTGTCGATCATTTTCCAAATGGTGTTATCAAAAACGCCTACAGTTTTTATTTTGCCTTTATATGTACCTGATCATTTGGCATAAATATTATATCGCTGGGCAATCGGCATTTTTTTCTCAAAATGCGTTTGAAAATTACTCTGTTTTCGACATTTGACGCCATATTGACTGAGAACCAATCCAGATAAGCGGGTCAGATAGTACTTCTTTTTGATTGTCTCGACGAGTTGAGTTCTCTATTATTATAAATGATATTGGCAACTCACTCCCCTCGTCAATCGGGAAATCTCTCTTCGCTGATGATTTTGCGATCTGGTCTTGCAGTTGGTCAACCCCTCTCATGGAACGACAGATGCAACTTGCAATTTCTCGACTCGAAAAGTGGGGACACCAGAATGGTCTCAGGTTTTCCATAGCAAAAACGGCAGCAATCCATTTCTGCTGACGCCGAAGTAATTGTCCGGACATGACTCTAAAATTGTGTGGACGAGACTTTACAACAGTACAAATGGCTTGTTTTCTTGGAGCGCAGTTTGATCACCGTCTTTCATACAGAGATCATATAAAAACTCCTCGTGACAGGTGTTCTAAAGCAATGGCAATATTGAAGTGTGTCTCCCGTATGTCATACGGAGCCGACAAAAAGACTGCACCTGTTGTACCGTAATCTCATTCGTTCCAAGCTAGACTATGCATGTTTTATTTACGAGTGTGCCACCACTAAGCGAATGTTAGACCCAGAGCACCACGCTGCGATGAGAATAATTACTGGAGCATTTCGCACATCCCCAACAGTCAGCGTACTGGCGGATGCTCGCAAAGCACCATTGCCCGCGAGGCGTGAAATGCTCGGTCTCCGATATGCCTGCAAATTGCGACAATTCCCGACACACCCAATATATTCAGCGGTGTTCTCCCGTGAAATGTAAGCGGTCCTTCGTGATCATGTTAAGAGAGGAACGCCTTACTGTGTTAGAATGAGGACGCTCCTGAGACAAATGAGACTTCGAATGCAGGGAATTAGGCAGTATGAGCAAATAACTACTCCCCCGTGGGAACTGGTTCCCCCTTCATCGACATAGCCCTCTCTGCAGAGAGAAAGCAAGACATGACAAAAGAGGAGCTACTCTCACGTACACTCAAACACATTTCTTCAACATATCATGGTTACACAATCACTTACACAGATGGCTCGAAGACTGACGCCGGCGTTGGTAGTTCTTTTGTTAGAGGATCCACTACAAGATCTTTCACCATGCCGCCACACGCCACGGTCTTCACTGAAGAGTTGATGGCTATCGGCAAAGTCCTTTCATACATCGAGGTTGACGACGAAATTTTACACGTTATTTTGACTGATTCTCTGAGCAGTCTTGTGGCGTTGCGTAGTTTTAACCAGCAACATGTCATCGTACGAGACGTTTTATTGCACCTTACTTCGCTGCATGGCCAGGGAAAACATCCCCCACTCGTTCTCCCGAGTCGAGTTCTCCCACTTCCTGCCAGTGACTAGTACCCAGTTATCTCATCATTTATTCTTAGACAATGGCAGGGCAAATGGGACCAAGAGAAGTTCAACAAATTAAAGCAAGTCAAACCATACTTAGCTCCGTGGGCCTCGTCCTTCAGCCAAACTAGAAGGGACGAGGTAGCCATCTGTCGTCTCAGAATTGGTCACACTCTAGCAACACATAGGTATTTATTGTGCGCGGACGACAGGCCGAAATGTGTTTGGTGTAATGCCGCTCTGACTGCACCATGTGCTGGTGGCGTGCCCAGCATACACAGAAGAACGCAGGCGACACTTTGGATGTGTTGCAAATGCTCTGAAGTTGAAGGACTTGTTGGAAGATGATTCCCGATTCATTCATAATAGAGCAGTTTTGTGCTTTATTGTGGAGATAGTATTTGACGTAATTTATGCACTTACCTAAATAAATTTGTTTCCCCAGATCTTATATCAAGCACCTTAATGGCCACCAATGTGTTATATACTTATGTGAGTCTGACGCGCGCTTAGGCAGCTTTGTTATGGGTGCAATATAACCCAATGGGGTTGATGCACCCTAAAACCACAATAGTCAGTCAATCGACGAGTTGAGTCGATTGAAATAACGCACTAATGTCGAAAAATCGATAGTTAAGAAAATATCGCCTATCATATGTCTTCTAATACACCAGCAAATGTCCATTTTGGGGCATACAAGGAACCCTTAGGTTTAAACAAGTAAATATGATACAGCCGCGATTTCTGCGCTTACTCATTTGAAGTTGTGAACTAACTCATTAGTTTCATTAGTTTCTATGAGTTAGTATACTTCTTTTGATATTAACCGTGATCACCATGGGACCATTGGTGCCTATTTTTCCCCAAAGGGACACATGTATACAATCAATAAATACTGGCATATCCAAGGCAAACTTCGCCCGAAGGTGCGGATCACAACTGACTGGCCGGCATAGAGCACCCTAGTTTTATCTTTCATGGAACTCAGTTGTTTTAGCATATTCTCTACGTCCCTCTTAGTTGTTAGCACGGGCAAAAGCTGCCGGTGCATGTAGCCAGCCTGGATGTGGCCGTCCCTCCTCTCCTTCCCGAAGATTATTTTTGCAGCTAGCGACACTTGCTTCACGCATCGTTCAACTGACTGACCGTACACGGGAAACTGTGGAACTGACATTGGCATGTCCACATAGCCATCAAGTTCTGAGCTTGGCGTATAACACGTGAGGGCCGGTTCGAAGGCGCCGTCCCAGGATATCAACTGCATACTCTCCGCGGTTTCATTTAGTCTCTGAGTTCTCCTGGGACGGACACTGGGGTCTCCACGCTCATTTTTGCCGCGGATGCACCTGATACGTTCAACAGCGAACTGGCGCTCTGCTCTGTCACCGCTACAAAGAAGTGTCTATAACACCATTTCGCTGTGAGCAATGCTCACACGCGATGCTTGCCTTGGATATACCAGTGTTCATTGATTGATGTCTGACATGTGTCCCTTTTGGAAAAATAGGTATCGATGGTCCCATGGTGATCACGGCGAATTTAAATAATTACGGCGAATTTGATTCATGTTTATGACCAACGTATCTGATTTTCGTCTGAACGTGATGTGGAAAGGCTATCTGAATGTCTCAATATGCAACGAATAGGTAGGCATTTGGTATATGATGCACGTGCGTACAAAGCAGCCTCCCTCAATTATGCTGATATGTAGTTCAAACAGCGAATAAATATGAAGCTTTGTCTATATTTCTATGCCCATTGAGTGATGCTGAAGTCTTCAAATGAGTAAGTGTGGAAACCTCGACTGTATCATGATCTTTACTTGTTTAAACCTCAGAGTTCCTTGCATGCCCGAAATGGACATTTTCTGGTGAATTAGAAGACATTAGATAGCCAATATTTTCTTAACTGTCGATTTTTCGAAAATACCGAGTTGTTTCAATCGACTCAGCTCGTCGAAACGATCAAAAAGATGTACTATTTGACCAACTTATCTGGATTGGTTCTCACAGTCAATATGGCGAAGAATGTCGAAAACTGAGCCTTTTTCAAACGCATTTTGAGAAAAAATGCCTCTCGCCCAGCGATCTAATTTTTATGCTAGATTGTTAGGCACATAGCAAGGCAAAATAAAAACAGTAGCCTTTTTTGATAGCACCACTTTGAAAATTATCGACACAGGCTAATGGGCATGCTACTTTAACAAAATGCTGTTAGGAAGGAGGCACGAAGACTTTGCAAAACACCGCGCAATCCTGCACACACCACGAAGCTGGATGTCGATACTTCTTGGAGAAGAATGTCGATTTAATGTTGAAAAAGTGGTATATTCCACCATATTTCTCGAATAGCTTATCACTTCGACAGCCTGACAGACGGTCGACCAGGGCTAGGCCTTGGCTGTCTTCGTCTTGGCGAAGTTAACGGTGTCGTGGAGTTTATTTTTCGTACGGTGGAAGGTAGCCGGCGAAGACGTCAAAACCACTGGTGGCGTCGAAAAAATTGGCAGTGCGATGGGGGAAAAGCGCGGACCAAGGATTGCATTCACAGATGAACGCTGCATCTACTGATGAGGTTGTGATGGACGATGCAAAAAACAAGTTACTACACTCATGTGCTGCAAAGCTGCGTGGAAGTCGGTTTAGTAAGTCAAAACCCTGTCCGCAGATGGTCAAAACTCAGTCCAGGGACGATAAAAAACTTAGTTTACAGACCGTTAGAACTTTGTCCGCAGACGATCAAGACTCGTTCTGCAGACGGAGTTCAAAATCATACTGCAGACGGTTAAAACTCAGTCTGCGGATGGTTAAAGCTCAGCTTGCAGACAGTGAATGCAAGCTTCCTACAGGTGTGGTTTTCACGTAAATTTCGTAACTCCAGGACATTGAGGAAGTAGAGAACTCCAGGAGGTAGAGATGATGACAATGTGTGGTCGGCGCAGAACTGCTTGTGCCCGTCGTTGGAGACATCGCAGTGTGAAGACAGCAGTCGTCGCTCGTGTGGTCTGAAGGCGATGTCCGGCTATCTTGAGTGGCGTGATATGCGGGAACAATGCTGCGAACTCGCTGGCCGCTGAAAGGAACAATGCTGCGAATTCGCTGGCCGCTGAAAATTTGGACCACTTTATTCCAAAGCAGGCTAAGCTGTAAATAATAATCAGCAAATACTGAT
The DNA here is from genome assembly GCA_034440575.1 of Imbricaverruca yamaguchii. Taxonomy (NCBI): domain Eukaryota; kingdom Metazoa; phylum Arthropoda; class Thecostraca; family Neoverrucidae; genus Imbricaverruca; species Imbricaverruca yamaguchii. The sequence goes on along the minus strand of JAOTOL010001613.1, from coordinate 930,493 downwards.
GGAATAATCTGATCGCATGTCAATTGTTTTCGGGCGCGGAATGGCCGAATCCAACTACCATTTCTACGAATGCGAAACAGTAGGAGTGTTGCGCATTGTCCGCTTGGTCTATTGTAGTCTGTAAACTATACTGACGTTATTAGCCACACATCCATGGGATATAGGACATATTAGAGGATGGATGCGTTTTCGCCATTTTAGCCACGTAAAGCCTGATTTAACTGATTAAGACTAATTTTAGTCCATGGGCTTGTTAAAACTAGTTTTAGATGGCTTTTTGCCAATCATATTTCCTGTTCATTGATTTCTGTTCCATGCTTCAGTATTTGTGTTCAGTGATGCATGTGCATGTATAGCAGTCGTATAGACGGCCGCCGCCCGCTTACCCGGTATCGGTTCTCACCAGGTGTTCCGTTTCGTCTCCTGGAACGAGTTCGTGCACCACATGCTGGCGCGTGGCGAGGTGCAGGAGGTGATCGTGAGGCCCGACCTCAACCAGGTGACCATCGTGCTGCACGACGGCGCCATCGTCAAGGGCAAGCGGGTCGAGTTCAACGCCTTCCAGATGAACGTGCCCGACGTGCACCAGTTCGAGGAGAAGCTGCGAGAGGCCGAAACCAAAATCGGTGCGTTGTGGGCGAATGCATGGGATGGTGAACCGGCATGCAGGTCACTTTCTGTGACGATGTTTTCATCGGTGAGCGTTGAATGATCTCGTAGTCGATGCACCCGAAAACCCAAATGACTAGCTTACTTGCACAATGCATTTGTGACTTCACTCTTATTGTGTATTGTTTTTGCGTACCAAACACAACGGTGGTTTAGAGGTAGAATTAACTATGTATTCCGGTCGGGATCAGACGTTTATTTTTATTTTTTAAATAAATTTAATCCGAGTCGTTGCTGGGATGGCTTGAGGAGCCAGGGTTCTATTGCTAAGCGGAGCTTGTTGCGTGAACCCTGGCCCCACCACCCGATCCATGAACTCTAGTTCAACGGCAGAATTTAGACCGAAAGTTTGACGTGCCGCCAATGCACCGACACGGCCGCCCGGTAGCTCGTCCCCGGACTTATCGGGCCAGCTGCCTCCTGACACCTCCGGCCGGGAGCTAAACGCGAGCGCGCGAAGCGACTCGAACCCTGTGTTCCCGGCACAGGGGAGACCAGTGCAGGCCAGCGCTCCAACCAACTGAGTTACCGGGCGGGATTTATTGACGGAGGTTATCAACGTTCCTGGTGATACTTAGCTTTCGCACTCCGCATTCGTACCGTACCTGTCCGCATTAGTGCAAGTGTTGTAGCGGGTGATTCGGTTCGAACGTGATGGATCATCCACATGTCACACTATCGCAGCTCATGTCGTACACCCAGCTGCTCGCGGACTAATCCCATCCAGACCACGTCTGACACTACGTTCGGCTTGCTTCTATTACTCCATGTATACGAATGTTTTGCATTTGACCTGTAAAACTGGATCTCAGTGCCATTTGCGTCGAAGAGCCACGCAGCAAGATCAACTTCAGGTTCGTCCTTAGTGCCCAAAAGCTAAGCGCAAGAAAGCATATGCGTGAATCGAACAAGATCAGGAGAGGTTAATGCTTGATGATGGAATGTGGAGTCAGATCACAGATCCGGTGGTGTGTGAGCGGTACCTATGTGACAGGTGTACGGTCCGAGGACCGGGTGCCGGTGGTGTACGAGCGGTACCTGTGTCACCAGGTGTACGGCCCGAGGACCGGGTACCGGTGGTGTGCGAGTGGTACCTGCGTCACTAGGTGTACGACCCGAGGACCGGGTGCTGGTGGTGTGTGAGTGGTGCCTGTGTCACCAGGTGTACGGCCCGAGGACCGGGTGCCGGTGGTGTGTGAGTGGTGTCTGTGTCACCAGGTGTACGGCCCGAGGACCGGGTGCCGGTGGTGTGTGAGTGGTGCCTGTGTCACCAGGTGTACGACACGAGAACCGAGTGCCGGTGGTGTGTGAGTGTGTCTGTGTCACCAGGTGTACGGCCCGAGGACCGGGTGCCGGTGGTGTGTGAGTGGTGCCTGTGTCACCAGGTGTACGCCCCGAGGACCGGGTACCGGTGGTGTACGAGCGGTACCTGTGTCACCAGGTGTACGGCCCGAGGACCGGGTGCCGGTTGTGTGTGAGTGGTGCCTGTGTCACCAGGTGTACGACACGAGAACCGAGTGCCGGTGGTGTGTGAGTGTGTCTGTGTCACCAGGTGTACGGCCCGAGGACCGGGTGCCGGTGGTGTGTGAGTGGTGCCTGTGTCACTAGGTGTACGGCCCGAGGACCGGGTACCGGTGGTGTACGAGTGGTGCCTGTGTCACTAGGTGTACGACCCGATGACCGGGTGCCGGTGGTGTGTGAGTGGTGCCTGTGTCACCAGGTGTACGGCCCGAGGACCGGGTGCCGGTGGTGTGTGAGTGGTGCCTGTGTCACCAGGTGTACGCCCCGAGGACCGGGTTCCGGTGGTGTACGAGCGGTACTCGGACGCCGCCGGCAGACTCTTCACCACCATCATCATCGTGGCACTGCTGGCGTACGCCGTGTCGGTCGGCAAGGGACGCTCGCCCATCTCCATGAACGCCCTGGTGAGGCCGCTGTCGCGCGTGACCGCTGTGGTACCGTCAGCAGGGCAGTGCTGATCTCGATTGGACGGTCCGCCTTCTGAGCATGCAACAGTCGCGACACCTCTGTGACGGACGGAGGATGCGAAAAGGGCACGAAAGTATATGCTATCTGGTAGTCAATCGAACAGTAGGCAGCTGGATTGAAGCAATTATATTCCCTTCATTGCGATTTCTGTATTTATTGCACATGTCGCAGGCGCAGGAGCATTGCCTGGTTACAGACGAAGTCAATTCATTGCACACCACCATGGAGGTGTCGTCGAATGCAAATTTGATGAACAAGTGTATTGCACACCTACAGGAATACAATCAGTGACGGCATTGGCAAAAATATTACATGGATTCGTACCTACATCGTAAGATAGCATGCTTGATAAGTTCTAGGGTATTTTCGGCCGGAAATTCGGCGTGCTGCAGTTTTGTACGTGAAAAACTGTTCATCAGAGAAGTCTACGTCAGTGCTGGACGCCAACAGTTCGTGACAGGGCGCGGCTGTGCGACAGAGCGCGCTGCCCTGCATGACTGCTGCCGGCGGGCGTGTGGCTCGCTACGGAGCAGCGCTTCCTGCTGTTCTCAATGCAGTGGATATGCAAAATGATTCCGAGAGAGGGAGAGGAGCTGTCGAGTCTGCCCCAGTTATGATCCGGAGGAACATGTGGTGACGCGTGACACACGATGGAACTTAGCGAAGCAGGATTCTATTGATGATACTCGGTAATGTTGCAGGAAGTGAATTAAATCCAGATTGCCGTTAATTTTGGCAGGACAAGGACCAGGATAAAGACGTATATTCAGGCCCTCCACAGTAGACACGTGACTATTACAGCCTGTTGCCGAGTTTTAAAACAAATGTCATCAGTAAATATCGGCTGTCACAGGTGCACATATGTGATAACAATGCTGTGGTAAGGGAATGTAATCCATATTGCCATTTGTTTTGTTTGATGAGAATGCTTTACTAAGTCAATGCAATCCAGATTGTTATGAGTTTTGTCTGGTGAAAATGACATCCATATGAGAAGCGTGTGCTGAACACGCTCCAGTCGTTTTAGTTAGGTGAGTACCTTTCCTGGCCATCTTACTCTGCCACACTCAGTGACTCATTGGGCTCGCTGACCCGGACAAAGCTCACCACACCGTGTTGCAGGGCTCTCCGACTCACCACGCCGTGTTGCAGGGCTCTCTGACCCGGGCCAAGTTCACCATCGTCGACTCGATGGCGGGCGAGGGGCGCGGCGTCAAGTTCGCCGACGTGGCCGGCCTGAAGGAGGCCAAGCAGGAGGTGATGGAGTTCGTCGACTACCTGAAGCGGCCCGACTACTACCGCAGTCTGGGCGCCAGGGTGAGTGCCGGCGCGGTGTGACCGACTCGGGCTTGGAGGTCTCGGTGTGCTGGGAGGTGTCTGATGCATGACCGGTTCAGCGTGGTGATGGTCGTTGCAAAATTCCAAGTTAGATTCCGTAGGCTAGCTGGCCAGTTTGAACGGAAGCAGAGTGGTCACTGCATTATTATTTTGTAGGTTTATTTGGTTGAGCGTATTATGGAACTTCAAATTTAAACGTTAATTAACAAATAATCAGCATTTGGCGTTAGACCCTTCGCCAGAACAAATTAGTGGTCACCGTACCCTGATTGTGTATTTGACTGTGATGAAGATATTATAATATCAACATGGATACTACATGTAGCTCGGATACTACATGGATGGTATCCGCAATGAGCCACTGGTGTGTGGTAGCCGTGGCGACTCGCCATCTTAGCAAGTCGGCTCCTCGAGGTAATGGTGTGCTTGTGGGTGGAAACCACGGGCACCAGATCATCCAGTACCAGTGGGCTCGCTCACCCTTTCTTCTGGTGATTGGGTGTGTCGTCAATTTTCGAATGGCAGGGTAGTCAGCTGTTTAGTCTGGCACAACTACGAATGCAAATCGATTATCACGGTCACTTGTTGTTCTTTTTCCTCGCTCGCTATGCGGCGATGCCGTTCGGTGGCCATTTTTTATGCTGAGACACTGGTTCGCAGTGGAAGGGCGATGCTGGGTCGCTGACCGTCGAGCAGACGTTGCCGTTTGGGACACCAGAAGTACACCGCTCCCGGTTGCGCTGGTTTCGGTGCAGGGCGGGCGTGCGGGGGCTACTGCGGCTCGTGCTGATAGTGCTGCGTTATGGTGTGTGTTTCGGAGACTGGTCCCCGGGTTGTAATCGTGTGGTTGGTGTGTCGGGAACTGGTCCCCGAGTTTATTTATTTATTTATTTATTTAACAATACATGCCCTCCACGTGCAGTGGCTATTACGGACAGTCTGGGTCACAGATATTTACAAAGAAAGGATAGATTTGTGGTCAGTAGTGGGAGCAGATGCGCAACAACATTCGTACACCAACATAATACAATACCCATATCACTCTCTGCACTGCAAACACCGTGCTTGCAATACTAGCTATAAACGAGTGGTTTGTAGAAGTGATAGGAAAGCGATTTGCCACCCCTGGCGCCGCGCCTGCCCCGGCGTGTGTTCTTGGTGGGCGTTGTCACGGCGACGGCGACGCTCCCCTCGTCTGGTTTTCTCACTTGGGAAGGGTGTCGACTGGCGGGGGCGTCCAAGGTCGAGGCTTTGATGGCGTCACAGTGATGCGGGCGCTCGACGTCGCGGCCCTGTTCGGCTGCGTGCACGTTGATTATGGGGGGACGTGATGGTATAATGAGTTGTAATCGTGTTGCTTGTGCCCCGGGAACTGGTTCCCGAGTTGTAATCTCGTGTGGTTGGTGTCCCGAGAGCTTGCATCTGAGTTGTAATCGTTGTGTTTGATGTTTCGAGGACTGGCCCCGAGCTATAATCATTGTACCCTAGATGTCTCGGCGACATATTCCTGAGTTGTAAATGCTGTGTGGCGGATGACTGGCGACTGCGCCTGCTCGCGTGGAGTGGAGTCTCTGCTCGCGTGGAGTGGCTACACTGGCCGGTTGACAGGTGCCGAAGGGGGCTCTGCTGCTGGGACCGCCCGGCTGTGGCAAGACGCTGCTGGCGAAAGCCGTGGCCACGGAAGGTCTCGTGCCTTTCCTCACCATGAACGGATCGGAGTTTATCGAAATGATCGGCGGTCTCGGCGCGGCACGGGTCAGGTCAGTACGCGGTGAGGTGGACACTTCCGAAGGGGGAGGGAGGGGAGTGAATGCATGACGGTGGGAATTGTGGACCCAGGCCTGGTCTGATGCTGTTTGTGATTGAGCTGTTTCCAAGCGCAATAAATGAATGATGAATGAATACAAATGCAATTAATTCAACTTAATTTACATAAAAGAGTCGGCTATCGGATGAATAAATTAATAGGCGTACTGAACAGCATAGGTGAGTTCATAAAGAAGTGAATATAGTAAGAAGTGGAATAATTAATGCCGGGCGATTCCGGTAAAATAGATATATAAATGATATGGGAACAATAAATAACTAAGTGGATGCTTGGGAAATTACCCCAAGATACCTACCAGATTTGTATTAAGAAGGCAATGCTACTCTGATTTTAGTTGCGTAATTTACTGTAACGCCAGTAACGTAATTTCAGTTGCTTCAATTCATTTCAGAGATTGTTCTCTGCTTTGCACTTCACCTGATGACACACGAGCACCACGGCTGAGCCCGCGTGCGACAGCTTTGGCGCGTCTCCCACTGTCTCGTGCTATCTCGGCCCGACCCTGATCACCTGCCGACCTCGCGCTACAGGGACCTGTTCGGGGAGGCGCGCAAGAGGGCGCCCTGCATCATCTACATCGACGAGATCGACGCCATCGGTCGCGCTCGCGCCGAGGGGGCGGGCAACTTCAGCGGCGGCACCGGGGAGATGGAGCAGACGCTTAACCAGGTGAGGTGGAGAGCAAACGTTCACCCGCACGGCTGTTGGAACAACCGATCAGCCAGGTGAGGTGGAGAACAACCGATCAGCCGCACGGCTGATGGAGCAACCGATCAGCCAGGTGAGGTGGAGAGCAACCGATCAGCCGCACGGCTGTTGGAACAACCGATCAGCCAGGTGAGGTAGAGAGCAAACGTTCACCCGCACGGCTGTTGGAACAACCGATCAGCCAGGTGAGGTGGAGAACAACCGATCAGCCGCACGGCTGTTGGAACAGCCGATCAGTCAGGTGAGGTGGAGAGCAGCCGATCAGCCGCACGGCTGTTGGAACAACTGATCAGCCAGGTGAGGTGGAGAGCAAACGTTCACCCGCACGGCTGTTGGAACAACCGATCAGCCAGGTGAGGTGGAGAACAACCGATCAGCCGCACGGCTGATGGAACAACCGACCAGCCAGGTGAGGTGGAGAGCAGCCGATCAGCCGCACGGCTGATGGAGCAACCGACCAGCCAGGCGAGGTGAGCTGGACGTTCAGCAAGATGAGGCCGAGCAGGCGATCAACCAAGGTGACATGAAAGCGCTCAGCTAGGCTGAGATGCTTCTCAATTTCAAGAGCATTGCTGAATGGCTGTGTATTGGTTGTTGTTGGCCTTTCTCGTGCTTTCTTGCAGCGTTTTCGTTTTATTCACGTGCGTTATCAGAGGCTGATGACCAGGACAACAGGGTGTGATTGTGGGCCGTTATAAGAGGGTGTTCGACAACTGTTGATGGAGATAGCAGGGCGTGATTGTGAACTATTACAAGAGACTGTGTTTGACAGCTGATGGTGGAAGCAACATGGTGTGACTGTGGCCCGTTGCTGTGTGTTTGTTAACTCTTTGTTTGACAGCTGCTGGTGGAGATGGATGGCATGGCGACCATAGGGGGTGTGATCATCCTGGCGTCTACCAACAGGCCAGATATCTTGGATAAGGTACGATCGCCATCATGTCATCCTTGGATGTTTGTTCAATCTCGAAGGCGCATATAATGCCACCTGGTGCGGCGGTATTTTGATGAGGGCTCAAATTGTAGAATGTCTGTTTACATGGGCACTTTCCTCCGGAATTCTTGGAGTAAGCGATTCTTCCGCGTCCGTGTGTGGCACGAGCTGTCTGTACGGTCCCAACAAGCTAGTGGATTCCCAAAGGGCACCGTTCGAAGTGTTACGTCGTTTGCCATTATGATGAATGACATTGGCGATGAACTACCGCAAGAAATTTGACGGTCGTCTCTTGTGGTTGCTTTTTGTAATTCGGTCTTCTGCCTCCAATTCGTCAGCAATGGCTCGACGGTTGCAACTTGCAGTGAACACCATCCAGAACTGGAGAATCAGCTTGTTGAAGGTTTCGGTTTTCAACAAACTTGCAGTGAACACTATCCAGAACTGGAGAAGGTTTCGGTTTTCCACCAACAAAATGGCTGCATTCATCTGTGTCACCGACGATGCATTTATATACTGGAGGTTGAGCTGTGGGGCGAGCCTACCCCAGTTAAGCCGGTCGTGAAGTTTATTGAGAGCGCGCCTACACATTTGCCCATTTCCTGCCAGGGACCACTTCTCTAGGATCTCAAGTTTCATATTTAATCAGTAGCCAAAGGCTTTGGACAGAGAAACCAACAATAAGCTGTACGTAATCGAGTCACATCTAGGAGATTGGACACCGTGCTGCATGTGTCTAGTTAAGTGGAGGTTACCACTTGCAAATTAAGCACCGATCATACCTATGCTACCTATCGCTATCTCCCTTGTAGCGAGGAGAGACCGCAGTGTTTGGGTGCAATGTGGACAGGGGTTGACGCACCCTAAAACCCAAATAATCATCATCATTAGACCGCAGTGTCCCCACTGTATGGTATCCCGGACAGTCCAACACTTGTTAACTGTGTGCCAATGCCTCGCACGAAGGTGCACGTCGTTATATGTATGCCACGTGTGTTGTTCGACATCTGACGGTATTCCTGGAAAGAAGTCAAAATTTGCACCTTCCAGAATCTTGTTCCGATGTCAGCGACAAGATTCCAGACTACGTAAACGCGAAGGCAATATTGTTCATATTTTTTCGTGACAGTGAAGCACTGAAATGCAAGTTATGGGAGTCAATGAACAAAGACTGGTTGAAGCACCCTAAAGGCCAAATGCCAAACAAACAACATCTCATATCATCACCTAATCTGACTTGATTTGACCTAACCGATCACATCGGGCTCTACGTGGTCCTGCCCCAAGTAATGCCCGACTTCACCCGGGATGACTTGACACGCTGACCCGGCGTGACCCTGCCGTCGCACGTGACAGGCGCTGCTGCGGCCCGGCCGGTTCGATCGTCACATTCTGATCGACCTGCCGACGCTGATCGAGCGGCGCGAGATATTCGAGCACCACCTGACCTCGATCGTGCTGGAACGGCCGGTGGAGGCCTACTCGGCCCGGCTGGCGACGTTCACGCCCGGCTTCAGCGGTGAGTGGTGGGTGGGAGCGCAGACCGGCACGGCGGAGGACCCGGCGTCCATCACTGCTGATGCGCCAGTGGGCTGAAGAGGGAGACGTCCGGCGGCTCCGTCGTACGGCATGTGCACCCGTTCAGCGGTTTGTATTCTGCAGAACACCCCACTTCATGGTTGATGGTTACTGGGGTATCCACCCTGCTTCATGGCAGATGGTTCGTTGGGTATCACCCTGCTTCATGTTAGATAGTGTGGGCATGGGGCATGAGGTGTGGGCATGAGGCACCGTTAGCAACATGGGGTAAGATACCGTCGGCAGCATGGGGTGTGATACCGTCGACAGCGTGGGGCGGGGATGGACGAGTGGTTAAGGTGTCGGGCTATGGGTACCAAAGGTCCCGGGTCCGACTCTAGCGCCATTCAGGACATTTCCCAATCCCGCGGCCCACCGGCGAAACAGTGTGGGCGGCGCCATTAGCCGTGAATGTACATAGTGTGTCGTGAACCAACCAATAAACAAATAAACAAACCGTCGACAGCTTGTGATGTGATACCGTCGGTAACGTGGGATGTGATATTGTCGGCAACACGGGGTGTGATACCGTCGGCACCGTCGGTAACATGGGTTGGGACACCGTCGACTGCGTGTGATGTGATGCCGTCGGCGACATGGGATGTGATACTGTCGGCACCTAGTACCAGGCTGCGGTGAAGGAACCCCAAAATGTTTTCCCGCTGATTGTTGATTTGACTTCATGTTTCCTCTGGCATCAGCAAAGCAAACATGACTTGGCTGCACCAAGTCTGTCTACTACCTGACATGACCTGGCCTGATCTGATGTCCGTGTGTTCACAGGTGCGGATATAATGAACGTGTGCAACGAAGCCGCCCTGAAGGCAGCACGCGACGGTGGAAAGCAGGTCACCGGGGCGGAACTGGAGTACGCCATTGAACGGGTGGTGGGAGGCACCGAAAAACGGTCACAGGTATTTTGACATTGAGTATAAAAGTTGGCACACTGCACATATTGTGTGTACTACAGTCATGCCTGACTGAAGTGAAAAATGTTTGCCAACAGTATTAAGATGAATTATCCATGCCCAGTTGCATTAGTATCTGTGCTGACCTAGTTTATCAAGTGTTATTGGCCAATATTATTGAAAAGTGGGGAACCATCCCTCTTAATTGTCCCTATGTCAAATGGCATGGCCAGGATGATATTGAAAGGAATCCAGTGTTGCAGGTGGACATGACAACTTCTAATGGGGCGAAGCAATGCCAACCTCATGAAACAGTTCCCACCTGTGATCACATCACTGTGCTGCTGTCTATGTAAAGAGGGGTGAAATTTGACATAGTTTTTGGAAGTCCATTCAGTATTTGGCCCCCTTCCCCAGTGTCTTCTGGATAATAGGATTCTATGTAGGTCCTCTTCTTGATACTGGGATGTCCCTGCTAATACCTACATGCATGGCACTCCCTTCCTTTCCTACCTGTACTGCTCGTTCCCTCTCTTGCCCACTCCCACTCTTGTTCTAACTCCAACACTCGTTCTCACTATCACTCCAACACTCACTCTCACTATCACTCCAACACTCATTCTTAACCTTACCCCTTATTCCTCTCCCATTTCCTCTTCATATCCATATCTCTCCCTCTCCCACTTCCACTCCCTATGGGCGCAATATGACCAGAGTAGTCGAAGCGCCCGAAAGCCCAAATAACTAACTAACCACTTCCACTCCCATTCTGTGTTCCATGTACCTCAACCCTCGCTCCTAGTCCCTCACCTTTCCCCACAATCTAGAGTAAAATGCATTGTATGACCGAAGCAGTCGAAGCGCCCCTAAGCCCAAATAACCAGAGTATGGCAGTCTATAACAATCGCCAGATGGTGAAACGCACCCTCCACGAGTGACACTGGTACCACGGGTGTTCCCTGTAATATCCATGGTTGGTTGGCGCGAACACTCCCATCGGTAGCGTGGCCGAGCGGTCTAAGGCGCTGGTTTAAGGCACCAGTCTCTTCGGAGGCGTGGGTTCGAATCCCACCGCTGCCAAGCTTTTTCGCTTGGCGCTGTGACCGCGTGGTTTTGCGTGCGTTAACTTCGGTGTGTGGCCGGCAGGTGATGTCCCCGGCCGAACGGCGTGTGGTTGCGTTTCACGAGTCGGGCCACGCCCTGGTCGGCTGGCTGTTGAAGCACACGGACGCCCTGCTCAAGGTCACCATCGTGCCGCGCACCAACCAGATGCTAGGATTCGCCCAGTACACGCCGTCCGAGCAGCGACTGTACACTACTCAACAGGTGATGATGCCCCGCCGACTGTCCGGGGTTGCGTCCACGCAGGGGCGCAGCCAGGAATTTCTTACAGGGGGCAGACGAGAAAAAAACGGCATGGAAAGAGACCGCTTTCTGCGCGGCAACCTCGCCGTAACTTTCTGGTCTTGTTTCTTGAATTTATCAGCCCATTTAATTGATGTGTTAATTGTTCAGTTTTAGCTGCAAACTGTGATATGTCAGACTCGCAGCTCGTCAGCATCACCTTGGGACATGATGGTTCACATCTGAGCGATGCAGATGTATGTCACGTATTTACCCGGGTGAATTCGGCGAGTTATGTGCATTGCGATCACAGGAAAAGTAGTTGGTAGCATTTTAATTTCGACAACAAATTATTGGTTAAGTTGGAACTCTTTTGTGACCCTGAAAATGTAATTTCATGTAGCGTGCGTAGTAGGCGCAAGTGCCCAGCATTTATAATATATTTATTTCGTCGTCGAAGCTCTTGCCGGCGTCTGCCTTCCAACCTATTGATAATGCTCCGGCACGTTCTGACGCTCCCGTTGAAGGCGCTTGAGCTCCAGTACAGCCGGCAGGAGAGAAAACAGAACCCACCACTGTTACGTGCGGTGTACACAGCACACATTCACAGCGTAACACGCCACTAACTCCTGCCGGTGTGTTCAAGAAGTGGACCATGTCGATTTGCACCACTAACTGCGTCCTCCGTGCAAATACCTTGGATTCGGGAAAATTCGGGATCCAAATATATTGGATGTTGTCAAATGTGGATGTTTGATGTGCCGCGTTTTTCTTCCGCCAGCTGTTCGAGAGAATGTGCATGGCGTTAGGAGGACGGTGCGCCGAGGCTCTGGTTTTCGACAGGGTCACAACCGGAGCTCAAAATGACCTCGAAAAAGTGACAAAGATGGCGTACGCTCAGGTGAGTGCATTCGGGGAGGCAGAGGGAGTGTCAATTACCTTTACTGTCCGGAACAGACTCAAAGTTACAAACTTTTCAAAGTTGTAAAACGTGAAATCACGTGAAAATGCAGGCGAAATCCGGCCGGCCGTTTTGGCATAGCATGCCCCCAAGCAGCACATGTACACTTACGCAGACGAGTATTTGGGCGGCATCTTTGGATAACCGACCGCCATGTATTGCATTACCGATGCAGATTTCTCCTGACATGGTCACCCTAAATTCCATCCACGATATGGGCGTTACATGACCAATGTAGTCGATGCGCCCTAAAGCCCCAATAACCATCCATCTACGATATGGCTTGACAACGGCCTATGATAGAAATGTCGCAAGATATATTTTTTTTGTATCTTCATCTGATGGATTGGATATTCTCGGTTACACGACTGCATGTTTCCCCGGGTGGGTATTTCACACCATTGGAATTTCATCAATTGAATTCAGTTCATCAATAAATTATATTTTATTATGATTGAAGCACATGGGGGGGGGGGAGGCTGTTCCACGTCCTGCTGTTCGATTTGTGACAGCAGGACCGGCCGTCACATCTCAGAATCATGTGGTTTTCAGTCGCAATGGTGGCACAAATCATGCCGCTCACAAGCCGTCGCTGCCTGCTGACCTCGTCTAGTCGTGAGACGTGACCTGACCTCGCTCAGCTGTGGGGCGTGAACTGACCGGGCCTGGTCGCGGCCCTCTACCTGACTTGACCTGACCATGGGGCCTGAACTGACTTGCCAGTGGCTCTCGATCTTACGTGACCTGGTCGTAATGGATGGCCCGATCGTGAGGCGTGATCTGACTTGATCTGGCCGTAAGGCGTGGTCTGACTTGATCTGGCCGTGGGACGTAACCTGGTCGTGAGACGTGACCCGACCGTGAGACGTGATCCGACCGTGAGACGTGACCCGGTCGTGAGACGTGATCTGATCGTGAGGCATGCTCTGACTTGATCTGGCCGTGGGACGTGACCCTGTTGTGAGACGTAACACGGCCGTGAGACGTGACCCGACCGTGAGACGTGACCTGGCCGTGATACGTGACCTGAGACTGACGTCACGTCGCCCGCCGGCAGGTGCGCACGTACGGCATGAACGACACGGTGGGCCTGCTGTCGTTCGACCCGCCAAGCTCCGACTCTGGCCGGCGGCCGTACAGCCGCCACCTGGCGGCGCTCATGGACATCGAGGCGCGCGCGCTGGTGGCGCGAGCCTACCGCCACACGGAGCAGGTTCTCCAGCAGCACAGCGACAAGCTGACACTGGTGGGTGGGCCGAACGATTGTGGCGGCTGGTGTCGTACGGGGCGAGTTCTGGCACGTGGAGGGAGAACTTTGGCGTTCGTGTTGTTTTTGAGCGGAGGGGGGGTCGATAAATTTGGGTCGGTTCGTTGTCACGCAGCGCCGTTCGGGAACAGGAAAGTATTTTTTTTCCGCAGAGCGTAGTGTGCTGGACGGCAAAAGCCCAGAATGTGTCTGGCCTTCCAGCTGTCGAGTGCTTGGTGCCCGCTTGTGATTCTCGGCGCTGTGTCGCGCAGTCAGTCATGCATTCCACAGCAGAACGGGCGAATCCAGAACGTCTTCGATTATGGCAAGAAGTCGTTGCTTTTTGTTGTAAAGATCCGTGTATGACGCCCTCAGGAACTGATGTAGAGCTGGGCTGTTACCACGAATCACAGACCGTGTACGATATTCTGCACGATAATTTGTGACGGCAAACTGGCAATGTGCTTGGTTTGTAGAACTGGCATTATTTTTCCTCGCCTTAATGGGCGTGGCTAATTTAAATACGACAAGTGTGGTCTTGTGCCAGCCACCTTTCCATGCCTACTCCTCACCTCAATTCGTCAAGGATCGGGAAGATTCTGGGATTTGGTGAATGTGCCAGCAAATCTGTTGTGCTTAGGGTTTATATCAATTGCAGTGGATTGCTGTAGCCCAACTATGATAGTGCATGCCCACGGTGAACCTATTGGGTAGTCAGTCAAAAATCCTCGGCGTCTGCATTGACCTCAACGAAAAATCTGTGTTCTAACACTGAATGAAGGATATTTATATTTCGGCGTGCAAGCTTACTTGTATCTCATGACGAAATCGTGGGAAGATGACCTCGCAGCGAGGTGTAGCAAGTGCAGAATGCGTTTTTTAAAGCTTTTTTTTTTTGGGGGTCAATTTTCCTCTTAATTTGCCTACTACTGCTCCCATTCACCTCCCATCCTGTCCTGCGTCATTTTGTCTTGTGTTTTGCCGTGTTTGGTGCCTCATCCCCGTTACTCTTCATTGGGTGTAAACTTGGTCGTGAAGTCCACATATTTTTACGATCGCCCACAGATGCGTACAGGTCGTGATGCCCATAGATGTATACCGATAGTTGTGGTGTCGACAGACGTGTACGGTTGTCTGTGCACCCGGACCGTCATCGCACTGACCCGTGTCCAGCTGATGGTCTGGGGTCCCGGGCCGCTGCCGCAGATGGCCGAGGCGCTCATGTCGCGCGACACGCTCAACTACGATGACCTGGTGGCGCTGATCGGGCCGCCGCCGCACGGACACAAGCGCGTCGTGCAGCCCGAGCAGTTCGAGGTGTCGCTGGAGCGAGACTCTGCGCCGGCCGCCTCCCCCGAGCCCGACCACCGGCCGCCGGCCGACGCCGACAAGGCGCCGCCGCCGCACTGAGGAGGTTCTGCCGGCCGGCCACGGTCACGGTCACGGTCCACCACCGGCCATGGTCACGGCCAAGCGTTCACGGTCACGGCCAAACGGCCACGGTCACGGTCGCGGTCACGGTCACGGTCGCGGTCGCGGTCGCGGTCACGGTCACGGTCGCGGTCGCGGTCGCGGTCACGGCCACGGCTGGACCGCCGCCGGCCACGGTCAGGCGACTGACTGGTGGTGGCCGCCACCTCCCCAATGGAGAGCCATCAGCCGTGGCCGGCTGCTGCTGCGGCAAAGTGGAGCGGTTCTGCCTGCTGCCGATACGTGCTGGGGGAAGAGAAAGCACTTCGGAGCGTCGATAGGACGGGCGGTGTCCGGACCGTGCGACTTCCAAGACTGACTGGTGGTGTCGATATTGGATGTGCGTGGATGACAACCTGGAAGGTCGGTGCAATATAGTTTCGGTGGTGTATTGTATGTGTTGACCCGTCCGCTAGTTTTCAGGTGATTTGAGCCATATATATATATATATATATATAGAATATAAAAAAAATAAATAAATATAATATATATATATATATATATATATATATATATATATATATATATATATATATATATTCCAGAGGAACATATACATATATATATATATATATATATATATATATATATATATATATATATATATACACAAGAAATACATGAGTATGTCATATTTATCCAAAACATTTTCGAGTAGGATTTTGACATGATGAAGCACTTGGATACATCTGTCACTACGACGGTGATCGGCGGATCACAATTAGAATACGCGTCACACAGCAGGACTTGGAGGTTTTTGATTCTTGCATCAAGTTTAGGTTGATTGGTTCCAAACTATGCCGACTTTATGCTAGTCGCTAGCTTTAAAGAACGCCATAAACAAACTTACAGATCGGAGGAAGTTTACTTCTGAGCATGGGTGAAGTTCCAGTGTTCAAACTCGCTACATTTAGGAAATTATACCTGGGCCCCACAGTGACCATGGAAGAAGCGCCACCACAAACTTCAAGAAGTTCTGGAGCTTCCATTGGTGTTTGTGAATTTAGGACAGTGGTGTGTGATGATTTGAATCACTCTGGCCATTTTTTTTATTTCGTATTTGCCCTAGTATTGACCGGCGACTGAGCGAGCACCGACTGGACACGGCAGTGATGGCCTGGTGGGGTTACCAACACATGCACTGCACCGTGGAGCCAAGACGACCGGGTACCGGCATTGGGCGGCCACGAGCCGACAAAGCCAGCGTGCACAGTAGACGGCGAGACGAAGATGACGCGCGTGCAGGCAGACTCATGCCGTACCCGTGGAGCAGACTGAACCTGGAGCGCCAACGTCAAGCCGTGGGTCACGTGCCGACGGATGTCTGTCACCAATGCGTGGGTGACAGGCATCAGGTAAACCAGCACCGAACCTGGTGCTGCTTCAACCATGGAATACCAGGCGGCAGCGCAGTGACATTGGTCGCGACTGGAGATCGGGTCATGGTTTCAATGTATCGAGCCGATCAATTGCAGATCGAGATGCGTCGAGCTGATTTCAGGCGTGGTCGGATATCGCGTGGCAAGTAACGACCACTTGGTCAAAAGCACAGCCTTCGGGTCAGTGACAGGGCGCTGTAACTAGAAGTTCGTGTACTGGCCGAGAGATGGCAGCCGTGGTGCTGGCTGTGGGTACCCTCGACTTCTGGTGCCATTTTTAAATTAGCTGGGGATAATTTTTCGTTTCTTGAGCATCACCTAGGGATAATTATATGTGTAGGAGGGTGGAACGACGCTCACGTGAGATGTATGTGTAGGGCATGGCGGTCCTGCAATTATTCGCAGTGCACCGACAAAACAGCACTGTAACGCGCCAACTCCGAGTCGAGTTCCTCATCCCGGCGATCAACCATCCAGCGTCGGATGTGTCGCCATCAGACAGCGGCAGCTCCACCACCGCGCCCAGTCCCACACCCGCAGCACCTCCGCAGCGGGACTGACTCACTGGCGCCCCTCCGACCACCCGTGGCCGACGCCTCCGTCCGCAGACGACCCGCTGACCGGGACCCGAGCGCCCGCCGCTCCACAGCGCCAGCAGGAAGCCACGTCGACTCCTGCCAGGCTCTAACACGGATACGAGATTGTCGCTATACAGATGGAACCGTTCTCCATTCCATAACCTACCAAGCTAAGTCAACTACAACATGATCGCCATGAGTGTCTCAATAGCACGCCGAGAGACGCCTCAGCCTCTGTATGGACACAATGTGGGCCCCCAGGAATGTCTCACGGCAAGCTGAGAGTAGAAAGGCCCAGTCGTCTTCAACGGTGCATTGTGTGGACGCGGACGCCGATAAACCCACAGCATACCACCAGAGCTCGGTTACGTAACAAATGTGGGCCACCCGCCTCGGCTGCATTTCAGCAGCGCCCGCCAAATCCAGTTCGCAACATTGGACCGGTCCGGTGAACGACCTGCGGCATGGTTAGCGATGTCAAGGTGTGGCATGGCTAGCGATGTCGAGAGCTTACACATTATCCTAATATTCACAATACTGGTGTGTGGTTTGCACCGAAGAACAGCCGCAGATGTTGATTAGGGTGGATTGAATGCAACTTTTTTTCGCAAATCAACTTCCGCGGGCTCAAAACACGTGCGCGTGCATCGGTAGAGACAAGACAACACGATTGCAAAAATATATAATATGTTCTAGATACCGCGCACGAATCGTTTCCAAAAATATTTCTTCGCCGCCAGGCGTCGAAGTCTCCAATGATTGAAGCATGGCACGTAAAAAGATAGCACCACGCGCGTCGGACTCCGCAGCTGGCGCGGACCCCTCTAATGTGTCGCAACTAACCCCTCTAACGTGACAAAAAGGGCGTGCAGCAGAGTTCAGAGGCGAAGCAGCTCAGTGACATGGACGCAGACGTGGAAGAGAGCAGTGAGGACTCTGAAATGGATGGTGTGGAGGAGGCTGGTGCTAGCTATTCTGATTCGCTAAGCTCTGATGACGACGTCTGTGGTAGTGGAGGACAAAACCGCCGACAGCTTCCCAACTTCTCGCGAATGTGTGATCGGTATGGTACCTCTGACCGCTCCGCTGCCGGCTTGCTGAACGCAGCTCTAGTAGATTATGGGATAATCACACACAACAGCAAGGCTGAGCTGGTTGACCGCAATAAAATCCGGCGACAGAGAGACAAATGGGGTAAGAAGGAAGTGGATGAGAGCTCAAAGGAAAACCGACGTGATCGCCTGGTGGGATTTTATTATGATGGTAGGGAAGATATAACGCTGAATAGAGTGGGTAACAAGAACAAGATGGTCAAAGAACTGCATGAAGTAGTCGTTGCTGAACCAGGCCACCGGTACGTCGACCATGTGTCTCCACAGAGCGCCGGTGCTGCGGACATAGCCAAAGAGATGTTGGCTGTCATTCAGGAAAATGATGCCCATCCAGTGGTGATAGGGTCGGACGGCACATCGGCGAATACAAGCCGCAATAGCGGTGTTAACAGGAGGATTGAATTGGGTGTTGGTCGTCCTCTCCAGGAAGCTATTTGCGGCATACAAAACAACGAACTGACGCTCAGACACGTGTTCAAGGACGCTGATGGCGAGACGAGTGGCCCGTCCTCCTTCAAAGGGCCGATTGGTAAGGCCATTCAGGGTGATTTGACTGCACTGCCCCTTGCTCAGTTTAAGCCTGTGAGGGGTCAAGTGCCTCCCATTCCAGCCGATGTTCTGAAGGAGATGAACAAAGACCAGCAGTACCTGTGCAACATGTGCATGGCAGTCCAAGCAGGACCAGGACAAGTCCTCCAGCGTGTGCTGTCTGCAGACCCTGGTCCAATCCATCAGGCCCGCTGGGTGACTCTGGCGAACAGGATCCTCCGCCTGTACGTGTCGACGGAGTCGCCAACGCCGAAGCTAGTGAGGGTGGTGTTCATGATACTGAACCAGTACGTCCCTGGGTGGTTTATGTACAGAGTTCGCCCACACATCAGTGATGGAGCTAAAAACTTGTTCGAACTGATCCGTCTGTCGAGGAAGTTGCCTGAAGATGACCGCAACATTGTGCAAAAGGTTCTGAAACGCAACGGGTTCTGGGCACACAGTGAGAACATCCTCGCCGCCATGCTGACCGACAGCCGACAGGAGACGAGGGTGGCGGCCGTGGAGCGGATCAGGATGTGCCGAGCCAAGAGACGCGAGGACGATGACCCGGATGACATCAGACAGTTCGTCGTTCCGGACATCAACTTCGATGCCGATGACTACCAAGAAATGATCGACTGGACAAATGCAACAGAGCCACCACTGACCATGGACATGTCAGACGAGGAAATCACAGCGGCTGTGCAATGTGAACACCCCATGGACTTCAGCGCATTTCCATGTCACTCACAAGGCGTGGAACGTTGGGTAAAGGAGGTGACAGATGCGGCACAGAAGAAGGCCGGGTACTCGGCACGCCATGCTCTGATTCTGGCCAAAGCACGGTCCAGAGCCGATCTTCCGGTGATGGATACAAAGAAGGACTTTTACAGCTGGCTTCAGGGAGCCGGTCGTTCCTGAGTTCAGCTTCGCCATTCTGAGGTGACCTGTCGCCATGATTTGGTACCATAATCTATTGCCATGCGTTGAAAGTTGAAAGTGTTTCCTAGACAAAACGCACAGCCGATATTCAGGACGTCTGTTGATGATTGAAATGATGGTTTAGTTGATATGGTGTGTTTAAATGGTTGCAAGTACAGAGTTAGGCAGACTCGTATTTATGTTCCTACATAGATGGTGGTGATCACAAGTTTCCGAAAACTGCAATGCAATAACTGCAATAAACCTCGGTTGAACGTATCTCTTGTTATGCAAAACTGAAAACGTGGCCAAAAATGTAAATATTGTGCACCTCTAATCACGTAATTGTTGCTGACGGTTCATTACATAATTAAAGCTTCGGTGTTATAGACATGCAGACACTAGTAAGCTTGGCAACGGTAGCCGAGAATTAGTGGGGGAATAGCGTGAACAAGACTTATGGTGATATGTTCTTATAACAAGGCAAAGACTAATGGAGACTTCAACGCTTGGCGGGGCTAAGAACCGTTTCAAAAACGTTTCGTGCGCGGTATCTAGAATATTTTTGAAAAATGTTTAGCCGCGATTTTCCGTCTATTAACATTCACGCGCACGCGTTTTGACCCCGCGGAAGTTGGTTTATAATTTTCGATCCACCCTAATGTTGATGCCCGGCCTCCAGACGGCGTCGTCACTAAACTTTCGCTCCCATAAACGTGCGGCCGTATAGTATGTGGAAGGTTCGCCTGTTGTTCACATCAAGGGAGTCCAGATATTGCTGTTGTATTACTATGCAAAAATATGACATACGCGAGTACATCCATGGACAAAAAACGATACGCACAGGATACACATGACCAGAGCACGGCCGCCTACGTGGCCAACAGTTGTCAGGTGGGCACCAGTGGCATTGCAGCCCGAACATAATCGTACATAAACCCCACGGTGACAAATCAAAACGGCGCACTAGTCACACAACACGCGGAGAACTCCACCACCGCTGCTGTCGCTCAAGGTCCAAGTCCACGTGAGTACACACAAACAAGTCTGCTGCAGTTTGCACCAGAGCGGCCAGCCTGCGTCAGACGCGTGGGCTGGAGCCCAGATCGGAGACCAACTGAGGCCCCGCGCACACCAACACAGCCAACACGGACCGTGCACGGAGACAGGTGGCCACGCGCACCGTTCCACATCGTGACAGTGCCGAAGCACGCTACAGGTCCAGTACAGACACCATTGCACTCGCCGAACCCGCACAAAAACGTCGCGAAGCGTGTGGGGCGATTGGGGTGAAATACAGTCGAAGCATACGCTGGCCGCTCCGGTGCACACCCTGCAGGCTGCAGGACGCGGTGGGACGACCTGCCACTTCCTGCCCAGCCCACACGCACACACCGTACGGCCCTCCCAACGCACAGGTGACCAGACTCCCTGATAAACTTAACACCCGCCGTATGTTCCCCACACGTGCGAAAATAAATATACGAACATCTGAACTGGGGCTAGTTCATTTGCGCTAGTAGGGCAAACAAACATGTGCGGCTGTACGACAACTGTTTGTCGTAGGGCAAACAAACAGGTGCCAACTGTTTATCCGCCGGGACGACCCAGGCCCCCATGAAGTCACCATGACGTCACACAGCTAGCTGGTGTGACGTCACCCGGCGGGTCCGCGTGCGTTGCTGAACCCTGGGGTTCGGTTCAGCGGCGGCCGGTGTGGCGCTGCTGTGACTTTGAGCACACATCATCCAGCGTCACACGACCCCTCCGCGAACTGCCGCTCTGCGTGTCGCCGGGTCGAGCTGCGACGTGCCACGTCCAGCGGTGGGGCGGGGGAGCGGGTGGGGGACCGGACGCGTGCGGGCGCTCCGTATGGCTGTGATCATCAGCGGACGGCCTATCCTCCACTGACGCGAACACAAGCTGACACATTATTAAGGTTCGACGTTCGTCTCGGCGACTTTTAACGCACGGGCTCGATATAGCCGTTCTTTTTTAATTACAGTTCTATTATCTTACAGAGCATTGATGCTGTCATCTTAGCTCTGTCATTAAGCCGGTGAAAAACCGAGCTGAAGCAGCCGCGGTCGTAGCGCAGACGAACCGCCCAGTCAGTGCCGCGGCCGTCCGAGCCTGCCGGCTGCCTCAGCAGTCCAAATTGGTCCAGTCCCCGGCTCGATGGCCCCCATTGGTCGTCGGCCGGTGACGTCACAGCCGAGCGGTGTGCAGCGCGGCGCACGTGAGCCGAACTGGCCGCAAGTCAGTCGCGGCGCACGCGGCGGCTGGTGCGCTGTCGGACGCGGCGCAGCTCCACGGCGTCCGGCGACGGCTCCCGGCCGGCGTCCAGCATCTCGCGCACGAACTTGAACCGCGACAGGAAGCACTTCCAGACGATGTACCAGCCTGCGCGCACGGCAACGGCGCTGAGGTCAAATGTCACCTCACGGCCCATCACCGGCGACCAGAGAGCCGTGCCAACCAAAGGGGCTGAGATCCATATCAGATCGACATCACCCGACCCGTATAAGGTTCAGGGAGGGGGGGGGGTGCAGCCAGAAAATGTAATGTACCAGTAATTAGCACACATTTGATAATATATCATACCATGGTTGGCATCTTTGCAAATCAATACAGTAGTTGAGGCTAATGAGAAAGCAAATGGTATGTATGTATCTGAATTTAATTCAGCAAAACATTCCAGGGGTACTTTACTCATATTTACTTCATAGAAACCCAGAAGAGGAATAGAGTTACCTCTGTGCTCTCTCCATGATGCTTAGTACTCACCAAGGCCAACAAATGCCAGAACTACAGCCAGGGACCCAATAAGAGACACTAAAGTCAAAAGTTCCTCTTTCATGGTAGCAGTCTGCAAACAAAATAAGAAATACATATCAAAGCTCCCACCAAGTACATTATGAATAAATTCAAAACATCAGCATTAGATTACACAACACATTTGACACAAACACTTTATTACAGAACAAACCAATGGAATACTACACAATACCATTCATTTCACAAATATCATTTCATGTTGTCACAATGTCAAACCCTTCAATAGCATTGAAAGATATCAGCAAGATGACAGGCATTGAGAATAAAGAAATGGCAGCTGTTTGTGAAATTCCGTTATCAAACTTTTGATATCGCTGTAGAACAGCAAGTATGGTGAGTGGTGGCTGCTAATGCCCGTAATCTAACATAGTGTCACAGAAGGAAGCTCATGAGGTTAGCTGCTTTGGGAAGGCCACAACATTGGACATTACTTTCAACTGACACTGACACCTGACTTGGTTAGATGTGAAGGACAAGAAAAAAGAAATATACAATTCATACAAACAAGAACAGAGTAATTGTCCCTTTAAAAGCAAAGATAAAGTCCTGAGAAGTCTACTTCAGTTGATATGTGTAGAATGTTGACATGCACCCAGGTTTGATGACATCTAGGTGGAAAAGCTTGTTTGGGATGATTCTGGTTCTCTGGTCAGGTTAGGTTGTATTACATTATGCAATTATATATTGTATAAATTATGCTGGATTAGTTTAGGCTAAGTTGAGTTATGTTAGATTACTTTACTTCTTCTATGATTCATCTATTCCTATGCACTTTTTCCTCAATTATTAATTGATTGAGCAGTAGAACAAATGAGACAAACCACATGCAGACAGCACATAAATGCATGCTTAGTTTTGGCATGCACCTGTTGTGCTCCAGTATCTCGCATAACTTAACTTTCTTTTGAGAACAACCATTGAAGTTTATAATTTCCCAACATGTTGTCATTCCAAGGCTCGTTATTTGCTCAAATTGCCCTAAGGTCTACCAGTATTGGTTTTTTAAAGGAATTCCACAGCAACAAGATTCATATTTTCTTTCTTGAAGCATCAAAGTTTTATAAGCCACAGTCTGAGTGCTATGCTGGTCAGTGACCATCATGGTACAAATGAATGACCCACAGCCTGGCATGTTAATGTTAAGATATGTCCCACTTAGGTAGGTACTACCTAGGTATATAAATGTTTGCAGAGGGAACTCAAAGTATGATTAATATTGTAGCACATTTATTCAGTATAGTGCCTATGACATCATCATTTGCATTGACCACAGTTAACTGCAGATTAATCATTTGCAGAGAAAATGAATGGTAAAATTATATAAACAACTCCAAAAAGGAACACATTAAAAAATCGTAAAGGATTAAATTTTACATTGATCTGAAAGATTACAACAAATCTTAGCCTATGCACCCATGTCAAACACTTAAAAACTTTATTTAAATAAATAAAAAACTTTCCACCTTATAACAAAAGCAGAATCTAGCCTGACTTAACCCTTTGTATGATCCTACGATTTTACACCAGTACTTGCGTTAGTTAGTTAGTTATTTGGGTTTTAGGCGCATCAACACCAGTACTTGCGGTTGAAATTCATAACATCGTGCAAAATGATCATCACCTACTGGACGTTCTTTCCGAACAGATCAAAGTGAAGAGCACTGCCCATTTTCTAGTTACCTTTCCTTCTATTGTAAATTAGTTACACATATAACCACCACCCGCAAAACATCTACGGTCGAATGGACCTTGAATCGAACCAAGGCGGCGCGATAAAACGGCTTTTTGCTGCAAGGTCACGTGGTTCAGGAACAATATAGGATGAGGAGGCCTGGAACAATTATCCGCATAAATTATGCGCAATCATTATGTATATTTCCCACACCACATTTCATGGCTATATCGTTTTTAATACCTGCACCGTCGAAATTGTCATAATTAAACTTACGAATATCCGCAAATAGTAATTTGATGTAGGTCTAGCTTCAGGGGTAATTTTATAGCTTTGCGTAATGGTAAGTGTCCCCATATTCAAAAGTCCCACATAAATCGACTTAACTGAGTCGAATGGTGAAGGTTTGGTGGAATTTGGTTCGGTAGTATCTGAATATGGTCACGGCAACAGCCCAGGGCAACAGAGTAGACCGCCCCTAGACCCACCCGGTTTCATTTGGGAATGCTTCGCTCCTATTGGTGCTGATGAAGCCAATTCTTAGCTGCCATGCATGGCTCTTCATAAACTTGAACTGCGCCGTGTTTGTAAATTTAGTATACAGACTGGCTATCTTTAGTAATCACACAAGCTGCATGTGCAAAGGAGGAACAGTTACCAGCAACATTTCTGAACTAAAAATTGAAGGAACCGAAGATAACACTTTCATAAAATTCGCTGCTTATTTATCAGTGGTTTCCAAGTAACCACTGACTTAAAAACATAAGGTAAGGCATGGTTAAAATAATGGCTTTTTTGTTAGGTGTAAGATGTCCAAACGAATACAGGGGATGTCGAAATTTGTAATGGAATTAATGTCATGCCAAATGCTTTTGATGTCTTTCAGACTCAAATTTCAGCCACTTGTGCAAGCACTTATGACTGTATCTTTATTGTTTGCTTTCAGATTCACAATTTAGGAAGTGCTATGTTCGTGACATGGATAAAAAACCTATGCTATGAACTGACTGTATGCCATATCACATTACAGTTAAACCCTTCACCTGAAATTGCATAGCAAAATGTTCATGCATTACCACTCCTTATCAAGAGCATTAACATGATATTTAGAAGTGAGGTAATGTTAGAAGGAAAATATGAACGCTTCATAAGCATGCACCATGGAGTAGGATGTTGATACTTCTTGGAGACAAGTGTCGATTGTGTGTTCAAAATGTGGTATTTTCCTCCTATTTTGCAAATAATTTATAACTGAGGTAGGGTGGTAGCTAGCATGTTGGTTGGATCATGAAATACCTGCTTGCCATTGTTTCCATTTAAGCTACATGGTGAGCATAGATTTAGGGCCTTGATCTATTTTCCCCTCTGTCTTGATCATCACCATTGAGATCATGTCCTTGGCATTAATTACTCACCAACTGAAAAGCACACATTTACCCAGAAATGAGTAGTGGTATCATCTTTAATCACATTAAGGAGGGCATTGTTACAATATTTTATCTTGTAATGCCATCCAATGTAAGCATTTTACTTACATTTTTATTGCTAGCTGTGGCTATTAAATCTGCATTTGCCTATAGCATCTTACAACTTTTTTTTTGGTAAGCATATAGGAGAAGTCAGAATCCCATTTTTTGTTAAATGTGTTTTTCTGGTATTCCTGATGTGATTTGAATGAAATTGATATTAGCTTAATACATAAAATTTGACTCACTTCTCTTGTCCCAGTAATATTTTGTAGTAGTTGGCAACAGATCTCCATTTTGAAAGCTTGATATACTTCTCTGAGGAAAGCAAGGTGAATTTCAATGAGAACTTGGATGTTGGTGTTGAGGAAAGAGCAGCTGAACAGCTTGATGCAACCTGGCACATTAACTGGCACATGTATAATGCCATACAAAATGGAAATGCACATAGTTTGCATTATTAGTCAATATGTTTAAACTGCAAATATAATGCAATCAAATCTCAACCTACTAAAGAAATGCAGAATCAATCAGTTAAAAATTCTGCAAAAGTCCACCCATTGCTATTTTACCAGAAACATTACTTTGGTCACTGAGTTATGCTACATTAGAAATACCATGAACATGGCACTAAATGACCTTGCAGTCGGCTTGTCCTTAAGCCCAAATAATCAGTCAAAAGACCATGAACAATGCTCATAATATGCATGCTAAACCTTACATGGTCTACCAGAAAAGCATGTTAGAGTATGGATGAATTATGAATCTCAGATGCATATTGATGTCCACCACCTTATGCTCCCAGATGGACCAGGAGTATGAGTGGCAACTGACCATGCTATGCTGCAGATGGACAAATAGTATGATCAAAGGCTGACCGGCCCTATTTCGCAAATGGACCAAGAGTAAGAGCGGCGGCTGACCTACCCTATGTGTATCGCAGCTTGACCAGCAGCACAAGCGTCGACTGACCCGCCCTATGTCGCAGATGGACCAGGAGTGTGAGTGGTGACTAGTCACCCTATGCTGCAGATTGATGAGGAGTATGATCAGGGGCTGACCCGCCCTATGTCGCAGATGGACCAGGAGTACGAGCGGCGGCTGACCCGCACTCCGAGCCGACCATCGCTGTCGTCGCCGGCCAAGCTGTCTAGTCCGTCGGCGTCGCCGGTCAAGTCGCCGGCCGGCTCGCCGCACAAGGAGCGCTATGGCGACCGCTTCATACCGGCCCGCGCCGGCGCCCGCTGGCACATCAACTTCAACAGCGTCCAGGTGAGCCGACGCTGACCGGGCAAGGTTCCAGGACGGGCCAGAGCTGGCGCGGCTACTTTGGCACTGCACGAGAATCGTATCTGAAGTTGACTGCACAAACAGAGCTACTTCTTGCATTGACAGGTTGAAATGTTGACACTTTTTGTTCCAGGTAATGCAATTTGTACTTGTAACTAGATATGATTAAGGTGTGCGATGTATTTTCGAGAGACAAACTGAAATAATATCGAGGTCATTTCGCTGGAGACAGTTCTCATTGGCCAGGCTTTGGCTCTGCAGTATCGTGATCTAGTTGTCCCACAGAAAACATGATGGGAAGGTCATGCCACTTCAATGCTTGCATCACAGTGCCATTTCAATCATCTGACAAAACTTGTATTTGATAGAAATGCAGATGGTATGTGATGTGCTGCATAATTTAATTATTTCTTCATCCAGAAATGATTTTAAAAAATGCCGGAAATGTTATGCATCAGTGGTGTCCACAGCTCAGTGGTTAAGCTGAGCATGCCAGAGGTATGGGGTTACCGGTTCCATTCCCCGCGACGACCGCCATTCCTGCTATGGTGAGAGGCAGGCAATGTCATATGGCCTCAACTGCTGCTTGCATTGTAAAGCCAAAACCAAAAGATTGATCATCAGCTGAGTCAAGCATGATCGTGATCATGTTGCTAAAAGCGTGATCATTTTGCTAAATGATCACGCTTTGATCAATGCACCCTCATACTCAAAATGAGTCAAGCATGGCTAGGCTTTCACTGGGAAAGCCTAACCATGTCTACACTCCAGGTGCCATGTCTACACTCCATGTGACGTTTTTAGCTCCAATTTTACCTATTGTTGTTCAGTTTGTTGGAGCTGTGCTGCTCTGTTACATGCTCAAGTGGTGTTATCGATCATGTATGGTGTGGATCGCCTCCCAAATGCAATGGATTCGAGTGAGTGAAAATTGGCTTTCTCTCTCCCTGTCATATCCACCAGCAGTCTCAGTCAGATCAGGCATACTTTAACTTCGTGTCACTTCATGTATACACTCCTATCGCGTACTTTTAAATACCATTGCAGCGAGTGTTGTTGATTGTTTGAGGGTTGGTTGTTTGCATTGAGGGCCATTATTCATGGAGGTACCTGGGCAATACATGCGGGAAAGCTTTGCGTTTGAGTCAAAGCTGGGGGACTTACGCACGACTGACTTTCCAGTGGCGGACAGACTGACGTTCCAGCGGCGGACAGACTGACGTTCCAGTGGCGGACAGACTGACGTTCCAGTGGCGGACAGACTGACGTTCCAGTGGTGGTCACACTGACGTTCCAGTGGCGGACAGACTGACGTTCCAGTGGTGGTCACACTGACGTTCCAGTGGCGGACAGACTGACGTTCCAGTGGCGGACAGACTGACGTTCCAGTGGCGGACAGACTGACGTTCCAGTGGCGGACAGACTGACGTTCCAGTGGCGGACAGACTGACGTTCCAGTGGCGGACAGACTGACGTTCCAGCGGCGGACAGACTGACGTTCCCGTGGCGGACAGACTGACGTTCCAGTGGCGGACAGACTGACGTTCCAGTGGTGGTCACACTGACGTTCCAGTGGCGGACAGACTGACGTTCCAGTGGCGGACAGACTGACGTTCCAGTGGCGGACAGACTGACGTTCCAGTGGCGGACAGACTGACGTTCCAGTGGCGGACAGACTGACGTTCCAGTGGCGGACAGACTGACGTTCCAGTGGCGGACAGACTGACTTTCCAGTGACGGACAGACTGACGTTCCAGTGGCGGACAGACTGATCCAGCAGCTCAGTGCCCGCCAGTCAACCGAATGATTGCGTGTTCGCTCCCCGGTCGGCGTTCGGTCGACTTTTTTGCGGCAATGCTGCTGCGAGGGAAATGCATGCCCTTCCCGCCCGTTATGACAGACGGCGGGAGCGTGATCACCATCGCCAGTGGATCGTATCGCAAAGCCAATCTCTGCTTCCTGAGCCGCTCTCCACCAGTCGCCACCATCGACGCACCGTTCGCCCCCGCCAGGAGAACGCGCGCTCCATCTACGCGGCACGGAAGGCGCGCGACAGCGAGTCGGGCAAGGACGGGCTGGCCTACACGTGCCTGCTGAAGAACGAGCTGCTGGACGCCGGCATCGACGACCTGCGCACACAGGAGGACGACGCCAGCCGGCGCGTGCTGTCGCCGACACAGAGCCAGAACATGTTCCACGTGAGTGGGTGACGTGACGCCGGCGTGCGCCAGTCTCGCCGCCTCGGGCGCGGCTGGGTGGACGGCCGTGTCGTGGAGTTTTGTCGTACAAACATCCTCTCCATGAATTTGTCGTACCGTATTCTGGACGAAGAATTGAATGGTGGTGTTTGGCAATGACTATGGTGTGTCCTGTTGTACAGTGTGGTGTTCTGTAACACGATGTGCCCGTCTATGGTACAGTGTGGTGTTCTGTAGCACGACGTGACCGTCTATGGTACAGTGTGGTGTTCTGTAACACGACGTGGCCGTCTGTGGTACAGTGTGGTGTTCTGTATCACGACGTGCCGTATGTGGTACAGTGTGGTGTTCTGTATCACGACGTGCCGTATGTGGTACAGTGTGGTGTTCTGTAGCACGACGTGCCGTATGTGGTACAGTGTGGTGTTCTGTATCACGACGTGCCGTATGTGGTACAGTGTGGTGTTCTGTAGCACGACGTGCCGTATGTGGTACAGTGTGGTGTTCTGTATCACGACGTGCCGTATGTGGTACAGTGTGGTGTTCTGTATCACGACGTGCCGTATGTGGTACAGTGTGGTGTTCTGTATCACGACGTGCCGTATGTGGTACAGTGTGGTGTTCTGTATCACGACGTGCCGTATGTGGTACAGTGTGGTGTTCTGTATCACGACGTGCCGTATGTGGTACAGTGTGGTGTTCTGTATCACGACGTGCCGTATGTGGTACAGTGTGGTGTTCTGTATCACGACGTGCCGTATGTGGTACAGTGTGGTGTTCTGTATCACGACGTGCCGTATGTGGTACAGTGTGGTGTTCTGTAGCACGACGTGCCGTATGTGGTACAGTGTGGTGTTCTGTATCACGACGTGCCGTATGTGGTACAGTGCGGTGTTCTGTATCACGACGTGACCGTCTATGGTACAGTGTGGTGTTCTGTATCACGACGTGACCGTCTATGGTACAGTGTGGTGTTCTGTAGCACGACGTGACCGTCTATGGTACAGTGTGGTGTTCTGTAGCACGACGTGACCGTCTATGGTACAGTGTGGTGTTCTGTATCACGACGTGCCGTATGTGGTACAGTGTGGTGTTCTGTATCACGACGTTCCGTATGTGGTACAGTGTGGTGTTCTGTAGCACGACGTGCCCGTCTATGGTACAGTGTGGTGTTCTGTATCACGACGTGCGTATGTGGTACAGTGTTTGTGTTCTGTAGCACGACGTGACCGTCTATGGTACAGTGTGGTGTTCTGTATCACGACGTGCCGTATGTGGTACAGTGTGGTGTTCTGTAGCACGACGTGACCGTCTATGGTACAGTGTGGTGTTCTGTATCACGACGTGCGTATGTGGTACAGTGTTTGTGTTCTGTAGCACGACGTGACCGTCTATGGTACAGTGTGGTGTTCTGTATCACGACGTGCGTATGTGGTACAGTGTTTGTGTTCTGTAGCACGACGTGACCGTCTATGGTACAGTGTGGTGTTCTGTATCACGACGTGACCGTCTATGGTACAGTGTGGTGTTCTGTAACACGACGTGCCCGTCTGTGGTACAGTGTGGTGTTCTGTAACACGACGTGCTCGGCTATGGTGCAGTGTGGTGTTCTGTAACACGACGCGCCGTCTATGGTAGTGTGGTGTTTTGTCCTTCATCGAAGTAAGCAACGATGTTGATCATGTTATACTTTCAGACTCTCTGAGTAGTGTTCGTGCAATACACACGTTTTATCCGCATGACACTATCGTGCACGATGTTCTACTGCGCCTAACTAAGCTTAAGCGAGGAGGAAAAATGTAATACACTGTCGGATACCCAGTCGTATTGGAATAGCCGGAAATGAATTGGTTTACCAACAAGCGAAGCGTGCTGCATGGAGCCAATACACCCGTGTGCTTCCTCTCCCAACAGCGCATCTCAACCAGACAGCAATGTGTTTTTCCAGGAACAATGGCAACAACTTTGGGACTCAAATGGTGACAGTGTAAAATAATTGGTCATATGGCCTGGAAATTCACAGTTAATGGAATTGTGCTATTTCATCCTTCTCTTAGGTTTTTACCATTTTGCTACATGTGTGGGCAGACATTATACACACGACTGCTAAAAAATGTAAAATGCATGTGACTGAAGTGAAAGGCATTCCGCTTTTTTAATCCTTCAGTGACGATCCTTTATTTTCTTCCAATCTTTCACTATTCCCAAGCAACTTCTTTCTTCATCCACACAGTTAATGGTGAAGTAATTTTAGGACACTGAATGATGAAAACAAACTTAAAAACATCAAGCCAAGTCTGGCGTTGGGCGTCATCTTTTAGAGTTTCGCGAAAGGAGGAGGTGGTCTGGATGCCAGGATGCGCCAGGATGCCTATTGGACACACCCATACCACCCACGGCTTCATACTGCGGAATGGGGAGAGACCAATTTGTACCGGCTGTGATATTCCACTGACAGTGCAATATGTTCTTAAGGTGTGCCCTCGTTTCTCAGCCCAACGACGACGGTATTTAGGAAGAGGAGTGTCCATGATGACGATGGAAAACATTCCAGGTGATGGGTTACCTGTGGTCCAGAGTGGATGACTTCGAGTTTCTTCCAGAATGTGGTGGTCTGTATCACGACCTGCCCGTCTATGGTACAGTGTGGTGTTCTGTATCACGACCTGCCCGTCTATGGTACAGTGTGGTGTTCTGTATCACGACCTGCCCGTCTATGGTACAGTGTGGTGTTCTGTATCACGACCTGCCCGTCTATGGTACAGTGTGGTGTTCTGTATCACGACCTGCCCGTCTATGGTACAGTGTGGTGTTCTGTATCACGACCTGTCCATCTATGGTACAGTGTGGTGTTCTGTATCACGACCTGCCCGTCTATGGGACAGTGTGGTGTTCTGTATCACGACCTGCCCGTCTATGGTACAGTGTGGTGTTCTGTATCACGACCTGCCCGTCTATGGTACAGTGTGGTGTTCTGTATCACGACCTGCCCATCTATAGGACAGTGTGGTGCTCTGTATCACGACCTGCCCGTCTATGGTACAGTGTGGTGTTCTGTATCACGACCTGCCCGTCTATGGTACAGTGTGGCGTTCTGTATCACGACCTGCCCGTCTATGGTACAGTGTGGTGTTCTGTATCACGACCTGCCCATCTATGGGACAGTGTGGTGTTCTGTATCACGACCTGCCCGTCTATGGTACAGTGTGGTGTTCTGTATCACGACCTGCCCGTCTATGGTACAGTGTGGTGTTCTGTATCACGACCTGCCCATCTATAGGACAGTGTGGTGCTCTGTATCACGACCTGCCCGTCTATAGGACAGTGTGGCGTTCTGTATCACGACCTGCCCATCTATGGGACAGTGTGTTGTTCTGTATCACGACGTGCCGTATGTGGTACAGTGTGGTGTTCTGTATCACGACCTGCCCGTCTATGGTACGGTGTGGCGTTCTGTATCACGACCTGACCGTCTATGGTGCAGTGTGGCGTTCTGTATCACGACCTGCCCGTCTATGGGACAGTGTGTTGTTCTGTATCACGACCTGCCCATCTATGGTGCAGCGTGGTGTTCTGTATCACGACCTGACCGTCTATGGTACAGTGTGGTGTTCTGTATCACGACCTGCCCATCTATGGGACAGTGTGGTGTTCTGTATCACGACCTGCCCGTCTATGGTACAGTATGGTGTTCTGTATCACGACCTGCCCGTCTATGGTACGGTGTGGCGTTCTGTATCACGACCTGACCGTCTATGGTACAGTGTGGTGTTCTGTATCACGATGCGCTGTCTATGGTATAGTGTGGTGTTCTGTATCACGACGTGCCCATCTATGGTATAGTGTGGTGTTCTGTATCACGATGCTCCCGTATATGGTGCAGTGTGGTGTTATGTATCACGACCTGCCCGTCTATAATACAGTGTGTTGTTCTGTATCACGACCTGCCCGTCTATGGTACAGTGTGTTGTTCTGTATCACGACCTGCCCATCTATGGTACAGTGTGGTATTCTGTATCACGACCTGCCCATCTATGGGACAGTGTGGTGTTCTGTATCACGACCTGACCGCCCATGGTAAAGTGTGGTGTTCCGTATCACGATGCGCCGTCCATGGTATAGTGTGGTGTTCTGTATCACGACGTGCCCATCTATGGTATAGTGTGGTGTTCTGTATCACGACGTGCCCATCTGTGGTACAGTGTGGTGTTCTGTATCACGACGTGCCCATCTATGGTATAGTGTGGTGTTCTGTATCACGACGTGCCCATCTATGGTATAGTGTGGTGTTCTGTATCACGACGTGCCCATCTGTGGTACAGTGTGCCCTGTGGTGCAGTGTGGTGTTCCGTAACACGACGCGCCCGTCGGCGGTGCATTGTGTGTCGACGTGCCGTGGGCCGTCTGCGGTGCGTCGTGTCCCGTGTCCCTGTGGTGTAGGCTGCACGAGCAGGGCAGACGTCACCGGGGGCGCCGTACTCCGACAGTACCGATCCCGGCGGACCCAGCTGAGCGAGCCGTGCTCGCCGTACTCCATATCGCCGGTGAGCAGCCCCAGTCAGGCTCTGCTCCGCTCACCACGCAAGGCCGTCCGGAAAATATCCAAAGCGCCGTTCAAGGTGGGTACGCTTCTGTGCAGTCTAGTCTGCGAACAGCCTGGGTGATGCCTGAGAGTTGGGCGTATCATGACATTTTGACGGATAGTCGAATTCTGGATCATAACTGAGCTTTAGCTGATGCTCTTGTCGTCTTCGCTCAATGCAAGACATTTTACTGCCGCCCAATAGGCGTATGGCTGTTTTGTTTGAACGTCCCCACCATTTTGATGAGTATTCGAACTGATCCCGCATGATGAACCAGTGTTTGAGTGTGTTCCCGTTTCTCCTCGAATCCCAGGACCACTTTGTCCATACACGCACTGCTATGATGTCATAATATTCCATTATAATAGGCGGAATCAGGAACGTCAAGATCTATCTTCGCAGCCTATCTTATCCTCACAGTTCGAAACAAATGTGGAAACCAGCCAAGGAAAATATAATTGAATCGTGACGTTATCTTCATCTCAAAACCTTCATCCGATGCCACTCTTGGCAAGATATACGTTGAGACCCTTTGAAAGATGCTAAGGTTGTTCCTCAAGTGTGCTTTAATTTTGCACTGGGATGCGAAGTTCCGGAAATATACCTTGCCGCTATTAGCTGTAGCTGGAACTACCCTTGTTCGAAAGCTTGTTTTCACCACGCAAGCCATGCAAAAGTTTCAGCAGTTATTTGGGGGCTTTAGGGCGTACCGACTGCATTGGCCATATAGTTCAGCAGTTATTGTCAATGTAGTTAATATAGAGCACGTGGACGGACATATTCCGGTAAAGCAGATCTCCTAAATATATCGTATAATACCTGCAAAACCACACCCTTGGACCCCATCTCACTCATCCTGCTTCCGCAACCGCTCTTGGTGGACAAATAATGTCTAGGCTTTCAGATACTCTACACACTAGCCTTATATTGTGTGCTACAATGTTTCCCAGTCATATATCCAGTCAATTGAAAGAACCCGAAGAAAGTAATTTTTATCGGTTTGTTCTCTCAACTAATTAACTAGACCCTTTCCTCTTGACTAAAGAATGTTTTAGACTCTCTAAGGTGGTTCCCATGATTGTTTATGCAACTATGTAATAGTAATCCTGAGGATCACAAAGTGCATGAATTCTGGCAGTAAACCTCTTATATTTATTTCCCATCCTGGATGCGCCTCTGGTAAGCACGAATAATACAACCTCTGAAATCGTCTAGTCGATAGGCTTTTAACATTGACTGCTAATTTGTTTTTTAAATGGTCGAGTATTTTCGATTTTCTAGACGTCAGAAGCCACTCATGTTACTACGTGACAGAAAATGGCAACATCTTCTCGAACATTACTCTGAATTTCGGGGACGGGAAGCCTAGGGGTAAGTTGCTTGTCTCACGATCGAAAGGTTGGGGGCTCGAGTCTCACCTGTCGCTACTCTTCGCCCGCGACCAATCGGCGTGAGAGATCGGCGACGCTGCATGACTCAGCGGTCGATGTGTCGTAAAACCAATAACTAACTAACTTCGAATCTCACTCCTGGAACCGCCCCAAAGCGAAATGGAAATTGACAAAATGCTGGTACCCCTTGTAGAAAAGGCTGTCACGAAAAGCCACAAGTATGAGGATAATCGTTCTAACATTCGGAAGCTGCCTGGAGATGATGGAGGTACCGCCCTCCAGTTATAGGATTAGCATCCAGGCTTATGCAGTTTTGAAGGGGATGTCACATTCTTGACTTCTCGCCCGGTGGAACATTTCTTGAATGGTGGCAAATATTATCTTAGAGGCACATATGATTGAATTAGTTTTGGGAAGTATTAATCCAAGTTCCTGCTCTTACTTACCCTGACAGTAGTGCAGTTTTCATCGGAAGAGGACAGTCCAATCTGAAGGAACCTCATTGGTTCTATTGAAGACGTGGTGTGGCAGAGCATTTTGAGAACTCTGGCTTCATATCGAAATACTTACGGAGGGCAAATTCCTTGAGGAAGTGAATGTTTGTACCGCGGGTTGCCTGGCTCTGGGCGTTTGCCGAGTTGTTCGCCAGCTGGTGGGTGTTTCGTCAGTCGACCGCCAATCGTTGCGCGTCCGTCCAGCTGTCTGTGCAGGTGATGAGTGTTGGGAACGCCGCCGACCAGGCGCTGTTTGTTTGTTTATTGGGTGGTTCACGATGCGCTTTTTGCACATTCACGGCTAATTGCGCCGCCCACACTGTTTCGCCGGTGGGCCACAGGGTTGGGAAATGTTCAGAGCGGCGCTGATGTCGAGCCCGGGACCTCTGGTACCCAGAGCCCAACACTTAGTCACTCGGCCATCCCGACCCGACCAGGTGCTCGACGCACCCGAGCTGCAGGACGACTTCTACCTGAACCTGGTCGACTGGTCGGCGCTGAACGTGGTGTGCGTGGGCCTGGGCCACTGCGTCTACCTGTGGTCGGCGCACACCTCGCAGGTGACGCGACTCTGCGACCTGGCCGCCGACGGCGACTCGGTCACCTCCGTCTCCTGGAACGAGCGGGTGAGCGGCAGCTGGGAGCGAGCGCGCGAGAGCCGACGAGGGTCAGTGAGCGGGTGAGCCTGTCTGTGTGGTGAGCGTTCACGCTGCCCTTACCCTGTACCGGTCTGCGGCAGGGGTTGATGCTGTCCCTATCATGTACCGATGTGTGGCTGGGGTTGGTGCCGTCGTTACCCTCTACCAGTTGGGCGCTACATAACCAAAGTAGTCGATGCGCCCTAAAGCCCAAATAACTAACTACCCTGTACCGGTCAGTGGCAAGGGTTGGTGCTGTCCATACCATGTACCAGTCTGCGGCAGGGGTTGGTGCCGTCGTTACCCTGTACCGGTTGGGCGCTACATGACCAAAGTAGTCGATACGCCCTAAAGCCCAAATAACTAACTACCCTATACCGGTCTGCGGCAAGGGTTGGTGCTGTCCCTACCATGTACCAGTCTGCGGCAGGGGCTGGTGCTGTCCTTACCCTGTACCGGTCTGTGGGAGGGGTTGTTGCTGTCCTTACCATGTACCGGTCTGCGGCAAGGATTAGCGACGCTCTGCGATATCGGATGCGTCACAACCTGACCCGACCGCTCTTCCAACAAACACCTCCACACTCCAGCGTTCGCCTCGCCGACCCGACTGACCCGCGCGTCGCTCCGACAGGGCAACCTTATCTCGGTGGGCACCAACAAGGGCTACGTGCAGGTGTGGGACGTGGCGCAGGCCAAGCGGCTCAACCAGCTGGCGGGCCACACGGCGCGCGTGGGCGCGCTCGCCTGGAACGGCGACAGCCTGTGCTCGGGCAGCCGCGACCGCGTCATCCTGCAGCGCGACGTGCGGCTGCCCAGCGCCGTGCCCGAGCGCAAGATGACCGGCCACCGCCAGGAGGTGGGTGGTGCTGCTGCTGCCCGGAGGCGGGCTGGGGCGGCGACCGTGGTGGGTAACGGGCGGCGTGGCGAGCGGGGGTAAGGAGTTGGGCGCAGCGGCAGCAGGGTCTGGACAGCAGCAGAAGTTGTGATCCGAGCTGAAGTGGTGAATTCCGCAGCATCTGCTGTCCGTCCGATTGCTACCCGGGAAGGTATGTTTAGTCTCTCATAATTAGAGCTGGTGGGGGACCCCGAAGCAGCAGGCCTCTCAGTTCTTGTGGTGCGAGGTTGCAGCTGACAGTGAGGTGTATAGTGTCATAACTGGTTTGGCAATTGGCAATTTTGGGGCTGACTTCTACGCAGTTCAGGGATAATTTAACGTTACTGGACGATGAGGTATGGTGTCAGCGATGAGTATGGCTGCGCCCAACTTCTGAAGTGTACCATTCAGGTTGTCGACATGCGAGATGTAATTTTGGGAATTCTGTTCCAAATTGAGCCTGAGTCTCGAAAGTGTGTTTCTTGCAGTGCAACTAGTAATAGTTTGTGTCGCAGGAATTCTGATTTAAACGCTATGAACTTCTATGGAAGGCAACCACTGTAGAAAACGTTCCATTCCCGAACTCATTCAGTGTCTGCTCTTATGCTGGGGTGGTTTCGGTGTCGTGTTGTGGGGGGGGGAGTTTGATCCAGTGGACGGAGAGGGTGTGCGTGGTGACGAAGGCAGAAGTGCAGACTGGATTTGGACGCATGTCTTCTGAGTGGTGATGGGGTGGCGTAGTGGCGGGATTTGCGCTTAATTGGTAAGTTGGGATGCTGCGGTTGTGCGAGCCTTGCGTATTAGCTCACGCTAATATGTGGCCAGCAGACGTGGCGCAGTTGTGGCATGCTATGTCAGCTATGTAAAGGTTATGTGTAGATCGTGACGTAATCGTGAGTTATGTGCAGCTAGTGTGTATGGAATGTGCATGGTCTCTAATTAATGCAGAACTGTTTTGAGGAAGGACGTTTATGGTTGAAGCTGCCATTGCTGTTGGTGCTGTAACAAATCACAGCTGATCCGGGGAATTTTGATGCGACACGGATGAATATGTTGTGGAGGGTAAAACGTATTCTCCAGAGCTCCCGCTACTGCTGTTTGTGTGTGGGTGGCATTTTGACAACGACTGCAAGGAAGTTCAGCCGTCAGACAAAACAGGACACGAACGCTTTTGCATCACCGATTATAATAAGGCAGAGGCGCTTTGTCGCCAAATGGCTAGCTATAATAAAATTGAATGCGATACGTTACAATTACAGTATTAGTGGTTTAAATACTGATGCTACCGACTAGTATGAAACCGGAATAAAGCTAAGACATTAGCACAGTCTTCATACCGGTCTAGACCTTCAATAATCAGTGCTGGTGGACGTGTCTATAGCAGCGCCCCCATGCAAGGGGATGTAGCGCAGTGGTAGCGCGTTCGCTTTGCATGTGAAAGGTCCCGGGTTCGATCCCCGGCATCTCCAAGGCCCCGATTTTTTTCTAACGGACTCTTCCATTAATGCGACAGCGTGTGCATACGGGCGCTGATGTGTGACGGTAGGTATGGTCAGACCATCTTCGTACGGTCCGGGCGGACGACACTCGTGTGTGACGGTGTCAGGTATAACCAGGCCACCCTCTTGCGGTGCTGACGAGCGCTAATGTGTCGGAAGGTGTGCGGTCTCAAGTGGTCTCCCGACAACCAGTGTCTCGCCTCCGGCGGCAACGACAACAAGCTGTACGTGTGGAACATGCACTCCACCACGCCCGTGCAGACCTACACGGAACACATCGCCGCCGTCAAAGGTGAGCGGCGAGCCGCAGCCGGCCAGTCGGCAAACAGTAAACACCTGACGGCCTGCTGTCTGATGCTACGTGGCCGCTGTAGTCGATGCGCCCTAAAGCCTTGCTGCCTGATCAGCCATTCGTCCAGCATGTCCTGGTGTTTATTCTTCGAACTTGGAGGCCGCGGTAGCTCGGTCAGTATGGTTGGACACTTGATTGTATTGGTCGTGATATCGTAGGTTCGAATCCCACGATCGGCGATGCTATACGGAGAGACAACTGCAGTGACGTTGTCCTCCATTCATCGTCCTGACAGCGAAATCGTCCTACGCTTTAGGCCAACGTTCCAGGTAGCGAGGGAGCGAAGTAATATTGACGCTTTCCGAGAATACCCAGAGGGTTTATGGTTAAGATTATCGAGAAGTTGAGGGTGATTCATCATTCTCGTCATTCTCCTTCCTGCACGATGTTATCAGCTACTTCTGGTATAAACTGTGTCAAGCTTCCAGCGATATGGATCGAGCAGAAGTATTGGTGGGCTTTAATGAACTTTAGACGCCTAAGTATGGTTCTGTCAGCACGATGAAATGTCTCCAATAGGTACTTCGAAGCCGTTGTGACCAGCTAGCCTGCCCCCTGCAACGTGGTAACTCAATGATAAACTGTTCGTGAAATAGGGTGGAATATACCACCTACTGAGCAGCGTGGAGACATCCTTCCCAAAGAAATGTCTGCATCATGCTTCTTATTGTGTTTATGGTGTTCCCATGTCTGGGTTTCTAACGGTGGTTTGTGTGTAAGTAGCATGCTTATGCTCGCCATTACATATTATGATACATAAACATCTTGTACCTAACGTGATTTCAAGTAGAGATTACTCATGATATGGTCTACTGTTCAATCCAATTCAATTCAATTCAATTTGTTGATAGTATGTCATTCTCATCATTCTCATTAACAGAACTATCCCTATATTAAGAATTTCCGAAGATAAACAAAAAATGTACATATGAGCAGGCCATGGGGTCAAAATTGAGTTTCAAGGACTTTAAGGATATTCTAAACGACATCGTTTCCATGGGGAATTTCGATATCTTAGTTGAGTCGTTTCGACATCTCACGCCATACGAAAAACCAATATGTTAACGCTGTAGTAACTACATGCACTGGACTGGGATGAGGGAGAGGTGTGCCTCTAAACTTGATATAATTGTAAAACAAGCTGCGCTGGAATTTCATGGAATATAGCCACTAAGAATGCAACACAACACAATACTCAAAATCCGAAAGGGAATAATGTCAAATAGTAGGTATGCTTCTAAGTGAAAACAAAATCGGGACTAGACGCCGTGCAACATGTGTTGCTTGCACGCCGCTCCCAGGTCGGACGCGGCGCCGACGCTCTCCCCACCCCCCGCCTGCTCCCACCGAATACGTCGGATCGAGTGTCTGATTCCGTATGTGTCAGCGAGTGAGTGTGGAGCGGCTTGGATCTTATCTGCAACCATCGCGATTGGTCGCTCCTATTCGAAAGCCTCGTCGGCCTCGGCGACGACGGACCTGGTGAGGGAGCGAGACTGCTGCCACTACATCCTTGCATGGCTCTTTCACCGTTTCACTGATATCTGCCTGTATTCTGAATGTTCGTGTACTACTGTTGGCACGAATCATCCTAAGCTGTCAATCTAACATTGTTATGGGGCTGTATGACCGAAGCAGTCGAAGCGCCCCTAAGCCCAAATAATCAATCAATCCTTGCATGGCTACTACCCTCGTCTGCATCATCACCACGCTGTCATCTCATGTGACCTGCTACGCTTACTCGTCCTCCCCGCTGCTTTGCATGACCTGGTGGGCATTGTCATGCCCGTGTATGGTCCGCTGGAGTCGGCCGGCCGTCAGCGCAGGAGCTGTGGCGGTCCAGACGACCTTGAGGTCGGCCGTGGCCGGTCACCGCTGACCAAGTGATGACCTCGGGCGGGACCGTCCGGAGCGTGCACCCAGGCAGGACTAGGACCAGGCCAGGCGTGGCAGACGCGCGCTTGGAGCCCGGCGCCGCGGGAGCAGAGGGGCGCATCGGTGGGATTGTCGTGCGAGAGGCAAGTCTGTTCTATTGATTGGCCATACAAACCCGTCATTGTGGACCGTGTCCTGATGACACGGACCTGTCATCGAGCCTGAAACCGAAATTGCTCGAATGGACAAGTTTAACTTAATGAGTATTTCGTTCAAGGAAAAAAACGTATGCAATATTTCCTATACAAAACTGAAGTATTTTGCTCATCAGAGTTATATTTCCTACCAAATGAAATTATTTCAGTTCAGTGTTGTCTTCGATTAAAAAACCTCCTCGTGGTGATGACGTCAGATATGGGGTTCCTCGACGCAGTCAAGTCAGAGACGCGCAGTGAAGTCTGGATCGGGTATTTCTTGGCGACATTTTTCAACCGAGTCGCGTCATAGAAAACAAGGTGAGTGGCTGTGGCACTAAGCTGGACAATTTTCAAGAAAATATGAACCTCTCAAGGGTGAATAATATATTATGGTGGTAATGAAACAGCTAACCTTTTCCTTTCAAGTCCAGGGCATCTTGGTGTCGTGTGAACACACGGCAAACGCTTGTACAATGTTTTTGAGTATAATGTGTGAATTAATGGGAAGGGCCATGGCGTAGATATTATGTGCTTTAGCTGGACACCATGGCTTCCCCTCCAGTGAAAGAGAAGCTTTTCATGCATTCAAATTTCTTTTATATTTTTACTCCACAGTGGGATAACTGACATCTCATGGTAGGTAATGGTGCACTGTAAGCTGTACCCCAATGTTATAATACCTTAATAATTGATTGATGTATCATGACAAGCTTAGTTTATTTATTGAGCATTAATATATCATTACATGCTCGTTCAGATACCTACATGAGGAAATAGGAGAATGGGGGATCTGAACATGTTTCATTTCCCCAGCACCTACATTTGGATATCTCCCATGTCATGTCCAATGCATAAATAACAAAAGGATGGCAACATTCAAACACCATGTGCCTTTCTCTGCTGAAATATGAAGGTATCATTGCTTTGCCCTACAAATTATTTGCATACTGAGCTATCGAAGTCTGCGGGTGCCATTTTAGGCTAACAAGAGTAGTTAAGTTAGGAAAGCTATAAAAAGTGAACTCCAATATAAAAAATTCATGGGTATTTTGTATTAGTCACCAATAACTCGCACCATAGCAGCTACAGTGAAGCAATCCTGCACCACATTTTTATGTTCGGGATATGGCACACCGCTACAAAATAGTAATTGTTTTAAAGTTCCTCTTTGCAAGTCTTTTGATGATTTGTATCCAGAGGAACTATTTGAATATGGATAGCTTGTTCATTTTTGTTTTCAGTAAACAGTACAATTACTGGTTCGGCCATACAGGAGCAGCAGTAGAGGTATTTGTTGCATGTATTAGATGTTTGGAGCCCGTCCCCTCTTCCCCTAGTGGCACAGGTTTTCAGGTTCATTCGGTTGGTGCATAGCATGCCAGGTATGTTGTGGAATTTTAATGGGCTTTCTTGCAAGATGTCAATTGTGCTTGTGTAGCTGTCAATGCAATAAATTATGAATAGGTGTAGGAAGACGTGACAATCTTAACAGGTGTAGGATTGTGTGATCAATCACACTTCGATGTAGATTCAGACTACAAAGCATGACAAACTGCTTGATGAAGCACACCAGCCTCATAAATATTCAGACCCAAATGTACCAGGTCAAAGATTGGCTTCAGGGAGATGAAATGCATGCACCTATTGGAATATAACTTGAGGTAAGAAAATCAAGAGGCCATAGGCAAGTGCCTTTTCTACATTACCACGGCGATCAGAGGACCATCTCGGCGCGCAGCATCGCTCCACAGCTTCCTCATCCTACCTGAACTCGGAGGGCCGATAAATATCCTGTCTGGCTTGCTAAACGTATTTTTCACCTTGACACAAAGCAATTATAATGGGGCATTTTCTGCGATCCATTTCACCTGGCAATGGAATGCCATTTAAGCTAAAACAGTCATGATCAGTTCAAACTCGGCAGCGTCCTATACGCAAAATGGAACGCCGGCAGGCGACCTTCGCTACCGACAACGGACATGACGCCACACGTATTTTGACCAATCACAAAGCGAGGAATTCTTAAGTGATTTTTTTAAGTTATATAAGTGCTTTAAGGACTTTTTAAAATAAATGAATGCCACCATCGTGTTTAGAATTAAAAATCACCAGTGCAGATTGAAAAAGATTCGCGAGACCTGGCTTAAGCCTGCCACACCAAACAGTCTGCTGGTTCTGTCGGGCTATCAACTCTATCGAGTGGACCGGGCGGACAATCGTGGCTTCGGTGGTGTGGCTGTGGCAGCCAGGGACGGTATAAGGGTGACTCCACTCAGTGACTGTGCCACCACGACCCGGGGACGAGTAGCCTAGGGGTAAGTTGCTCGTCTCACAATCGCAAGGTTGTGGGTTCGAGTCTCACGTCTCGCTACTCTTCGCCCGCGACCAATCGGCGTGAGAGATTGGCGATGCTGCATGACTCAACGGTCGATGTGTCGTAAAAAACAATGACCAACCAACCAACCACCACGACCCAACAGCAGGCTCGAGTCAT
Source organism: Imbricaverruca yamaguchii (assembly GCA_034440575.1). NCBI lineage: Eukaryota > Metazoa > Arthropoda > Thecostraca > Neoverrucidae > Imbricaverruca > Imbricaverruca yamaguchii. The sequence continues at coordinate 887,138 of JAOTOL010001613.1, read as the reverse complement.
TGTGGACCGTGGTCAAGCCGGATGGCAAGCGGAAGTTCATCCTCGGCACAGTCTACCGCTCTCCCTGACGCAATGTTGCAGACTTAAAGGCTGACTTCTCCAATCTAGAGTCCCAATACGAACGACTTTGCATTGATTACCCTTTGTGTAAAGTGATCATATGCGGCAGACCTAAATTGCGATTTTACAAAGCCTGATTGTGACCTTGCGAAAAAATATGTTAAACAATGTGTTTTTGTCTGAATACTCGCTGTATCAGTTTGTAACTACACCTACGTATTCAAGCGGTTCCATACTGGATGTTTTCATAGCGAATGGTCGTCTTCTTGTTACACGCTGTGGTTCGCGATTTTGCCATTTTAGCCCGCACAAATTTGTTCGCGTTTTATTGATGTTCCTCGCTGCCGTTCTGCGTGTCGCACCATGCAATCTCGTAACTTGTGCCGGATTGACCAGGCTGCTTTATATCGTGACCTGATGTGTGTGGATTGGTGGAGAGTGTTTTATTTATAGACGGTCTCGTTAAGGTGGAACGCATTCCTGTGTTGCTTTTTACCGATTTTTGATCGGCACGCTCCAGTTAAGTCGATGCGCATTCGAAACCCTAGCGCCCCAGCGTTGTCTGACAGAACCAGAGATCTCATGGCCCACCGCCGGGAGCGCTGCGTTACCCAGGTCACGGCTCTGCTGTATACAGCGAGCTCAACAGACAGGTACGCTCTGCCATTCGACGCGGCACCCTTGACGATGTTCAGAGGCGTATCCAGGAGAGCGGACGAGGGGGCATATGGCGGTGCATTCGGTCCACCGTGGGCGATCCCAAGTGCCATTGTAAAGCTCATGACGCTACGCCTGACCAGCTAAACGATTGTTTTGTTGCCGTTGGACCACGCATTGTCGCCGAGGTCGCTGGTCAGGATGCCTCCCCGGGCCTGGCCTGTCGTTTGCAGCGAATGGGTGTATGTGCTTTCAGCCTTGTACCACTGTCCCTATCCGAGCTGCGCGCCATCGTGTTCAGCATGAACAGCTCATCCGCCTGCGGGGCGGACGGCATCAGCGTGGGTATGATCCGGCTGAGTTTTGACGTCATTGGCAGTGTGCTTATGCATTTGGTCAACTCCAGCCTCACCACTGCTGACGTCCTCATCTCCTAGAAGCACTCCACAGTTTATCCCATCTTTAAATCCGGTGACCCTACCAGCCCACTACCGGGATCATGTGTCGCCAACGTTGAAAGAACTAGGATGGCTGAAATTGGACGACTTCATATCCGAGGCAGATGCTCACTCAGTTTTTAAAATTATGAACGAGTTCACTGGCTCAGAACTCATTCGCGGTCAACTTAACTGTCGCTCAACTGTGTCGCAACGGAGTACCAGAGCCACGGCTAACGGTGAGCTCCAGGTACCACGATGCCGCACAGAATTCGCGCGCCGCTCCGTCATACCGAGAGCTTGCCGAGTGTGGAAAAATCTGCCTCCAAATGTGAGGAATTCGTGCGGCTACAGTGTTTTCAGGCGGAGGCTTTCGGTCATGCTGCGCATGTCCAGGCTCTAATTTTCGTGTATGCTCTAATTTCTATTGTTTCCGTGTTATGAGTGTATGGTCGTGACGATGGTTTGTGCGGCACATTGGTGCACCTGTGACTGAAAAACTGCTGGGGAGGATCCAAAAATACATTACATTGCATTACATTACCTCCTCTCTCCTATCCAGCATGGTTTCCGCCCCCGTCGCCCAACTAAGTCCTCACTGGTCCATATCCAACCAGATCCTATCGGCCAATGATCGCGGTGAGATGTCCCTCCTTTTCTTCCTGGACTTGCAAATGCTTGGATGTGATAGACCATTCAAAACTCTCCACCAAATTAAGCCAGCACGGTATTGACACTTCATGGTTCTCGACCTATCTGAAAGACCACACCCAGAGTGTCAGCCTCATTGACAGTCTGAGTCGCAGCTTAAATTATGTTCCACTTCCAAACAACATCGGAGTTTTTCCATGCTCATCGCTTGGTCCTTTGCTCTCCTGCGTCTTCGCCAATGACCTGTCTGTTCGCTGAAGGCTTGGTATTCGTTCAGTATGTAGATTACACACACATTTTGGTCACCGGAAACAAAACTCGCATCCGGTGTCGCTACTAAGTTGGAACACGTCCTGACCTCCCTGGACGTTTGGTTCTGCGGTAACGGTCTAAAAGTAAATGCGAAGAAAAACCCAACTTATGGTCTTTGGCAGCGAACAAAATGTACGCAATCTCCCCAACTTACTGGATCGCTTCGCAATCAACAATTGCTCCCAGTTTCGGAAGGAAAAAATATAGGGCTCACTTTTGATCGCACAATCAGCTGGGACCCGCATGTTTCCACCATTACCAGCCGATGTTTCGGAACTTGGGCCGGTCTATCACATATTATGGGCCACCTACTACCATCTGTCATCTCGGTGCTCGTGAATGCCTTGGTGCTCTTTCAGATCCGGTTCTGCATTTCGGTGTACAGAAATAGTACCCAAAAGATTATGTCTCGGATTAGAACAATTATCAACTTTGGACCAAGTCATTTTCGGACTATATATATTTGACCGTGTCACGGATCTGTTGGAGCGTCTTGGCTGGATGAGCGCTGAGAACCTGGCCTCAAACCACACGTTGTGCCTACTCCACAAGTAGAAGTAGAAGGTAGACATTTTTGTTCCGGATATGGGTCATTTCACCTTTTTATGTAATATGATCAAATTCTGTGAGAAAAAAGTGCAATTTTTTATCTGCGAAACCCGACAATTTTCCGTTTAGCATGCGCCCTGGAGGGCCTCTGAAAATTACGCGCACTAGAGGGGGTGGATTCCGCCCCCCTAAGACATCGGCTCCTATTAAGGCTAGAGCAACGAAATTCGCAGGGTGGATGGGCACGATAGTGAACTCTGTTGTGTGCAAATTTCATGACCTTAGGTCAATATCTTCAAGTTCAAATGAGGTCAAAATAGCAAAACATTCTGGTTTTGCGTGGCTTGTCATTGTAATGGATCCCTATGATCGTGTTTAAATGCTCCAAAATTGGCATTGATGATGTTTTGGACATTATTAATGTGCAATACAGATGCTAGACCCGGTATTTGACCTCAGGTCACCTATATAGCAGCACATTATTAGATCATTACTTGCTCTAGTTACCGGAACCGGGCTGTCCGCCGGACTGCTCCGTTTGGTGGCTCGGCACAATCGGCTTCTAAAAGGGGTAAAATACATTAATACAGCATGGAAACGCTTAGGCACACAGTGACGGACAGTATATTTCCGCACGTGTAGGGAATAACATGCAAAGTGACATCAATCGCATGACAGTCATTTGAATTTATGACAACATTCCAGTTGATCGAGTTTGGTTCCATTAGCCTGTTATGAACTTGACCTGACTTGACCTCAGCAACCTAACATGACTTTTAAATTATATAACATAACAATATGCATCAAACAGGTCGCCAGTGTTGTCAAGAACACTTCCCTGTTGCCAATATACGGGAAGCGCATCAGCGCCGACGTTTGTGGCCTAGCGCTGCGAGTTTATTTGTACTTTAACGGCCCCTAACTTGAAAACTTCTTGGCCGATTTTCATTTTTCTTCCTGTAAGCAATGTGCCGGTCATTGCTAGGCAGGTATGCAAAAAATGGCGTACATCGGCGGGCACAATATTGAGTTATGTACGAAAAATCGGAGGGGTGGGCGGATTTTGCCTTCCCCCTCCAGGGCGTGTGTTATCCTGTCATGAACTTGACCTGACTTGACCTCGGTGACCTGATATGACTTAGAAACAATGTAGCATTACACTATACATCAAACGTGTCGCTAGTGTTGCCAAGAACACTTCCTTTTTGCCAATGTACGAGAAGCGCACCAGCGCCGATATTTATGGTTTGACGCTAATATATATATATGTATATATAATGTATATATATTTATAATAAAGTATATATATATATATATATTTTAACGACCCCTCACTCGAAAAATTTTCGGTCGATTTCCGTTTTTCTTACTTTAACCAACGCGGTTGTCATTTCTAAGCAGGTACACAAACAGTGGTAAAATCTGGAGTTATCTTCGAAAAACCGGAGGGGTGGGCATATTTCGCCCCCATTCTGGGCGCGTGCTAACCGTAAATAAGCCCCTCCAATAATTCGGCCAAAATTCGGATCTCAGTTTTGGTGCTAGAGAACTGATTTGTGGTTTCTTGAAAACGCAGACCACAAATTTGGTCTCAAAATGTGCTTAATTTTGAAATCTCTCAAAAATGGCGGATGAAACGGATGTGTATATATATATATATATATATATATATAGCGGATATATTTTTAGGTGGTGTCTGCCGCTTTTTAATCGACGTCGGTTTCGGAATGCGTGGAGGCCGTGCATCGCCACGCGCCTGGCGGTTCCCCTAAGCAGGCGAAGGAGACGTGCCTTCGTGCTTGCCCTCCACGAACTGTGATGTTCGGCCTTCGGGATCGAGTTCGTTACGACGCACAAAGTCATCGCGGACAGGTTGCGGAGGGAACTCGTTGTGCACTTCAACGTGGACAAGCAGCGTAAGGACGACACTGTCAGTCTCAGTGCTCGCGTATGCGAGTGGCGGCACAGCCACAACATCCTCTTCAATGCTTTCCGCACTGATGTCGACCAGAAGAACTTCGCGCATGACGAGCGCGTCTACTTTGCCAACCAGCAGCTGCCGCATCGGCCGGGGTGCGTCACGGACAAGGTCAACGACGAGTATACCACGCCTCTGGTTGTCCGCAAGGACACGATGGCGTCCGCAGACGCCGCCACCAACACTCGGGACGAGGAGCGACTGCTCCGGTCGGGTTTCGCGCGCGACGAAGTATCGCGTGCGACTCGGACGGAGGCCGCTGACATGGCGCAGTCGTCACGATCGCCAATTTGCGTCGGGTTGCGCAACTGCACTGACAGGAGCAAGACCGCCATCGCCGTCGTGTCGTCGAGGTGCGGCGTTTCCTTGCCGGAGGCCCGTGTGGCGATGCAGGCGACATGCGAACACATGCACCACCTGGCCAAGCCGAGCTCCGCCGACGACGAATCTCTTCCTTCGAAGAAAGCGCTGTGCCAGCCGCCGGTGTCTGCGGACGAGTACAAGTCCGTCCTTCCGTCCGCACGGACTGCGATCGAGTTCAAGCTGTCACAGGCGATGCAGGAAGAGGCGAACGCAACTCAAGCTCTGTGTACGCTGCCTGACGACGTTCGCGCGACCGTCCACCATGGCACGACCTCGCGCAACAACATCGACGGCGAGTGGCCTTCGCTCATTTTCGTGTTCAGCGACGTCCGACGCTTCCGTCTACGTTAGCTCTTCTTTGCTTGCCAGGACCACCCTAACATCGTCCGCTTGTTCGTGGAGTCATTCGATCGACTCGCCGCAGCAGCGTCGACGAGCACCACCGAAGTCGTCACTGCGCAGTCACTGTGGCGCCGCGTGTCGAATGTGATGACCGACGCCGCGAGTAAGAACCTCGCGTTCGAGAAGGTGTCGATAGCACTTCAGACCGATCACGTGCCGCACCACTTGCTGTGCAAGGCATACACCGTGGAGGCCCTTGATGTCTCGAATCTGCGCGTGCTCTCGTCGCTGGAGCAGCAAGGCAAGTTGCGGCAGAACTTTTTGTGGCCATCAACCCCGCGTTGCGATCGTTCTTCCGCGGCTGTCCGGCAGCCGTCTCGGGCATCGTGGCGCTGCTCAAGCTGATCACGCACGACAAGAGCGCCGCGTCGACCTCACTCACCGACGAATTCGACCTCCTCTGCGAGTCGGAGGGCATGATCAAACACGTGGTGCTCTCCCACGAGCGGCGCTTCACGAAGCCCTGCTACGCGTCTGCGTCGCTGGTGCACGCAATGTCACTGCTGCGCAGGTTGGTCGCAGAAACGGGTCGCAAGAACCTCGAGACTGAGCTGCGCGTACTGGCATACTTCACCCAAATAGTGACGCTGTCCCTGCTCAACTGCATCGAGCAGTGCTCGCAGGTTTATCTGCTCAAGCTCCTGCCGCAGCTGCACGTCGACGTCGCCCAAGGCACGATGGACACACCGCAACAGTGGCGCGTCACGTACCACCACGTGGCGGTGGCGCCGCCGTTGACCGCCCTGGAGCACCAAGTGCTCAAGCAGATGTGCGCCGACGCCAGTCGGACTGTGAAGCTGCAGTGCGGCCGCGAGTGCGACTTTGCAGCCGACGACGCGGCGCCGCCGCGTGCTGCACAGCTCCACTCCGCTGCCATAGCTGGAGTTGGTGAAGATGCCAACACACAACATCGACGCCGAGCGCGACTTAGCGAAGTTCAGCCACCTCGTAGTGGTTGCAAAGTTCCTCAACAAGAACTCGGCGAAGGGTATTCGGACAGATATGACACTGCACCAGTCAGAGGTCCAGACCGTCGACCGCGCCACTATCGCCATCAAGTCGGTACTTGCCAAGCGCGAGTGAGGGACAGCCGAGCAGCGTGCACTCCTGCGCAAGCGGCTGCAGCGCAAGCTGGCCACCAGCCAGTATCAGCGCGACTACGTGCGCCGCCTCTGTATTGAGTGCAAGCGCTGGGGCGGCCCGTGGTCATCGATTGACGAGCTGTTGGTGGCTCTTCGCGGCAACCTGAACATTGACGAGCGGCTCGTTCGGACCGAGCTCTCTTTCTACAAACATTTCCACTCGTCAGACGTCGCGGCGCGACCGGAGCTGTTCAAGTTCGTGCGAGTGTCGAACGCCGAGCGATTCGAGAACTTGTGCGTGTTGCTGAGCGACGACACACACGAGGCGAGTGACGCCACGTCGATCGCGAACTTGCCGACGAATGTTGAGCTGGCTGTGACGCTGCGTCCGCCGGAATGCTGAGCTGGCTGTGACGCTGCGTCCGCCGGAATGCTGAGCTGGCTGTGATGCTGCGTCCGCCGGGGTGCTGAGCTGACTGCGACGCTGCGTCCGCCAGGATGCTGAGCTGACTGCGACGCTGCGTCCGCCGGGAGAGACTACGGCAGCCGGAGACGGCGACCGCGCTGACGCTGCGACCGGCACGTCCGCGCCTGAGCTGATGGTGCTGTCGGTCGTGATGTGAGAGATGGCGGCAGACTGCGTCGCTTGGTTCCTGTGCTACCCGAAGGAGGTCCGCGAGGATAGGAACATTGTCGCCGAGCACTTCGAACGGGTGTACAGGAAGTCCGACAAACTGCGGCGGCATCCGGTCGTTCATGACGTCCAAGTCCCCGGACCGGGGCAGCTCGTCCAGTGCTCAGTTGAGGGCGAGTAGTCGTGCGCCGATGCTGGAGCAATTCTGTTCACCGCGACGAACTGCGGGTCTATCACCAACGTTTTCACCACCAGTCTTGAAAATGTGACCCTAGAGAATGAATTGTGATGAGATTGGTGGAGAAATTGTGTACTTCGAATTTTTTATCAAAAAAAGTGTGTGCAAGCTGAAAATAGTTTTTCAGATCCTTATATAGTCCTTATATGTATAGTGTGGGTAGGTAACTTCAAATTTGCTATATCTGGTTTTGTTTGGGAGATATATCGCGCTCAGATGTGATAGGTCGAGAAATTGAGAAACTACTATTTCGTGTCTATTAAAACCTAATAGTCTATTTCGTGGGGGTAGGTAACGTCAAATTGGTTATATCCGGTATCCGGCTTTGTTTGGCTATATGCCGTGTTCAAATCTGATTCGTCAAGAAATTAGGTTATTATCCAACTGATTTTTTCTTCTAAGATGCTTATAGGCGATTTAGTGGGGGTAGGTAACTTCAAATTGTCAATTTCTGGCTTTGTTTGGAAGATATATCAATTTTTTTATAGCTATCTAGTGGCCCGTACCCGGCTTCGCCCGGATTTCAACGTTGTTGTGCTTCTACCAATGCGTTGTTCATGAAGTAAACCTGTGCATATTTGGGACCATCATCACTAGAGGTCGCCAAACTGCCCATTCGATGATACACCTGGCCCTGCACTTTGAATATCGTGAATATACCACGATGTACCGAACCACCCGTGGAGCCGAAAGAGGTCATCATGAAAGCAGCAGTGTAGCGCCAGATTTTTCCTCGAAACTTCTTTGCCATCGATGTGCTACCTGTGAGCAGCTCCTTCAATATATCAGGAGGATCAGCCAGCGTCTGCAGCCGTACTTTGCCGCGTGAACAGCACATGCCAACAGTTTCGCCAGCCCATCTCAATGCAGCGCAATGGGTACACTACTCATTGAACCGATAGTGACATGGTTGTTGGTACTGTATGCCGCATTAATGCCGTATGCAAAACCGACATCACGCACGAAATCGCATTGGCCGCATGACGTGCACGGGCAACAGCAAGGCGACAATTGTGTTGCTGTGGTGTTTCTTTTTTACGCAATATAGCCTGCCTCTCTCGTCTTCAGTCAAACGCTGTTCTCGTCGCTCAGCAGTCTCGCGTTCGCGATGAGCCCTGTAGACACTGGTTTCTGTCGTTTTAACATTGTCGCATCACTTCGCGAACGGACACATGCACTCGCCACCACTGTCACCCGGCGACCGAGGTAATATTGATAGAAGTAATCGCGGACATCAGATATTGTTGTGACGTCACAGGAATACTCGACGCTGATTGGTCGAAGTTGTGTGTCAGTTTGTCAGTGTGTCGACCAATCTGGAGAGAGATCGAAACAAAACTGGCCCTTTATATAGTAGATTAAGTTATTTAGTCTAATAAGGTGATGCTGATTAATTTCAAATTAATCAATTATTTTTAGTTTTTTTTGTGCGAGGTACGATCAAATGACAGCGAAAAAGACATCGAATCCGCCATGCACGAGCACCATTGCCAAAGCTGACTCTATACCCCGACCCTACCACAAGGTGACTGCAGGAGCCGACTTCATTAGCCGGCACTATTTCAACAGTCGTCGAGCACCGTGACCGTCACACCCGCGAGGACCAGGACCTATACGTCCCTAGGTCGCGTACAGAGATGGGCAGGCGCCGTTTTTGCTCCAGAGGTCCTGCCCTATATAATGAACCGCAATACGAACTGAGGAAATTGCCAGTTCCCACGTTTTGTCGCCGCCTTGGGCGGCATTTGTGCATGGGACCGGTCAGATTAACCTGTTCTGCTTCCTGACTTCATACTCGACCGCTTTCACACTCGACCTCCGTCATAATCGCTGTTATCTGCATGCCTGCTGACTTATTTTACTTGCCATACTTGCTGACTCCGTGCCGCTGGTATGAGGAATAGTTATGTTTTTGGGTATCTGTGACAACTCTTTTTCATGCGACATTTGTTTTAAAAATCGTCAATAGGCTGTAATTGCAACGAGTTTATTGTGGATGGCCCGAATATACGTCTTTGTCCTTGTCTTTGTATGAAATAGTTATGTAGGCTTCACAAGCGTCCCTATGCGCGCACGCTATGCCGAGTACAGTCGCTGCTCCTACACGGGAGTGCTCTGGGCCGTGTGTGATCACCGCTGGTGACCAGCATCAGGTGTTATCAGAGCACTATTACAGTACCATAAGAGCACCTGATGCTCACTGGACGAACGAGGGCCAGGGAAGGGTGTAGGTATCCCTTAGCGTTCATTGCCGCACGCATGCGACGAGTGGGAAACTTTCTAATTAAACACAAACAATGCATGTTTACGCTGGTCTTAGAGCATGACACACGCGTGTCAGCAAAACGTATCCGCACTGAAAACCCGATCTGATTGTAGTGCGATACACGTATGTGTGATGGGTAACAAATCAAGCAAAGTGCTCTGTTGGAAAATGAAGCTGTTTTCTATGCAGTTGTTCAGGCACATACATTGATTATTGTGGTAATTTTCACCACATCGGGTAAAGATGTGTCTTCACGCAAATGTCGACAACGCACGATGCTCTGCTTTTTAATTTCAGAGAAAATTTGGCATAAACATGTTCCATGATTGTCCATAATAGTTATTTTTCTGTCCGTAAATTATCACAACTTGTAATCAAGAATGCGCTGGCATCTCGTACATCACACAATCCGTAGCTCTAAAAGCATCAAGACATGCTTTACAACAACGGAAAAGTGCCAGCCTAACTTGCGACACTCGTTTCCAACCAGTCCTCAAGACAAGGCGACTAATGTAAGGCTGGACATGAAATTGGCTGCTCTTGCCCGGGTCGGTAAGAAGCAAATTTGTTGCAGATAGCTGGGTTGGTGTTGCCAACCGAGACTGTTGGCGATGTAGCACGGTCTAACGAGGTAGGTTCCGTTGAAGCACTGTGTTGTAGCTTCAACAGTTGGAATTCCAACTGCAATACCTGCAGCACCACATGCGCCGGTGTTTCGCTGCCTCCTCATTTCTGCCGCGTGATTTTCACGTCTCGTCACGATCGCTCGGTGTTCAGAAATCCGTTGCGAACTCAACGCCGAATGATTTTCATAGCTACTGCACTGCCATTGGCGACTTCCTCGGGTCTGACCGCCGTACTAACCATGTTGGTCCTCAGCGATAGTGCAATGCCATTGGCGAATGCCTCGGATCGGACCGCCGTACTGACCGTGTTCGTCCTCAGCGATAGCGTGGTCGCCGCACCAGCACGGCCTGCTGGCCAGCGGAGGCGGCACGGCCGACAAATGCATCCGCTTCTGGAACACACTCACCGAGCAGCCCATGCAGTGCGTCGACACCGGCTCCCAGGTTAGTGGTCGTTGGGTCAAGGTCTCCCAAGTCAGTGGTCGGTGGGTCGGGATCTTCCAGGTCAGTGGTCGTTGGGTCAAGGTCTCCCAAGTCAGTGGTCGTTGGGTCAAGGTCTCCCAAGTCAGTGGTCGGTGGGTCGGGATCTTCCAGGTCAGTGGTCGTTGGGTCAAGGTCTCCCAAGTCAGTGGTCGGTGGGTCGGGATCTTCCAGGTCAGTGGTCGGTGGGTCAAGGTCTCTCAAGTCAGTGGTCGGTGGGTCATGATCTCCCAAGTCAGTGGTCGGTGGGTCAGGATCTTCCAGGTCAGTGGTCAGTGGGTCAAGGTCTCTCAAGTCAGTGGTCGGTGGGTCAGGATCTTCCAGGTCAGTGGTCGGTGGGCCAGGTGGCAACACGCTCAACGAGCAGCCCATACAGTGTGTTGATACCGGCTCTTAGACCAGTCGTGGGTAGGTAAGGCCGGAACACGCTCACCTGGCTTCGATGTGTAACTGTGGATGAACAGGTCGATTGCGAGGCGACTAGCGAAATAGAATCGTGTCTCATGTTGATAGTCGAACCGCATTTCCTTGGTCGTGTATGCTACAGGCGCAACACGATCTGAGCAGTCGGGGCGCCCGAAAGCCCACATGACTAATTAGCCGGGATGGCTCGGCCTGTGTGGCCGCTCGGTCCGCCGGCCCACTGACGGCGCCCTCGCCCGCAGGTGTGCAACCTATCCTGGTCGAAGCACGCGTCGGAGCTGGTGAGCACGCACGGCTACTCGCAGAACCAGATCCTGGTGTGGAAGTACCCGGGCCTGAGCCAGGTGGCCAAGCTGACGGGCCACTCGTTCCGCGTGCTCTACCTGGCCATGTCGCCCGACGGCGAGGCCATCGTCACCGGCGCCGGCGACGAGACGCTGCGCTTCTGGAACATCTTCAGCAAGGCGCGCAGCCAGAAGGAGAGCAAGTCGGCGCTCAACCTGTTCACCAGCATTCGGTGATGGCGGCCGGTCGGGCGCGCGGAGGTCGCGGCGCAGCCGCCTGCCGGCGCGCCGCGTCGTTTATACCAAAGGTTGTGCTTCGACATCGGTCGATGGCTATTTTTAGGTGTGGTTTTCGTTTGTGGCAATGGTGGCGCGCATTGTGTTCGTTTGTGTTGCGTGAGCCGAGGGTGTGCGGTTCTGCGACGGCGCTGCTAGTCGCGGTGACCGACGCTGCGCGGGCCGCAAATTCGGCGCCGGCCCCGCGTCGTATCAGCTGGCCGGCCGATCGAAGGTGCAATTCATATCCGACGTGCCCCGCGAATCTGTTGTCGGGGAGATTCGTGAGCGCCGGGTGATGTTCCCGTCTTAGGTCTGTTTTCCGACGTGCGAAGTTACCGAACGACCGTCTCGTTTTCGACACTGGCGAGTTTGTTTTCGATCCACTGGCAGTGAATCACCGCGGCGACGATGGCGAAATGTCGAGATTATACGTGCTTGCTTTTTCTGCGATTATTCGCAGCTTGGCGAGCAATCGCTGTGATTCGTTGGTTGCGCAAATCAGTTCCATTCCACAGGCAGTGCGTGGACTAAATCACAAGGCGGCATGTCCGCGCCCTGCTTATTCTTATCGGTCTTCGAGTGTCTGCTTGTAGCCGATTGATCACTGCCTATCGGGACGTTTTGCGTCCCCCCATGTCTGCCTGAAATGCTGGTTGCGCAACTATTGCGGTGCGTGCGGTGGGTGGGGGCCTTTGTGGCAGCCAGGACTGCGTGGGGTGTAGTGTGCTCGGGCAATCAGGCGGATGGCTTTCTGAAAACTGTCAGTGTAGCCGATTGGTGCAGTCTTCGGATCATTTCGCTCAGTTGGTTAACACAGAACGTTAACAACGTTCGTCAACGTCGTTGCACGTAGCGTGTTGCTGAAATTATCGGTATTGGTTGACAGCGTCAAGGCGTGGGGTGTGCTCGTTGGTGTGCGCGATGCTTTCTATCGCAGCCAACTCGCGAGGTTGCGTGGTGTTTTGGGCGAGGTCGTGTAGGATTGGATTATCGTTTTGTGCTAAAAACGTGTGCTGCGCATCACTTGTTTCAAGCAGTAGTACATCAGACACGTTTACGACTTACCTTTCAGCCTAGTGTATCGCGTGCGAAACTGGTGCCGGGTGTGCCGGCGGTGAAGGTCTGATCGCCTTTCGCGCACGCACCCCAACGGTTTGCTTGTGCTTTCGCCCGTTCCAGTACTGGCGCTAAGTGGGCATGAGGGTTGGTCCCATGGCGACCGAGCCGGAAATACTGGGGGAGCAAAATACTGGGGTTACTGCCGACATGCCGACCGGCGTTCAAATGTTCTTATTTGGTGTGATGTCAACAGAAGTATGGAAGGTTGCTGGGAATTGCCATCAAACAATGTCATTTAACCCGCGCCGTCTCGTGGGGGTCTTCAACTGCCCTCTCAGGTTTTTCGCCGATAGGGAAAGAACGGCACGCGGCAGCGCGCCAAAATTTGGCATACCTCTCCCCATATCAATTTGGCATGTTGTATGAAACTTTTGAAGTCAGGTCGGCTAGGGTCCACAGTTAGTATAGGTCACGTGAGGTCACCTTGAAAGAAGTTCAACCAGTCGCCACGCTTTAACGGATACATATATTTTAATGAAACTTTCAGCGTTTCCTTATCTTTAGGGATGGAATAAAACGTACGAAAGGAATTTGCCATTTTTCCGTTTTCGATTACTTCTTATTTGCATATTTGCATATTGTGGTTCAAATCGAGGGTTCCGGCTAAAGTAAGCATTTCTTAGTGGTTCAAGTTGACTTCGAACAACGTTCCTGTCCGTTGTATCCACTAGAAAAGGAAGATTAAAGAAAACTTCAAAAATCAAGTTTTTAATTTGAAAAATAAAATCTTGATTTTGGGATTCTGGTCGATTTCGCCATGCTTTTCTGATTCCAAATAATTTTGTTTTCTCAAATATCCCCAAAATATACTCTCCAGATCTAAAAAACATGACGCAGGTCGTGACAATCTACTCCCCCTAGTAACCTCACTTTTGAGGGGATTTTTTTAAAGGGTGGTGTCGGTCCCTACCCATCGAGCGCTTTCCTATAACACCTTTCGTTTTCGTGCGACGTTTAGTTTGGATTTTAGAGGGTGGTTCCTATAGACTCCCCTTCCGAGAAGAGATGTGAGGGTCTGACCGGAGAGACGGAGGGTTTATATTTATAGTTCGTGGAAATCTAATGCAGGAACTGAGTAGGTATTTTAGGCAGATAGTAGAGTAAGTAGTTCTTTGTGGTTTCCCGAAGTAACAAATACCTTTACTAAATATAACCATACCGTTGGTGCACTACCACATGTGCGGGGGAGTGGGTGCCCCCAGCTCTCTTGGCGAGCAAGACCAGAACAAGGCCAAGTGGCTATGACCTTGAACGCTGTATCCAAAGGTCTCGGGTTCAACGCTCGCACCAATCGGATATTTCACAACATCGGGGCACACCGACGAAGCGCTGTATGCGGCACCGATTAACAGCGATTGCATAAAGTGCGCATGCACTACCCAATTCAAACAATCTGGTGGGAAGCCAGAGGATGCGAGGAAAAGATTATTATCGGGTACGATACCATAAGGGCATGCTTGACGTAGGAGTAGCCTGCGTCGCTACACTTCCAAAGTGATGAGTTGTTTTGAGTTTCGTCAAAATTATGTCAACTAGATCCGGTCTCCCCACAAGATGCCTGTTAAGCTACCTATTGGGGTGAGTTGAAAAGTCCGGACCCTGAGAAGCTGCGCGCAAGGAAACAACGTCCAGTAACATCTAAAGCGCAACACTTGGACCATCGGAAATTGAAGTCCGTATTGCTCTCATCAATGGAAACAATGCATATCAGGAAAGCCACAATATTACGCTACCGCCACAACCTTACTGCGCCTTAATTCTAATCAACATATATCTACTCCAAACTCCAACCATCGTCCCGGAACTTCCAATATCCTGCCTACCAAGGTCCCCACGCCCGCCGAAGATCGCTGCCATAACAACGGTAAACACCCTTGATTGGCGAGACACCCTGCATATCAATTCGACAGCCATCACCCCTGCATCAATATGCCACTGACTGAATGCCAACCTACTCGGACTTTCACCCACCGAAACAAACGACGTATACACTGTTCTAGAACTGATGCCAGCAGAGAAGTGGTTTGATTCGCCTATTGTGACGGAAAATGTGCCACTGATGCCAACAACCACTCATGTTATTAGTGCGTCATCTAATCGAGGGCAAACTACACGTACTGGAGGGGGTGGGGGCGGAATCCGCCTCCATAAGATCTGGGCTCCTATTAAAGCTGGAAGAACTAAGTTTACAAGGTGGATGGGTACGGTAGTGAACTCTGTTGTGAGCAAATTTCATGTCCTTCGGTCGATATCTTGAAGGTCAAATGAGGTCAAAATAGCAAAATTTTCTCGTTCTGCGTTCGCTGGCTTGTCATTGTTATGGATCGCTGTGATTGTGTTTAAATGCTCCAAAATGGGCGGCAATAGTGTTTTAGACATTACTAATGATGCATTACGGATGCTATGCCCGGCATTTGACCTCAGGTCACCTATATAGTAGCACTTTATCAGGTCATTACCTGCTCTAGTTACTGGAACCGGGCTTCCCGCCCGACTGCTCCGTTGGGCGACTCGGCGCAATCGGCTTCGCAAAGAAAGGAGTGAAGTACATGAATAAAGTATGGACACGCTTAGGTACACAATGACAAACAGTAGTTTTCAGGATGCGTAGGGTCTGCAAAGTGACATGCAAAGTGACATCAATCGCATGACAGTCATCTACATTGACGACATTCCAGTTGACCAAGTTTGATTCCATTGGCCTGTCATGACCTCGGTGACCTAACATGACTTTGAAACAATATAGCGTAACAAAATACAGCAAGCACGTCAAGCAAGCTAGTGTTGAACCTTGCACGTAGTGTCACTTGTTCCGTGCCGACACTTCATATCAACCTGCCATCAAGCAGGCCACCACTGGACGTTCAGACGCCCGATATGAGCACGTTGGAAAGGACACTTCCATTCAGAGAAATTGCTACGCAGGCTGCAGTTTCTTCAGTCACCTGGTTACGTGATCACCGTTTTTAAAATAACGTGCAATAATTTGTCGCCCACCGGGAGGTGACTTCGGCCTGACGGTCGCTGACATTCGCCGCGTGCGCAGGGATTCAGTAGCGAAGTAGTTGGTAGAAGCAGAGACCACTAAGTAGCGAAGTAGAGACCACTAATTAGTGGCTTCAGGAGCGAAGCTCGAGTTGGTGGGGGGACATGAAGGGACGCACGTACTGACTCGGTCCTCATTAAATTTCTACGGGATTGCCAATGAGACTAGAGGTTCTCAGGCAAAGACTACATGATGCAGAGCTAGCTCGGTTCCACTGCTTATCTGGAACGTCATTGCTAGGTCCATTTGCATACCAGTCTGGCATAACATAAACAATGAAGCAAGGAAGTACACCAGGCAGTTAAACGAGGCGAGTTCATTTAGAAAGAAACAACTGCTGGAAATTTCCATGCACTGAAATCACCTGCACACGACGAGTGGTGGTTGAATACGGTTTCAAAATTCCTCACAAACTAAGTCAAAACATTTCTCCAGTGTCAGCAAATTAATTTCGTCTGCAATCGTATCGCAACGTTGTAGTCGAATTCTTGGAGAGCTGTTCTGAATTATTCAAATGAAGTCGGCAGCCTCAGTTTACTGTAATCATACGTTTCATGTGCAACTAGATTGCTGGGAAGGAGCATATTCTGATGAACACCAGGCACTGCATTGGATATTACCACAGAACCGTGAGCATACTTTATCTACAATGTTGCTATAGCTGCCATCTACACGTATCAATCCTCACGAGCGGCGGTATATCACACGCAAGCGTGCTTGTTGGGGGGAGGGGGACGGCAAATGCTCCCAGACGCCACGACCTCAGTTGTTGCTTAGTAGCGTACACAAAGACGTGTCGGCGTTCAACCGTCTAAGATCTGATGTCGTAGAGGCTCCAACCGTAAGCAACCTACCAAAACATGATACACAGTAGGCGAAGGCATGCAGGTCGGTCACCAACAGTCAGCATGCCGCCATGTGTCGCGAAGGAATGCCCTTTCCTGAATCGGCAGAGCATTACTTTCTCTCGCGGCGAGGTCCGGTGTGAAGACCGTCAGTCCTAGTGTCCTAGAGCTATCAGCTTACTACACTTGGAGCTCCAGGCTCGTTGCCATTTTTAACGTATACCTACATCATAATATAGCACATAAGTCTCTCGAAGGGAGCAGTATAGAACTACACGGCCACCTGTGATAGAGTGCTTATCAGTTATGTCCAGGGTACGAAAAATATATCGTTCCTGGATTTTTGACACTGCGAAACATTATCCTTCCCGGAATATTATATTATCATTTTTCGCAATTTGTGAATGCATTGTGCTGTTTGACAATGAATTGATCTGTGTTAAGTGCTCAAGATTATCAGGTGCAAATTGGGTTCCTCTCAGGAGCAAATTGAGATCCCCAACGATGTCGCACATCGTAGGCTTTAAGAAAAAACACCTGTGTTCGATTTCCACAACTTCCCTCCCATCCAGGATTGCAAAGCACACATCCAAACCTGGTTGTCAGCAACTTCATTTTCAGCATGTCCGACATCGTTGGTATTGAACAGGCAACATTATTGTCCATATCATGTTGTGTCTTGTATAATTTTTCGGACAAGCCTGCTATGCCGGCTGAATACTTTGGACGCCCAGACTGGTGAGGGAGTCTTTCAAAACCACATGCTTTGTGGATTGGTCATCGTGCATAAAATAGAGCTTGCAGCATGGCATGCAACTCCGCAGTAAAAACCCCGATGATTATCAATTATTGGGTGATTTACGACGCACGTTGCGAACGATCGAGGCTAATGCGCCACCCGCACTCTTTCTCGCTTGACTGGGAAATGTCATGATTGGTGCGGGTGTTGAACCCAGCTCCTTGGTATACGGAGGTCAACACCCTAACCAGACGGACACCCACGCCCCATAAAAATCGATGTATCGGTTCACAAAAAATGGAACACGGTGTCGCCTGACGCCAGGTCATACGTCAGAAACGGACTTGGGCCCGTCTGTACAAATCCTTGAGGAAACCTGATATTAGTGTATATTTTCTAATGCTAGCATGCGAAGTTCCTGCCGTTTTACACGTCCTTCCTTTAAACATAACACAGTGACGCCAATTTGTGGTGCGACAACCTGCCAAGGGAGATCTCGGGGTCCTCACAAAAAAGGAGGATGGGCCATGGAGTGAATGGGTCTGATGGGTTAGTTTGTCATTTTACGATAATATCCAACTGTGGTCATTCCTCTGTCTGCTTCAGCTAGTAGCATTCGCTAAGTTAATATTCAATACAACACGTGAAGTGGATCCAAATGTCACTTTGATCATGCCCCTAGTCCGTGGTCCCGAGCGAAATAGTTTTCGGCCGGAGCCTGCACGACCCACTGCCAATCGAACCGCCGATGACTAGCTGTTCAGCAGGGCGGTCCACCCTTCATGGCGCCAGACGTGCGAGCGTCAAGAAGAGGCGCCCCGGCTGAGGTTCGCCACACAAGTCGACGGTCTCAGTCGCCACACGAGTCGGCTGTCTACACTGACACCATGCACCGCGGCGCTGCTGCAGAACCAGACGGGCGCCCACGACCAGCAATGGGACAGGACCGGCGAGGTCGAGGCAAGGCCTCACGACCAGCACCCCGTCAGGAAGGGTAACCCTGAGCAATAGGCGGTTACTGCAGCACATTCTCTGGCTGGTACGCGATGACCGCCCCATGCCCGTCGCCCCCCCCCCCCCCCCCACACCTGCACACAGTGGACACATCGCCAACGAAACGGACGTCAATGACCATCGCCCCAGTCCGCCTCTACGTTGCCATGATAGGCACACGATCGGTGACGATCAGCCCATTACTCCTGCTCAAAATCAGACCCCTGCCTCCGTGCAGCAAGGCGGGCCGCCCGCAGAAAGGATGACCGCGAGCACGCCGATGTCCGGGGCAGAAGAGGCGCTACCTCAGCTCCTAGCACAAGCGCCTGCTACTGACCTGCCACCCGGTCACTTCCACGCCCGCACACTCCTCCCGCATCACCGCCCACGAGACCTCAGCGGAACCGGCGGCAGCTGGTGTATTTAAGTAACTATGTAGCAGTTTGAAGTTTCCGTCTGTACTGATGGAGGGGAAGGGGGATGTCGGGATCCTCGTACATGGAGGATGTAATGAATGTGTCTAACATGCCACGTTGTCGTTTTACGATGGTATCTAACTGTGGTTCTCTCTGTCTGTTTCAGCTAGGGGCATTCATTATGCTAATATCTAATACAAAATGCTATGAATCATCCATGTACAACTACTTGTGAATTAAATAAATAATCATATCAAACTAATTGTAAAAAACCAAAATGTCACTGGTGAGGGGAGTGCTGGGAGCAACAGCACCTGATATGCGATGCGGTCTATAGGGGCCTACATATAGGGCCATGTGGCAGAAAGATGGTAATCGACACTAATCATGGCCCTTCGATGTGGCAATGTCCTCAATAATATCCACTGACAGGCCATATTTTTGTTTTGGTTCTGCATGCATATCTTGCCACCACTAATGTTCCGAGCAGTCCAAGAGGAAGCTTATCTGCATCTGCCATTAAACTTTCAATGGGGGTGATATGAAACAGTATCTGACAATGTCCAGTATCTAATATTTAATATCCAGTAGCAATGCAAAGGGCTGCATGGAGGAAGATAATATGCATGAACATTGTCATAAGCATGTTTTCCTGGTGTTATTAATGATATTTAAATTATTTTGATTTCTTGGAAAAATGACTACTAATTGAAAGGTAAGTATCTCAAGCCAAAACACCTGTCTTCAAAAGTTATAGATTTCCAAAGAAATGAAAATAAAATCATTGAACTCACAAAATGGCAGAAAAAATGGCCAAGAATTTACCTGTGGGCTGATTCCATATATTTACTGCAACATATACTAACCTCCATTTTAAGGAAAAAACCAGGAAAAGGTCCAACAATTATTCTTTCTCTTTAAATTTATCAATAAAAAACTGAAGACTGAAAACCTAACATAACCCAGCCTAACCAGCTTTTGAAGGAAAATCCTAAAAGTACTCCACATAAATACCCACAAGGATCCACAATTTTCCAATTTAAATTGATAACCAAATCTTGTCCAGCCAAACCTGATATACTTTTCCCTTTACAGAGGTAGTGTGCAAAACTTGTTTTGTAAACACCTGAAAGCAAAATAATATTGAGAATGCTGATTCTATGACAAGAGAGTAAGTATGGCTGCCTTTGTCTGGGTTAGACACCAGCATATAAACTTAGGAAGAGCAGGGTCCAGTTTTATGAGCAGCCAAACTGAACATTTTAATTGCAGAAATAAAACCAGAATGTTGGCACTCCAGAATCAAAATCAATAAATCCCAAATTTGAATGCCAAGTGGAAAAGGGAGCATGCCAATGGGGACACAAGTCATCCTGAATTTCCAGCCCTGCACTTAGCTGTTTGCTTAAAATGATGTTTCACACTGCACCAAGAAAACAACTTCAGTCCTTTCCATGGATGTTGTTTTGCAGGTATCATTGCTGTTTAATGTATGTACTATACAAGTCTTACACACGCTTTAACTTCATGAAAGTAAAGAATTGGTTTGCTTTGGTTAAGTTAGGTTGTTGGTCTGTTTTATTTTTTGTTTGTTCAACGGGGGAAGGGGTTAAATTTGCAGTTCAAGGTCATTTTTGGATTTATTTTTTTCAGTGAAATGTTTATCAATGTGCTCAACATGATGGGACCACTCATTTACTGTTCAAATCCATGCCTTTCAATTGTGAGGTAAAATAACAACTAAAAAGGGGTTTGGAATTGGGAAATACCTACAACATAAAAGGCAGCATTAAAAAAGGCGAAATGCAACATAACACAACCTAACATAATATAGCTTTTAATGCAAGGAAACTTTTGTTTTAAAAGGGTACATTTACTTTGTAAAATAGCTAATTTATAGGCAAAAAAAAAACAACCACAGAACAATCCCCACATCAGCGCAGTGATCCGCGCACTTCAGCCGGTTGAGTTGATTCGCAATAGTGCTGAGTAGATTGTGCAAATATGAGCCAAACTAATTATTTATTGTTCATAATCAGCTAGAATAAGCAGTTACATCAGTAAATATTTTGTATATTAAGCTCTTTGAAAAACACGAAGCATGTGTCGAAAAACTTCGATTTAAAAAAGTGGAATATGACATGAGTAGTTCTACTTGGCTCCCTAATATGCGTGTTTCACCGTCTCTACATTGCCGCCATACTCTCCGTTCTCGCCCATAATGCGTGGTTTCTTGAATTTTGGTGGTTGAATGTGTTTTTACAACCATTTTGTGGTTTATGTTCGTTTGGTTTTTCTTATTTATAAAAGTATATTACTATTGATATGGCAGGTAAGCACCATATGTGTGGAAGAAATGCCTTAAATCCGGCGAAACTTCTCACGACGGGAGTGGTTGAATGAGAATGTTTTGCACCATAACTTAATGGGTTTATAATTAAGTACTGAATCGTCCTGGTAGATGTGACAAGGGATGCAATACATCAAGGCTATGGAAAATGGTGTGAATTAAAGTTGGCACTCCACTCCCAGCGTTGGAACTTGTACACCACTCAGCATTTTAAATTGATATTGCATTTAGGATTTGTCTATGACTGTAGCAGCCCATGGAACCATAAGCCCAAAATACGAATTATGTGCAGAGTTGTCTGTCGGAAATGTGGTATATGAAAGGATTGTATCATTTGCCAATTGATGTTATGAAACATTGATGTGCAGGCTTTCGGTAATCAAACATGCTTATAGGTACCTACCTAGGGGAGGGGGAGTTAATTCTTAAGACATCATGCAACAAATAGCTCTACTGCTGCTTCTGCATTGATCAATTAGTAATTGTGCAGCATTCACTGAACACAAAAATGAACAAGCTATCTGCATTCAAACAGTCCCTTTTAATGAGAATTGTCTAACCACTTGCCCAGAGTAACTAACTGCTAACAATGGTGAATAATCACAAAAAATAAATATTGTAAGTCACTTCCTTTTTTTCCTTTTTTTAAGTTCACTGCTCTGGAAAACCTAAATGTGTGCCTACAGACTGCTAGCTCCATACATGAAGAATCTGTAGAACTATGCCATCAGACCTCTGTATTTCAGTAAAGAAAGGTCCACAGTTTAAGAATATGGCCATGTTTTGTTATTTTACATTATAAATGTGATGCAGGAGATGTCCAAAGGTAGGTGCTTTGGAAATGGAGCATGTTCAGATGCCCCTCTCATCCCCTGCATAGGTATTTGATTCTGTAAGACCAAGCTATTATCTTCCATGGGATTAGGTAGGTAGGTAGGGGAGATTGTACAGTATGTCAATGAGATCAGTATAGTCGATGCGCCCTTAAGCCCTAATAACTAACTAACTAACAATGAGATCAGTAAGATGCACTAGCAACTCATTGAGATGCTAGTGCATCTCATTAGAAAAACCTAGTCCCAGAAAAATCTGCACCAAATTACATATGGATGGCCAAAAATCAGAAGGTATATCTTAAATATCTTGAAAGATGTTTTTTATTTGGAAAAAAATTCTTCTTTGGAATATCATGCTCATGAAGGTGACTAAGATGATGGGACCACTTATTGTTGGTGGAAATGCCTACTTTTCAGGTTGTGAACAAAATAGGGTCAAAAAGGGGCATTGAGATAGGCAACTGCATATTTTTGGTCACTGAACCTACAGATATGTCATCATCAAAAATATATGGATATTGGGACACCTAATGCCTAATGATTTTGGTTTTTTCTAAAGTCTGCTTATTTAATGTCATACATATGTATACTGCTCAGGCTATGTGATGTCTGAAATCAAAGGAGGTGAAAAAATTTTCCAGGTCCAACAAGTCCAGTTGAGACATGTTTTTTTCCAATTTGATCTTCAAGTCTTCTATGTAAATACGAACTATTCAAATGGTTGGCAATAGATGGCTTCATGAATTTATGCTATACCATGAATTATGAAAAAGCATCCAGACTGTAATGTATGGCTGACAGCTTGACAACAGTCACTGCTCACATCAGGTCATGTGAAAAAGTTGCACCAACACCTGGAGGAAAGGGTGCACTGGTGCACTGACCCTTGGAAGAATATGTTCATAAAGTGCATTGTAAAAAGTTGTTGCAGACAGCATTTGTGGACATTCATCTCATGAAGATATATAGCAAAGATAAATTATGAACAGCTATTCTAGAATATATATCTGTTCTTTTCTGGAGACAGCAAATAATGTATCAATGTCTCAGCAAAACATCATTTACTAACAATATATGATGGCCATGAAGGAGATAATCATGAACATGGCTAGATTTGTGCCTTGTAATCCTGGATGTGTAGAGAAAAACTTCCTGGTAGCTGAACATGAAGAGGATCTAAATTAACATACTTTGGTCAATACACCCTTAAACTCAAACATATATTAAGATGATCTTAAAGCACAAACTCTCCACCACCAGTCCCATGTGTACCAGCCTATCACCAGCACACCAGTGCAGTGTACTAAAATTATTTCACCATTAACTGTGAGGATGAAGAAAGAAGTTGCTTGGGAATAGTGAAAGATTGGAAGAAAATAAAGGATTGTCACTTAAGGATGAAAAAAGTTGAATGCCTTTCACTTCAGTCACATGCATTTTACATTATTTAGCAGTCGTGTGCATAATGACTGCCCACACATGTGGCAAAATAGTAAAAACCTAAGGGAAGGATGAAATAGCACAATTCCATTAACTGTGAACTTCCAGGCCACGTGGTCAATTATTTTACACTGCACCAGTGTGACTGTGCTCACTTTTTTGTCTACAGCTGCTCTGTTAGTTCATACCTTGAATGTATAGCAACCTTGAATGTAATGGAGATATAACTACAATTTTCACATATTAACTGGTTATTGTCAGCAGTTTGCCAACCATGATCAGCACAAACTAATAAGGGGTAGAACATTGGGTTGTGTGTTGAATCATCATCAATCTCTGTAGAGGAGGATGGCATAGTGCTCTTAACCAATGCCCAAATTTACCCTTATGTGGAATAGAAGGTTTAATCATGGTTTTGGAGGGGACGAGTAGCCTAGGGGTAAGTTGCTCGTCTCACAATCGAAAGGTTGTGAGTTCGAGTCTCACATGTTGCTACTCTTCGCTTGCGGCCAATCGGCGTGAGAAATTGGCGACGCTACATGACTCAACGGTCGATGTGTCGTAAAACCAATTACAAACAAATCATGGTTTTGATGAAGTACATTTCTTACTACCTCAACTCTGTAACCAGTTCAATTATTAGTGGCACAGGGGTGTTGTTTTATGTACTTTTGAGGGAGCCCCTTCAATGTTGGTTCCTCAATAAAATGAACTTCTAGGATGGCACCCTATTGATTATGACCCCTTCAATCCACTTGGGCATATCCATTGTCATGTATTTCCCCCTGCAATAATTTTCAGAGATCAACATCTGTGCAGTGGAATATTACTGTGCTTGTTGCTGGGGATGTACTGGATATCTGCTCTGGCCAGACAAGTGGCTTCTTGTACTGGTTGAACTTTCCATCTCAGATTGCTGGATACTGGATTCACACCATCCAGTGCACTTAAATAGGCTATGACTTTTTGATTGAATGAACTTTTTCTTATGAGGTTCAAGGTCATGATTGCTAGATGTAGCATTTATGTCAACTACAGCAAGCTCATATGAGTATGACCAATCAAGTATCATTATTGTGTTGGCTGATGATCTGACGACAATGGTGCTTCACCCCTGGAACAAATGTATTAGCTGCTGTGACCCTTTGTGACCTCTGGATATATTAGCATTCAAATTGCAGACAATCTAAGAAGATGTAATGCTAGCAATTACTCAATGCCATTCAGCTTCTGAACAATCTGACCAGGCTCGAATTTCTACCTTTGACTGGACCTGAAATGTGGAAGGTCAACAAATGATCCAGTGACTGATCCAGGCTGCCAGTTTGATGATAGGTTGGGAGGAGCAGGTTAAAACATCCATTGATTTTGAAACAAAATGCCTCAGGGTTTGTGTGCTATGAATGGAGCAACTGGTGGTTCTTTGGCTGTGGACGCGAATTAGAAAAACTGGCCGAAGTACTCTTAGCCCTACTTAGCCCAAATGACTAAGTAATGAACTAAAGAACAGATTCCAAGCTACTTTGTAATGACAGTTTCTTAACCCGCTCTGTCCCGGGAGTCGTTGACGACCCCTAAGGTCTTCCGCGGACAGTGAAAAAATGGCGCACAGTAGCGCTCCAAAATTTGGCACACCTTTCCCACAACAATTTGGCATGTTGTGTCAAAATTTTGAAGTCAGGTCATCTAGGGTCCACAAGTTAGTCATGGTCAAGTGAGGTCACCTCCAAAAAAAGTTCAACCAGCAGTCACGCTTTAACGGATAAAGACTGTGAATTAAGGTGTTTTGGCTTACATAGTTATTCCATAGATATTGTAGGTGTTTCACTTCATGTGACTTGAAAGTCGAAAAACAGGTTTATGGGCTGATTCTCTGTCTGACATAATCTTCAGATAGTCGGCGCTCTATTATCATCTCCAGTCAGTTCTACTCTATGCTTTCAGGCTTCTCACTTTGAAGAACACAGAGTGTTAATTAATCCCTGAACATCAGGGAAACAATATTTGTATTCTCTAGTCAAGTTCCATCTTCCGTTGACTCATTACTGGAGGCGCAGGCAGGGCAAAAGTGGTAGTGGAGAAAGCACGACGTATGAAAGCTTTAGCTCACGCGTTTCTAAGGTGTTTGAACCCCACAGTTGTCAAGGCCTTAGGCAGGGTTCTATGAGAGTGGGTCTTGTCAAATATGTTGCCACCAATCAAAATACTGAGGGGGAGAGTGTTTGACAATGGTAGGGATGGGCAAACAATCTGGCATATGCATGAAAGTTAGGCAAATAGCACGCACTATTATGGGAAACTAAAGATACGTCAAAACGGTATCATGGAAATATATTGTGTGGTATGCAAGAGTTTGTCAGTTTCGGGACTGTGATCCTCTTTTGACAAGATCCTGACCACAACGATCTGTATCCGACCGGGTATCTGTCCGATCCGGTAAAGTTACATTCAGATCAAATACTGAGATTCCCGATCCAGTATGACTGAACTTATTGCAAACCTTCCTGGCCCAGTCCAGTTTTACACTGATTCTAATTACTGGCAATGACTCCACCATAGAAAACTGTAAAAATTATGATGATGCATTGCAGTTCTTTTCTTGCCACACATTATATATTTTTGCAGTACAAAATGTGCTGGTGGAACGGTTAAGGCCCATGCGCTATGCGATGCATACAAATATATAACTTACATACTAGTGACAGTTTTTGCATGGTGCATATTGTGTCATTGGTTTGTGATGTTTTGTGTTTTCACATGCCTTGTTTCAGGGTCCACTGGAATACCACAGTGGTGCTTCTCACAAGTTAAAGGGACACTAGAAGATGAAATTCATGATGGTGAGTGCAGTGCTGAAAACACAAGTTTACATCCTTTCCTGCATTATTTTTCTGCGATTTTTCAATCCAGTGTAAAAGAATTCGAGCCCTGACACCTGCGAGTGCCGTCATGATGCTAACGTTGTTTGTTAACGTTATTTGTTAACGCTATTTGTTAATGTTATGTGTTGATGTTATTTGTAATGTTTGCTAATGTTGCTTGAGGTATGGCAAGGCACAATCAAACCAGAAACGCTTTAACCGATCTGCTTCGTTGTTCGTCGTCCTGCCTGAAGAGAGCGTCGGCTGATCTCGATTTTGCACCCAACTGTTCGCAAGGTGTCAGCACGGTCCCGTTCACCACTGTGACCGGGGAGCGTGCACGCACTACGTGCCAGTTTCGCAGTGCATTGTGTGGTGGGGTGACTGAACAGTGTGCTGCCGTCTGTTTCCTGCAATGTGTACTTTGTACTGATGTCGAAATGCGTCACGTCCGCGACTCGATCCACGCTCGTTATGCGGATTCCGAGCCCTGGTCGATTCGTGTGCAGCCACTGCGATCCCCCAGACCTTGTGTGACCCTGCGTTGCCGAGTATGGTTTGCAATAGTGCATGCGGATGATTCTTTTTTTACCAGGACAATCCTCTTGAGGATAGTAATTAGCGTTATTGTCCCCGATATCAGAAACATTTTTTGTCGTGCTTTTCATCTGGCTTCTGCCATTTTGCCAAAGAGCAATAAGCGTAATGACATTCCAAATAATACCATGACATATTTCATGAGGAAAACGATCAAATTTTTGGGATTGGATTGTCCTGGATGGCAAAGCAGTGGTAAATTATTCGTAAAATAGTGTGGAGTATACCACTCTGGAAACTCAGTCAACATCTCTCTCAAAGAAGTATCAACATCCTGCTCGTTGATGCATCCTTATGAAGTATTTGTGACTCCTTTCTAACATAATCCAGTTTAAGTAGCATGTAAATGCTCTGGTAGTACACGAATATTTCGCAACGAAATTTCGGGTAAATGGTTTTAAAATGTGAGGAAAATCCCAAACGTGATATGGCATACAATACCAGTATATAGCATAGGTATTATTTCCTCTATTCTGAATATAGCCCTTCCTAAGTTATGAATCTCAAAACAAATGATGAACGTGCAGTCATAAGTACGTACACCACGGCTAAAATTTGAATCTGAAAGATATCAAGATCATTTTAATGACGCTAATCCCATAGCAAATTCCCACATCCTACTGTGTGGTGGTGGTTATTGGTTTCACGACACGTCGACCGGTGAGTCTTGTAGCGTCGCCAATCTCTCACGCCGGTTGGTCGTGGGTGAAGAGTAGCGAAAGGTGAGACTCGAACCCACTATCTTTCGATTGTGAGACCCCTAGACTACTCGTCCACACATCCTACTGTGTCGTTTTGACATCTCACACTTAACGAAGAACCATTATTTTAACCCTGTGTCAAAGGCCCAAGACAGAGATGTCCTGACACTTCTCTGGGTCACCCCAGAGACGCACCCAAGCACCCTGTCTCGGGTGGCGCCACCTCGCCGGCCCCAGCTTCTCTCCTGAGAGGCGAGCGTCGCCACGTGTCGCCCTTGTGGCGGCCGAGTTGGTTCTGTGCGACCACCGTCGTGTTGCCGGCTGTTGGCCTTAATGGCCGGCAGCCACAGACTGGGCGGCGGCCGGGAGCGTGCACTGATCGGTACCGAAATCAATCGGAACACGAGCAGACTGATGTGCAGCACACGCAATAGTAACCGGCACGTGCAGTTGTGGAGGGATGTGGCAACTGTGGTGTACAGGACGGGTGGTGTCATGTTTTGTTCTCCGCTGAGTGGTGATGGTTGCGCGTGCAGTCCCCGAATGTGCACGCCTTGCGGCTGGCCGATTTCCTGTGACAATCTTACAGCCCACCTGATGATCAGGCCGGTGGGGCCGATTCTACACGCGAAAAATTGGTGTCGCGGCTGGTCCGGCTATGGCGCAGTTGAACATCGTCTGCAAAATTTTGCAGCAATTTCCCTAGAATAACAATATAAGTCCGGATTTGTAGTTTCATTCTGTCAGTGTCGCGGACTTCCGGCGTTGTGACATGCTGGTTTTTCCATGCACTATTCGATGTAAGTGATGTTTCTGGTTTTTTTCGTTCTTAGCCACGAATCTTGTATTGTTGACGTATTTACAGAACGAGATAAGAGCATCTCGCTAGGTGTTTCGGTGCCGGTCCCTCGAAGTCTCGGGTAAGATGAGATTGACGTATGAGGAAAATTGGGTATATTATTGAGTTTGCTGATGCTGTGCTTTGTTATTTCATACACTGCTCAATTTTAATAAGTAAATACAGCTTTGCGTTGAGTGCGAGGTCGCGGTAGGTCAGTCGGTCGGACATTTGACTCTTGCTAGTAAGGTTGTGGGTTCTAATCCCACTACCGGCAAGATTATCGAGTCCGCCCGCGACCAATCGACGCGAGAGTTTGGCGAGCCTACGTGGTCTAACGTTCGAATGTGTCTTGATATAATCCATGGTCTTTCTTCTTCTTCGCAGCAGTTGATGCGAAATGTCGCAAGTCGACCTCATCCCGAGTCTTGCTTATCGACACATTGCTCTTCCCCGTGCAGCGACATTTTCCGGCACTACCTTAACGGTCCGGATACATAGTGGCAATTGAAGTATTATCTAATCACATTTTGCCGCCACTATGTGAGCTGCCTCGAACACGGGCACCACACCACCGCCTCTGATCGGGTTCTATCGTTGCAGTGGACCCACCACACAGCTACAGTTATCAGTAGACCACTGTCGTTACCATGAGCTGACCTTCCCCTCCCCATCCCAGAGGACATCATATCGTGCATGGAGTTCGACCACGACGGCGAGCTGCTGGCCACGGGCGACAAGAGCGGCCGGGTGGTCATCTTCCAGCGGGACCCGCAGTCCAAGACGCACAAGCCGCCGCGCGGCGAGTACAACGTGTACAGTACGTTCCAGTCGCACACGGCGCGCTTCGACTCGCTCAAGTCGCTCGACATCGAGGCCAAGATCAACAAGATCCGGTGGCTCAAGCGGAAAAACGCCGCCCACTTCCTGCTCTCGACCAACGGTGCGTGGCGCTGCCGAACCGCTGTGGCCAGTGGCCCCATGCGGTCCGCTCAAGGGGTGGGCTGATATGTTTGGGTCCTGAGCTACTTTTCATGTTTTATATTATATGTTATGTTCTTCCTATCCACATTTCTATTTTACTGGGTACAGGGGATACTTTTCGGCTACGAAATTCAGAGATAATTATTTGCTTTCTTTCTCACGTCAGCCACTTGTGTTTGTATTTCCGTGCATGTGTGCATGCAGTTTTGTGCTCTTGGAAATGATAAGTGGAGCAGGAGCGAATGCAATATTGGGTACTGCACTCATAACCAATACCACACAATTTCCTGTCAGGTGAATGCGTGGGCATAACAACCCATATGCCATGGGATTTGTCAGAGGGCAATTAGTCCGCATTGTCAAATAGCACTGTTCAACTAGTCAGGGACAAGGGATAATAATTTTCCGGAGAGGATAACAGGTATATAGTACAGTCGAAAACCAAGCTGTTTCTCCAGCTTTGTTTTCGACTTTTGACTGACTGGTCTGAGCTACTGACTGGCTGTTGTCTCGACTGTTGACTGAACCAGGTCTGAACTGTTGACTGATTGGTCTGAGCTGTTAGCTTACTCTGGTCTGGGCTCTTCACTGACGGTTGTCTGGATATTTACCGACTGTGGTCTGGAGTATTGCCTGACTGGCCTGAACTGTTCTGACTGCGTTCTGCACTGTTGACTGCCGGTGGTCCGGACTGTAGTAAGAACTGCCCGAGTGCAGGCTGGACTGTTGGTCCTCCATACTCTCGAGAAATAACCATCTGTGGTTTGGAAGGACTATTTTGGAGTGCTGTGGGGTTGGCCTCTGCGGGGGTTTTTGCAGTATGTCAAATATAGTCTGAATATTTGCTTGGCTGACTATCGAAGAGCAGTGCCAAACAGGGCTTGCTGGGCTTACTCGTGCTGGGCTACCACCAGCCTATCCGGGAATTCATGTTCGATGCAGTATATAAGCCAATGGCTTTGCATGCTGCCAGCGCACGGACACGACCACTTCCTCACTATGCTCGCGGCCATATGTGGTCAGTCTCCAGCTGATCCTTGCCACCGGAAGCTAAATGCAAGCGCGTTTGGAAACTGGAACCCAGTCGTGCTCGGGCAGGGGATGCGATGCGGGGCGGCGCTCTTACGAGCTGGGCTGTGAGCGGCCACGGCTTTACCACTATCATTGTGTTAGCCAATCCAATTCTGTATGGCATGCAGGATGCAGCATGCCATCCAGTCCTGCAGTCAACAGCCCATCTACGTTGGACTATTGGCCGATCGTTGGCTGCACTGTGCCCTGGGAGTGGACTTTATTTATTTACGGGCGATGAGCTGGGGAGTCGGCGGGCCAAACGCCAGCGAATTGATGCATGTCGACATGGGTGACTGAAGGCGGAGACGAGTGGTGATGGTCGTAAGCGGTATATGTGGTGTCTTTTCACGCCATTTGGCAGTCTGGTACTGACCGGACCTTTGTGGTTCTGATGAGACGCATTGAACGGCCGGATCATAGCGTGGCCGACCTCTCACACCGATTGGTCTCAGGTGGACTGGAAAATCCCGTCGGCTGTGTGATTCGAACCCACGATTTGCGGTCAAGAGTGCAGCGCCATACCGGCTGCGCTACCATGACCCCAGGGCATTGACTGATGCACAGTGCAGCGTGTCCGGCGGTGACAACCCCGCCGGATACGCGCTGTCTCAAGGTTGTCTTGCTCTGAGACACAGCGCGCGCAATATGACCGCGACTGCCGCCCCCGGGCCGGAACACTGAATAATTCGTGCGCTCCCAGGACACGACACCGGTCGTCACGGGAACGGCTGAAACTCGACCTTGTCGCGATGCCGCTCGGTGTAGTGTGGTCCTGTAAGCCCGTCCGACTGTTGGTGTGTGTGTGTGTGTGTAGATTCCGCCAGTGTGCCCGCCGGCGCCAGTCAGCCTCCACGGCACCCGCTCTCGTCTGTGTCACAGCGACCCGACTTAGATCCGGCCAGCAGAACAGCTGCGATGTGGGCGGCACACGACCACCTGCAGCCGGTGTGTACCCCACGTTGCCCACAAAATGAGAAGAAGAAAACATTAGTCATCATCCCATCAGTCTGTTTTGCTGCACGGGTGCTTTTCACATGGGTGCTCACCATGTGACACGGACCTTGTTGAAGGGGACGAGTAGTCTAGGGGTAAGTTGCTCGTCTCACAATCGACAGGTTGTGGGTTTCATTCTCACCTGTCGCTACTCTTCGCCCGCGACCAATCGGCGTGAGAGATTGGCGACGCTGCATGACTCAACGGCCAATGTGTCGCGAAACCGATAACCAATGAACGGACCATGTTGAAAACTTTACAAGGTTGCCGCTGCCACTTGTAGTGCACTGGCTATCTAGCATCGCTTGCGGTGGTGCTGGTTATCTTGTTGCCCGCGGTGGTGCCGGTTACCTAGGGTCATCTGCGGTGGCACAACCGGCCATATGGCTTCACCTGCGGCGGTACCAGTTATCTAGAGCCATCATGGCCTAGCATCGGTATTGCGAGGCCCAACCACAACAAGCCAGCGTGAACGGGAGTTGAAGTCATGCGGCCTAACATTTAAATGCATCATAAAAACCGGAGCACTTCTTCGGTGGCCACTTGGAGGTTAAGTAAGGTCAATGTCACACAATCGGCTTCTTTTCCTATCCGATCTTTTCTGCTTTTGCCCTAGCATCAGCAGTGGCTATGCCATTGTGTCATAGAGGGCAGTATTTAATAATTGTCGGTGGCCTTTCACACACCGCGAAGTCGCTCGCCTTGCATGTTGAGTTAGTTCATTGAACTCGACTGGTAAAATTCTGGGTTGTCCGATGATGTCATTTTGGATAATGATCAGAAAGGAGAAAATATTTTGAATTTGCATCCATCCATTGCTACCAAACAACTAAAGCTGTATCTGACATTTGCAGATGCAACGGTAAAGCACCGCAGCCTGCGGCCCGAATATGACCTGCATTTCATTTGTTTACTAAGTCATGTGCAAAGGTTGTGAAATCAATCTCACGACGTGCTTTATTTCAGTTTCATGAAGCGGACGTGGATGGACTCAGCTTTCAAGGTTAATCGTACTCTCCTCGTTATCATTCTCATGCGCATTATTATTATCACCATCATCATCATCATCATCATCATCATCATCATCATCATCATCATCACCATCATCACCATCACCGTCTTCACGATAGCTGTCTGACAGGCCGTGTGGTGTTGCAGATAAGACGGTGAAGCTGTGGAAGGTATCTGAGCGTGACAAGCGGGAGGTGGGGTTCAACACGCGCGAGGACAGTGGCGCACCGCGAGACTACTCCAGCATCACCTCGCTCAAGGTGGTACATCGCACCTGGAGACGAAGCATGGTGTCGTTCCGTCACATGTGCGGTGTGCCGGTATATATATCGGCATTTTTTATTAGTGTACTGGGTGATAACTCATGCTTTGTTCTTGATGGGACGCTGTTCCACGTTCTGCAAGACGTGCGTTTCCCAGTTGCATATGCACCCGACTTATCGATAACTCCTCAGGCGGTCTCATTCCATGGGCCTACCTCAGAATGCAGGTTGGAGATGAACTTGCTGTGTGTGATGCGATACTATCGGGGCTGACCCAATTCCCCGTGGAACGGTGTTGTGGGGACTGACCAGTACCGTGTCCCACAGGTCCCCATGTGTGCGGTGTTGTGGGTACTGACCAGGACCGTGTCCCACAGGTCCCCAGGTGGGCGGTGTTGTGGGTACTGACCAGGACCGTGTCCCACAGGTCCCCAGGTGGGCGGTGTTGTGGGGACTGACCAGGACCGTGTCCCACAGATCCCCAGGTGTGCGGTGTTGTGGGTACTGACCAGGACCGTGTCCCACAGGTCCCCAGGTGGGCGGTGTTGTGGGGACTGACCAGGACCGTGTCCCACAGGTCCCCAGGTGTGCGGTGTTGTGGGTACTGACCAGGACCGTGTCCCACAGGTCCCCAGGTGTGCGGTGTTGTGGGTACTGACCAGGACCGTGTCCCACAGGTCCCCAGGTGTGCGGTGTTGTGGGTACTGACCAGGACCGTGTCCCACAGGTCCCCAGGTGGGCGGTGTTGTGGAGAAGGTAGTGGTTCGACCGTGTCCCACAGGTCCGGTGTGCGGTGTTGTGGGGACTGACCAGGACCGTGTCCCACAGGTCCCCAGGTGGGCGGTGTTGTGGGGACTGACCAGGACCGTGTCCCACAGGTCCCCAGGTGTGCGGTGTTGTGGGTACTGACCAGGACCGTGTCCCACAGGTCCCCAGGTGGGCGGTGTTGTGGGGACTGACCAGTACCGTGTCCCACAGGTCCCCAGGTGTGCGGTGTTGTGGGTACTGACCAGGACCGTGTCCCATAGGTCCCCAGGTGTGCGGTGTTGTGGGTACTGACCAGGACCGTGTCCCACAGGTCCCCAGGTGTGCGGTGTTGTGGGTACTGACCAGGACCGTGTCCCACAGGTCCCCAGGTGGGCGGTGTTGTGGGGACTGACCAGGACCGGGCCCCACAGGTCCCCAGGTGTGCGGTGTTGTGGGTACTGACCAGGACCGTGTCCCACAGGTCCCCAGGTGGGCGGTGTTGTGGGTACTGACCAGTACCGTGTCCCGTAGGTCCCCAGGTGGGCGGTGTTCTGGGGTCTGCCCACTGACAGGTACCGTGTCCCTCAGGCCCGAGGTGGGCGGTGTTGTGTTGTGGGGTGGGTACTGATCAGTACCATGCCCCACAGGTCCCCAGGTGTGCGGTGTTGTGGGGACTGACCAGTACCGTGTCCCACAGGTCCCCAGGTGGAACGGTGTTGTGGGGACTGACCAGTACCGTGTCCCACAAGTCCCCAAGTGGGCGGTGTTGTGGGGACTGACCAGTAACATGTCCCACAGGTCCCCAGGTGGGCGGTGTTGTGGGGACTGACCAGGACCGTGTCCCACAGGTCCCCAGGTGGGCGGTGTTGTGGGGACTGACCAGGACCGTGTCCCACAGGTCCCCAGGTGGGCGGTGTTGTGGGGACTGACCAGGACCGTGTCCCACAGGTCCCCAGGTGGGCGGTGTTCTGGGGTCTGCCCACTGACAGGTACCGTGTCCCTCAGGCCCGAGGTGGGCGGTGTTGTGTTGTGGGGTGGGTACTGATCAGTACCATGCCCCGCAGTTCCCCAGGTGTGCGGTGTTGTGGGGACTGACCAGTACCATGTCCCACAGGTCCCCAGGTGGGCGGTGTTGTGGGGTGGGGACTGACCGATACCATGTCCCGCAGGTCCCCAGGTGTGCGGTGTTGTGGGGCTGACTAGTACCGTGTCCCACAGGTCCCCAGGTGGGGGGTGTTGAGTGGACTGACCAGTACCGTATCCCGCAGGTCCCCAGGTGGGCGGTGTTGTGGGGACTGACCAGTACCGTATCCCGCAGGTCCCCAGGTGGGCGGTGTTGTGGGGACTGACCAGTACCGTATCCCGCAGGTCCCCAGGTGGGCGGTGTTGTGGGGTCTGCCCACTGGCAGGTACCGTATCCCACAGGTCCCTAGGTGGGGGTGTTGAGTGGACTGACCAGTACCGTATCCCGCAGGTCCCCAGGTGGGTGGTGTTGTGGGGTCTGCCCACTGACAGGTACCGTGTCCCACAGGTTCCCAGGTGGGGGTGTTGAGTGGACTGACCAGTACCGTATCCCGCAGGTCCCCAGGTGGGTGGTGTTGTGGGGTCTGCCCACTGGCAGGTACCCCACAGGTCCCTAGGTGGGGGTGTTGAGTGGACTGACCAGTACCGTATCCCGCAGGTCCCCAGGTGGGTGGTGTTGTGGGGTCTGCCCACTGACAGGTACCGTGTCCCACAGGTTCCCAGGTGGGGGGTGTTGAGTGGACTGACCAGTACCGTATCCCGCAGGTCCCCAGGTGGGTGGTGTTGTGGGGTCTGCCCACTGGCAGGTACCGTGTCCCACAGGTTCCCAGGTGGGGGGTGTTGAGTGGACTGACCAGTACCGTATCCCGCAGGTCCCCAGGTGGGTGGTGTTGTGGGGTCTGCCCACTGGCAGGTACCGTGTCCCACAGGTCCCCAGGTGGGGGGTGTTGAGTGGACTGACCAGTACCGTATCCCGCAGGTCCCCAGGTGGGTGGTGTTGTGGGGTCTGCCCACTGGCAGGTACCGTATCCCACAGGTCCCTAGGTGGGGGTGTTGAGTGGACTGACCAGTACCGTATCCCGCAGGTCCCCAGGTGGGTGGTGTTGTGGGGTCTGCCCACTGACAGGTACCGTGTCCCACAGGTTCCCAGGTGGGGGGTGTTGAGTGGACTGACCAGTACCGTATCCCGCAGGTCCCCAGGTGGGTGGTGTTGTGGGGTCTGCCCACTGGCAGGTACCGTATCCCACAGGTCCATAGGTGGGGGGTGTTGAGTGGACTGACCAGTACCGTATCCCGCAGGTCCCCAGGTGGGTGGTGTTGTGGGGTCTGCCCACTGACAGGTACCGTGTCCCACAGGTTCCCAGGTGGGGGGTGTTGAGTGGACTGACCAGTACCGTATCCCGCAGGTCCCCAGGTGGGCGCCGATGCGATTGACGGTGAACGCGTGTCCGCGCCGCAAGTTCCGGAACGCGCACGTGTATCACATCAATTCCATCAGCGTAAATTCCGACCAGGAGACGTTCCTATCAGCCGACGACCTCCGGATCAACCTGTGGCACCTGGAGGTCAACGACAAAAGCTTCAGTATCCTTTTGCAATGCTAGATGGCACACGGCGGTCCTGAAGTGGCCTTTCACGTGAATGTTGTCTCCCCCTCCATCTTCCGTCCAGCTGCTGAGTTATAATTGTAGAAGTAGAGTAAGAGCCAAGGAGGCCGTGACATAGATTTTGCGGAGGTTTTGAATGTCTTCAGATGTGTTGGTCTGTTGTCTCTTCCCAGCGTGATCAACGAGAGAATGATAATTTTGTGGGGGAACCGTCCATCCGCGGACGTAGCACCGAGTGCGCGGTGTGCAAGGTATTGGGGAGCGCAAATGGCCCTACTACAGCGCCACGGGAACATGACTCGCCGCCCATCTTACGTAGAACCGAGTTACCCGGATATTGCAGAACACCGGACACTGTTCGTCCTCGAAAGTCACCTGTGGAACTGAAATGAATCAATTATTATCCAGGATAGCTCAACTGAGCATTAAAGAAGGGTAATATTTGTCACCTATTTGTAAGAACACGTATCGCGTTGTCTGGCCTTTTAAGTTGAACTAATTTTGTTCCAAAGGAATCATTTCCATTTGCCATGACCATAATTCATCCCCATGTACTCATTCTGTATGCATCGCAAAAGCAGTATACTGTGTACTGGTTATGTGTTATCGCCTCCGAAGTTTTGCACGCCCGGTCTTACGGCATTCGTTAACTTGTCCCCTGTTCAAAAATATGTCTCTCCTGAGAGGTTCCGGAGCAGGGAAAAACCTCGTCTCGCAGCGACGCGAAAATTGCCACGCCTTTTTGCACGTACTTCCCATTGCGCGCAATTTTCAGCTTCCAGTGAAGGTCAGGCCATTGACCTGTCAGTTTAAGTGAGACCATGTTCTGAGACATTCGAAATCCCATAGCTAATTTTCAGAGTAAATGTGAAAGTTAAATTGCTAACGGAAGTGTATGTGAACAACATTGATGATTCTGCAATCTCGATATTTTATCACTAAGAGCTTGTTAACCTGATGTTAGGCATGTTTTTGTGTTTTATTATTTTTAACCATCACATCATCACATGCGATGAAAAACAATGCCAAGGTGCACTTCAATCACCGCGTATTCCGTGGCCTTAATTCAGATTTGCATATAGCTGACCTTTGCACTACCTGGCATCTCTACTGAAACGTGTGCAACGAGATATCTGCCAGTGTTTTGTTCCCGGACGCATGCCATTTGACATTTAGCGAAGATGGGCTTACTTAACCTCTCGTGGCCCCAGGAGCCTACACTGTCTAGACGTTTTTAAGCATTTTATGTGGTTCAGTGAACCTCAGACAGGTTTTGTTGAAGTTTTGTAGTTGACCCTAGTTGATCTTGACATAACCCAAGGTCAGGTCGTGTTAAGGAAACCAATCCAACTGCATACTCATCCAGCTATGTTCAGCAAACCATAATCAACAATAGACGTCCTTACCTGTGTGTAAAATGTCCAACCTCTGGACCACGCACATGGATCTGGAGCCTAGAATGGCTTATGCGTGATGCAGTGCAAAATAATTGACCATGTGGCCTGGAAATTCGCAGTTAATGGAATTGTGCTATTTCATCCTTGCCTTAGGTTTTACCCTTTTGCCACATGTGTGGGCAGTCTTTATACACACGACTGCTAAATAATGTAAAATGCATGTGACTGGATTGAAAGGCATTCCACGTTTTTAATCCTTGAGTGACGATCATTTATTTTCTTCCAATCTTTCACTATTCCCACGCAACTTCTTTCTTCATCCGCTCAGTTAATGGTGAAATAATTTTAGGATACCGGCGTGGTGTCTCAGCGTGGCGGCGCAGAAAGCATCGGACTGTGCCATGAACTCATTCCCATTCGTTATACAGTAAAGCATCTACGGATGGTTGATTGATGAGTCGAAAAAAACATTCTAACTACTTCGGGATGTCCTTTTGATGGGCTCTTATGACCTCATGTGACCTTTGATGACCTTCACTAAGCTGTTGGAGTGTAAAACATAATTTCAAACATGCAGACTAACTTGAAACTGTTATTTTTTTCAGTTTGTCAATTGTTAATTTCACTTCGGTCGACCATAGGTAACCGCGATTGACATCTGTGTCTGGTGTGTGATGTGTATATGTCCTTGGATGCCACAAATAACCTGAAACATTTGAGCAATCATAAAATAACCATGGGCACAGAAATACAACATACTTGGTACCATATAAAGCAAATTTGTTTTCATTAACCTCACGTGACCTTACTCGTACAAAAATAAATGATATTGAATTCCTTTGCATGGTCAATGTTCATATTAATATTCCTTACATATCTCGTATATATTGACATTCCAGTTTCTCGATGTGCCGGTAAATCCATTTCGACATTACACTTCCTCTGACCGCACTATTAACCAGAGATCAGTGATTTCGTTTCGTCTCTGTGAGAGGTCTCCAATGTTTGTTTTCCGTGGCATGTGTGGGAGCTGTGATTCCTGGGGGGGGGGGGACTCTGACCCGTCCCCACCTGCCCCTGCTGGGCGAATGACGGTCTGAGGGCGGACTTGGTGCGAGGTTATGGTAGGATTTCCCGCTTGAATTCATTATGCACGCGGCGCTGTATGACGACGCTGAGTAGCTATCATGCTCATTTCGTTTTCTCGGAACTAATCGTCCAGGACCAGGCGCCAATTACGTTCAGCAATTAAACTCGTGACGAGAGAAACCGTACCTGGAATGGCTGGACCATGCTGTTCTCCTGACATCGAAGTGCCACTAAAAGTACTGGGATCGATATTCACTGCTCGCACCCAAGTATATCAGTTGCCGCCTTTTCAAAGCCTCATACACAGCGTTGGCTGCTGTGTTGTAAATGCCAGCAGCTGCTGTCTAGTGCAATGCTGGCTATGTGGCGTCGTTGCTGTTTCAAGTTTGTACGAGCATGATTTAGCTCACAAATAACGAACCAACTTCTTTGACAGGCATGATTTAACGTCCACAAGCCCTATAATTAACCTCTTTGCTCAACTTTGACTGGCACATTTCAAACTCTGGGGTTAGATTCCAAGGGTAGTTTAATATGTGGTATAGCACATGAAGACCGTTTCCCGACTGTTTTACACTATTTTTCCTGTTGCGAGGCGTCATGAGATGAGGATCCACACTATGCGGTGCTGGTGTGACCTAGCGACGGACGGATAATGTGCTGATGTCGGTACCCGACCTGACTTGGGCTCCGCTGATGACCCGACCCGGTATGGCGGGGCTCCGCTGATGTCGCCAGTACCTGGCGTGACGTGGGCTCCGCTGGCAGTACCAGACGTGACGTGGCGAGGTCTCCGCTGACAGTACCAGACGTGACGTGGCGAGGTCTCCGCTGACAGTACCAGACGTGACGTGGCGAGGTCTCCGCTGACAGTACCAGACGTGACGTAGCGAGGTCTCCGCTGACAGTACCAGACGTGACGTAGCGAGGTCTCCGCTGGCAGTACCAGACGTGACGTGGCGAGGTCTCCGCTGACAGTACCAGACGTGACGTAGCGAGGTCTCCGCTGACAGTACCAGACGTGACGTAGCGAGGTCTCCGCTGATGTCGTCAGTACCTGAGGTGACGGGGGCGCCGCTGATGTCGTTAGTATCTGACGTGATTGAGCCTCCGTTGACGTTAGCACCAGACCTGACGTGGCGGGATGTGACGGCAGTTCTGCTGACGTCGTCGGCACCGGACCTGACCTGACGCAGCGTGAGTTTCGCTGACGTCGTGGATGCCTCACCTGACGTAGCTGGGTTTTGCTCACATCATTGGCATCTGACCTGACATGACGGAGTTTGTGCTGGTGTCAGTGGCTGACGTGGCGGAGGTTGTGCTGATGTCAGTGGCTGACGTGGCGGAGGTTGTGCCGATGTTCACACCTGACGTGACTTGTCGTGAGCCCCGGTAACGCGGCCGTGCGGCGGTTTCCTTAACCGGTGGCGCGCGCAGACATTGTAGATATCAAGCCGAGCAATATGGAGGAGCTGACCGAGGTGATAACGGCGGCCGAGTTCCACCCGGCCGAGTGCAACCTGTTCGTGTACAGCAGCAGCAAGGGCACCATCCGGCTCTGTGATATGCGTCAGGCGGCTCTATGTGATAACCATGCCAAGAGTGAGTGTCGCGCGTGTCGGTCGGTACACGCCACCGGCGCGCCGTCCAGTGCGCTGATCACCACGTGTGACTTTACCCTCATAGTGGAACGTCAGCTTGACCCCGTCCCCTGGCTTGGCGACGAGTAGCCTAGGGGTAAGTTGTTCGTCTCACAATCGAATGGTTGTGGGTTCGAATCTCACCTGTCGCTATTCTTCGCCCGCGACCAATCGGCGTGAGAGATTGGCGACGCTACATGACTCAACGGTCGATGTGTCGTAAATGTAAAACCAACCCTCCCTCGCTTTGTTTGTGATATTTTTTTAGAGTATTTAATGCATTGCTTTGGGGTGTGGTGCATGTACCTTTCCCAGAGTGAGCAGTTTTTGCCACTAGGCCTGTTGTGCTGGTTTTTACCGCTGGCAAAATCCGACGTATCAAAACTGTTTTACCGGCTTTTACCAGTAACGGTCCCGGAAATGTTATGCCTAATCTTTTTCAGATAGATCCTTTATAAGTATAGTATATATATATATATATATATATATATATTTAGGTAGATAAGAAAATATGTCTGGTAGACGGTAACCGGACAAGTGTACGTAAAGCAAATGTATGTATGGAACATTTGCGTACGCAAATGTACGTAAGCGCAGAGGTACGTATGGCAATTGTACGTAAACGCTTGTATGTAAGCTCTTACGCATGTTCATAGTCATGAACATACGTAAGCGCAGATGTACGTGTGGCTAATGTACGTAAGCGCAAATGTACGTATGCGCAAGAGTGCGTAAACGCAAATGTACGTAAACGCAAAAGTACGTATGCGCAAATGTACGTAAGCGCAAAGGTACGTATGCGCAAATTACGTATGCGCAAATGTACGTAAATGCAAAAGTACGTATGCGCAAATGTACCTAAGAGCAAATGTACGTGTGGCATGTGCACCCAACAAAATGTGCTTAAAAGGCACGTTAGTCTAAATGTACGTACCTTGGCTCATACATACATTTCCTCTTGCATTCTTTTACGTTTAGGTACTGTTGCGCTGACATACATCTGCGCTTACGCACTTTTGCCCTTACGTACATTTGTGCTTACGCACATTTGCGTTTACGTACTTTTGCGCATACGTACATTTGCGTTGATGTACTTTTGCGCTTGCGTACATATGCGTTTACGTACTTTTGCGCATACGTACATTCGCGTTTACGTACTTTTGCGCTTACGTACATTTGCGCACACGTACATTTGCGCTTAAGTACTTTTGCACATACGTACATTTGCGCAAACGAGCATTTGCCATACGTACATTTGCGCTTACGTACAATTGCCATTCGTACATTTGCACTTACGTACATTTGCTTACGTACATGTGCTTACGTACATCTGCCATACGTACATTTGTCCTTATGTACATTTGTCCTAGAATCCTGGTACACTTATCATACAACGTGTATAATACTAGGAGGTATGCAAAATTGGAGCTGAAATGTCTCAGAAAGTGTAAGCATGGTACACGTTTCGCCTACTTTTGTCAATTTTTGCCTGCCAAAACTGATTGTTATGACAAAAACTGGTTTTCCTTGTAGAAGCTTCAACCTCAACGTTCCTGTATGTCATGAAAACATTAACCCGTTCCGTCACGGGGGGTCTTCAACCGCCCCCTCAGGTTTTTCGCGGTTAGCGGACGAACAGCGCGCGGCAGCGCGCCCAAATTTGACATATCACCAATTTGACATGCTTTTCAAACATCAATTTGACATGCTGATTCAAAATTTATAGGTCAGGTCTTTTAGGGTCGACGAGTTAGTCAAGGTCAAGTGAGGTCACCTCCAAGAAAGTTAAACCAGTCGTCACGCTTTAACGGGTACAGATATTTTAATGAAACTTTCAGCGTTTGCTTATCTTTACGGATGCAACAAAACGTACGAGTTGAATTTTTCATTTTTTTCGTTTTTGACTACATATAAATTTTGTGTATTTGCCATATTGCAGTTCAAACACAGGACCCTGGCTAGAGTAATCATTTTTTATTAGGGAAAGTTGACTTCCAACAACGTTTCTCGGTCTGCTCTACCCATAGAAAAAGGAAAATTAAAGAAAACTTGAAAACTCAAAAGTTTGAAATTTCGAGTTTTATTTTTGTGGGGCCAAAAAAATTATAGCCCTGGTCGATTTCGCTGTCCTTTTCTCATTTCAAATACATTGTTTTTTTCATATATCCCCCAAAATGAACCCCCCAGAGTAAAAAACATAATGAAAGTCGTGAAAAGTCATGAAAATTTAGCCCCCTGGTGACGTCACTTTTGGGACTTTTTTTGGGGGGGGGATGGAGCCGGACCTTACTCGTCGAGCGCTTTCCGATGACACCTCTTTCGTTCTCGTGCGATGCTTAGTTTGGATTTTAGAGGGGGGTCTTCAAGCGCCCCCCCCCCCCCCCCCCCCCCCGAGACGAGGTGTGAGGATTTGACCGGAAAGACGGCGCGGGTTAAGCAGGTATGGTGAAACGTTGACCTTGATGCAGATGGATAGTCACATACAATACTGGAGCAATACAAGTAACTCGTGTTTGTGTCGCGGCGGCCAAGTTTTGTGTTCTGC
This sequence comes from Imbricaverruca yamaguchii, assembly GCA_034440575.1. NCBI lineage: Eukaryota > Metazoa > Arthropoda > Thecostraca > Neoverrucidae > Imbricaverruca > Imbricaverruca yamaguchii. The sequence goes on along the minus strand of JAOTOL010001613.1, from coordinate 844,263 downwards.
TCCTAAAAGCTTTATATTAATGACTGTTGCTGATTAATTATTATAAACGCATTATATGTTGTTGAGAACCATGCCTGCAAACTTATCACTCCCTATTTACATATATGCTTGGCTAATGAGACTATGGGCTCCATTTGACTGATGAGACAAGGTGCTGTTTTGGCTGACAAGGCTACCAGAATGTCTCATCCCTTTAGTCCCATCAACATGATTCATTTGTTGGGTGTATTACTTTCCGTACGGTTTTCCCCATCGCGATCGCTCCTCACGCCGTGCAAGGAGGGCAATGGAGGAAGTACGGCCTTGGTTGTAGTGCTGTACCGTTCCATGTTCGAATTGTGTTGTCGAGCCGGCACGAATCGGCCGAAGCGCGAATGATCAATTCTGGTTGAAGCGCCCTAAAGCCCAAATAACAAACAATCGGCCCAAGGGCGCACGTTCGCAGAGCGGCATGCTGGCCGTGCGGAGCGGCGGGAACGCGGCCCGCCCGGGGGCACCGACAATCATGTGATACTGTTTTTTTGTTTGTTCGCGCTCAACTTCCCCACAGAGCTCGCACGCTCAACTTACCCGCAGGCATGTTGTTGACGTCTGAGAGCAGTTTGGCCGTGCGCTTGTGCTGTGTGTGTGCGGCGGCTGTTACCGTGCTGCCAGCCAGCCGGAAGACGCCCCGCTCCGCTCTTCTGACGTGAATGGGCCCGGCTTGTGGAGCTATTATTTGTGCTGGCCGCCGACCGTGTATTGAGCGGCGGCGGCGGCGGGAACATGTGTCGGCGCCGGTCGTGTCCGCCGACGGTGTCGTGCCGTCACTCTCCCTCTCCGCCGCCGCAGGCATGGCAACTTCTCCGGTCCTGCCCGCCAGCTCAGTTTTATCGGGGTAGCCACGCCCCCTCGGCCCGTCCCCTGGGGTTGACGGAGTCCTGGAGGTTGAGGTCCCCCGTCGCACGGGGCTAGTTGTGACGGGAGACCAACACACCTCTTTGGTCCAGATATCCCGGAGGGACGGGCGGGCCCGTGGGGCCTCACGCGGGCCAAGTGGCTATTCGTCTCGGGCCGGGGACCTGGGATTCTTCCCAGTGTCTGCCGGCCCGGCCGGCTGGGGTCAAGGGGTGGGCGGTGCTGGATCCCGGTCGGGGTGGTGAGTATCTCTCCCGGCCGGGCGAAGGCGCCGCCTGCCCCGTATAGCTCCTCGGGCGCCTGGCGACCTCCCCTTCGCGGGACCCAGGCGTCCCCCAGTAGGGCCCCTTTGTGGTGGGGCGCCCGAGGAGTAGAAACCAAGTACACTATATGGCAACAACAAACATAAACAACCCACCTGTTCCCTCTCGTAGGGAACAGACCGGTCGAAACAGCAGTCTTCCAGCGCCCCGTATCCTTATTATGAAGTCGAAAGAAGAAGGGAAAAGTCTTTCCTCGCTAACACCATTTCAAAGAAAGGAAGCATGTGACAGGCTTGGTGTGGTACTGAGGTGTCAAAAGCTTAGAGACGGTGGCCTGGAGGTGGATTTCAAAACTACATATGACGCAAGGAGGGCGATTGAAACTACTGAACTGAAATACGCTGTGCGAAATTAAAGCAGCAGGCGAACAGTCACGGTAAATATCGAAGTTATTCCCCGCAACACGAAAAATTTATGTAAGGGTGTCATAAACTGCTACGATTTGAGAGATGTGTCGGACGCTGACATTGTGGATGGCCAGGCGGAATGGGAAGTGGTAGAGGCACGTCGTATCACGATTAGGAAGGGACAGGAAACACAACGAACTGACAATTCCATCTTAACATTCCGCCTGACTGATCTCCCTGAGTTCATCAACGTCGGATACGTCTGCGTCAAGGTTCGTGTGTTTGTTCCAAACCCGATGCGATGTTTCCGGTGTTCCCATTTCGGTCATACTTCTCAGTACTGAGGAAATCGTGAGACGTTTGGAAGATGCGGTTCAGCGGAGCATGTTAGAGACAAATGCGAAGCGGAGAGCCCAAACTGTTCTAACTGTGGCCCCAACCAAAAGCCCCACACTGCTTATGACCATTTTTGTCCCATTCTTCTGAAGCAGAAGGAAATAGTTTCAATTACATTTTCCAATAAGATTGCATTTCGGGAGGCGTGCCAATTTTACGAGGCAGCTCACCCAATGGTATCGTATGCAGCAAAAGCACAACTTAACTCCATAGCAACACAACATACCCGCAAGAAACCTCTCGTAACCCCCGAACACGTAGAGCCCAACATGGCCTCTGAGCTGATATCCCAGCTGGCGACTCCGCTGCGGTCCTTTGGAGTGCACCTGCCGTCACATGAGAGGCAAGGTCACCCAACCCAACACATAGACGATACGACGGAGGTCCCTCCCTCCCCGAAAGCACCCCTCGTTTGCCCATCCGAGACCCCTTCTCAATCAAATTCTGAGGGTGGGGAGTGGACTCTAGTTCAAAGGTCCAAGAGGCCTTCTCGATTCCCTCTACCTAATCCGGACCTCTCCACGGCTACCTCATCACCTACCTCCAAGTCCCCCCATCCCACGACCCATCCGCACTCCAATCTCCTCTCTCCCCCCACACACCCCAGCACCGCCTCCAAATCCGTCCTATTCACCTCCATCCTACCCGACCTCTCTCCCTTGCCCGTGAGTCAGGCTTCGCCCCCACCCTCGACGTCCACTTCTGCACCTGCATCGCCACCCCGAGACCACCAACGACCAATCAAAATATCCGATATCATCCTGCACTACCAGGAAGCCGAAAGACGGGCCCGCGAGGAAAAAAAGCGCGACTCGCTCTGATGGAGAGGGCCCGCAAGAAGAGCCACCAGGGGTCTGAGCAGGCGCCAGTACGGAGGCCGGCCACTCCGTCGCCACGACGTCGAGTGGAGGGACCGGCTCCATCTGCCAATGAGATGGGCCCTCCCCGTCCCCACCCGGACTGGGGCCCCAGAAGCGGGACCTGCCGCCGTCAGACTCCACCTGGGGAGGAGTCAGCCCGCTCTCGCCCGATAACTCAGTCCTTTGGGCCGAGCCGACGTGGAGCTCACGGGCTGCCAGCGGTCGCCTCTACGGGGCGGAGGACGGAGCCCGAACTTTAATAGCGAGTTAACTTTAAGTCATGATCAATTTACGTTTCCGCAACTCTAGTCCGTCGTGGTAATTTTTTTTAATGAAGTAACTAACCCGACGACTCCATCCGTTTTACAATAGAACTACATGGGATTCGTTCGAATATGGGGGAGCTGGAAGTGTTTCTAAGCACACGGTGTCCTACTGCAATATGCCTTCAAGAGATGAAGCTACCTCTTAACTCGTCACTCCGACTCAACGGCTATTCTGTGCTTACCAAAAACATGTCATCGGCTACAGTCGGACATGGAGGAGTCATGTTGGCAGTGAGCCATAGTGCCCCATGCGAGGAGGTAGCCCTGAAATCTCCTCTACAAGCCGTTGATGCTAGAGTTGGTCTTGGTCGCCTCACAATTACCCTGTGTTCCCTATATCTGCCGCTGGCCATTCCGTTCCCTTCCGTCGAGCTGAGGCGGTTGATTCTAGAACTCTCCTCCTATTCTACTTCTTGTCGACTTCAACGCACATCATATCGCCTGGGGATGTAGCGCCACCAACCAGCGAGGACGTTCCATGGACAGTTTTATTAATGACGAATCCCCCTGTCTTTTGAACACTGGTGCTGACACCCACTTCGCACTCCCTTCCGGTTCTACATCGGCGATTGACCTTAGCCTTACAAGCTCACACTTGACGCAGTATTTTACCTTGGGCGCTGTATGACAGAAGCAGTCGATGCACCCCTAAGCCCAAATAACGAACCAGTATTTTGCCTGGTCAGTGTATGGCAGCGACCCTTGGCAGCGACCATTTCCCCTTACTTATTGACTGTGACGATCGGGTTGTACTTGGGTTGAGATCTCGAAGATGGAAGTAAAAAAAGCTGACTGGGAAAAGTTCCAGACCAAGGTGGAAGGTTCGATTGGAGAGGGTGCGGACGGTACCACCCCCTCAGTTGAACAGTTCTCCATACTTTTACAGTCGGCCGAAGCAGGTATACCGCGGACTTCTGGAGCTCCCCCCCCCCAGTTCCGTGGTGGTCCGTGTCATGTGTGGACGCTATACGCGGACGTAAACGGGCCTTTAAAAAATAACAAAAATAGCACCTCCATGAACTTAATAGCGTTCCAAAGGGCGAGAGCGTCAGCACGACGAACGATAAGAGATGCCAAGCGCACGCCCTGGCGTAATTATCTGTCCACCCTGAACCAAACCATCCCAACGACACAAGTGTGGTCCCGGATAAAGCGGATAGCTGGGAAATTTAACTCTATACCTCTTCCAGTGTTGCGTGTGGCTGGTGCAGACGTGAGCAACCCTTCGGATGTCGCAAATGCAATAGGTCAAGCGATCGTAGCCCGAGGTGAAGCGGGCAACTTGGAGCAAGAGTTTTTTCCGTCAGAAAGCCAACTTGGAGAACCAAGTAGTTGATTTTTCCATTTCTGAACATTTTTTATACAACGAACGATTCACCGAAGCGGAGCTACGCTCAGCAATATAGAACCTTAAGCATGTTGCAGAGGGACCCGATCCCATTCACAACGAAATGTTGAAGCATCTTCCTTCACCAGCACTAAAGGTACTGTTAGCAATCTTCAACAACCTGTGGGAAAAAGGCAGATTCCCAGACGCATGGCGGGAAGCTACAGTGATCCCCGTATTAAAACCAGGGAAAAGTGGACTGAATCCGATGCATTACCGGCACATCGCCCTTACCTCGTGTCTGTGCAAATTACTGGATAAAAAATGATAATGTAAGACTTACGTGGTTCTTAGAAACACATAATTTATTTAACAACGCTTAGTGCGGTTTCGGAAAACATCGTGGGACGACAGATCATCTTTTAACACTTAACACCGCTATACATTTAGCCCTCAGGCTGAAACGGTTCGCTGAAGCAGTTTTGAAGGCTCGGAATCTTGGAATCCGTGGTCACATTGGAATTTTATCCGCAACTTTTTGACCCGGCGATCCTTTCGTGTCCGTGTAGGACACGAGTTGTCGGATAAGTACCAGCATACTACTGGAGTCCCACAGTGAAGCGTCCTCAGTGTTACACTATTTGCTATTATGATTAATGGCATTGGTGATGAATTGCCGCAAAATATTGGGCGATCACTACCCGTCGACGATTTCGCGATATGGTCCTCTGCCTCCAATACAGCAACAATGACTCGCCAGTTGCAACTCGCGATAAGCTTCAAAGCTGGAGCACCAGAAACGGCTTTCGGATTTCCGCGCAAAAAACTGCTGCAATTCATTTTTGTCGCCGACGTTGCGTCCAGAAATTGGGCGTGGATTTATATGGTGAGCCTATCGCAGCTAAACCAGTCATACAATTTATTTGAATTCCATTTGATAGCCGCTTGACATATAAACACCACATTGAGACACTGCGAGAAACTTGTTTTAAATCTCCCAATCAACTAAAGTGCATTGCTCGAATGTCTTACGGTGCTGACCGTAAAACACTGATGGTGCTTTATAAAGCACTTATCCGGTCCAAGTTGGATTACGCGTGTTACGTGTACAATGGTGCTTGTGCTATCATCAAGCGCACTTTAGGCACAGTGCACTATGTAGCGCGGCGCATTATTACGGGTGCTTTCCGAACATCACCGGTAGTTAGCTTGGAAGCAGAGGCAAACGAACCCTCGCTGGCACTGAGACGAGAAATGCTGGGCATCCGATATGCTTGTAGGCTGCGCCAATTTCCCACACACCCGACCTACGATGCAGTATTCTCCCGCCGCGTTTTGGCACTCTTTTCTGGCGGGCGAACACAGAGAACAGCCCCATTCTGTTCTCGTATGCAGACCCTTCTCAGGAAAAGTCGAACTAGAGTGCGCCGAGTGAGGGTTCAGAAGCTACTGATACCACCTTGAAAGTTGGTTTCGCCTGCAATTGATGTGTCCCTTTCAGCCATGCGTAAAGGGGATATCCCATCAGAATTGTGCCCGTCTGGAACACTGGAGCACCTGAATACCTACCGACAACACACAACGATTTTCACTGATGGTTCCAAGAACACCACAGGAGCATGCTGTGCTTTTGTGTGCGGTGCTGATATACGTACATTTAGTTTGCCTGTTTACTTATCTGTGTATAGCTCAGCGCTAATTGCGATTATAAAGGCACTGCCATTCACAGAGATCTCACAGGACACGCTAACGTGATCCTAACTGATTTTCCTAGCAGCCTTTTGGCACTGACCGAATTTTATCCCTCAAACCCTCTACTACTCGACATCCTCATACGCCTTACTCCATTAGGGCGAGCGGGGAAAACTGTCCGTTTGTGTTGGGTCCCGAGCCGCACCGGGGTGTCCGGTAATGAGCGTGCGGACTCTGCGGCGAACTGGGAAGCACAGAACCCACGCCTACGCATTTGTCCACTCACTGCAAGGGATAATTTCTCAAGAATATCGATTTTCATCCTTCATAGGTAGCAGAATGCCTGGGATAGAGACATCAACCACAAACTTAAGGCAATCAAGCCACACCTGGGACATTGGGTTTCATGCCTACATAGATCTAGACCAGAATAAGTTGCACTTTGCAGATTGCGTATCGGACACACCTACGCTACCCATCGCTATCTCCTCTGTGAGGAGGAACGACCACAGTGTCCCCGCTGTTCGGAACCTTTGGTGGTGCGTCTCGTACTATTCACATGCCATTACTTTGCACGGGAGCGGATATTATTTTACGGAAGAAACTTCAGTTCCCTGACATATGAAGACATTCTAGGGAACTATTCAAAACTAGTACACTTGGGGAGCTTGTTCAGTTACCTTTCAGCGATCGGATTTAAGACCACGTATACACCGCGCTAATAGTATCAGCAGTGAAGCATAATACAATGTTATGGGCGCAAATGATCAAAACTGGTCGAAGCGTCCTAAAACCCAAATAACTAACTAACTGTCCCTATCCCTCTCCCTCTCCCTCTCCCTCTCCCTCTCCCTCTCCCTCTCCCTCTCCCTCTCCCTCTCCCTCTCCCTCTCCCTCTCCCTCTCCCTCTCCCTCTCCCTCTCCCTCTCCCTCTCCCTCTCCCTCTCCCTCTCCCTCTCCCTCTCCCTCTCTCTCTCTCTCTCTCTCTCTCTCTCTCTCTCTCTCTCTCTCTCTCTCTCTCTCTCTCTCTCTCTCTCTCTCTCTCTCTCTCTCTCTCTCTCTCTCTCTCTCTCTCTCTCTCTCTCTCTCTCTCTCTCTCTCTCTCTCTCTCTCTCTCTCTCTCTCTCTCTCTCTCTCTCTCTCTCTCTCTCTCTCTCTCTCTCTCTCTGTCTCTGTCTCTGTCTCTGTCTCTGTCTCTGTCTCTGTCTCTGTCTCTGTCTCTGTCTCTGTCTCTGTCTCTGTCTCTGTCTCTGTCTCTGTCTCTGTCTCTGTCTCTGTCTCTGTCTCTGTCTCTGTCTCTGTCTCTGTCTCTGTCTCTGTCTCTGTCTCTGTCTCTGTCTCTGTCTCTGTCTCTGTCTCTGTCTCTGTCTCTGTCTCTGTCTCTCTCTCCATCTCCGTCTCCGTCTCCGTCTCCATCTCCCTCGCCCGCTCCATTTCCATCTCCATTTCCATCTCCATTTCCATCTCCATTTCCATCTCCATTTCCATCTCCATTTCCATCTCCATTTCCATCTCCATCTCCATCTCCCTCTCCCTCTGCTATGGCGCATGAGAACAACACGTTGTGAAGTAACGCTTGTTAATGCAGCTTAGGTTGTTTCAAGGACGATTTTTAACTTGAGTTTTTGGGTGATGAATAGCAAAAGGATGGTACGACCGATGTTACCAATAGTGTAACTTGCGTTTATCATTGTGAAATATTTTTATCGTCTTCACCAAAGTATGTCGGTAGTCCAAAGGCACCAAACACCTTGCAGTCCTTGTCTATTATTCTAAGCCATGTTGGACCCACACCAGCATGCGTGCCATGATAACAATGAAAACAAAATATAAACAAAATGGCCACTGAGTCGGTGGCCACGCCACCAGTGACCTCGTGACCTTGTGACTCCGTCGCTGGAACACTGACCGCACCACTCATTGGTGTGCGATGCCCACCTACGTCCAACGGTCACCGAGACTGGTCGTGTGAAACGCGACCCTACGACCCCGCCACTCACCGATCCTCGTTCGGCCAGTGTTCGAGGGGCCGGAGGATCCGTCGAGAAGTTTCTTCTCGGAGATCATCTCGAGCATCTCGGACGTGAAGTTCTCCAACTCCGGCCGCTACATGATCTCGCGCGACTACCTGTCCGTCAACGTGTGGGACATGAACATGGAGTCTCGTCCGATCGAGACTTACCAGGTGAGGACTGCGGTCTCTCCCGATCGAGACGTAGCAGGTGAGGACTGAGGTCTCCTCCGATCGAGATGTAGCAGGCGAGGGCGGCGCCCGGCCGGCAAGCCAGCTCCGGGAGCTGTGGCAGTCTGTGTGGCAGTGTGCGACCGTGGCAGTTGGTGTGGCAGTGTGTGCGACTGTGGCAGTTGGTGTGGCAGTGTGTGCGACTGTGGCAGTCTATGTGGTAGTGTGTACGACTGTGGCAGTCGATGTGGCAGTGTGTGCGACTGTGGCAATCTATGTGGTAGTGTACGACTGTGGAAGTCGATGTGGCAGTGTGTGCGGATCTGATAGTGTGTACGACTGTGGCAGTCTGTGTAGCAGTTTGTGCGACTGTGGTAGTGTGTGCTACTGTGGCAGTCGGTGTGATAGTGTGTGTGATTGTGTCAGTCTGTGTGGCAGTGTGTGCGACTGGGGTAGTCGGTGTGGCAGTGTGCGACTGTGGCAGTGTGTGCGGCTGTGGTAGAGTGTACGACTGTGGCAGTGTGTGCGACTGGGGTAGTCGGTGTGGCAGTGTGCGCGACTGTGGCAGTCTGTGTGACAGTGTGTGCGGATGTGGTAGTGTGTACGACTGTGGCAGTGTGTGCGACTGGGGTAGTCGGTGTGGCAGTGTGTGCGGATGTGGTAGTGTGTGTGACTGTGGCAGTGTGTGCGACTGGAGTAGTCGGTGTGGCAGTGTCGGATGATCCGTCGTCTGCTCGCCGTCGGACGTGCGACTGCCTGGCGGTGGGCGGCGGCAGCAGCTGGCCGACGCCGCCCGGCTATAACGGTGAGGCCTTGCCCGGCCAGTGTGGAATGTGAAGCGCGGCCGTGCTCGTGCGGCGAAACGGACCAGCGCTGGACGTCCGGGGACGTGAGATGAGTCGCCGGCGGCCCTCGCGCACCGCCGAGCAGGCTGACTGGCAACACTGGGTCAGGAACGGGAGCGTGCGGCGAACCAGACGGGGGTAGCTGTGAGGTTCGCATCGTGCGTCGTGTTCAGCATTGTTTCTTATTCCGTATATACAGCCTGTTGCTTTAGGGCCTTTATTGCCAGTAGTAAAAGACTTGGGTGCACCAGTACATCCTTGAAATTCCCAGCTGGCGGCAACCACCGAAATAAACATTGGAAGTTTTTTGTAACATGGCCAACAAACTCCTGTTCCAAGTATTGCAAGGTCGTCATGGCTTGCACATTTTGGCAAGGTAGCTGGCGCCAACTATGCAACATAATTTACGTGGTTGGAAGTGCTGTTTTGTAATTGTTCTTTGTATCCTCGTGCATCCGAGGTATCGGAGTTGTTTATGTCGAGTTCCGAATTACAGGACTACGAAGATGTGCGGCATTAGCATCGCGTGCAACACTGCCTGTGTCTTCCATCTGTGCTCAGTTGGACGGGGGAATGAAGGCTAGCTGGAAATGCTGACGGATCCAAAGTACATGGACATTTATACCCTGCTCCGAAGTAAAACTTGTACGAATGCGCATATCCTCAATGCCCATCAATAATTTAGACTTTTAGCATAGGGTACCATGGAGCATGCACTCCATCGATGTGGGGCTTCCCATTAGCTTCATGTATTTTGCATATAAATAATCAATAATAAGCATAACAATAATAATAATTATATATATATATATATATATATATATATACGTATGATGTAATATTAACATATATAATATTTGTCTGCGTATGCCAGCCATTTCGGGTATGCAATGGAAATATATGAAAACCTCAATGATGTTTTATATATGAAAGCTTCCGGCAATTTCGGAAGCATTTGAACACGAGGGAGAGGGTTGGAATCCACTGACTTCGGAACGATGGTGATAGGTTTGCAGTGTTAAATTATTCGGGAAATATGGTGGAATATACCACTTATTGAACACTCGATCGACATCCTTCTAAGAAAGCATTGACATCCTGCTCCTCGATGGGGGCTTATGAAGTCTTCATGTCTCCTTTCTAACAGTATCTCACAAGTATCGTGTCAATCCTTTCGATAAGGAATGGTAATACAAGAATATTTCGCAACGCAGTTTCAGGTAAAGGGATTATCTATGATATGATTTGGCAAACACTACAAGTTTATACCATAGGATTATTCTCCCTATCCCGAATATAGCTCTTCCTAAATTATGAATCTCAGAACAAATAATAAAGGTGCAGTCATAAGTACCTGGACCATTGGCTCAAATTTGAGTCTGAAAGACATCAAAAGCATTTTAAATGACACTAATTTCATGGCAAATTTCGGCATCCTGTTGTGCTCGTTTCGACATCTCACACCTTAGGAAAAACCAATATTTTAACCCTGTAGGTTTGGCACCTTGCAGCGCCAAATTAAGTTGTCCATACTCATCTTAACATATAATAATAATGGGTACTTATGAATAAAAAAACTGGTCGAAATCTGGCGATTTTTTCCTGCTTCACCTCACTTGAGTACCACGGACCGCCCCTGCAATCGAGGAATAGATTACACCAGCACAGAGTTCAAGAAAAACATTTTCCTGGACGTTTTTCGTCATGAAGTTATTATGGAGGCTGAATACGCGAATTTTCTTATGAGATATGTATGTGGTGCTAAACACATGTGTTGCGACCATTTGGCATCTATCGTTATTTATAGTGAACATATTTGCGTATTTTTCCGGACCAGCCGTTGCTGGGCCGGCTGCCCGCCAGTATATCAGATGTGTGACGCTGGTCGGCGAATGTCAGCTGCTGTGCTCCAAATGGCGACGCGTACGCCCACATCGGGCCACACATGAGCTCATGCGGCGGGTCGCCATTCCCGCGGTCCCTCAGGCCACAGTTTGCCGCTGTGTTACCTCCGATATGCCCTTCCGCCCAAAATCGCTCGCAGTGCACGCCTAGACCGATCGTGGCAACGACGCTCGGCCACCTCGCCGCCCGGCGTGTCGGCGGCTGCGCGCGTGGCCGCTGGCTTTGGCTGGGCTGGGTTCGCAGCTTGGAGGTGTCGACCGACGGGAGGGCCGTCGGCGGCCGCGTTCATCGGTCGCCCCCATCGGTCGGCCGGTCCCCGAGCTGTCGGCAGCGTGAGCACGTGTTGTATTGCCGCGCGTCAGCTGTGTCTCTCGGCTCGAGTTTGGCCGGCCTCGGAAGACTGCGGTCGGCCCGCGTGGGAAGGCTCTGAAGCCAAATGACTGACAGTACTGGCGTGTGTGTGCGAGTGAGTGGCGGCGCCGGGCCGGCAACAGTCGGCGGAGTGGCGGAGCGCGTGCGGCCGCGGCGTCGTTATCGTCATTGATCGCGTGCCACAAGTGCTGCCAGCAGATTATCCGCGGCCGGCCGCCCGCCCTGGCCGGCCTGCTTGTGACCGGTCGTACTCTCGTGGCTGAATCGGGGGGGGGGGGCGCCCGGCCGCGCCACACCACGTCACGGCTGGGGGCGGAGGTTCGGGGAGAGGGGAGGCGGCCGCACCACGTCACAACTGTAGTGGAGCCGTTTTCATGAGCCTGGATTGCCACCGCGGACAGACATTTGGCTGCCGCGGCGGTCAAGTCTCGGTTTCCAGCGTGTTTGACGAGCGGTTCTGGGAGGCGAGGCGGGTTTACGGCCGGTTTGTCAGGCTGGCCGGCTCTCGTGGCGACAGTGCGGCGTGCTTCCGTGCGGCGCGGAGCAGGGCGAGGTGGCTTCACCGTATCAGATGGTCGCGCAGGGCAGCCGTCCTGAAATCGAGGCGGTGTGGTCGTAGTCCAGCGGAACGGCCTGCTATGTGGCCGAGAGCGAGGACTCGATGGGATCCGTCGCTTAGCGTCCGTTGTTTGTCCTCCCCACTGCTGTGCTTGAAATACATTTTCAGAAGTTTCCCAATGGAGCTGTTTGTAACTCTTTTTATAGTGGAGGGCAGGCTGTAAACTGTAGACTAAAACGGGGTCGTACTATTCAAGAGGTGAGCCAATAGATTCAGTCTAACTGACCGCACATCGTTGCGAACTTATTCGACCAATGGTATATCCTTGTTTCCATTTACATTCCTGAACACTATTTTGTGCTGCCACTGCAATTTGGACAGCAGCTAGCTAAAAATGTGTATGCAAGGTTTGATATATTTTGGTAGCCGCCTGAGATGCAGGGCACGTGAAGTGTGTTGCCGCTGATGGATCACAGGCGCTTGTGGTGGTGACCTGAATCCAGAGATAATGATCACAGGTCGCCCCATTCGGTGTCTATGGTATCCGGCTGAGTTGTGCCTGTGGTGATGCCACCGGCCGTCTCTGTAATCTATGTTGTGTCGGCGCGTGACCGGTACGGTCGTTTCCCCTAACCACCCACCCCAGTACGGTCGTTTCCCCTACCCCCCACCCAAGTACGGTCATTCCCCCACCCCAATACGGTCGTTTCCCCTAACCCACCCCACCCCAGTACGGTCGTTTCCCCTAACACCCACCCCGCACCCACCCCAGTACGGTCGTTTCCCACCCCCCCACTACGGTCGTTTCCCCTACCCCCACCCCAGTACGGTCGTTTCCCCTACTCCCACACCCCAGTACGGTCGTTTCCCCTAACCCCCACCCCAGTACGGTCGTTTCTCCTAACCCCCCACCCCCACCCCAGTACGGTCGTCTGACTGGTGGGTAAACACTTCTTCCAGCTGTGGCCGCATGCAGTAGGATGGAGGAGATGGCGCAAGCAGGATGCAAATCAGGGCTGGAGATCTGTCACGAAGCTAGGTGGTCCAAGGCGCTATTTTCAGAACGTGGATCAGATCGAGCAGTAAAATGACAAATTGGCATTAAAAAGGCGTCAAGTCAGTGGAGTCCAGATCACCCCCGCCCCTGGCCTTGTCGGGACCTCAGGCCACGGTAGGGATGATGGCAATTAGCATGGAGTGTGGGGTGGGATGCGACGAGCGAACATAGTAGTTTGAGCGGTTGGGTGACGTATTTCGGTAATTTCCTCACCTCGCCCGTAGGTGCGTGTCGTCAACCTAACTTGCTGATCGGCTGGCTAAAACATCTTGAAAATCGGATCAACGATTTACGTTTGTTACTGCGCCACCTAGTGAGCCATCTGCAAGCTTAGGTTCGATTATGGGTCGCTGTGAGCTCGCAACCAGAAGTTACCTTCCGCAACATTGGTGTCACGCCAGGTTGCTGGTGTGTACTTCACAGCTCCCTACGTTTTTTGCTTCTGCAAGGTAGTTCTGGTGCACGAAATTACTGTTACACACTTTGGTTGATTATTTGAGTTAAGGGGCGCATCGACTTCGTTGGTCCTACAGCATTCGCTGCCGCACACTACTGTTCACGACATAACGTATGCGTGACATTGCTGCCACACATTCACCGGTTCCCACGTGAACTGTTCCCCACACGATTGCTGATGGACTCCTGGAATTGCTTCTGCACATCTGACACATAAGTAATGTCGGGGGACAGTACAATCTGTGGCAATAATGTCATGCGACTGTAGTGCCTTGCAGCAAGTATTAAAGCCGTGGAGTAGTAAGGACTCGCTTAACGTCGGGGGGAGAAGTAAGGTCTGACGGTGAGCAGCGTAATATGAAGTTTTACTATCGTGCAGCGGTGCTGTCGTGGAATAATAATATCATGTAGGAGCCATATCGCTTAGAGGTACTGTCGGGAGCAGAAAACTGGAACAGTAAGTGATGGGCGCAAAATGACCATGGCAGTCGACGCGCCCCTAAACCCCAATTCATCATCATGGAACAGTAAGTGATGTCGCTTAGCAGTAGTGTTACCAGCAAGTAATGCCGGGAATAATTAGGTGTCTCAGTAAGGTAGTGGAGCAAGAGTTCCCGAGCGATTTTGACTTCAGCAGTAGCTTGAGTAGTGCGACACGTACTGTGTAGTGTTATACCACCGGGCACAAGTCAGGGCTAAGCAATGAAGCATGCAGATATCTACCTGATATTGAATATGATGACTAGTTTCACAGTGGATAAAATGCATTGAAAAGATGACCTCTATAACACCAGTTATACAAGGAAGTCTCCTTTGAAGCATTGTGCCAGCTTGTGACATCTATTCAGCTTCCATGTGCTCATTGGACACAGGGCGCTGCACGACGACTGCAATCGATGCGCCCCTAAACCCCAATAACCAACCAACCATCCATTGGACCGAACTCGCGTGCACTCACACGTGCCTGAAATGGAAAGCCGTAGACTTTGCTGCATTGACAAGCCCTCGCTCAAAGATGAGCTTCTATTCCGGCATGGTGCGATTGTTCCGAACAGTTGGAGGAATGGTGGTCGTTTGGCGAGATGTGTTGAAGTGTGACGAGATGTGTTCAGCTGATGGTCATCTGACGTGTTGGCGACCAGCCCGGCCACACCACAATGCCGGCGCCGCTGTGAGGGTGACAGCTGAGCAGGCGGGCAGCACGCGGAGCACACCGGCAAAATTGTGCCGGATGTGCCCTGTTGGAACGGAAATTGATTGGCCAGATTTGGCGTCGCCCGCGGCGGTGATGAGCACGCGCCCAGCCTGTCTGGAAATTGAGTCTGAATCATGCAGCGGCTTCAGTCGGACGCCGGACGGCGGGTGGGGGGCGGTGTCGCCGCGTATCCCGGAGGGGCGGGAGCGCCGAAGCGTCGCGAGCGCGTGTCCAATCAGAGGTCAGATTGGGCGCCAGCTGCATGACCAGCTTTACAACGGGTCGGCGAGACGGATTGTTTGGTGTACCGAAGCCATGCACTCGACTAAGCATGCATACGAAATGACTGACTTCGCGAATACGTTCAGTTGCTGTTCTGATGCTGATGCAATGTTGCTGATCTGCTGGGCTGGCAGGTATTGCAGACACATTTTGGCTGTTTTCCTCGCACGGTATTTTCTTTGACAATGATCGGCGATTCGATAAATATGCGCTGGCTTAAGTTGCTCGAGTTCGCCGTCATACTTCCGTTTTCAAAAGTTTTCATCGTCTTTTTTAGCCTTACTACTTCCGAAGTTATCAACGCGTCGGCTGTTCTTGCATGAAAAGCTTCGCGCATTCTGGTTCTGAAAGACAACACTGCTATCGCTTGTCGGATCCCGCAGAGAGAGAACGAACTGGTGCGTCGCCAATCGTATTATTTCTGCTCGTTGGAAGATTGGGACGCCTTCGCTGCTGTCAAATCCCAGTATTTGTCGCCCGCATCCCGTATCGATATCCGGAGATGCATCTGCGCATCGGATCGCGCTCCTGCAGCAGTCGGCCGTTCTCCGCCGCTTCACTCGGTGCGGCGGTGGCCGCTCTCCGGCGGCTCTCTGACGTCACATCGTTTCCGGGACCCGCTTTTGACTTACGGCGTGTGTATTTTTAGCGGCCGGCGACGCTCGCTGAGCGACGGCCGGTCTGTTTGCCGCCGACGTATTTGGCCTGACTTGCGGTGGCGGCTGCGGTGGCGACGGCGGCGGTTGACTGGTTACCAGCTGGTCACCAGCCGCCGCTGCGGCAGCGGGGATAATTGGTGCCGCGGACGCTGAGGATGGCTCCCCGGACGATGATGTCGAGCGATAAGTCAGCCGGCGGCGGCGGCTGCAGCCCAACTGACGCCATCTCGGCCGCCGCCCGACAACATGTAGAGAACAGCCACCACGGTGCAGGGCGGACGGTGGTGTTTGTGTAATGGCGGGCGGACGGGGTTGTGTGTTGATGAGACTAAGGTGTGCTTTTTGCGCCGCTGGATGTAATGATGCTCGATGACATGTGTAATGTGTGTTGCTTCTGGCAGAGGAGCAGCCTGTTGGGCTCCGGTCCCGTGTGTGGGAATGGATGATGTTTGGTCAAGAGTTTGGTGATTGATGATTTATCTGGGTAAGTTTTCGTTGCTCATTCATTTATTCATTCATTCATTGTTGTTCTTCGTATTCATTCATTGTTGTTGATACAGCCAAGCCTTCTGGAGGTAGTACTGATGGTTGGGTGCGAATGATCAACTCTGGTCGAAGTGCCCTAAAGCCCAAATAACTAACTAACTAGTACTGATGGTAAACTCTAGAGGTGCCAAATACTCGAAATCCTGTGATCGAAACCCGAGACTGGCCGGTCTGGTGCGACTCAGCCAGGTTGCGGACGGGTAAAATTGCACCTCAGCCGTGTCAACATACCGGATGTATATGTATTTTTTTCCACACGAAATGTCAGCATGTATTTTTTCTCGTTAAATTCAGGTGATTATGCAATTCACCTCATCTTCAACGACCTCAATCATTATCAAAAGATTATTGAAATAAGCCTATTATCAAGACACTGCATTCGAAGGTATGAATAACAACACGATGAATACAATACAATACACTAATAGTTAACGAAGTTTCTTTTTGTTGTGATGTTATATTTCACACCACTAAAACATATTTACATTTGTATATTTAGGTCACAATTCTTCGTTTCACATCCCCATCATGGGACATGGTTTTGTAAAATTCTGAACCACTTGGCCACCATTTGACCACCGGCGGTAAACACTAAGTACTTTCTGTGCTTATCGTCTCATGAAAACCATAAAAAATGGCCTCCATTACAACCGTTTGCTACGCCGCTTATGCCTTCAGCTGATACTTCTTCGATTTAGCTTTTAGAGGACTATGATGTGCCTGGCACAGCTAATGCTACCAGTAACCCTTAATGATTGCAATGAACAGCGAATGTCTCGAAGGAGCACCGTCTGTTGAAGTATATGTCAATTGACAAACCATTACAAAGCCGTCATTGCACAAGGATAGCTGGAAAGAAGGCAACAGGGCAACAGCTACAAGAATGCGATAGTCAGATGATGGGTTGACGTGTGTGAGAGGTGTCAGCAGTGTGTGGGAGGTGGAGGCCGAGGCGGACCTGCAGTGTGTGGGAGGTGACGGCCGAGATGGACCTGCAGTGTGGGAGGTGACGGCTGAGATGGACCTGCAGTGTGTGGGAGGTGGAGGCCGAGGCGGGCCTGCAATGTGTGGGAGGTGGAGGCCGAGGCGGACCAGCAGTGTGTGGGAGGTGGAGGCCGAGGCGGACCTGCAGTGTGTGTGAGGTGGCGGCCAAGGCGGACCTGCAGTGTGGGAGGTGGAAGCCGAGGCGGACCTGCAGTGTGTGGGAGGTGGAGGCCGAGGCGGACTTGCAGTGTGTGGGAGGTGACGGCCGAGGCGGACCTGCAGTGTGTGGGAGGTGGAGGCCAAGGCCAGCCGACGTCGGGTCGGTGTCGGACCGTCAGCGGATCCGAAACTGGCCACCGCCGCAGTTTCTGGCATTGATTTTTACTCGGCTCGGCGTCGTCTGCCACCGCCACGACGCGATTATGCAGTCGGCAGAATTAGACTGGCAAGCGAGCGGATGACTGCACCGGCAGGAAATGATTAGACGGGCAAACGAATTGCTACTCGAGCCAGTGTTTATCGGGCTATCGCAGCCTCGCAGTGTTTATTGTTTGTGATTTGTCGTGGTTGGAATTACAAGGAAGGTCGTTCCTTTAAGGGAGCTTGAAGATGGCTTTCGCCTCTCCGGCCATTGCGACAATACCAAAATAAATTATTAATTATCTACAACACGTGCCAAGTATAGGAAATGCGATGAAATTGTCGTACTCGGACCTGCATACGAACGGTGGAATTGTGTACTCGGACCCGCTTCTGAACGATGGAATTGTGTGCGTTCGGGCCTGCGTCCGAACGATGAATTGTGTGTACTCGGGCCCACGTCTGAACCCGCCAGCACACTGTTCATCAGAAGTGCAATCTGTTTTCATCGAGAAAACACGTACTTCAGAATCTTGCGCGAAAATGAAGTAATCTGGTAGTTTAACCGATACCATCTCTGAAAATGGAGCCATTTTCTTATTTTCATGTGGTGCGTGCCAGGAGAGCAATTGCCACTAGTTAACGTGCTATTCGATGGGCGCAATATGACCACAGTAGCGGTGGTCCTCTGAAGTCAACATAATAATCAACAAGCATGTTAAAGTCCCTGCTATTTATCAGCTCCCTAAGCTCCGTAAGACTACTTAATAGATTAAATATGCTTCACTAGTGTGACTTAGACAAACAACATTCCAAGACGTCTTTAGGCTCGTCGTATCTTCGTTTTCCCATACGTTATACTTCTACAATTTCCAACATGCCAGAACCTGGTATCATCAGCCCGGCACATCTGTCGTTGTGTCGCACCGACGCCGTCATTCCAAGCCTCCGCCACTCGTCACCACATGACTATAGAGCAACTACAGTTTGTATTTATGTAAAAGCCTGGTATGCTTGTTCTGTCACGGAAGTACTACAGCAGCCCAAACGTTTTGCCTAGTACATCTGGTCGCTCCGATAGCTCAGTTGGTTAGAGCGCCGGCCTGAATTGGTCACACCTGTCATGGCAACACAGGGTTGGAGTCGCTGCACGCGCTGATAATGCATCCGGCTGAGAGGATGAGTTGTAAACAAACATACATGGAACAAACGGACTGCGGAAGACGAAGTTGGCTGCTGCTGAAACTTTGGTGAGAGCATTTGTATAGTACGTGCTTTTGAGATATAAATGGTTGGCTCATGTTTTCGTTCCCAGTCCCATCACGTCTAACGTTGCAAAGGTTCCCAGAGCCAGCTCTTTGGAAAACCTTGCAATATTTGGCAGGCATGGCAGTGAACGCATATTTGGTCCTCCCTTGAATGCATTCTTATTTACAGTTGTTCGTGGCTTCGCGACTACGTTGAAATTCCCGATCAAATATCATTGAAACCGGACCTAGTTACATTTTGCGACGCTTACTCTGTAATACCATCTAATTTGGTGCAGCTGAACTACCTTGTTTTTTTTAAAGCAATTCGAAGTCAGGGATGGTGAACTGGTTGGATTGGCTAAATGAACTGTCATGGTCGATGCGCCCTAAAACCCCAATCACACCATACAACTGGTTGGATTGGAGGCCGCATTGTTAGGCAAATATGTGGTTGTTTTGAATAAGGAATGAAGCAGGGGCGTACAAACACCGGTGCAAATGTAGGTCCAAATGGTATTTTGTCCCAGGCCTCACTTTTTGTTGGAGGTGTTCAAAGTGCTCAAAAACGATGCAAGTCGAATTTGAAAGCTGAGTATGTTCTGAATACGATTATATCACTGATCGAAGTTCATCGATAGTTTGTCTGTGCTTTTCTTCGATTTTGGAATTATGTCAATTGACCCGGTCCTCTGCTTAATCACCCCTGGGATCACGTAGCCCATCTCTATGGAGTCATTTAGCGTCCACCCGAAGGTTTTTTTTTCGGTGATGAAGTAAAACAGCGACGAGCCAGGCGTGAAATTGTCAGTACCCTTTCATTCATCTTTGATGTGCTTGTTATGGAAGTTTTAACCTCGGGTCATGTAGGATCATTGACATTGATCAGGTTAAAAAAAATGATCACCTCCAAAAGGGTTTAGGTTGACAACTCCCTAGATGAAAACATTTAAATGACACTTAGGACGTGGGTGCAATTAGGCAGTGCCTATAGAACGTACATGCCTGATTTCTGTTTGAAGTCAGGCCATTGACCTGTGGTAACGACCAATTTGGAACCACTTTTCCTTCTTCTTTTTTTGTTATGCGCTTTATTCTAAACATTTTTCTCACTTGGCATGCATTTTTCACTTTTCCAATTTGATTGGCCTCCATCGAGTGACCTGATGGCAGGTCACGGTGCAGGACGCTGAGTGGGGAAAACCTATTTAGGCATCCTGTTTTTGCGGTTTATCTCGAGTTGTTATGCCCAAGGTAGTATCACAATTGTGTAGCACAACATACATTACCTAATGGAGCCAAAAACTGTGAATCGTTAGCCTTGTTTTCATGGTAGGTTTGACTTTGGATTGGATTTCCCAATGCTAAATGATCACGTTTTGGTCGAAGCGCCCTTAATGCGCGCAGGGGGCAGATATCTGCCCCCTGTGGTTTTTCCTATTTGCCGCCATACTAATCGGGTTAGCAAGGCCAAACTTCGCATGGCTGTTCGTTCGTCTTCCGCATATCCTCATGCATGTTGAACCCTGGATAATCTCAGGTCAGGTCACCAGGTCAGGCGAAGTGATCCAACATCCCTCGGTGTTCTAGGTGGCATAACACCCACAATAATTGGGCGATTGATTTCAAACTTATAACACGTCATGGTCTCATCAGGGACCATAGTACATATCTCGTTTTTCCGTAGCATTGACCTGAGGTCAGGTCGTGGCCATGTCTTCCCCCATTATAGGGCTATGGTAAAATATACAAATGTTTCCTGGTTACATATTTGCTCTCGGAATGACCTCACAACGGTTGTGGCGTGTAGTTGGAAGCTGTGCTGAATGTTACCCGTACATTTTTTATCAGTGACCTCACCAAGGTCACCTGGGGTCACCTGAGATCACTGGCGCATTTCTGCGCATTATATCGCACTGCATCGAGCAATAAGGCTCAAATTACCGTCATTGTGCTCGTGTCGCCAAGACGTGACGATTGATACATTACATGCCCGCCCTAGGCTACTTCATGACCTTGACCTGAGGTCATAGTTTCGGAGTAAGAAGTATTCCTGGTTGGGCACGTAGTTGGTGTCTCGATTGTCCTCTGTAAATCGAATAGCGTTCGTCGTTTGTTTCTATCTGTTACAGGTCCTGACAGATGTGTCAATATCTGAGTCTCATCCGACCTGGTCGAAATTGACCTATGATGACCCAGTGGCCTGAATATTGGCCTGAGCGAAAAAAATGACCGAAACACTTTCGATAGAGCTTGCCACCAGCTATCCAACGCCGTTTTCCGTTTGTCGCTAGCTAGCATAGTTATATAGATATTGGGGGGCAGACATCCCCCCAGACCGGCGAAGTTGGCGCGGACCGCCGGACGTGCGAGTGTTCCAACTCGAGGATTTCCACAATGAATCGAATCCGGATTACAAGGAGCGTTTCCATGACCATTCGCGAGGAAATCAGGATTGCATTTAGGATTTCCGAATCAGGATTTGGTGGGAAATCTCGGATTTGCTGACATTTGAGGCACACGTGCAACATTTCCCTTAAATACCCCAAAAATCGTATGCCACATCGGCGTGGGCTGCGTCGTTGCATGAGAGACTCGAAGATGGCTTCCTTTATTTGCGAGTTTATTACATTATATTTTATCCTATGTATTATATTTTGTTATATTATATATCTTATTTTATTATGTATTATATTTTAGTACATATTATATTTTATTATATTATTTATTATTGTATATTATATTATAAACCCGGTCACCATTCACCAAAACCCTTCCAAAAACGACGCCGGCGCAGACGACAGGTGACTTAGGAAAAAGACGCCAAGTGAATGCTACCATATGCTTCCAACCTCTGGAAAATCCGGATTTCCTCAGGAAATCTCCGGAAATCCAGTGCGGTGCGCGCGTGCGTGCGTGTGCGTGTGCATGTGCATGTGCGTGCGCATGCGTGCGTGCGTGCGTGTTTCCCGGGTCCATATAGCATATATGTCAGGTACGCTGCACGGTGTACGCCAACCAAACTGGAGGTTCCACACCTACCGAGCCTCAGCTGCTTCTCTGCACATCATTGGCGTCCTCACCTGCTGGGGTCGCGTCGGCCACACAGATTGCGGTGATTGTGCACTCTCTAGCCGCGTAACCCGTGCGACATATTGTGAGGCTTCGAACAGCGGCTTGATGGCACGAAGTAGGTGCAAGTCAAACAAAAAATGTGTACATTACACTGCTCCGACGATTCTAACTGTCTGAATTGTGTGGTGCATCGGGTATTCGATCAAACATCGTCTCCGTGATGTATGTCGCAGGCGGCGAGTTGTCGACCGGCGTCTCGCTACGGGTAGTTTTGTGTGCCTATGCGGCCAAAGATAAAACACCTCATGTTCATGCATGTAGAAGCAGAATTGTATTCATTGTTGCACCCATTGCGATATGTCGCAAGCAGCGGAGCTTACTGAATATTGTTGCCTAGAATAGAACCAGCGTAAACATAGTTAGCCAGCTCGATCAATTGAAGCAACTGTGAAATGGAAGGAATTTTATGTTCTAGTTCTATGTTTGTAGTGCCTGAGCATCACGAGTCCTTCAAACGGCCGTACCTTATGTTAAGATAACAAATTGTGGGATGGGGCAGGACTATTTTGCCTCCACATTACTGCATCTGTGGGATGGGAGGTGCGTCGGCAGCTCAGTGGTTAAGTTGAGCGTCCGGCATGCCAGAGGTACGGAGTTCGACTCCCCTCGGCGCCCGCCTTTCCTGCCAGGGTGGGATGCAGATGACGTCATGTGGCCGCCGCAGCTGCTAAACGTCGTAAAGCCACCGCCAGTTCCCCGGACTAAATCCTGCCTACGTCACTGTAGGGGTATGGTATGATTATTATTGGATTCATGGCAACACATTGGACAGATTATTCAGTACGGAATCAGTTAAAATTTGGTGGATTTACTCTTAATTTTGCTACCCTTAGTTTCAGGATATTACTGGCTAATAGGCCTTATTTTAAAGTATTGTCTTACATGCACCATTTTGTTTGCATGCCTTCCAGTGCAAAATGTCGTGGTGCAGACTTATTTCAGTTCATCTGGGAAAGAATGAGGTTTTCTAAGATGGTGTGAATTGCTCAAATCACCTGAATGGAGTGGAAAAATCCATGCTGGTCTGATGTGAAAAAGAATGTATTTCGCATCAAGAGAGCCGATATTTTGGCCGGGTTTCAGCGCATTTTGGCCGGTCCCCAACCGGGCTTGGTGACATCAGACCGACCGGTCCCGGGCTTCGGTCCCGGCACTTTTGGTGCACGCCACCACGGTCAAGGCCGACGCGTTTTCCAGCACGCGCTCCGTGTCCACGTCGCGGCGCTGCGACCGCCGATTGGCACGGCCGGTTCGTGCGAACGGTGCGAAAGGTGGCACGCCGTCTGCCTCAAGGTCAGCGCCGGGGTCACCGATGGCCGAGGTCGAGGCCGCACGATGCACGGCTTTGGGGATAGTCCGCCGCAGGTGAAAACAGCCGACACTGTAAATGTGGCGTGGTGGCCGCTGGCTCATCGGGTTGGGTGCGATGATGGTCCCCTGCCAGCGGCGAGCTGCCTGGCATTGCTGGGTCAGTGGAACTTTTTTTGGGAGGGGGAGGTCATTTGAGTTGTGAGATGTTTGGCAGCACTGGGGAGCGAGAGTTAAGCCACGACATAGTGCCAGTTCGAGTTAGTATGCGAGTTATTTGGTCGAGTTCGACGGAGGCAAGTTCGGTTTGGACTGTTTCCGTGCAAGAGAAGCCCAACAGCTGACTGTTGGGCTTCTCTGCAACTGGTTCGGTGCGGTTTGCTCGAATCTCGAGTTTGGTAGAGTTCACTGAAGTTTGGTGGGTCTGGTGGCAGTCGATTGGGCATGTCGGTGTCGGTGAAGTTCAGGGTATGCCCACCTGTGAGGACTTATCCGCACGACATCGCATTTTGTCATCCCTCATTTCCCCCTTCGGTGAACATCACTTATCCACTCATTATCGTACTTTATCATCCCCCATCTTCCCCTTCGATCTTTATTTGTACATCTGGGGATTTTCAATCACCGTTTCGCCTCGTCCCCACTGCCCTGCATTGGGTACTAATCATAAGTTGGCCGAAGCGCCCCCAAACTCAAGTAACTAACTAGCCTGTTTGCCATTCTCTCCAGTTGTTTTGCCGACGCCTGCCGACCCTGACCTGTGCAGGCTCCGGTTGTAATTGGAATTCAGGCCCAGTCGGCGCGGCTGGCGCGCGCCAGACTTGCCGTGTTGATGCTCGCCAGTCTGCCAGTCGTGTCGGGAGAAAAACCCGAGGCGACGCAAAGCACTTTTACGATGCGTCCCCTCGCTGGAGTCGACTGCGTTTGATGTGCGACGCGCACACGCTGCCGTCGGTCGATGTGCTGGTGCCGGTGTTAGTGTTGGTGCCGGCGTTAGTGCTGGTGCCGGTGTTGGTGTTTGTGCCGATGCTGGTGTTGATGCTGGTGCTGGCGTTGATGTCGGCGGCCTTGTCTGTGGAGCGGAGGCGCCACGGCCGCTCCTCCGCCAGCCAACCCACCCACACGGTGACGCCGGCGGCGCCGGTGCGACGAATCCTCCCCCACACCGGGTCTTGTCGCTGCGGCTATCCCGTGGTGCGCCGTTATTGGCGTCGCCGACTTCGAACTTTGCCCTCTCCAAGCAATTTCACCTCCTTGTACGTGGGCGGCCGACGACGTTATGCGGCAGAACAGAACGCCGTCAAGGCGACATATAAGTCGCCCGTCGCAGATAACACTCCTAAATTGGTGCCGATGTCCAGATTCAGTGCCTGCATGCCTTCATCCATCCCGCCGGCTTCCACGGATGTGGCATCTCATTCGGGTGTGTTGAGCACAGTGCAGTAGCCTCTAGATGATAGGTCTCGGCTCAAGTCCAGGTCACCGGGGTCAATGACGGACCCTGCAGTCTGCACCCTTAGGGGGGGATGAGCTACAAGTACGACCGAAGTGTACGCTGGGGTGTACCGTTCGTCACGTATTAAAACAGCCCATATCACCACACGGTGCCCTTCTGGCCAAGAACAACAAACAACATAGTAAGTTTCAATTGTGTGCTGTGTCGAGAAGCCTCCGAAAAAAACTGCAAAATATGCTGGGAGCTTTGCGCCCATCACCGTGAAAATGTCGGGGGAGGCTACTTCTGCTGTCATCTAGCGGCGAACATCGTAAGGTGTGCATGACACGTGCATTCTGTGAAAATTTGGTACGTATTTGGGCCAGAAGATAGATGCAAGCGTTTCATTGCATTTTCGGTGAAATGTCAGCGGTTGTTATAGCGGGTGCGTATGGTATCCTCCAAAGTTTGTACCTATCAACGTTCATAGCCTGAAAATTGCAAGTTGACTTTTAAAAATTAGAAGCCAACTTCTAAAACAGCCCGAGTAGGAGCGTAACATACCCTAACCTAAACCAGCGCAGCCGAACCTAACCTATATCACAAAATGATCTTCCATGATCGATGCGCCCTAAAACCCTAATGACACACACACCGAACCTAACATTCGAATGTTGTAAGTTAGTAAGTTGACTTCCAATTTTAAGTGATGATCTTTGGAAGATATCAACTTTTAAAAATATTAACGCCTATCCAAGCTGTTTTGAAATTCATTTGTAACAATTTGAAGTGAACCGCCAATTTGGAAGATATAGACGTTGGAAGATATTTGCTTTGGAAAATATAAACGCACGGTGGCATAGCCGGCGACGTGCCTTATCTTCCAGGTATTCCAGCACGTATATAGAGAGGCTAATAACTCAAGACACGACGCGTGTCCGAACATGTGAGGATCCAACCTGCGGCGTGATCCCGGGGTCGGTAGCCTGGGCAGGCGCGGTGAATTAGGGGAGGAGACAACTTCCCAGGAATTTTGGCGTTAGCCCTATGACGTTGCATGGTAAATCTTGCGTTTATAATGAGTCCTCCCCTCCACTCCCATCCCCTCCCCTCCCCTCCCCTCCCCTCCCCTCCCCGACCAAGCGAGATGACACCGTTCTTGGTTACGAGAGTGCGGAGCTTGTTTCACTAGACTCATACTCGGATGAAAATGTGTCCCACGTTGTTTGTGTTCGAAGATAAAACGCATGCCAGAAATGGAAATCAACTGCGTTCTAGATTATTGCGAGCCGCATACGATGCGGATTACACCGCTCTTCACCAGCTGGGATAAAATCGAAAATGAAAGAAGAAGCAAGCGTGCCAGCAAGAGACAAGGGGAGGCCAGGCAGCCGAAAGTCTACCATTCTCCCACTCCCACTCCCACTCACTCTCCCAGCCAAACCCATCTGAGCTCCACACCACCTACGTCATCTGCGTCTATAGCCAACACCAGCATGGAAATATCCGATGATGACGTTGTTATACCAAATTGCCATATTTCTATGGTCTCGTTAGGGCGACGTAGCGCAGAGCCCAGCACCAGACAGTCCGGCCAGCGGACCGAAATGGCATGTCGACTCGAGCACTCTCTGCCCTTACTACTGCCTATCATATGGACGGCAATGGACAGTTGACATCTGGTGGCAGTGAAACGGCAGTTGACGCGGTATGACGGTTTGGCCAGCCTGGGATCGGGTACGGCGCACACAAATAGAAGAACAGCAAAGCACTGTCCGTGAGCAAGCGTGGGCGGGAATTTTGGCGGCCAAACGGCTGTGACACGAAAAATCGCGAGAGAGGGAGAGGGAGAGGGAGAGGGAGAGAGAGAGAGAGAGAGAGAGAGAGAGAGAGAGAGAGAGAGAGAGAGAGAGAGAGAGAGAGAGAGAGAGAGAGAGAGAGAGAGAGAGAGAGAGAGAGAGAGAGAGAGAGAGAGAGAGAGAGAGAGAAAAAAAAAAAAAAAAAAAAAAAAAAAAAAAAAAAAAAAAAAAAAAAAAAAAAAAAAAAAAAAAAAAAAAAAAAAAAAAAAAAAAAAAAAAAAAAAAAAAAAAAAAAAAAAAAAAAAAAAAGAGAGAGGGAGGGAGGGAGGGAGGAGGAGGGAGAAGAGAGAGAGAGAGAGAGAGAGAGAGAGAGAGAGAGAGAGAGAGAGAGAGAGAGAGAGAGGAGCGTTTCGCAGTCGTTTCTGAGCCGAGTGGGCACTGTGCGGCTCAGTTTGTTCGGCCATCTGGAGTGGCGGCGGCCGCGGCGGCCGGGCTTCCGGCAGTATCTCTGCAGATGTGTGTCGATGGTCGCCTGTCAGGACGTGTGCGGCGGCACGGACACCGACACCGATACCGGACCGCACGCTTCGATATGCCGGCTACACGAGCTCGGCAACACGCGACCAGTGCACCGGTTTAGTTGCCAGCTTCACGTGAATTAGCTTGTTTTGCCCGAGGTTTTCGGCAAGCTGAGCGACAGCACTACGGGACCAGAGTCGTTTGTTGGGCCCGTTAGGGACGTAGTAGCTGGAGCCGTAGAGAATGGCCGTTGAGGGCTGCGCTCCTGTTCCTGGCCATGTTCAACAGCGATTAGACGCCCAGCCAGCCAGGCACGAACCAATCTTACTTTACCGGCTGGCAAGCGGCGTACAAAGCGGAAGCTTACCTTCTAAGGATGCAAGCGTTAAAAGTGGGCCATGAAACCACACGCCGGCTCACGCTCGCCTGCATAATTTTTGTTTTCTCTTCTGTATGTGTTGGACGCTGCCATCGGAAGAGCTGAGCCTGTTTGTCCAGTTTACTGTGAAACATTTCCTGACCATATGTTTTCATATGAAGACAAACCGGCCATGCCAACATGCTTCCATCACCAAAATAAAAAAACTTGCATGTTCTGTTATTTCTGATCCCGATCCTCGCAGCATGGGTGATGCCCGTGCTGTAGCGAAGTGTAACACTTGTTTAGGCTATTGCAAATGTACCTGGTTTGGGGATGCTTGTGGCATTATGTGAACACATGCCCAAACGGCTCATGCTTCCATGGGAACTAGCATTAATACTGGACATCCGGCCAAGGGTTAAACCGACAGCAATCACATTTTCCAGGATTAGCAAATATATTGGTTTGCAGAATTAGCTTAGCCCGTTTATGTCCCCTTCTTCGAAGAGCCTCCCCCTCTCCCCTCCCCCAAGAGACGAGTAGTCTAGGGGTAAGTTGCCCGTCTCACAATCGAAAGGTTGTGGATTGGAGTTTCACCTGTCGCTACTCTTCGCCTGCGACCAATCGGCGTGAGAGATTGGCGACGCTACACGACTCAACGGTCGACGTGTCGTACCCCTCCCCATCCAAAAGAAAATGTAAGCAACCCCCGATATGCGAACGAACGCAACAGCATTGGTATTAAGCGTTTTGGATTGTTCTGCCAGGTGGCAGGGTGAGGTACCATGTAACACAAACCTTGTCCCCGGACGCAGTAGTCCTGAACACTGCTTTTCGTTTGTTTGTTTGCCTCGGTGATTTTGACGGTTTCTCAACATGCGATGAAATTTTGCGCCACGTCAAATTCAGAATAGGAAGCAAGTTGTTTGCGACGAAGCGTTCCAGTGTCTGGTGTACATCGACGCGATGCTCGTCAGTCTGACCAGCCCCCAGCCGACGCGAGGCTCGCCAGTCTGACCAGCCCCCAGCCGACACGAGGCTCGTCGCCAGTCTGACCGGCCCCCAGCCGACTCGAGGCTCGTCAGTCTGACCAGTCCCCAGCCGACGCGAGGCTCGTCAGTCTGACCGGCCCCCAGCCGACGCGAGGCTCGTCAGTCTGACCAGCCCCCAGCCGACGCGAGGCTCGTCAGTCTGACCGGCCCCCAGCCGACGCGAGGCTCGTCAGTCTGACCGGCCCCCAGCCGACGCGAGGCTCGCCAGTCTGACCAGCCCCCAGCCGACGCGAGGCTCGTCAGTCTGACCAGCCCCCAGCCGACGCGAGGCTTGTCAGTCTGACCGGCCCCCAGCCGACGCGAGGCTCGTCAGTCTGACCGGCCCCCAGCCGACGCGAGGCTCGTCAGTCTGACCGGCCCCCAGCCGACGCGAGGCTCGTCAGTCTGACCGGCCCCCAGCCGACGCGAGGCTCGTCAGTCTGACCGGCCCCCAGCCGACTCGAGGCTCGTCAGTCTGACCGGCCCCCAGCCGACGCGAGGCTCGTCAGTCTGACCAGCCCCCAGCCGACGCGAGGCTCGTCAGTTGGCGCAGCCCCCAGCCGACTCGAGGCTCGTCAGTCTGACCGGCCCCCAGCCGACGCGAGGCTCGTCAATCTGACCGGCCCCCAGCCGACTCGAGGCTCGTCAATCTGACCGGCCCCCAGCCGACGCGAGGCTTTTCTGACCGGCCCCCAGCCGACGCGAGGCTCGTCAGTCTGACCGGCCCCCAGCCGACGCGAGGCTCGTCAGTCTGACCGGCCCCCAGCCGACGCGAGGCTCGTCAGTCTGACCGGCCCCCAGCCGACGCGAGGCTCGTCAGTCTGACCGGCCCCCAGCCGACGCGAGGCTCGTCAGTCTGACCGGCCCCCAGCCGACGCGAGGCTCGTCAGTCTGACCGGCCCCCAGCCGACGCGAGGCTCGTCAGTCTGACCGGCCCCCAGCCGACGCGAGGCTCGTCAGTCTGACCGGCCCCCAGCCGACGCGAGGCTCGTCAGTCTGACCGGCCCCCAGCCGACGCGAGGCTCGTCAGTCTGACCGGCCCCCAGCCGACGCGAGGCTCGTCAGTCTGACCGGCCCCCAGCCGACGCGAGGCTCGTCAGTCTGACCGGCCCCCAGCCGACGCGAGGCTCGTCAGTCTGACCGGCCCCCAGCCGACGCGAGGCTCGTCAGTCTGACCGGCCCCCAGCCGACGCGAGGCTCGTCAGTCTGACCGGCCCCCAGCCGACGCGAGGCTCGTCAGTCTGACCGGCCCCCAGCCGACGCGAGGCTCGTCAGTCTGACCAGCCCCCAGCCGACGCGAGGCTCGTCAGTCTGACCGGCCCCCAGCCGACGCGAGGCTCGTCAGTCTGACCGGCCCCCAGCCGACGCGAGGCTCGTCAGTCTGACCGGCCCCCAGCCGACGCGAGGCTCGTCAGTCTGACCGGCCCCCAGCCGACGCGAGGCTCGTCAGTCTGACCGGCCCCCAGCCGACGCGAGGCTCGTCAGTCTGACCAGCCCCCAGCCGACGCGAGGCTCGTCAGTCTGACCGGCCCCCAGCCGACGCGAGGCTCGTCAGTCTGACCGGCCCCCAGCCGACGCGAGGCTCGTCAGTCTGACCGGCCCCCAGCCGACGCGAGGCTCGTCAGTCTGACCGGCCCCCAGCCGACGCGAGGCTCGTCAGTCTGACCGGCCCCCAGCCGACGCGAGGCTCGTCAGTCTGACCAGCCCCCAGCCGACGCGAGGCTCGTCAGTCTGACCGGCCCCCAGCCGACGCGAGGCTCGTCAGTCTGACCGGCCCCCAGCCGACGCGAGGCTCGTCAGTCTGACCAGCCCCCAGCCGACGCGAGGCTCGTCAGTCTGACCGGCCCCCAGCCGACGCGAGGCTTGTCAGTCTGACCGGCCCCCAGCCGACGCGAGGCTCGTCAGTCTGACCGCAGCCCCCAGCCGACGCGAGGCTCGTCAGTCTGACCGGCCCCCAGCCGACGCGAGGCTCGTCAGTTGGCGCAGCCCCCAGCCGACGCGAGGCTCGTCAGTCTGACCGGCCCCCAGCCGACGCGAGGCTCGTCAGTCTGACCGGCCCCCAGCCGACGCGAGGCTCGTCAGTCTGACCGGCCCCCAGCCGACGCGAGGCTCGTCAGTCTGACCGGCCCCCAGCCGACGCGAGGCTCGTCAGCTGCTGAGGCTCGTCAGTTGGCCGGCCCCAGCCGACGCGAGGCTCGCCAGTCTGACCGGCCCCCAGCCGACGCGAGGCTCGTCAGTCTGACCGGCCCCCAGCCGACGCGAGGCTCGTCAGTCTGACCGGCCCCCAGCCGACGCGAGGCTCGTCAGTCTGACCGGCCCCCAGCCGACGCGAGGCTCGTCAGTTGGCGCAGCCCCCAGCCGACGCGAGGCTCGTCAGTCTGACCGGCCCCCAGCCGACGCGAGGCTCGTCAGTTGGCGCAGCCCCCAGCCGACTCGAGGCTTGTCAGTCTGACCAGCCCCCAGCCGACGCGAGGCTCGTCAGTTGGCGCAGCCCCCAGCCGACGCGAGGCTCGTCAGTCTGACCGGCCCCCAGCCGACGCGAGGCTCGTCAGTCTGGCGCAGCCCCCAGCCGACGCGAGGCTCGTCAGTCTGACCGGCCCCCAGCCGACGCGAGGCTCGTCAGTCTGACCGGCCCCCAGCCGACGCGAGGCTTGTCAGTCTGACCGGCCCCCAGCCGACGCGAGGCTCGTCAGTTGGCGCAGCCCCCAGCCGACGCGAGGCTCGTCAGTTGGCGCAGCCCCCAGCCGACGCGAGGCTCGTCAGTCTGACCAGCCCCCAGCCGACGCGAGGCTCGTCAGTCTGACCAGCCCCCAGCCGACGCGAGGCTCGTCAGTCTGACCGGCCCCCAGCCGACGCGAGGCTCGTCAGTTGGCGCAGCCCCCAGCCGACGCGAGGCTCGTCAGTCTGACCGGCCCCCAGCCGACGCGAGGCTCGTCAGTCTGACCAGCCCCCAGCCGACGCGAGGCTCGTCAGTTGGCGCAGCCCCCAGCCGACGCGAGGCTCGTCAGTTGGCGCAGCCCCCAGCCGACGCGAGGCTCGTCAGTTGGCGCAGCCCCCAGCCGACGCGAGGCTCGTCAGTTGGCGCAGCCCCCAGCCGACGCGAGGCTCGTCGTCAGTCTGACCGGCCCCCAGCCGACGCGAGGCTCGTCAGTCTGACCGGCCCCCAGCCGACGCGAGGCTCGTCAGTCTGAGCAGCCGGCTGGACGGCTTTGGCTGGGCACGACACTCCAGCTTCACTAGTTGGCGCGACCCGTCAGAACGTTCGACTGATGAGACCCACTGGCCCCGCTGGAGTCAACGTGCGCCAGGAGGACGCCATGGAAACAGCTGCGTCGGCGCTCTGCTGCCGCCACAGGTCACAATTGATTGACTGAAGGCCAACAACCTGCCCTAGCCAGTACCACGGACCCTGTTGCAACACAGCCTAGCCAGTACCACGGACCCTGTTGCAACACAGCCTAGCCAGTACCACGGACCCTGTTGCAACACAGCCTAGCCAGTGCCACGGACCCTGTAACACCATAGCCTAGCCAGTACCACGGACCCTGTTGCAACACAGCCTAGCCAGTGCCACGGACCCTGTAGCAACACAGCCTAGCCAGTATCACGGACCCTATAGCACCACAACCTAGACAGTGCCATGGATCCGGTAACGACACAGCTTGGCCGGTACCACGAACCTTGCACCACTGACCTAGTAATGAGACCGAAATATTCCGTGGAGGCGGCGTAGAAACGCCGATGGTCCGGACTGGGATAGCCCGCAGCCGGCGGAGTTACCGAGTCCACCTGCGACCAATCGGCGTGAGAGGCTGGCAACGCTATATGGCTCAGCAGCTAAATGCGTCGTGAAAGAACCCAAAGTTATTATTTATTTTCATTTTCTGGGATGGAAAGGCGACGGCGGGAAAATTACTTGCGAAGACGAGAGGTAGGAGTAGAAAAACTTTGTCAGTTTCCTTCTGGTAGGTGAAATTCTGGAACGGCGTCATCAGGTTGGTCTGAGTACCTTTAGACTGACACCAGGGAGGTCCGTGTATCGTTAGACTGGCACCCGGCAAGTCTGTATGTCATAATTGCAGGCGACTGGCGGCGTGGGTTCGTGCCTTTCCAATTACATTGCATCACGTCGACCCCCACGGTATTCTCCGCGACAGTATACCATAGTACCCATTTGCTGTTTAGCGTATTGAAGAACGTAACACTGGTTTGGAACTTCCTGCCGGCTTCAATTAGCTGTAGGTGTATCACTTTAAGCAGTTAATTAATGATGTTCGTTGAGAAAACGACGAGACCGAGACGTGATCCTGCCTGTACAGTGGTCCCCCCTGACCAAGACGTGATTCTGCCGGTGCAGTGGTCTCCTCGTGACAGACGTGATCCTG
The DNA here is from genome assembly GCA_034440575.1 of Imbricaverruca yamaguchii. Lineage (NCBI taxonomy): Eukaryota > Metazoa > Arthropoda > Thecostraca > Neoverrucidae > Imbricaverruca > Imbricaverruca yamaguchii. Next base: position 811,473 of record JAOTOL010001613.1, on the reverse strand, counting down.
CCGGTGCAGTGGTCTCCTCGTGACATACGTGATCCTGCCGGTGCAGTGGTCCCCTCGTGACAGACGTGATCCTGCCGGTATAGTGGTCCCTTCATGACGTGACGCAGCCAGGGCTCGATTGACCGGGAGTTGGTCGTGTGGGTGGATGGCGGCTGGTGCCGGTGCCGGTGGTGGTGGTGGTTACTGGCTTTACGACACGTCGACTGTCGAGTCATGCAGCGTCACCAATCTCTCACGCCGATTGGTCGCGGGCGAAGAGTAGCGACAGGTAAGACTCGAACCCACAATCTTTTGGTTGCGAGACGGGCAACGTACCCTTAGGCTGCTCGTCCCCTCGGCTCGTGCCGACGGCATGCTGTGTCCACCTAGTGGCCGCTGTCCGACGAGGCCGGCCGCTCGTATTGGCGACAATATCGTCCTCCGGCCGGCTGCTGGGACGCGCGCGCTCCACTTCCGCCGCGGCAGCTAGTAATTCCCGGATTGCTCGCCGCCCCATCAGGACGTGGCTGCGGCCGGGGCGGCGACTGTCGCTCTGGTGCGGCTACAAATATGGCGGTAACAGTCGCTCTCGTGCGGTTGTGGCCGCGGCGGCGACTGTCACTGTGGTGCGGCTGGGGCGGCGACTGTCGCTCTGGTGCGACTGGAGCTGGAGCTAGGGCGTCAACTGTCGCTCTGGTGCGGCTGCAGATAGGGCTGTAACTGTCGCTCTGGTGCGGCTTCAGATAGGGCTGTAACTGTCGCTCTGGTGCGGCTGCAGATAGGGCGGCAACTGTCGCTCTGGTGCGGCTGCAGATAGGGCGGTAACTGTCGCTCTGGTGCGGCTGCAGATAGGGCTGTAACTGTCGCTCTGGTGTGGCTGCAGATAGGGCTGTAACTGTCGCTCGGGTGTGGCTGCAGATAGGGCGGCAACTGTTGCTTGTCTCTGAGGTCTATCTAGATATGTCAGTTTTGCATTCGTAGGCCACGCATGCATATGCATGTACGTGCATAAATCGATAAGTTATAGACGCAAAATGACCCAAGTACTCATGCCCTGAGGCACCAATCCACCGCCAACACCAAACCCAAACGTTATACATGCACATGTCAACATAGGTCTGAGGGCTGTCTACATATAGGTTCGGTTTTATCCATGTACTGATTTGACGTGAACAGTTAACTAATGAGGGCCTGCTTAAAGCACCGGTGTGGTTGATAGAAGGTGCGCAAGTTCGGCACATTTCCGCTTATATCCATACTATATCGGGAGAGTTTTCGCAGACTGGCACCAAATTTGCTGCCTTCTTTGGCGCCAAAGGTAAATTACTTGTATGATGATCCCAGAAATGTGATTCAAAGCCATTATTGGTGGAATCCAGCAATGGTTAGCTGATGAGTTAAAGACCCATTGGTGGGCTCACTCGCGGGGTTCCACGTTAAAATATGCAATAGATAAGTATATGCAAATATGCAACTCAAACTCCTCCAATTGTTGGAGGAGTTTGAGTTGGAATTGGTAACACTCAAACTCCTCCGATGCGATGGAAGAAAAATTATGTTCGTTGCCGCTTCTCGTATACCTGCAACTTTGTATCTACTGTGCATGTGTTCCTCCTTCCTGCTACTGTCCATCTGACCTTTCCATCTCAGTTCCTGTCCTGTTGTATATGGAGATGTGAACGCGGGTCGGATTCGTATGCAGGTTACCGAGGTTACCGAGGCTACCAGATCTCCCGAGAATCACAATCCCGGACGACAAACACCGAGCTGATTGCCTGTTATGCGCTATATACATTTGCGACGATTTGGTGTTATTGTAGGCTCGCATGAATGTCGCCGGAACTTTGGTGACATTTGGAACAGCTGCCGCCACATCCTGGAAATACCCTAATATCCTCACGACGTCGCATGGAAAGAGGCCACTTATGAGCATCTTTTCCCCCACAATGCTGTGAGCACATTCCCGCACCACCAGCTGAGCGCAAGCATGGGCACAGGCCAACCACCACGCTGGCCGCCCAGACACCAACAAAGCGATGGCAGGCGCTTCCCTCGTGGCGCGTCAAGGCATAGCAAGTATGTCTGAGACGTCTCGCTTACGGCGCTGGACGCCTGTCGTGTGATGTGTATCGGGACGCGGCTTGGTTGTCGCCGCACGCGACTGCGATGTGTGAGTGTGTATGTGTGTGGCAACTGTGGCGCATCACACGGACGCGTCACAATTGTCACGGCGCGTTGAAGATGACGTGGCCTACTGCCAGGCTGGTGGGTGGATGCGCTGCGCCGACGGTACGGCTGTCGGAGATGTTCTGTCGAAGGCGAGGTTGGATTTGGACTTTGGAATTATAGATGTGGAGAAGAAAATTATTGGGACGTCGAATACGGAGAGGATATTCTCCTCAACCTGTGACATTAGAAGTTCAGTTTGCACTTTCCAGTGAATGTTGAGCAGTTTGCTATTGTGAAACAGCACCGTTCAATCTCCCAAATGAGAAAAGTGAGATTATAATCTTCTCGGAAGGATGTTCTGGATACTAAACGTCAAGAAGCCCTATTTTTCCAACGATGGTCGGAGTTGTTCTATCAGGAGATGGTATGTCGGAGGTGTTCTGTCGGAGGTGTCCTTTCGGGAGATGTTCTGTTGTGAGATGTTCTCTCGCGAGGTGTTCTGTCAAGAGACGCCAGATGGCACTCATTCCCTGTAGCTAGGTTTTCTTTCCGGGTTAAGCTGCAGTTTCTCACGTTAATTCGGAACTGGGAGTTCCTGCAGCTGGCCGTCGTGAGTCTTCCTGATGGGTCAATATTTCGTCTGTTGCCACTTCTGGTTCCCAACGGTCATTGTCGGTTGCCATGGGTACGCACAGCCGGCGGATCCAACAAAAAGAACTGGTGGCGAAGCGAGCAAAATGGTGGCAATGGCGACAGCTACTGATGAGCGCGTTTAATCAGCGTTGGTTTTACCACAGGCGGCGTGAGAGACGCGGTGCCCTCCACTCCTGACGCCTTACGAAATCGTCACTGCCGTAGCCGTCATTATGTTGTAGATGCGCTCAGTATAATCAGTTTTTTTTCGAATTCCTGTCAGTCATTTCGTGTCTTTGTTTTGATAGCAATTCCGGTGATAGCTACGCGGCAATAAACGTCAGTATCGCTTGCGATTTTACCGTCCGTTTTATGATCCACGATGATCCGCGCACCCGTCCGTGGTGCGTGTTCAGTCACACCGGACCCGTAGTGTACAGTGGCATACGGGTACAGCGTGGTGACTACCCGTACGACCGAGCCCGCAATGTTCGGCTCCGTCTGGCCAGGTTCGCTCACACACCCACAGCCAACGTGACCCCACGGTTGCGAGCGTTGGGACAGACAGAGCAGCGAGGCCATCGCTCAATCTCCTTATCGGGGGGCGGGGGTAAGCCTTGATAATTACACGTCATGGGTGTTGCATGGAAAGCGACTAAGAAGTGGAGTTACGCCGCACTTCCGCATACTCCTAAGTCCTTGTTAATTCGGTCTTGTCTGAGATTCAGGTGCGGTGCCCTCGGCAGCAAAGCTGGCTGAGTGCATGCGGCTGCTTAAACTTCAGCCCAATGAGGTGTAGACTTTAGAAAGGTTAGCTTTTGCAAGAGATATTCCGTCCATCCGGAAATATGAAGTGGCTGTTTTCATGCGGTGAAAGCCGGCCGCGATGATAACGGCACGAAAGATACGAACCCTGTCGGAAAACCATTTGATGTCGAGGAGTTTTTTCTTCACTTGTGTTGACGGTTCGTCAACACAAGTCAACAGTGTTGTCAACGTCTCAGTAGCCTTATGGCACTGAGATCTTTTAATTCATCACACTCCATTGTCCAGGAAATAGTTTTACGGTTGACGTCACTACGTGCAGATGGTAAGACCATCGTTAAGTGCTGGATTCCGAGCCGCGTCGGCATATAGGGGAATGAGGCATATGACGCGGCTGCAAAGCGAGTAGCACAGAAACCGTGTACACGATATATGGGCATTCCTGCTAGAGATATATATCCAGTCATTAACAATTATGTTTTTCGTGAGTGGCAGGTGTTTTGGGACGCGGTCGGTGAAAACAAGATTAGGACAATTAAGCCTAGCATCGGCCAGTGGTCCTCGTGCTCGCGTAGGACTAGGCGAGACGAGGTGACACTGTGCCGCCTACGTATTGGCCATACTTACGCAACTCACAGATATCTTCTTTGTGGTGATGATATGCCCATGTGCCCCAGATGCCAGGGACGTCTTTCAGTGCGTCATATCTTAACCTCATGTCCTCAGCTTTCTAATGTTTACAAGTACTACTTTGGTCGATCGCAGGCACTATCAATTCGTGATGTTCTTGGGGATGACTCGGTCGCGATCAATTCTGGTAAATTGTTCCCCTCTCTTTCGGAGGTAAACTTCAGTTCTATATATTCTCCTGTCTAATCCCTTGTACGTGAGCAAGTCCGCATGGTACGATTGTTTAGGATTGACACAGTTTAAATAGTTGAGTTATGGGCGCTGTATAACCACTGCAGTTGATGCGCCATAAAACCCAAATAACTAACTAACTAATCGTGTTCTGCTGGATTCCTAGCCATGTTGGACTCGCGGGAAACGAAGCTGCTGACATGACCACCAAGGACGCCATTAGCAGTTGCCGTGTGGTCCATCTACGACTCCCTCCAAGAGATGTGTACCCTACTATATTGTCAGGTATATGGTCAGAATGGCAACGATCCTGGAATTCGAAGTGTAGTAGGCTCAGGGTTTTAAAACCGACACTAGGAAAATGGCTATCCTCTCACCGAACCGAACGTCGGGAAGAAGTAATACTCTGTAGATTGAGAATAGACCATACCTTTGCAACACATAGTTATATGTTGACCGGTAATGACCGTCCCGTATGTCCGCGCCGTTCTAATCCGCTTACCGTGTGCCATGTTCTAGTTGGCTGTACACTGCTAGATCCTCTACGACGCCAGATTTTAAGACGGTCGAATACCGACTCTTCTTTACGCATGCTTATAGGGAACGACTCTGAGGCCGTCGCGTCTGGGAATATTATGTTCATTCGACAAGCTCGCATTGGCGTGATATACCCCCACCCGTGAAGATGGATAGTGAGCTATGATAGCAGCATCGTAGATTGATTACAATTCAGTTATGGGCGCAAAATGACCCTAGATGTCGACGCGCCCCTAAACTCCAATCCACCACCACCATATGGGAGACTGACGGGTACCTCTGGCCCTCCGACCTCGTGTCATGTCGCTAGACCCCAGGCGCGTCCCCACCATGTGGGAGACTGTGACGGGCACCTCTGACACTCAGACCTCGTGTTATGTCGCTAGACCCCAGGCGCGTCAACGCACCATGTCATGGGAGATTGAGACACCGTAGCATTATAGCTAGGTTTGTATTGCATACTTGAAGTCTTGGTTCAGTGCCAGCAAGTTAGTTTTTCAACAGGCAGCTCAACGATTTCAGAGAAAAACCTGTTTTCACCACGCTAATGCAGTGTTAATACGAGAAGTGGCCTTACTCTGCGAGATTGCAAGTTTAGCTTCCTAGTAACACATCTGATCGGAACATAGATTTTCTACAACTGATATGTTTAAAATCCCGACTCTATGGTGGTTTTATCTCATGTGGCGGCATAGGCGCACCGGACCGGGGGGGCAGGGGTCCCGGGCCCCACATGAGACCAAAGTGCCCTTTTGACCGAAAAGTGCCCTCTTGGCCGAAATGGTCCAAAATTAGCTTTAAAAAATCACCTGCCTTATGTGCCCTCCTGTGCCAAAGGTACCCTTTGGGACCAAAACTGCCCTTTTGGCCAATTTTTTTTTTCACGCCCTCCCCCCGGTCAGCAAACCTTCCAGTGTTCCCCGGGCCGCAAAGTGCCCTTTTGGAGCCGGCCAAGTGCCCTTTTCGCCCCCCCCCATGGAAAAATCCTGGGTGCGCGCCTGTGTGACAGTGATTAACAATGCTTGGAACTTGGCTGTGTCCTTGGCCAGTGTTTTGTGGTTCTTATGAAACGACCAGCGCTTGCCAAGGTGTGTGTGGAGGGGGGAGCACCAGCTGTCGCGGATGTTTCTTTCTCGTGCTTTGGAGCTCTTGACGCTCACCTGTTCCGAGAACTGCTCACTGCTTGTGAGTTTTGCTTGTTTGTTCTCCTTTCGACTTTCTATGCTGTAATTTCGTCAGCTTCTGGGCGGCCCGTCCTTAATGAGCTCAAATCGCCTGGAATAGAACGAGAAAGTTGTCGGTCGCAGATGAACAGGGCTGAGCAACCGGCAAGGTCTAGCTCAGCCTGTTGTCGGAAATGAATGCCCAGCATTGGTAGGCCATGCGAGGGGCGCTGTTTTCTTTCGAACAGCTGTCTGTCTCACGTTCTAGACTCTTTCTATAACGAGCCTTACACTACCACATTCTTTCGAGGACGCACTGTTCTGTAATCGGTGACTGACGTCATGACGGGCTGAGGGCGGCGGGGGGCAATGACTGCACACATCAGTTGCCGCGCCACACCAGTCGACAATACCGCATCTGCACGGCCAACCCCGTTACGCCCGCCGACAACACCGCATCCGCACCCCTCTCCGGTGTGCTCAGCACTTACCGAGTCGTGTCTGGTGTCCTCAGGTCCATGACTACTTACGTACGAACCTGTGTTCGCTATACGAGAACGACTTCATCTTCGACAAGTTCGAGTGCTGCTGGAACGGAAACGACTCGCACATCATGACCGGCTCATACAACAACTTCTTCCGCGTGTTCGACCGCGAGAGCAAGAAGGAAGTGACGCTTGAGGCGTCACCAGACATCGCGAAGCCCAAAACAATACTCAAACCGCGCAAGGTGAGGCGTCGCTTTGCGGACCGTCCCCGCTTATTTCAGCCATTGCTTCGTGCTGCTCGTTTGTTTCCCGTTTTATCCTTGTTATTTCAGTTGTTTGGGCCAGATACTTCGAGGCACGTTTGACTATCGAATCAAGTTAAGTACGGTTTTCCGTATTTCTCTACTGCCTAAAATGTATGTTTTGTATGCCCTAAACTGCATGAATACTATGGTAGATGCTTAGTTATAGACACGACATACTGTGTTGGTTTGCAATGATTGGTTTCAGTCCGATTAGTCTTCTAATCAATCACGAAATGACGGGCTGATACAGTGCGCGTTTGGTAGTCGTGACTGCGTGGCAACATTGGCCACCAAGACGCTGCCTGTCCCAGTGCGGCGCCACAGCACACTGGGGCTGGCGGGCGGCGTGTCACACCAGCGCGAGTCGGCGCCTCCGCCCCGCGGCACCGACTCCATCTTCTAAAAGTCACTCGCCGGGCCGTTTTAGCACGGCGTTTGCGCAGCGGCATAAAGTTTGTCGACTCGGCGTGGGTCGCCGCCGACAGCGTTATGACTCCCGGCGGCTCGGCGGGCTTCCCGGCACCGGGGCCGCCCTCTGCCCGCGGAGGACGGCCTCGGAGAGGCGGCTCGGCGGGCTTCCCGGCACCGGGGCCGCCCTCTGCCCGCGGAGGACGGCCACGGAGAGGCGGCTCGGCGGGCTTCCCGGCACCGGGGCCGCCCTCTGCCCGCGGAGGACGGCCTCGGAGAGGCGGCTCGGCGGGCTTCCCGGCACCGGGGCCGCCCTCTGCCCGCGGAGGACGGCCTCGGAGAGGCGGCTCGGCGGGCTTCCCGGCACCGGGGCCGCCCTTGCCCGCGAGGACGGCCTCGGAGAGGCGGCTGGCGGGCTTCCCGGCACCGGGGCCCCCGCCCGGAACGGCCGGAGGCGGCTCGCGGCTTGGCACCGGGCCGCCCTGCCCGCGGAGGACGGCCCGGAGAGGCGGCTCGGCGGGCTTCCCGGCACCGGGGCCGCCCTCTGCCCGCAGAGGACGGCCTCGGAGAGGCGGCTCGGCGGGCTTCCCGGCACCGGGGCCGCCCTCTGCCCGCGGAGGACGGCCACGGAGAGGCGGCTCGGCGGGCTTCCCGGCACCGGGGCCGCCCTCTGCCCGCGGAGGACGGCCTCGGAGATGGTCTGGGATGGTCTTGCACTCCCGCATGGCTCCGGCGGCTGCGGTGTGCGACGGGTTCGCGGTTCGCTCGCCATCAACCGGCGCACGAGATTGGCGACGCTATGAGACCCAAAGCAGTTTGTTCACTATGGGCGCCGTAGAGCCGGTGCAGATGATGCGCCCACGAACACTACTATTCAGCGAACCAAAGCGATTGTTGCGTCGTAAAAACCAATACCCACCAAGAGTGTGGAGACACGGAGGTGTTTCCGGGGTCACTTTGAAGCCACCCATTCGAACTGATCTTCTTTGTGCGATCCTGCATCCATCCGTCAAGTAGCGTTTTGGTTGGTCCTGCAGCCACCTGGCATGCAACCGTTTATTTGGTCCTGTATCTATGTGTAGCCATCCAGTCTTTGTCTAGTCTTGTATCCACCTGGCATGCAGCCTCTTACCCTTTGTCTAGTCCTGTATCCACCCGTATAGTCCTGCGTCCACCTGTATAGTCCTGTATCCGCCCTTCATGCAACCCTTTATCTGGTCCTGTATCCATGTGTCCTGCAAAACTCTGTCTGGTCCTGTATCCACACCAGGCTAGTTCTGTATTTACACCTGTCTAGTCCCGCATCCACACCTGTCTGGTGTTGTATTCATCTGTCATATAGCCCTTTATATGGCCCTGTAGCCATGTGCCATGTAACCCTTTGTCTTGGCCCAGTGTTAAATTATTCGTAAAATGGGGTGGAATTTACCACTTTCTGAACACTCAATCGACATCCTGTTTCTTGATGCGTGCTTATGAAGTCATCGTGTCTCCTTTCTAACAGTACCTCATTTGCTAAGTGTCATGATCATGCTTTCGATAAGGGATGGTAGCGAACGAACATTTCGCAATGCATTCTTAATGCGTTATGGCATGCAGCACCAGTGTATAGAATACACCTTTTCTCGCTATCCCGAATATAGCTCTTCCTAACATATGAATATCAAAACAAATGATGAAAGTGCACCCTTGGCCCAAATTTAAGTCTGAAAGACATCAAAAGCATTTGAAATAACGCTAATTCTATGAACAATTTCGACATCCCAGACATTCGACGAAAGTGCTTGTTTCGACATCTCACACCTGACAAAAACCATTATTTTAACACTGGCTTGTTCTGTATCCGGGGACGAGTAGTCTAGGGGTAAGTTGCTCGTCTCAGAGTCCAAATGTTGTGGGTTTGAGTCTCACCTGTCGCTACTGTTCCCCCGCGGCTGATCGGCGTGAGCGATTGGCTACGCTATATGACACAACGGTCGATGTGTCGTTAAACCCAATAGCCGATTGTCCTGTGTCCACACTTTTTTGGTCCTGTATCCGCCTGTCCTGTTACCAGACGCACCATTTGAACGACTAGGCGCCTATTCAGGCAAGGGTGTCGCCGAATGTTTGATTGAATACTCCGAAATCTCAAGTATTGTCCTGTACTAGACGAATTTCTGGAATCGAATCCGCTACATTGAGTATTTTATATTATTGGCCAGAGTATAACGAATTCTTGGAACTGAGCCAATCGTACGGCTTTTCCTATCGCCAAGCGAAGTGAAAAAACTCCGGGCCCAAACTTCTGGCATCGTTCCAGTTATGAGAGGACCGAAATAAACCGTTTCATCTGAGCGGATTGGCGGCGTCGCTTCAGCTGCGCTTTCATCGGTTGTCGGCGGTTTCAATGGTGCGCCCAAGCGGCCGGATGGAGTGCACAAAGACTCGTTGAAGCACTCACTCATTCATCGAGGTGCGCACACTCTTCCCGTAACTTTCATCACACTTTGGGAGATGGTTGTTTGTCGCCAGCGTAGCCAGAGGCCTCAATAGCGTCATTATTGAAGCCTGTGACGTTGGCGATGGCCCGACACTTAATGCCCCATTTTAGTCACATTTCTGTGCAAATTAATACGATGGTTTGGGTCAGACTCGCATGGCTCTTGGAAACGCAGTGTCTGAACCGACGACCAGTGTGGCACTGGCAAAAATTGCAGCACTGAAGGCCATGCTTTAGGACTTCACACAGCGGACGTCCTGGCGGACGTTCTGCTGTTTCCACACAGCGAGTCTGTTTCAGCTGGTGTCCTGCTGTTTCCACACAGCGAGCCTCTTAGCCGACTTACTGCTGTTTCCTACAGCGAATCTTTCTCAGCCGGCCCACTGCTGTTTCCCACAGGAGTCTTTCTCAGCCGAATTACTGTTGTTTCTCCGCAGCGAGCCTTGCGATGACCGCTGGCGTACTGGGTCAGCCAAGGCGCGCGCGGGACGTAGCAGTTATGTTTTTTTAATTCTATATCTACATGTGTTTGTTTGCAAGCTAGTACCCTTTTCTCGTGCCCATGTAGCGCAAGGGATTGCGTGCCAACGGAACATTGGCGAGGTTTTCGTGCTGTACTCAGCAGTGCTAAACTAATGGTTCTTTCCTTAGTGTCGAAACGTGCGCAGTGGAATGTACAAATTCGCTATGGAGGCGATGTTGCCTAAAGTACCTTTTGCGTGATTGAAATTCAATCGTCATCCAATTGCGTACTTACATGCGCCATTTTCTTTTGTTTTGAATTACATAATTTATAGATAGCTATCTTGACAATAGCGATAGGTCTGTCCTGTAACATAATGCTGCATGACAGATCACATCATGGGCGCAAAATGACCCTAGATGTCGACGCACCCTTAAACTCCAATCCACCACCACTACAGATCACCTCATAGGCAATCCTCTTAACTGAACATTTGCTACGGGATGTTCGGGTATGTTCCGCAATAGTGAGCATAGTAATGGTGCTTGCAAACAAAATGCTGGTAGAAACAGGCACGGAAACTGTATAAACCCTCATCAAAAACACGATGTCGATAGTTCTTCGGAAGGCATGTCCATTCAGTGTTCGGAAAGTGGTGCATTCCACCCTATTACAGGAATAATTTGTCACTGGTACTCAGGGCTCGGGCATGTCCTGTCAACTGATGGCATGGCATTCGGCCGTTTCTGTCGCAGGCTCGTGGCAGCGATTTTGAAGGCGATTGCACCAAGGCCAAATTGGGGCACTGCCGTCAGTTACCGATTTGGATGCATTGCAATATGCATAATGCGGAACTTTTTCGAAATTCATGGAGTAGCCACAAGGCCGTTGGGCCAGGTTATAAACCAGCTTTAACGTTGGGTGACTGGCTAATGTACGACCCATGAGTCTGGTTCACGTCATGCATGTGTCGAGATGGGCAGCCAACACATCCGCTGGAATTCCTGACCAGTGTTCCCGTCGTCCGCCGATCTCGCTTCTGGCCGTGGTATTTTGTTTGCACCCGTGTTCGACGCGGCCCGGGCCGGCGGCGGCCGACGCTCTCTGTAGGTGGACGGCACGGTCTGGTCGAAACAGACCGTCCGTCGGCTGGTGTGGCACGTCCTGTGGCTCCGGTGACCGTCCGTCGGCTGGTGTGGCACGTCCTGTGGCTCCGGTGACCGTCCGTCGGCTGGTGTGGCACGTCCCGTAAATCTGGTGACCGTGCGTCGGTTGGTGCGACCGTGCGTCGGCTTTCCCTTGATTGCTGATTAATTATTGATGAAGAAAACTAAGCGGGTGATTTTCAGGAGCTGGTAATGCTCTCCATGGAGTATATTTTATGGCAAGGACATTTGTCCAGCTCGCGTCCAGAGCGGGTCTCACGCCGACGACGGTCACCCGGCCACAGTGTGGCACACCCCCAGTGGTGGTGTCAACGGCGGCCGTCACGAGGCCACAGTGTGGCCAGGTGATGGACCGGCAGACTGTCACTGGCTCAAGAGAGCACCGCTGGACTAGGCAGTGCACCGAATTTAAGATCAATAACACCTCCCCACACCACCCCACCACTGCCGCAGTGGCGGAGCTGAGACGAAGCACTCGCCATGGCGTCAAACACTGTCAGCCCTGTTCGTTGTTGGACGTGTAGCGGCACTGCCGGCGACGGTCAGGTCGGCGACCGGGCGGTGACCTGAGCGGCCACAGGAACCGCACGGGCTTCTTCGCCCGACACGCTGCTGCGCAACCCGCTGCCAACCGTTCTCGTCCCGTTCCACGAGCTGCGGCCGACGTTGGTCAAGCTCAGCTGGGTCAACGACTCGGCGCTTCTTGCCGACGGCTTGTCCGGCGAACTCTGCGTCTTGTCGACAATCTCTGCACTTGGTCGGGTGCTTCTGCTTTCACAACAGCTGCTCTTTGAGCTTGTTCAGCTCTGAGCTTTGAGAGCTCGGCCTTTGTTCGCGCCTGGCTGACGCGAGATGACGCTGTGGTTGGCGTCGCCCCACTGTTCGTGCCATAAGCACTGTCGACCCCATAGGCACTGCCAGCCCCACTGCTCGCGACGTAGGCACTGTCGGCCCCACTGCTCGTGACATGGGCACTGCCAGCCCCACTGCTCGTGACATAGGCACTGCCAGCCCCACTGCTCGTGACATGGATGCTGCTGGCCACACTGCTCGTGACATGGATGCTGCTGGCCACACTGCTCGTGGCATGGTAGGCACTGCCAGCCCCACTGCTCGTGACATGGATCTGCTGGCCCACTGCTCGTGCTGTCGACACTGCTCGTGACATAGGCACTGCCAGCCCCACTGCTCGTGACATGGATGCTGCTGGCCACACTGCTCGTGACATGGATCTGCCCACTGCTGGCCCTCTGCCACTCTACCTACGAGTCGTGACATAGGCACTGCCAGCCCCACTGTGCACTGCTCGTGACATGGATGCTGCTGGCCACACTGCTCGTGACATGGATGCTGCTGGCCACACTGCTCGTGACAGGCACTGCTCGTGACATAGGCACTGCCAGCCCCACTGCTCGTGACATGGATGCTGCTGGCCACACTGCTCGTGGCAAGGGCACTGCTGGCCACACTGCTCTTGACATAGGCACTGTCGGCCCCACTGCTCGTGACATGGATACTGCTGGCCACACTACTCGTGACATAAGCACTGCTGGCCACACTGCTCTTGGCATAGGCACTGTCGGCCCCACTGCTCGTGAAAGTAGGCACTGCCGGCCACACTGTTGTCCATGCCGCCGTCATCCGCCAAGTAACTTCCGCTAATTACACTATTAACTAATTGCGTTTTTGAAGCGATACACCCTTCCAAACACGATGGCCATCGTTACTCGTTGGGGACGAGTAGTGTACGGGCAAGTTGCCCGTCTCACAATCGAAAGATAGGTTGTGGGTTCGAGCCTAACCTGTCATTACTCTTCGCCCGCAACCAATCGGCGTGAGAGATTGACGAGGCTAAATAACTCAACGGTCTGTGTCGTAAAACCAATAACCATGATCACTGTTCTGGATTTCTATTCCCTGTTCCTTTGTCGCGAGAGAACTCGAAGTACCGCAGACTGTATTAAGGCACAACCATCTTCGGCCAACGCCCAGTTTCCACTGCCGGCCTCGCCAACAAGACAACACACGACACCTCGGTACAATCACGGCGCGCAACGAAATATGGCGGCAGCACCTCTGCTGCCAATGAACAAATACTCGCAGGCACCTCTCCCATCCGGCTCCATACGCATCCAAGGTTTCACAAAAACAGCCGTACAGCTATTCGTCCGAACAGCGCAGCGCAACAGAGGGCAGCACCATTCAGCCCACAACTCATGGATGAATCTCAAACAATCACTACTCGCTAATAGGTTATGACAGGATTAACTAGCACTTTGGCGTCTGTCCCGGCTGGCCGCCAGCTCCCAACTAATATTATGGCGCGCGCCACTGGCCGAGACCAGACCGCGGCCACCAGCTCCCAGCCAATGTTATGGCGCGCGCCACTGGCCGAGACCAGACCGCGGCCACCAGCTCCCAGCCAATGTTATGGCGCGCGCCGGTGGCACCCGTCGATTGGCGCGGACGTGTTTGTTGTTTTGTGACCGATGCGATCGAATGTTTGCGAACGGGGTTGTTGATGGCCAGTGCTGTTTTGATGTCGACACCGACGGCCTCGGCCCGGGTCGCGCGGCACCGTCGGGTGACACGCGTTATCGCCGCTGACCACTTGACCTGACGTGACCTGACATGACCTGACATGACCTGATCGGTGGTGGCGGTGGTTATTGGTTTTGCGACACATCGACCGTTGCGTCATGTAGCGTCGCCAATCTCTCGCGCCGATTGGTCGCGGGCGAAAAATAGCGACAGGTGTGACTCGAACCCACAACAGGTATCGGCACGCGCCCGTGTGTGGCATGAGGTGCAGATGTTGACACGCGCCGGTGTGTGGCATAATGTGCAGATGTCAACACTCGGCCGCGTGTGGCGTAAGGTACAGATATTGACACTCGCTGGTGTGTGGATTAAAGTGCAAATGTCGACACGCGCCGCTGTGTGGCATGAGGTGTGGATGTCGACACGCGCTGGCAGCCCCTGACCTGGCGCCAATATCGTCCGACGACGGCGGGTCGTCGTGTCGGTGACACCCCGCTGGTCCAACACCATATTACAAGCTCCCACGCCGTGGTCGGCAACGGCCCACTTGATGTCTGGCCAAATGGAGAACGGCTCATACACAGCCGGAGACGTCATAGGCGGTGGCTGGTGCATTGCCCGAGTGAGTCACGTTCCTCGGTGGCTGACGACGCCGCCTTCGCCGCTAGTCGCACGCTTCTCGGCCCTGTTTACTTCGCACTTTACGCGACAGTGTTGGCGGCGGCGGGCGCATTATCGGAGCTCTTACAATTTGGCGGTTACGCCTGGTGAGCAGTCTACACACATTTCTCATATGCCTGGTGTTTACTTGTGCATAAAGTATTCACGCCAATGCATTATTCATAGACCTGGGGTCTGGTGGTTCTGAACTCGTCCAGCACTTCACTGCACAGAGGAGGATTCAGGGGCAGGCGAGTGCCCCACTTTATGCCTCCGTACTTCGAGATCAGCACGCCGTGTTTCTAGGGATTGAATACGAACTGGTTCGGTCAGTATTCGGCTGGTTTGGTCCTAGCAGCTTTGTCAGTGGTTGGATCTGCTAATCCATGATCAGCGTTCAGCCAGCCGTGGCGTGCCGATAGAGTGGTGCTACTGACGGCTGCGATGTGACTTGTGGAAATTTACCGATGCCGAACCAGCCTGCACCAACTGCATGTTTGTGCGTGCACAGTACGGTACATTTCTGTACGGGCTACTAGGGGAGCACGGTTATGGTCAGCCCGTAAGTTTCCTGTGGTGGTATGGTGGCCGATGCTGAGCGTGCAGCAGGGTACCCCCATAGCCCACCTCTTGCCATTGTCCGTCCATCGCCCCCGACGACTCCATATACTGGTAATACAACATGCATGTCCTCGATGAGTGGTTTGCCGACTATGCTTAATGCCAGGGGAGTATTTAAGCTGGGGAACTGGGCAGGTCAACAATATTACTGGGGTGCTGCCTGGCCGATGCAGTCGATGCACCCCTAAACCCCAATTATTACTGGGTCAAACATTGGTACAATTTAATCTTGCCAACACGTTGCGTCAGAAAATGGCAGCTCGGCTTGTGCGAGGCAATGTGGTCAGACCAGGCTGCCGGTTGGTCCCAGCTGACGATGCACTACGGACACGGCTCGACATCTGGCCGCCGTCCATGTGTCGATAACGACCCGGCGTAGTAAACACGCCTGCGCTCAGCCAGTCGCCGAGCGGCGCAGTTACGGCGTGTTTTGCGGAGCGCCGCCGCCTGCTCGAGATGTGATCGGCACGAGCGGAGTTCACTGGCCGACAAGCCGAGCTGACTCAGCCGGTCCGACCCGACCCAGTGCGTGGGCGGCGGGGACGACCGGATGGGCGCGTGTGGCTGACGCTGGGCAGAGTGTTGGAGAGCCGGCCGGTGTTGGCAGCACGTGTTCAGTCGGGCAGGCACTGCGTGTGACGCCGTTTGAACTTCCGGCGGCAGTCGATAGCAGTCGGAGTCCCAGTTGACCGCTGGTGTCCCAGTCGACCGCTGGAGCCCCAGTCGACCGCTGGTGTCGAAGTGTGCTGTGTGCGCTGTTCCGTGTGCTGTCGGGGCGCAATGTGACTACAGTTGTCGACGCGCCCTATAGCCCAAATAACTAACTGTCGGGTGCTGTTCTGTGCTTTGCGTGCTGTCATGTATGCTGTTTTGCATTGCATTTCGTGTGTTGACTAAGGCTGTCATGAGTGCGGCTCCGCACAGCGTGCTGTGCACCAACATGCTTGCTGTTCTGTGTTGTTTTGTGTATGCCGTTTTATTGCCTTCCGTGTGTTGTTTTAAGCTGTCATGGGTGCTGTTCTGCACAGCGTTCTGTGCTCTGGCATGCGTGCTGTTCTGTGCGTTGAGTGTGCGCTGGTCTGGAATGGACTATGCACTGTGGTAAGTGCTATTCTGGGAAATGTCCTGTGCGCCGACACCTATGCTGTTCTGTGTAGTGTGTATGCACTCGTGCACTTGCTGTCCTGCGCTCTTGGGTGTTGATAGTACAGTTGGTGTTGATGGTATGTCCTGTGCTGATGGTGATGCGGTGTTGGCGTGCTGTTCTGTGTAGTGTGTATGCACTAGTACATTTGCTGTCCCGTGTGCTCTCTTTTGGGTGTTGATAGTGTGCTGTTCTGCTGACGGTGATGCGGTGTTGGCGTGCTGTTCTGTGTAGTGTGTATGCACAAGTACATTTGCTGTCCTGTGTGCTATTTGACCTACCGTACAACCCCAATAATCATCTCGAATCATCATCCTGGGTGTTGATAGTATGCTGTTCTGTTGACAGTGCTGCGTTGTTGGCGTGCTGTTCTGTCTGCTGTGTGTGGGTAGCAGTGATAATTTGTTCGTGAAATAGAGTGGAATATACCACTTTCTGAATACTCAATCGACATCCTTCTCCAAGAATATCTACATCATGCTCCTTGATGCGTGCTTAGGAAGTTTTGGTGTTTCCTTTCTAACACTATATCGCTTACATGTATCATGTTCATGCTCTCGATAAGGAATGGTGATGCACGAATATTTCGCAATGCAATTTCATGTAAATCGAATACCCATAATGTGATATGGCATGCAATACCAGTTTATAGCATATACATTACTTTTCCCATGCCGAATATAGCTCTTCTTAAATTATGTATCTCAAAACAAATGATAAAGGTACAGTCAGAAAATGATAAGGGTGCAAGTACCTACACCATTGGCTTAAATTTGAATATGAATAACTCAAAATAGTTTAAGGGGACCCTAATTCCATGGCAAATTTCGACATACTACTGTGCTAGTTTCAACGTTTCGCACCTAAAGACGAACCATTATTTTAGCCCCGGTGGGCAGTATCCTGTTTTGTCTGTCCCCCGTGTGTCGTGTGTGCTCTCTTTTGTGCTCCCCGTGCTCCGCTGCTCCACGTTTGCGATCCGACCGCTGAGTCGCCGGCCGCTGCTCGCAGGTGAGCACGCAGTCGCGCCGGAAAAAGGACGAGATCGCCGTCGACTGTCTGGACTACAACAAGAAGATCCTGCACACCGCCTGGCACCCACACGAGAACACGATCGCCGTGGCGGCCACCAACCAGCTCTACATCTTCCACGAGAAGGACTTCTAGCACGCTGCCGGCAATGCAAAGGTGAGCGCCCACGTCGGCTGTCCGTCGGTGACCGTGAGGATGCAGTGTGCTGAGCCGCTCTCAGTTGTCGGTGACCGTGAGGATATAGTGTGCTGAGCCGCTCTCAGTTGTCGGTGGCCGTGATGATGTAGTGTGCTGAGCCGCTCTCAGTTGTCGGTGCCCGTGATGATGCAGTGTGTTGAGCCGCTCTCAGTTGTCGGTGACCGTGATGATACAGTGTGTTGAGCCGCTCTCCAGTTGTCGGTGACCGTGATGATGCAGTGTGTTGACCCTGAGCCGCTCTCAGTTGTCGGTGACCGTGATGATCAGTGTGCTGAGCCGCTCTCAGTTGTCGGTGGCCGTGAGGATGCAGTGTGCTGAGCCGCTCTCAGTTGTCGGTGACCGTGAGGATGCAGTGTGCTGAGCCGCTCTCAGTTGTCGGTGCCCGTGAGGATGCAGTGTGCTGAGCCGCTCTCAGTTGTCGGTGGCCGTGATGATGCAGTGTGCTGAGCCGCTCTCAGTTGTCGGTGACCGTGATGATACAGTGTGTTGAGCCGCTCTCAGTTGTCGGTGACCGTGATGATATAGTGTGCTGAGCCGCTCTCAGTTGTCGGTGACCGTGATGATGCAGTGTGCTGAGCCGCTCTCAGTTGTCGGTGACCGTGATGATGCAGTGTGCTGAGCCGCTCTCAGTTGTCGGTGACCGTGATGATGCAGTGTGCTGAGCCGCTCTCAGTTGTCGGTGGCCGTGATGATGCAGTGTGCTGAGCCGCTCTCAGTTGTCGGTGCCCGTGATGATGTAGTGTGCTGAGCCGCTCTCAGTTGTCGGTGCCCGTGATGATGTAGTGTGCTGAGCCGCTCTCAGTTGTCGGTGACCGTGATGTGCTGAGCCGCTCTCAGTTGTCGGTGGCCGTGAGGATACAGTGTGCTGAGCCGCTCTCAGTTGTCGGTGACCGTGATGAGTGCTGAGCCGCTCTTAGTTGTCGGTGGCCGTGAGGATACAGTGTGCTGAGCCGCTCTCAGTTGTCGGTGGCCGTGATGATGCAGTGTGCTGAGCCGCTCTCAGTTGTCGGTGGCCGTGAGGATGCAGTGTGCTGAGCCGCTCTCAGTTGTCGGTGGCCGTGAGGATACAGTGTGCTGAGCCGCTCTCAGTTGTCGGTGACCGTGAGGATGCAGTGTGCTGAGCCGCTCTCAGTTGTCGCCGTGTCGTGTGTAAGTTCTGTGTTCGTTTTGCGAGCGTGTGGGCTGCGTGGATAAGTGTCAGTTGTTGATCGTTGATGGTGGTGTTGGATGTGTGGATGTTTTGCAGTCTATTTCGAATGTGGACACTTGTATTTTGACAAGCCAATGAAGCATCAGGAGATTAACCATTCTGGAAGTTCTGGATACTCAGCCTGGCCTCGTGCCGGATACCATTGTTCCTGAGACGCAACAGTCGACATTATCCACGCAGAGTTGACACTTGCTACGATAAGTCGCACCCTTCAAAGGTCTTTAGATGTATGACGTCACGGCAACCGGCAGAAATGTTGATCGTTCCCACAACCAGAGGATCTGCAGAGGCGAATCAATGGGGGATGCTGCAAGTGTGCATCCACGTCCTTCGTAAAAGAGGACGGAAGTTGCGTAGACACATCCAGCCCATGGGGGGGGAAGCGGGTGCTCAGGAGAGAGGAAAGCTGCAGAGCTGACCTGGACCAGGGGGACGGGAAATGCACTCACGAGGGAAGAGGAAAGCTGCAAGTACACACTCGAAGGAATGGTGCTTCATAGGCGAGCCGATGGATGGATGCTCCACAGACATTTCTAGCAGCTTCAGAAAACGGAGAATGGAAGCTACATAGGCGCACCCAGGTGCTGGGCAGGGGTGCACCTGGAGACTAGGGGGCTGCAAAGGCAAGCCTGGGAGGAACGCGGCGTCAGCGTCTTCGAACTCCGTAAAGGGAAAGTTGGCATGGTCACACCCAGAACCAGGCAAAGGAGGGTGCACCCAGGAGAGTGTAGGGCTGCGGATACGAACCCGGGAAGGAGGGCATCAGATGAAAGCGCAGGAGAGACACAATTCAAACGCCATCAAGGAAAAACCAATTGCAACCTGTCATCAGTCAATTTGGAGTCATGCGTTAACTTGGTGACTGTAGAGGCGGACCCACGGGGTCGACAGGAACAGTGCACAAGAAATACATCAGGGTACCTAAGGTGGGAGGACAGGAATGCTTTGGAAGCGGATCCATGAATTGCATAAAGGGGAAGATGTTAGCATGCACACCCGAACATGTATGCACCAGGGGAGACCAGGTGCGCTAGAGGAAGCCGGTCTCCTCTGCCGGTGAGCATGGAAGGAACGCTGCATGGATGCATTCAAGGCCTTTACGTTGGGAAGAGAGTTACATGGGTTCTCCCAGGATCCAGGGGAATGAAGGTGCACTCGGTGGACAGGAGAGCTGCGTGGCTAATATACAGAGTGTGGCAAGAGTGCCGACGAGGCGCACCACTGACCTAGAACATAAGCACCGAGGCGCACTGGACGAGCCGGAAAAATTGCGGCCAGGCAATGCACAAAAGCGCACGGGATCCAACCAATGGAAAACGCACCCAAGCGCAATAAAACGCTTGGCACGATCGGGTTCAGACGTAGTGGCAATGCGGACATCGGGGATCTCCAGCTGACGAAAGAAAACTGGTGTGTTTATATTGAAGAATTCCAAGAATTCAATTTTGGTTTCTGCGGAGTTGATTTTGTGGAGATTGTAAAAACAAACAAGAAAATATCTGGAATTACAAAAGGACGCACAATCGACCACGACAGCAAAATGTTTGTCTACACAACCAACGTTTTAGACTTTGGATATTTTCTAAATTTTGTGTGGAAATTTTTAATTTTCGATTTCATCCCTAATGGGCAAATATGCAAAACACATGTCATTAAAAAGGAAAACAAAATATCGATTACCCTGGTGCCTTGTATTGCTTCTCTAATAATACGCAAAGGTTCGAAATGTCATTCAGATATCATTATCCTTTAAGGTGTGACGACTAGCTGAACATTTCTGAAGGTGGCCACACTTGGCCTTAACTAGCTAGCTAATCGTAGATGGCCTGGCCTCTTAAAGTCTTCACACATGTCAAAGTGATGTGGGAAGAAGTATGGAAAATCTTGGCGCGCTGCAACGTATTGTATTTTCACCATCCACTGAAAACCTTAGGGGTTTTTCGCGGATGGTGAAAGATGACACTCCCCTATCCCCCGAGATGGGGTGGGTTAAATCTTCAAAAGCGTCTGTTTCCAAGATATTCCGTTGGTTGCGCTACGTATCTTCTGGACAGCAAATGCCGGCACTTGACTCATGTTGAACGACCATTGCCGTCGATATATATTTTGATTGGGAGAGACGAGATCTTTTTGGTTCATTTTTTTCCATGCGGCACCATGGCCGTAATGTTCAATGTTACGAAATGTAACGCGTCCCCACTTTCGTGAATCCCATGAAAAGGACCAGTAATCTTCCTGACACATTTAAGGGAAATAGAAAATAAGGACACGCGCCCGATTTGACATAATTATTGTTCCTGGATATTGGTGTCTGGTGACGAATACAGGATGTTTGTAAGGATGTAAGGCGCTTTATTGTCTTAACACTCGCACGTCCGGAGGTCCGCGCTAACTTCGCATGTCCGGGGGAGATGTATGCCCCCCTAAGGTCTCTAGCACGCGCCATGGAGTGCCTCGGAAAATTACGCGCACTGGAGGGGGCATATTCCGCCCCCCTAAGATCTCGGCTCCTACTGATACTAGAGCAACGAAATTCGCAGGGTGGATGGGCACGGTAGTGAACTCTATTGTGTGAAAATTTCATGACCTTAGGTCAATATCTTCAAGGTCAAATGAGATCAAAATAGCAAAAATTTCTGGTTTTGCTTGAATTGGCTTGTAAATGCAATGGATCGCTGTGATTGTGTTTAAATGTTCCAAAATTTGCATTAATGATGTTTTGGACATTGCTAATGACGTAATACAGATCCCAGATCTGGCATTTGACCTCAGGTCACCTATATAGGAGCACTTTAGCAGGTCATT
Organism: Imbricaverruca yamaguchii; assembly: GCA_034440575.1. NCBI lineage: Eukaryota > Metazoa > Arthropoda > Thecostraca > Neoverrucidae > Imbricaverruca > Imbricaverruca yamaguchii. The sequence goes on along the minus strand of JAOTOL010001613.1, from coordinate 789,843 downwards.
ACCTGCTTCAGTTACCGTAACCGGACTGCCCACCCGACTGCTCCGTTGGGTGGTTCGGCACAATCGGCTTCGCAAAGAAAGGAGAGAAATACATGAATAAAGTATGGAAACGCTTGGGCAGACAATGACAAACAGTAGATTTCGGGATGTGTAGGGAGTAACATGTAAAGTGACATCAATCGCATGACAGTCATTTGCATTTTTGACAACATTCCAGTTGACCAAGTTTGATTCTGTTAGCCTGTCATGAACTTGACCTGACTCGACCTCGGCGACCTAACATGACTTAAGTTATATAGCATAACAAAATGCATCAACGCTATTCGACAGTACTTGAAATGCACTACCGACAATAGGCGGTGTAATTTAAGGTCAGGTCAACCGAAACTCAGGTCAAGGTCATGGAGTCGCTTAGGGAGGTCAAGTAATGTATCAATCGACACGTCTTGGCGATACAAGCACAATGACGGTAATTTCATCCTTCTAACTCAATGCAGTGCGATGTAATGTGCATAAATTTGTAGTGATCTCAGGTGACCTCAGAGACCTTGGTGAGGTCACTGAGCAAAATGTCAGTGGTAACATTGAGCATAGCTTCTATATACATGCCACAACCGTTGTGAGATCATTCCGAGCGCAAATATGTAACCAGGAAACATTTCTATATTTTACCGTAGCCCTATAATGTGGAAGCCATGGCCGTGACCTGACCTAGGGTCAATGCTACGATAAAAAAAGCCTGATATGCATATTATGGTCCCCGATGAGACCATGACGTGTTATAAGTTTGGAATTAATCGCCCAATTATTGTGGAAGTTATGCCACCTAGAACTCCGAGTGTAGTTAGGTCATTTCACCTAACCTGGTGACCTGACCTGAGATGACCCTGGGTTAAAAATGTATGAGGATATGCGGAAAACACCAATGAACAGCTATGCGAGGTTTAGCCTTGCCAACCACATTAATTTGGCGACAAATGAGGAAAAACCGGAGGGGGCAGATATCTGCCCCCCCCCCGGACGTGCTCGGGTTAAGATTGAGATAAAAGACTTGAAAGATATTTGAAATACCACCGTTTCTATGGCGAATTTTGACATCCTATTGTACTCGTTTCGACATATCACACGTAACGAAAAAACATTATTTTAACTCTGTCTAGTGCTTGGATGCCTTTCCGTTTATGGGCGTCCTTGTTGGACAGAGTACTCCATTTTATGAAGTGCCCGTAAGTGAGAACGTGTCTCTGATTGAACGTGGTAGTCAATCTTATGAAGTGCTCGCCACTGAACACCTGCCTCTGATTGGACAAGGTACTTCATTTTATGAAGTGTTTGTCACTGAACACGTGCATCTGACTTGACGGGGTACTCCATTTTATGAAGTGCTCGCCACTGAACACGTGCCTATGACTGGACGGATGGTTAGGTTGTGAGTTCGAGTCTCACCTGTCGCTACTCTTCGCCCGTGACCAATCGGCGTGAGAGATTGGCGACGCTACATGACTCAACGGTCGATGTGTCGTAATACCAGTAACCAACCAAAAGAGTAGCCCTCGTTGAACCCCATCTCACTGGCGTCTTACTTCCGCCAAGTTGGTGATGCGCCTCGTCGACACCTCCCACGCTGTGCATATTAGTTCCTCAACCCTTCTCTCTCCTGTGTGCACTGGTGCACATTCTTGCTCCGGGTCCTGGGTGCACCTGTGCAGATCTTTTCCCACTGTACGGAGGACCTGGGCGCACCTATGCAGCGTTAGGTTTTGTATTCCTGTCGTACCTCGGTTTTTTATTCACCCGTGTTGACCTCCTCTCCTGCTTGCAGTTAATTCTTTTGCAGCATTTCTCAGTTACCGTCCTATTCGCGCCCGTGTAGCTCTCGAAGTGAACCCTCTCGCTTTTCGAAGTGCACCATCCTTCACCTGGTTCTGGGTGCGTGTATGTTGCCTCTTCCATTTTACAGAGTTCGAGGATATACCTCTCGAGCATTCCTCTCCTGGATCGCTTCTGCAACCCTCCCACGAATGTGTTTCTACACCCTCCCAGTCTCATGAGTGCACCCTCCTTCCAGTTACTGGGTTGGCCTCTGCAGCCCTCCCATCGGTGCGCATCCACAGCCCTCGATCCCCTGAGTGAACCCCCCCCCCTTACACCAATAGTTGGGTGTGCTTATGTTTCTTTCCCCAGTTCACGTACGTTCACGCTGAACGTAGAAAAGAAGAAATGTGCAACATTCCTTTTCTGTGCTTGTCTCTACAGCCCTCCTCATCCGATTATACCTCCGAAGCTCTTCTGTGTCCCGGGTGCATCCTCCTTTCCTCAGGACTTGCGTGTGACTATGCACTTTCGTCCCCTTTTCTGGTTCCTGAATGCATTCGTCTTGAGCATTCATCTGCTGGTCTCGCTTCGGAAGCTGCATTCCTCAGAGCGCACCTCCGCAGTTTTCCTCAATCCTGAGTGCACCATTCCTTCCCTTGCCACGTATGCGCCTATGTTCCTTTCATCCCTTGTACAAAGTACCCGAATGCACACCTGTGACATCTCTGCCATTGGGTCGCCTCTGCAGCTCTTCTCTGGTCGTGCGATCAATCTCGCGGCCTGCCAATGTGACGTCATAACTGCTGAAGGGTGCAGGATATAGTAGCATGTATGCAGCCTGCGCAGATAGTACCCAGCTATCTATCGTAAGTCGAAGCCAGCCTTTGACATGTGCTTTTCTCTGGTCGGTTGAGATTCAACAGGTTGAATATGAGAACCGCGTCAGCTTGCGTGGTGTGTGAACCAAGTTTTGCTGAGAGCCGTAGTGATGAACGTGAACAGGTTAGTCAAAACTAACTTGTTGAAAAGTAGCAGACCGAGTAATTGTTTGGCTGCGGGTGACAGCTATCAAGTTTTCGCCGTTTAATAACATGGGTGACACGTGAGCGCAATGCTCATTTTGTGTCGGCGTTATTTTTTGCCAGTTTACACGTATCTAACCTGCTTCCGTCCTACCGTCCTACAGCCGGTGTCTGCGCCGTTTTGTCATACTACACTCGTATATATTATACAGATTCGGTGCTGACTATAAACCAGCAAAAGCAACCTTGAAACAGCATCATGCATCGAAGACCTTAAGAATCACCGCACTCTCAACGGCATATTTAGTTCCGTTTAATGAGTGCTATCGCAATTTAAGGATTGTATAAAGACGTGAGTGCCTGAATACAAACAGGTATTCATCTTCAATCGATTTATTCTCCTTTCTTCCTCTTCAGCCTATTGAATGCAGTTGGCATAGAGTGCAAACATGCCCGCCATTTTTGTTTTACTTAGCATGTTAACTATTCGCCAGAGCGATGACTTAAGCGTATGACTTACTGTAAGCGCATTTGTGTAATGCACTTGGTGCAATTGTGCTTAATACACCATTCTTAAAATGTGTTATCGATATAGGCTTCAGTGATTGAAACTGATTCATGTTTGTGCTGGCCCTTGCTTCACGAACCACTTCTTCGCTGTTGGACCTTCTGACGCGTAGACATTCTTGCTCTGTACGATCCAAACTCCTTCCACGACTTGCCATTAGTGCGCTGCTAATGACTAATAATGGCTGCATCCCAAGCTTTCATCTTGGTACGTGACGTATATCAGTAGTTGACGTCATTAGATGAAAGCGCAGACAAAATGGTGATTCCACTAAGTCGAGCATAGCTTGACAAAGTTATGCGTATGGAAATGTAGATGCGATATATATATATATATATATATATATATATATATATATTTCAGTTGGATAGTAAACTGCACAAAGTCACCATATATATGTTATGCATTACGTCACCAGGTAACCGCTGCATTCTTGTAGCTGTTGGTACGCTACCTTTTCCAGCAATCCTTGTTTGATGATGTTCGTGCATTGTCTGTGATGGTTATAAAGGGTGTGAGATGGCATTAACAGCGATGTCTTGTGTTTTTTTTTCTCGAGATGATTGTTGTGCATGGTATTCATTAATTATTGCCTGATACGTAGTTTCAGCCAAGCAGCTGGCAGTCGCAACAAAATCAGTGGGTTAGATTCCTGGCCCGCACTGGTCTCTCCTGGCGTGGCAAGATAGGGTTTGTCTCGCTCTGATCTCTCGTTTTATTTGTCCCCGACTGGTGAGGCCAGTTGGTAACTTGCCCGATAAGGCCGGTGTCGAGCTACCGGGGCGGCCGGCACGGTGCATTGACGACATGTTAATCTTTCGGTCAAAATTCTGTCTGAACTGGAACTCACGAATCGGGTGGTAGGGGGGGGCAGGGTTCACGCGACAAGCTCTGCTGCTTAAAAATATGATCGTGGTTCATGAAACTGCGCCAGCACAAATTGGAACTAAGCTGCCTAAAAAATATTGGTGTGGCCAATGCAACACCAATAGTTTGACAAATTTAGCATCACGCCAATGCTTGCATTGAAAGAATGTACTCAAAACTATTCTTTGCAACGCCAGTAACTGTCATGGCACCACCAATAATGTTGAGAAATGAATCTTGAAGGCATGTTATACTTCGGATATCTGAATCTGGTGGTAGTAAGGCTATGTGCTGTAAGCATTGCCGAATTGTAATTATATGGTAGGCTTGATTGCGGTATATTTTTAGGTATGTGTCTAAAATATCTGCTATCTAAAATATTTGCGTACTGCTCTAGGGCAATGACCTAGGATGGCGTTGTTCTTTAAAAAAAAAACTATTTTTATAGTTTCGGTTCTATTCCGTAATTTAGGTCGTGAAATCCAAGTGTAATACATTGTATTTATGCCGTATTTAATACATATATTATTTAATACATTGTATTATAATATTAATATATTATATTGTATGTATTATACATTGTATTGTATAATACATACAATATGCCGTGCAAACTTGAAATACCCATAAAGCAGGGGTGTATAAATAGGTTTTTCCCACTTGGGGACTTTACAGTGACCTTGACTTCGGTCACGCGACGGAGGTCAATCAAATTGGAAAAGTAACTTCTCATATGTCTGCATGCATACAAAGGGAAAAGCCGGTTGTAAAGACATACATATTGCAACGAAAAATAGGAAAATGGATTTGTATTGGCCATGATGTCAAGTCACGAACCTGGCCTCAAACAGAAATCCGAGATACACGCTTTGTAGACACTATCTAATTACATTCACGTACCAATCGCATTGAGGTGACTTATGGATTCTGAAACATTTTTGGATGCGGTCCTCTGACCTGACATGAGCTTGGTCAATGACCCTACATGACCCGTGACTGAAACTTTCACATCAGATGCAAAAACAGAGATGAAGGGAATTGTTCTGAAAATGTCGCGGCGTTGCACGACGCCATTTTCTCTATCGCGGAAGAACCTTCATGGGGGCGTAAAAAGACTCCAGAGATGTGTTAACCCCAAATATAATCCAAGTGAGAAGTTGTCAAATTTTTTATCTAGTCTGAACTAAATTCAGCCCTATCGGAAATCTGCCCGGATGCTTCCATCCTTCTTGTCATGTAGCTGACATCCCTGCGCCGTGTATGGCGGTGTGGCCGTGCTCCAGCTCGACCTCAGTCCCAGCTAGCCCACATGTATACAGCCCCAGGCTGTCCGGCGCCCAGTATTGCCGTGCGAGGCGGTGTGACCGTGCTCTAGCTCGGCCCCAGTCCCAGCTAGCCCACATGTATATATCCCCAGGCTGTCCGGCGCCCAGTATTGCCGTGCGAGGCGGTGTGACCGTGCTCTAGCTCGGCCCCAGTCCCAGCTAGCCCACATGTATATATCCCCAGGCTGTCCGGCGCCCAGTATTGCCGTGCAAGGCGGTGTGACGGTGCTCTAGCTCGACCTCAGTCCCAGCTAGCCCACATGTATATATCCCCAGGCTGTCCGGCGCACAGTATTGCCGTGCGAGGCGGTGTGACCGTGCTCTAGCTCGACCTCAGCCCCAGCTAGCCCACATGTATACAGCCCCAGGCTGTCCGGCGCCCAGTATTGCCGTGCGAGGCGGTGTGACCGTGCTCTAGCTCGGCCCCAGTCCCAGCTACCCCACATGTATACATCCCCAGGCTGTCCGGCGCCCAGTATTGGCCATCGCCGCCCGGAATCACCGCGGTCACGCGAGAAGTCTCCACGGATGGCTGGGCGGCGGTCCAGCTGGCTGGCTGGATGGATGGATGGATGGATGGCTGGCTGGATGGATGGATGGATGGATGGATGGCTGGATGGATGGATGGATGGATGGATGGATGGATGGCTGGGCGGCGGCCCAGCTGGCTGGCTGGCTGGCTGGGTGGCTGGCTGGCTGGCTGGCTGGCTGGCTGGCTGGCTGGCTGGCTGGCTGGCTGGCTGGCTGGCTGGCTGGCTGGCTGGCTGGCTGGCTGGCTGGCTGGCTGGCTGGCTGGCTGGCTGGCTGGCTGGCTGGCTGGCTGGCTGGCTGGCTGGCTGGCTGGCTGGCTGGCTGGCTGGCTGGCTGGCTGGCTGGCTGGCTGGCTGGCTGGCTGGCTGGCTGGCTGGCTGGCTGGCTGGCTGGCTGGCTGGCTGGCTGGCTGGCTGGCTGGCTGGCTGGCTGGCTGGCTGGCTGGCTGGCTGGCTGGCTGGCTGGCTGGCTGGCTGGCTGGCTGGCTGGCTGGCTGGCTGGCTGGCTGGCTGGCTGGCTGGCTGGCTGGCTGGCTGGCTGGCTGGCTGGCTGGCTGGCTGGCTGGCTGGCTGGCTGGCTGGGCCACGCTCCCGGCTCTATTGGCACAGCGCAGACAATACTCTGGCCAAAGGCTGCGTGGCGCCGACCGCGAGCGCGGCGATAGGATGGCGACAAACAGCCGTGTTTGCCGGCCGCTATTGTGCGTGACCGCGTGCGCGCCACTGTTTGTGCGCGCCGGTGAGCCTCAATAACCGGTGTCGTAACGCCACATTGTTTGCCGCGGCTCGTGTGCCGGCAACATCGGCCCGGCGGACGGACGGCGCACCATCTGTCGCGGTCGCGTCTGTTCCGTCGACGGAGCGTCGCCGGCCTGCCGGCAGTTGTGCCCGGGAGAATGGCTTGCGGGGCTGCCGGCGGCGCCGGTCCACCGCCCTGACCGCACGTGTCGTTCCGTTTCAGCTAGCCGACGAATCAAATGTGCCACGCCGGGCAGCCGCCTCCCCGGCGCCGGGCTCCAGATCATGTCCTGAGATGAGCGCGCCGGCCGACACCGACGGCAGCGTCGACACGGGCTGTCGTCCGGCTCGGAGGCTACCGGCACGGGCTGTCGTCCGGCGCGGAGGCCACCGGCACGGGCTGCCACCAGCCGCGGATGCCACCGGCACGGTCTGGCACCGGCCGCGGAGGCCACCGGCGTGGCCGCGCACGCGGTGGCGACGCGCGCGCGTTTTATTTGTGAACTGTTTACCGCGGTTGTCACAGCGGACCGATAGTGCTGCCTTGTTCTTGATTGGAGCGACACGGGCGCTCGGCGCATGGCCGGTCGGCGTGCGGCGGCGGCCCGCCGGCGGACCGCGCCGCCGGACACGACGCGGCGAACATTCCCGAGTGCGGCCGTCCCAGAGCGGAGCGCCCACGAGCGCCCACGAGCGCCCACGAGCGCACATAGCGCCCACGAGCGCCCATAGCGCGCCGCGGCGCCGCCGTCGGGCGAGCGATGGGCGCGCGCCAGCGACGTATGGCGCCATGATGCAGACAGAGCTTGGCCGCGCCAGCCGCCGCGCGACAGCGGCTCGAAGACGGACAGAGGGTTTTGGAGTGAGTACCTGCACACACGGCCGCGGCACGACCGGCCCGGCTGCGACGAATGCATTGGAGCGTACCGATGTGAAATAAACATGTCATTTGCGGGCGGGTCGTTTGTCGTGGTGGCGACGCGCGGTGTGGCTGTTGCGGCGGCGGCGGCGGCGACGGCGGCTGGTGAACGGAAACTGACGCTGTTGTAGCGACAGCTGATTAGCAGGAGGCGCAGAGTGAGTATTGAAGTATTCTTCAGATATGTTGTCCCTGAAAGCATTTTTGTACTCCAGATTCGAACTGGGTAAAATCGACTTCGTTTGCACACTACAATGCGTGACTGTGGAAGGGATACAGGTGGTACTCAATACAACGTAGAGCGGTATCCACGGGGTGACAAAGGGCACTTCACCGGCCGTCACCACCCAGCCTGCTCACGTTTACCAACCACCATCAGTAGGGACGAGTAGTCTAGAGGTAAGTTAAGTTGCCCGTATCGCACTCGAAACATTGTGGGATCGAGTCTCACCTGTCGATACTCTTTGCCCGCGACCAATCGGCGTGAGAGATTGGCGACGCTGCATGGCTCAACGGTCGAGTGTCGTAAAACCAATCGCCATCAATAACCACCATCAGTGGATCGCACACCACCTGCCTCCATCAACGAAGACGGCTGGCAAGGCAACGTACCTGCGTACTGGTTCCCCTGGTTGTTTCCCCGGCTCTGGTCCGTGCGTGTCTAGTAACCAGCAGCCACGCCACCTCTATATAATGGGGGGAAAAGTTAAGTTTTTATAGGGATATCTCCGGAGCCGCTGGGGGATGACCGGCACGAGCTACGTCGGTGTTTTTCTGCTCGGAAATCTCGCTGTCAACCAATCGATGTAGAGTATCGCTTAATGATGTCATAAATCTTGGGAAATCTGAACACACCGCCAAACGCGTTGCGGCATCAGCATAAACACGGGCGTGGCTGGCGGTCTGTGGCAGCCAAGCTGGCAAGCGGCCGCGGAGTTGGGCGTGCTGACGGTTTGTGATGTGGGTACCTAGCCTAGTACCGCGCTGACAACCGGCAAACGCGCCGGTGCAGTTCTGGTCTGTCCGCCTGTCGTCATCCGAAGATGGGAGCGTTCATTTTCGTTAGTGCGGCGTTGGCGGCCGTGGTCGGAAGCGGCGCACGGTGAAGATATTTATTGCAAAAATGTGTTGCCTCTCTGAAACAGAAAGTACTCTGGACTGCGCGCTTTCAAAGTACCGTCAGTGGACATGACACTCTATGATACTCCTAGGGACGAACCTGTCCCGGAATTGTTTCGACTGAGAGCTCCATGACACCTTGACACCACACATGTACTGTCACCCATACCGATGGGTCGAAAACTGCTGATGGTGTTGGATGTGCGTTTGTAAATGGGGCCACGACTAGATCGTTTACGCTGCCTCATGCATTAGTTTACACGACCGAACTCATGACAATCATGAAGGCCTATTGCTTGGTAGAAGTAGAGAACGACGGCAACCATGTCATACACTCAGATTCTTTAAGTAGCATTCGCGCGCTAAGGACGTTTTATCCGCATGACCCCATCGTGCAGGACGTTTTATTGCGCCTAACTAAGCTCAAACGAATGGGAAAAATGTAGTATTCTGTTGGATACCCAGCCATGTCGGAATAGCGGGAACGAATTGGCCGACCAATCAGCAAAGTATGCTGCCGGGAGTCAATACATCCGGCTGCTGCCTCTCCCCGCAGCACACCTCGGCCAGACAATCAAGATGTCTTTTTTCCAGGACAAGTGGCAACAACTATGTGACTTAACTTCCCAAAACAAACTGAGAACCATCAAGCCAAGGTTTTGGCGGTGAGAGTCATCGTCGGGAACTTCATGAAAGGAGGAGGTGGTACTCGCCAGGATGCGGGTGGGACACACCTATGCCACCCACGGCTACCTACTCCGGAATGAACACAGGCCAGTGTGTACCCTCTGTGATATCGCAATAGCAGGGAGACAAGTTCTTCTGGTGTGTCCTCGCTTCTCAGCCAAATGACGACGGTACTTTGGGAGCGATGTGTCCACGTTGACCATGACAAATATTCTTGGTAATGGGTCACGTGTGGTTCAGAACGGACGACTATTTTAATTGCTTTCACATGTACGATTTGCTGTCATCTACGTAGGAAGATAAAGTCAATGCACCGGTTTGGGCATAGTGTATACTCTGTACACTTGGAAGTATACCTGGCCAGAACCTGAAACGTATGTGGAAGGGAACGCCGTTTTGGGCACTATACGATGAACATGGTCGATGCGCCCTAAGGCCCAAAAACAATCAAATAAACAAGCTTTAAAAGTACGCTTTCCACCCGAGTGAAGCTCCCTTGCGCCAGTCGACATCACCGGTGTGGCAGCACCGGTGTCCGCCAGTCGACAGCACCGGTGTTCACTAATCAACAGCACCGGTGTCCGTCACTCAGCAGCACCGGTGTCCGCCAATCAACAGCACCGGTGTCCAGTCGACAGCACTGGTGCCCACCAGTCGACAGCACTGGTGCCCACCAGTCGACAGCACCGGTATCCACCAGTCGACAGCACTGGTGCCCACCAGTCGACAGCACCTGTGTCCGCCAATCAACAGCACCGGTATCCACCAGTCGATAGCACCGGTGTCCACTAACCAACAGCACCGGTGTCCGCCAGTCAACAGCTCCGGTGTCTGCCAGTCGACGGAACCCCTGTCTGCCAGTCGACAGCATCGATATCCGGCTCGGTATGCAAAACGCCTCGCCGCTGTGATCGAGCCGCACGGAGACGCACGAGATCTCGTCTACCTTCGCGTCGGATAATTGTCACGTGACAGCGCCGGCGTACAGCGATCTTGTCACGTGGCGGCACCGGCGCACAGCGATCTTGTCACGTGGCGGCGCTGGCGTACAGCGATCTTGTCACGTGACAGCGCCGGCGTACCGCGATCTTGTCACGTGGCGGCGCCGGCGTACAGCGATCTTGTCACGTGGCGGCGCCGGCGTACAGCGATCTTGTCACGTGGCGGCGCCGGCGTACAGCGATGGTCGGTTGGCCGGTGTTTCAGGGGCGCGTCAACTGCACTGGCCATACAGCTGTTGATTGGTGTGATTGCGGGTGGAAGCGCCGGATCGATCAGAAGCTGGTTGTTCTGAAAGATTGGAGGTACCCGTGGTGTGGCGTTATTATATTAGATTGTGTTTGTTTAGTGCACGCTCGGGTGGATGGCTGATCGCTACGCGGTCGGGTCAGGGGAGACAGGGGGGGGGGTATTTGACCAAGATTTGGTTCAGCCTGTGATATTTCAGCTCATCTAATGAGAAATGCTTCAACATTCAATCACATGATATTTATTCAATATCCGTTGCTATAATACCTAGACCGTGCTGCTACCTAGCAATAGCTATCTGAAGTGCTGCTTCTATAATATTATGGAGTTCTTGAATCTGTGGAGGTTATGAGCGTTGCGGAGTTATGAAGGTTATGAGCTATGGAGGTTATGAACGCTTAGGACTTGTGGAGCTTGTGAGTTGGGGAGGTTAAGAACTGTGGATGTTATGTGCTGTGTAGGTTATGAGCTGTGGTGGTTATGAGCACTTCGGACTTGTGGAGGTTATGAGCGCTTCGCTGTTGTGGAGGTTATAAGTGCTGCGGAGTTGTGGATGCTATGAGCTGTGGAGTTCGTCGTATTAACGCTTTCGACGTTCTAAGTCAACATACCAATATACAAAAGTCCATAGTTCGTCTGCAATGCTGATGTTAGTTTAGATAAAACTACAAAGTGCAAAAAATGATGTCATCAAATTCAAAATTCGAAAATTATGAAATTGTACATTTTGGCGCTCAGTCAAGATAAGAAAACCTTGAAAGTGTCATTGTAATATCTTTATAATTGAAGGCGTGGCAACTGCTTAAATATTTCTGGAGGTGACCTCACTTGACCTGGGATAACTCGGTGACCTTTGATGACCCGACCATATTTTTTTAGAACATGTAAAAATATCTAATGGGAATAGCTAATCAGAACATGTAAAAATAGTACACCAAATTTCTGCGCGCTGCCGCGCGCCATTTCCCCGCTATCGCGGGAAAACCTTAGAGGGGTAGGTATCTGCCCCCCAGCCGTGCGAAGTTTAAGAAGCAGAATGGAAAAGTCCAATCCTCACAAAAAGAGTCACTGTGCGTTGTATTGCAAGGAGTGTACAAGTTTTGTAGCAGCTGACATGTGTTTGCAGACTTTATCTCGTTTCGACCGGTCCCTAACGATTGTATTACCGTTCATGAACTAATACATGACACCGTCCGATGCGCACCGATGCGCGGTCAATTATGCAAAAAATGCAGACCTTCTAAATCTGTTACGTCGAATTTTCGTCTATCAATTCCCACGACTTCCGAATAGCTATATAATTATCCTGAAGGCAATGATAAGAAAATACATATTCACTAAATCATTGAAATGCATCCAAAGCCGCCCTCACCCCACCCCCCCCCTCCCACGAAAAAAAGATGACGGTATACATAATAGTGATATGCCATAACATTTGCTACCATGATTCCCAGCATGCCATGAAACAGGTCTGCGTAGGCCCAATGCGCCCTCATGTATTATCCATTCCCGGTATGTGACATATAACCTGTCCGCTAAGCTGTAGATGGAGATATCTTGTCAAAGGGCCATCTTTAGGACCGGGCAATCTGCATCGCCCAATATAATTAGAGACTCTATAACTTGCAACACTGCATGGCCAGATTCTCAATTTTGGAACGCTGTATGTGTTTAGCTTCATGTTTTCTCACCCAGAAACAGAGATCACGGACCCAGCAGACAGCATTGATTTCCAACCTTCCCCCCCATTCTGGGGATCTCCGCCGGTACATTGAACTACAAACTGCATACTGATGAATGCAGTCGGGAGGGATGGAGTTAAGGCAGGGTAAGGCTACTCAATAGATGTATCTGGGTACAGAAACAGAGATGGAATAACATCTACTACCTTAGCAGTTCTCTGCTAAAGGCACTGCTATAGAACGTCTTTTATGTAAGGGATTCGATAACTATTTGTTGGGCGCGAGAGAGGCTGTGCTGTACAAGCAAATATTTTGTGTTGTTAACTGTAAAGAACATAACTAGGAAATTTATCGTCCCTCTTCCCTCCGAACAATTTTGGACTTCCAAATATAGACAGACCTATGAAAAGGAAAAGGTGAGACATGCCCCACCCACTCCAAGATTGTAACGGCCAATAAAGCGTAACATCATGAATGTGTCAGGCCGATATCATGTGTACGTCGCAGGAACGATTGGGGCTGGCCCCGTATTGGTCGGGATTTGGCACCTCGCCCCCGCTGAGTGTTCGGCTTTTGTTGTTCCGACACTCGTGTTCCCAAGCACCGGGTGTTGTACGTGCACTACGAGTCACCTAATGATCCCGGAAGTGCGCCCGTGCGAATCAGTTTATGTGAATGTGCTGCACTTCATTGGCTTTGCGTAGTTTGACCTTTTGGATCCAGTGAACCAGCAAATCGCCAGTGGGAGGGATAAATGTAGTCTCCACAAATAATTTACCCTACAGACCGCTCTCCAAACGTGTGAACTTGGTTGGATTTGGCCAGCTGGATCATGCCCAACTCATGACAATCGCAGACGCATCTATGTATGTAAATTTGGTATGCATGGTTCTTAGAGGAGCAGACATCACATCGTATGCACACAGCACTTCATTAAAAAAAAGTCATACACACCTGGACATGACCTTACAACGATGGAACTAATTCTGGAATTGATGTAGCCAACAGGTGCATGAATACGCACACCTTATATTATGTCATACCAAAAACATATAATGTGCCAGCCAGTACCAACGAACGAAACGAAAGAACCACAGTGATACTTTAGTTTCACTGTGGTTCTTTGAGTGTTAACGGGTAACATTTTTAGCATCTATTTTATTAATATTGCCTACAGTATGCAATTATACAGGCTGAAGGCAGTAACGTAGCACAATTAATGTAAGACATACAAGTTCCAAGTGCAAGTTACTTGCCTTGATCTTGCATGACGATGCTTGGTCCTAGCTGCCATACACTTCAACATTTCAACATTGATATATATTTGGATTATTGAAACATGCAAATTGCAGCCAGATACATCCATTGTGTGACTGTAGCATGGGCTAGAACGTAAAAGTTACCACATTTCAATGGATTTTCACAGTTGGCCACAGCACAAAGATATCAACCCGTCTCAGCGAGATGTCTGGATATTCTCGATGCTGGGATCCAACATAATTATTTCATCATCTATTATGGTAGCATAGATACAATAATGAAGTCCACACCCCACTATATCAACTTCAAGTGCGAGAACGCCTCTCAGAATCTCTGCACGTGATGCAACCTGACAAGGTCACATGAAGAGTGATATGAAGAGCGATGTGACCAGTGACGAGTGATATTTGTCACGTGGCTTGAGAAGGCACATGACGAGCATGGTAACTGACCCGAGTGGATCTTCAGCGGGGTAACTGCGTGAGGGCATTAACAGTACGTTAACATTTAATTCAAATTGTCATTCAACAGAAATGGTTCGGTCACATGGTGGACTCGTGGTATATGTAACCATCTCTGCTTAGCAAAGACTCTGATGCCAAAATATATTCAATCAAGACATTTGGATTAAGAGCATCAAAACGCAGAAGTACAAAGGAAACTACTATCGAGGATTTCACCGTTCAGGAATGTATACGTACAGGCTGAGATTAAAAGACCCCGAAGATAATAGGATGAATTTAGGCCAATTGCAGGGTGCATATTTCTGAACACTACTTGTGGTGCAAACAGATAAATGAGCATAGGAAAGTCGATTTTGTGCGATGTACTCAATAAACGTCAATGTTAAGCTGTATGTTCATTGGGCATGCACAGTGGCGTAGCGAAGGGGGTCATCGAAGCAGTCCCTCCCCTGAGAGGTTGTCGGCCCCCAATAATCGCGCCGGGTTTCGGAAAATAACGACAGGCTCCCTAAAAACCCTGCTGGTATCCTGAACAATCGTCCCAGGGCCCATACAAATAATATCGGGGTCCCAAAAACCAGGGGTCTCTGAAAATGGCAGTACGGACACACAAGATGCCACTAATGTCCCTGAAAATCACATAGGAGCCTCAAAATATTTCTGGTGCCATACAATGACGCTGAAGGCCTCCAAATGTGCGGCTTGGACCCCAGAAGTCGCACCAGGACTGTAAAAAATCACGTTAAGGCCTTGAAAGGTCGAGCCCCTGGAACTCACGCCGAGAGACAAAAAGTTTCGCCAAACCCCGAAGATGACGCTGGGTCCCAAAAGGACTGGCCGGGCCCTCAAAATCACGCTGGGTCCCAAAAGGTTGGACCGATGCCCTTGATAATCGCGCTGTGTTCCCCCAAAAAAAGTCGGAACGGGGACTCGCCTGGGGTCCGAACATCACGTTGTGGTCGAAAGAAGTCGTGCCAGGGTTCTTGAAAATCACAACAGGGACCCCAAAAGATTCGGCGTGGCCCTAAAATCACGCTGAGCCTGATGGCTCTGATCCAAACAGTCAAACGGTATCCAAAACTCGCCACCTTGCATCCGGTTAAAACAGGCTGTTTGCTCAGCTTGCACCAGGAAATTGAACGTTTGTCTAGTAGATCAAGAGCTCTGTTTCCCTTGACAGGATATCGTCGATGTGGTCGCCCAAAGAAGTTCCTGGTCGGGACAGAGGCGGATGCAAGGGGTGGCACTGGGTCATGCCCGTCTGCCCAGTGGAGTGTCGCCTCTTCGGTCAAGGAAGGCACCCTTCAGAAACGCTCGCGATCGCCCCCACCCCACCCCACTCGCCTTATTTCCGGTCAACGATTTTTCACAAAAAAAAAATTCCCTGCGAAGAAATGTGCCCCTCCATAAAAAATGATGGATGTGCCCCTAGGTTGAGATTAATTTCAACATCAAATATTTATTCCAACATCCACTTTTTACCCACCCCTTTCCAACATTTTCGCCTTGGCGAATATTACCTTTTATTTCGTAATAGAGAGGATCACATTTTTCTGTTGGGTAGGGTCACCTTGTATTGTAGAGGATCACCTTGCTGTGCGTGCAGGAGAGGATCATCGTGTCGTGTTTGGGAGGACCACCTTGTGTTGGAGAGAATCATATTTCCGTGTTGGGAGGATTACCTTGTTGTGTTTGGAGAATCATCTTTTCGTGTTGGAGAATATCATCTTCGTGTGTCTGTGAGGATCACCTTGTGCTGGAGAGGATCACCTTTTCATGTGAGTGAGGGTCACTTTTTCCTGTCGGGGAGGATCACCTCTTCGTGTTGAAGAGAATCACTGTGTTGGCTCGTCGTGGTGGATCACCTTGTGTTAGCAAGGATCGTCTTGTTGTGCTGGGTAGGATCACCTCTTCGGGTCGGGACAGATCACCCTTTCCTGTTAGGGAGGATCACCTTGTTTTGTCAGGGTGAATCACCTCACCGTGTCGGGGCGGATCACCTTTTTGTGTTGGTGAGGATCACCTTGTGGTATTTGGGAGGATTGCGTTCTCCCATGATTCGGTGGACGGTTGAGGCTGCTTGGAAATCACCCCTTCCGGCAAAGACGAAGAGCCGGACTAAACGTGGCTCGTCCTGCCAACACCAAGGGAGTTGAAAGGACACCAACCTCGAGCATCTTGATGCCTCCCGTGCTGTGCCAGCGATGCAGGGAAGAACATAACATGGTGCATTGGTGCATGCGCCCATGTTTGAATTATCCGTCCTGTTCGTGCGTGACTCATCAGTACCTGTTTGCAAAGGTGTGCGTTCGATGATGCCGTGCCTTTCGCAACTCGATTTCGTCCGGTTCGTCTCTTGGCACGGAACAAGGGGTCGTCACGACTGGAGGTGGCGAATGCAAAGAACGAAAGCCCGGCCAGGACGTGCATTGACGGGCATTGATGAATATATGTATATATATATATATATATATATATATATATATATATATATATATATATATATATATCAAAATGCATGCATATGAATGCTTTTCCGAAATAAACCTAACGAGAATAATCATCATGCAGCTTGTGAGGCCCCATTCAACCTTCCAGTCAGTCATTTTATGTCATGAATTTAACAATTTGATGATATATCCTGTAGTAAATCCAACGTTCCTGGCATGCTACTTGCTGAAGACAGCAGACTATCAATGGTATTAGCTGATAGGTCAGACCTGACAATGACACGCATATTTCAAATAGAAGATTTCATGCAATGGCATAAGGCCAACGTTGGTCCAATAAAATATAGCTGCAACTAGGCTAAAATAACCGACATATGGCATAAGACTAGTATTGTAGCACATTGCATTACGGTGGCATACCAAGGTATACCTTTTTCTCCATGGTTGTACCAGTAATGTGCATTATTTTCTTCATTTTTGTCCAGTTGCAATGAAAGGAAAAAGACAAGCCAGCTCCGAAAAAGCAATTACAATTGATTTCCTTTCACCATTACCACCATCATTCCATATCAGTGCATCTTGTAAAATACTCAGAATAATATTTCATTGATATACAAAATTCGGCCATGCACAAGGCTTGATTAATTAATCATTGATTAATATATAGTACTAACGCAATTAAGGCTAAGAAAGCTGCATTTTAGAGTGTTTAAGGAAGATTCACATATGATAAATATAAGGTCATATCGAATAGCTAGAGACAATGCGAAGCAAAAAACCAGAGCAGCAAGGCGAACAAAAGAACTGGATTTGGCTAAGAACTGCAATGGGCTCAGCAAAAAGTTCTTTAGTTTCTACAAACTGAGTAAAGTTTCTAGCACAATTGGTCAACTGGAAATAAATGGGACTGCATTGGGTGAGGATAGTGAAGTGGTTGAGGAGCTGGGCAAGCAGTTGAAATTAGTGTTTACACCGGAAGATATGACCAATCTGCCGACCGTACACCATAGTTCAGTGACATGTGGTCGGATAAATGATGTTGATTTCATTGATAGTGATGTTGTTTTTAATCATATCAGGAAAATAAAGGCAAACAAGGCAGCAGGACCTGATGAAAGTTATGCTAGGGTATTACGGGAAGGTGAAAAGGAACTGGCATTTTCACTTAGTATGATATTTTGTAGATCAGCTTCACAAAATTAAATTTCAACAGATTGGAAAAGGGCAAATGTATTTCCTATTTTCAAGAAAGGAGAAAGAGAGAAAGTTAAAAATTATAGGCCAGCAAATCTCACATCTCTAGTCTGCAAGGTACTCGAATTAATTATCAAGAATAGAATAGTTAATTATCTGGAAGGAAACAGATTTATTCAAGATACTCACTAGAGATACTAACATGGGTTTAGGAAAGGGCGATCGTGTCTCACAAATCTCTTGGACTTTTTTAACTTCGCTACTGAGCAGTTGGATCAGGGAAATCAGGTTGATGTAGCATATCTTGACTTTAGTAAGGCCTTTGACAAGGTACCCAATACACGGTTAATGATGCAGCTTCAGGTCCATGGTATTGCAGGTAGCGTATTAAAATGGATAGAGTTGTAGCTTTCAGATAGACAGCAAAGAGTGATGCTAAATAGTACAAACTCATCATGACAAAATGTTCTTAGTGGAGTCCCCAAGGGGTCAGTACTTGAGCCACTACTGTTCATTATATTTGTAAATAACATTGCAAGTGGCCTAAGCTGTAAGGTTGTGAACTTCGCGGATGATTTGAAGGTTCGTAGGGCAATAACAGGTCACAATGAGCATATCTCGCTGCAAAAAAGACTTAGACGAACCTGTGAAGTTGTCCGAAGAATGGCAAATACAATTTAATTTCGATAAGTGAAAAATCATTCATGTAGGTAAGCAGGATATGAAGACTCCATACTTGATGGGTGGCCAAGTACTATCAGTGACACAACAGGAGAAGGATTTAGGTGTTATTCTAAATACAAAATTTGTGGCATCAGAACAGACCTGGAAGCCAGGAGGAAGGCACTGAGAATGCTTGGGGCAATAAATAGGAATGTATCATACAGAAGTCAGGAAGTTATCAGGACGCTTTACTGTGCTTATGTCAGGCCACATTTGGAATACTGCATCCAAGCTTGGTCTCCTAGCTATGAAAAAGATTGTTGGCTTTTAGAGAGAGTACAAAAGAGGGCTATAACCTGGCATATAAGGAAAGATTGAAGAAATTGAATGTGCTTTCACTTAGATATAGAAGGCTGAGAGGAGATCTCACTGAGGTCTTTAAATTTGTGCATGGTCTGGAGAAGGGTATCTTGGGGAAATGTTTGAATTTAACAGAAATGATGCAATTAGAGGTCATCAATTCAAATTTAAAGTTAACCACGACAGGACAAGCTTAAGACCGTCTTTCTTCACTAACAGGGTAGTAGAACACTGGAACCAGCTGCCAGAAACCATTGTTAGTAACAACACATTGGACATCTTTAAAAACAGCATCAGCAATCATAAGAATAGGGGGCTTGCTTTTCAGCATTCCAGGGAGGGCTGATCGACAGATTTGGTGAGGAACTGGTTGAGTGTACAGAGTGCAACCAAGAAGGGGCCGTGTTCCTCATAGTTGCACTAATCCTTTACGTCTTTATGTTTCATGTCTTTATGTAGCGTGCCGCATGCAACATTTTCCATCATACTACTTTTAGATACGAATTATAGTATTTAATACATATTCGCTTCACAATTCAAAACCCAATTCTTCAAAATTAATTCGAAACAATTATTCATTCTTACAATTTTGCATGCCATCCTCTGCAATCCAGATTCCAACATCAGTGTGCTTGCCCTGCAATCGGCGATTACGCCATGCTAGTCTGGATACTATAATCCTTGGTAATAAGAGGACTTGGTGTTGACCGGTTCCGCAAATACTAGATTGAGGACGGCAAGTCATGGGAATGCCGAAGTGTTCTAAGGATCATTTTGTAACTAGCATGTTTCTCCTACGAATACCTGTCGGTGCCAATACAAAAAAAGCAAGCCTTCAAGAAATATATCAAGTTTCAATCTGTGATCAGGGAGTGATCGAAAACTCCCAGTTTGATGTGAACTGCGTATTTGCCCTTAATTAACAGAAAATGCCAATGGTTCTACTTTTTTTTTAGAAACGTGTATAACAAACATGCGTTTTAACCGGGCTTCAGTTCATTTTGACCGGCCCCAACCGAACATTGTCACATCCGACTGGTCGGTCCCGGACTTCGGTACCGAAGTTCTCAGTATTCGCGACCTTTCGCCGCGACACACACGAGGACACAGGCCGGGGCCGCCTTCACCAGCCAGCACGGCGACACGCGCCTGCAAGCCATTCCTAGGGCGACGGGGGCGGGACATCGGTCAATCTACTGGACAGACAGCACAGAGTACGAGAGGGCGAGACGGAGGATTGTCCGAGAGTGATGAAATGAGCGGAGGCAAAGTAATGATCCTCGGTCGATACATGGGTCACGGAGTTGTTCTTTGCAAAGTAAAAACTGAGCCAACACCCTCGTGTTATGAAGGAGCTCTGATGCAGCACAGCATGCCGAACAGCCGAATGGAAGCTCCAGCTATCAGCTATGTGTATATAACTCCAAGTTATTGAATACTACTTGTACAAGGTGTGCAAATTTGTTTTTCAAATTCAGAGGATCAGCCACATCCTGTTTGGCTTCAAGCTGCAGCGAGCGTAGGGGATCATAGGATTAGCCCTGGCTCGACCGGACTGGAGGAGGAGGCGTAGCGCAAAGCAAAGTGTCTTGAACACCAATCGCCACCGCCATTTTACAAGCTTCCGGCTCGCAAAGCCGGGCGTGTGAAGATGGTGATTGGGGCTTAACTGCCACGTCGACTTCTGTGGCTATTTTGCGCCCAAGCATTTATTGTCGAGATGTGATGTAGTAACGGTCAGACAAACGTTCCATCTACAATAATTAAGGAACGAGTATCCTGGGATAAGCAACGGCAGGGCGGGACGCAGAGGAAATTTACATCACACGATGGTTTACAGTGTCATTTTTCTAAGGACTATACGTCTTGGCGACGGTGGATATTTAAGTACATGTCAGATCAAAATGCATAGATCTGTTTCACGTCACAGCAAGGCTTTTCTTGAACCAGCGAATATATGGTGGCGGGTGTGGAATCTTGCTCCATTTCGGAAGCATATTAGCGCTGCACACCAGGATTTGGCCGACGGTGAGGATATCACCGCATTTTCTCACATCATGAAATGATCCGGACAGGAAGATCGCAAGGAATTATTTAAAGAGGGGACGGGTCCTGCAGAGGGGGCTTGGACTATACCCACCATATTAAAAGTCCCACGATTTTGGCAACTATATTTCGAAAAGGGACCACCTTTTCATGACAACAATATATGTTTGCCTACCTTAAAGAAGAAATTCACACGGGGCTACGGTTTGTCGGATTCCCTCCATACTCAAATTGCAAACAAACATGGCAATGTTATAAAACAGGAATGCAGACCACCCAACCATGCATCTAGATTCCGGGTGTCCAAGCCTCATTGGAAAAAGGTTGATTCAGTATTCGGTTAGGCGCAAGTAAACACGTGTGAGTGCTAATATGGACTATCGTAAGGGCTCACAGGCATTCAAAAGGGCTGGCACACGTTTGTGAGGGCCAATGAACGTTTGTAAATTTTGTAAACATCATAATGGCTAGCAGGCGTGCGTAGGATGCCGTATTCATCGAAAGAGACCGTAAATCCGTATAGGCCCGTGTATATTCGTAATGACTTAGACTTTCGCAAGGGTCCGCAAACGTTCGTAAGAGCCTGTAGGCGTCTATATGTGCCCGAATACGTTCGTGGGGGCTCGTAGGAGTTCATAAGGGCCCATGAACGTTTATAAAGAGTCATAAACGCTCGCATAGACTCTTTGGCGACGTAGACCCGCCCCTGCCTCCGTCTCCTTGGCTGCGTCTCTGGTTCCAGCCACAAATGTGAAAGGAGTGAGTTGTCTGCATATGACAAAACCAAACCTACAGAGCGCAACGCACTTGCATCTGCACCTGCGGTGTACAGTTGTTCGGTCGCCAATGTGTGATTTTAATATTTTAAGGGCATTCATTTCGGTTTGACAGGTTTTCTGTCATTCTTAATAAATATGTCATTCCATTCGCCGGTGGAAACCACCGGCCGCCGATGCACCAGCGAGCGGTGGGACCCTGTCTGGTTTGCAGCCTCCGTTGCATCATCTGCGTCAGCATGATCATTGCCAACTACTCCAGCGTGATCAGGAATTCAGAGCCGCTTCACGATGTGACGGTGTTTCACGGCTGATAGAGTTCGTCCATAATCGATTCATCCGGATATGAATATCGTGTGGAGCCGAATGTTGGATGCGGTGTTAGAAGTGAGCTCAGTGAGCTGGCTGAAATGAAGAAGCTACCCCGATCGAAGAGTGCCGGCATACAGCAGAGCTGACAATAGCCACACGGCCGGACGCATATACACCAATTTTATACGGGAGACACGTGGTTTGTGCTTTCTCACGGTGAACACATGCGCAACTAACCCCACAGTATCCTGCAGCCAACCCCACGGTATCCTGCAGCCAACCCCATAGTATCCTGCAGCCAACCACACGGCATCCTGCAGCCAACCCCACGGTATCCTGCAGCCAACCCCATAGTATCCTGCAGCCAACCACACGGCATCCTGCAGCCAACCCCACGGTATCCTGCAGCCAACCCCACAGTATCCTGCAGCCAACCACACAGTATACTGCAGCCAACGCCACGGTATCCTACAGAAAACCCAGCATTATCCTACAGCCAACCCCACGGTATCATACAGCCAATCTCACGGTATCATACAGCCAACCACACGGTACCCTGCAGCCAACCCCACGGTATACTGCAGCCAACCCTACCGTATCCTGCAGCCAACCCCACAGTATCCTGCAGCCAACCACACAATATACTGCAGCCAACCCCACGGTATCCTACAGCCAGCCCCACAGTATCCTGCAGCCAACCCCACAGTATCCTGCAGCCAGCCCCACAGTTTTCTGCACCCAACCCCACGATATCCTAGAGCCAACCCCACAGCATCCTGCAGCCAACCCCACGGCATCCCACGGTCAATCCCACGATGTCCCTTGGAGTCGTCAGTGATGTATGCACAGTTAGTAATGTGCATGTACAGCCAACCCCACGGTATCCTTTAGAACCGTCAGTATATACATGTACAACTAACCCTACGGTATTCCTGGGAACCGTCAGCATTTAACCGTACAACCAAACCCACGGTATCCTACAGTCAACGCCATGGTACCCCTTGGAGCCATCAGTATATATATATATATATATATATATATATATATATATATATATATAGTGTGTGTGTGTGTGTGTGTGTGTGTGTGTGTGTGTGTGTGTGTGTGTGTGTGTGTGTGTGTGTGTGTGTGTGTGTGTGTGTGTGTGTGTGTGTGTGTGTGTGTGTGTGTGTGTGTGTGTGTGTACAGCCAACCATACTTTATCCGTTGGAGCCGTCGGTATATACGTGTACGGCGTCTCCGTACATCAAGATGCGCTCGGCGGTGTGCTGTGCGAACTCCGACGCAGATGGGTCCCCAGTGTAATCGGGACGAGAGTTCGCCCGCACATTGCCGGCATCTCCCAGGACTCACATTCAGCCTCGATTTTGGTGATGTCCTGTGAGAAACATTTGCATCTTGCTCTCGCAAGCAGGCACACAATGGTCCAGATGAGTTCATTAAACCCTGCGGAACGATTTCAGCGGCGAAGGGGACAATGTGGATTGCAGCACTGGATATGCGTGAATTGACATATTTCGCTCAGGCACACCAGTACTGGCTGTTGCCTACGTAGGCTAAAGAGCGATACATTTTGCTCAGCTGTCACACTGGCGATCCTTACAAGGCGTGCGCAGCGTTCCGGGTGCCTCTTTGATGCCGGAGCCGTGCGCAAGGTCCGGACACGTCTGTGTGGATACGGCGGTGACAGCATATACGACGCACGCATATCAATGACTGCCAACGACATACATCATCAAAGCTTGGCGTGGTCTGAGCAGCATGCATTCGCCTGCTCCATATCATGTGTGCGACATGAGCTTCATGGGATTAATGCGTTTAATGCATTCCGCATTCAGTGAGCTAATGCGCCGCATAAATGACAGACACGACCAAAAGCTTTGCTGTCCTGGACATGCCACATGGGACGGGTACTGGATTACTGCATTTTTTTTTATCGTGGGCGGAAATGCACAGTTAGTCTTACATTTTGTCCACAAATTTACTTAATCCACAGTTTTTGTTTTGTCTACAATTTAAACCCATTCTTCGAACACTTCCCTGTACTTGTTTCCTACGAGGTGTACGAGGCCTCGTTCTCAGCAGGGGCAGGTGATGGTGTGGAACACCAAACGGCAAAGTCATCGACGAAGTGTGAATGGCTACATCGAGGTAATAGGATATCTGTGATAGAGGTGCAATTTAGGAAGGAGTCCTTGACATTTTTCTTTATTTTACATTCTTTATTTTCTTTATTTTCTTAGCCCTAGCGAATTTTTCTTTCCCGTGAAAAAAAAATTCGTCAAATTCCCAATAAATTTCAGGATTTGCACCACACCAAGCTGTAACCTTTTGGCGCTCTTCGCGCACTGGAAGTGGCATCGAGGGAAAGATATTTGTTTTTGACCGGGCTGTCTGAAGAAAGTGAAGGCCTAATCCCTGATCCGCGATGCCATTAATCGCTAAAGCAGACCGACGCACCCAAAGCGCGGCCCTGTGGTACGCCATTCCCCTGTCCATGGTGGGTGGATGCGCTTTCGTGGGCGCGCGTAAAAAACGGCGTTGCAGGACACCGCACAAGCATCCCATGGGCCACAAGCATTTGGACAGAATGTTGATGATACCATGTGATGATACCAATCCGACATGTGGATTGAAACACTTTTTCTATATAAAATACATTGCAACGGTGCGTTGACGTTCCATGCTAGTGTGACGTACAGCAGTATGTGAAACATGAAGTTGGCCGTCTACACGGTGGCTCCTCCTGAATTTACACTGCAAGTTTGAAAAGCAGGTATTGCCCTCAGGATATCATATAATTTGCACGTTGAACAATCACTCCAAAAGGTTACAAAGGAACCTTAACGGCATGGGACGATAATTAGAGCGGTCATGATCACTCTTCACGGACTTCAGAACGACATGAGATGGAACTGAGGTCGGCCGGAACCACTCTTCACAGACATAGGAATCACTCTTCACAGACATAGGAATCGGAAGCTCGACTGAATCCATGCATGCATCTGGAATATCGTGTGGTCGATGTGAAGTTCGAGAAGCAAAGAGAAGCTCCCAGTGGATCCTTGTTCAATTGCGTCAACATGCCATTGTGCACATCATTTATACGGGGAGAGGCACTCATTTTTAAGTTTAGCGCGCAGCTCTGTATTGGTAATTGCAACACCTTATTATGCTACTGTATCTGTTCCGGTAAAATTAATCGCCGTTCGTTCGCCTAACTGTTTGTGATATGTGAAGGCTGGCTCACCGATTCAGAGCTCGCACCTAACAGCTAATGTCGGGCCAATCGCATCTGCCACCGCTGTTGCAATTGTATTTTTCAGACTCATTCGGCTCACCACCGAGACTGCGGTGGAATGCTCTTCACAATACCCAGGGTCACAGTGGCAGCCGTCTCCAGTCGAGTGAACCCGTCAATGTTCATCACACAACTTCCTCAGCGTCTACGCCCGGCCTCGTGTACAGTTCGTCTAGCAGCTGCCGAACATTGTTAAAGGCCGTACCATTTTTGGTGGCTGTCCTTTAAAGGTCATACCATTATGGTGTTTGTCCCTGAAATGTGGCACCATTTCCGGTAGTTGTCCTGTAAAGGTCATGCCATCTTAGGTGGCTGGAGACAGATCAAAAGCTGTAGAAACACAACACCGTTGTACATTTTAAACACTGTAACGCAGCGCTGGCTTGCCCGCCAGGGGGCAGGAACACGGTTAGGCTTTGAAGACGGCACGGGAATTGCTCCTTGGACACTGCTGTTCACACTTTCAACGATCGTGGAGGCGGTATCTTCTTTCGCAGGTTCCACAATGACCCGGTAGTTGGTGGTGAACGATTCCCGACAGGCTCCAATGCGGTTGTCATGCTCTGGGTTGTAATACTTTAGCTTTAATTCGTATGAGGTAATGGTCACTACCACATGCTTGCTTTTTCACGGATAGGCGACACGCCAGTGGAAGTGCACAGATAAATATCGATGGTCGACGCACTACCGAATGGCAAGGATGCGTGGATGCTCTTGTGCTGCCAGCACCGGGCCCCCCCCCGACCCCCGCCCCCCCCCCTGACCCGACCCGACCCCATCCGTCCCCCCACCCGCCCTGACCCGACCCCCCCCATCCCCCCCCCCCCCCCCCCCCCCCGACCCCATCCGTCCCGACCCGACTCGACCCGACCCGACCCTACCCGGCAGTCACGCCTGTGAAATAAAAGGAACACGTTTTTTTTGCAGCCGAATTTCAAGCTGACTTCAACCAACATGTGACCTGTTATTTTTATAAGTTGTGCCGGTCTTCATTGCGGCATTTCCACTGCACTCATCTCAGCAACATCGCTGCTCAGTGGCTGTTAGCTGCAAGGCCCGTTAGGTAAATGGTTGTTAACCCCGTTATCCAAGTAGCTGTTAGCTCCGTTAGCTAAGTGGCTGTTAGCTGATAACCCAGTTAGCTAAGTGGTTGTTAGCTGTTAGCCCCGTTGACTAAGTGGCTGTTAGCTGTTAACCCCGTTAGCTAAGTGTCTGTTAGCTGTTAACCCCATTAGCTAAGTGGCTGTTAGCTGTTAACCCCGTTAGCTGAGTGGCTGTTAGCTGTTAACCCCATTAGCTAAGTAGCTGTTAGCTGCTAGCCCCGTTAGCTAAGTGGCTACTAGCCCCGTTAACTAAGTGGCTGTTAGCTCAGTTAGCTAAGCGGCTGTTAGCTGGTAACCCCTTTAGCAAGGCGGCTGTTAGCTGGTAACCCCGTTAGCTAAGTGGCTGTTAGCTGGTAATCCAGTTAGCTAAGTAGGTGTTAGTTATTAGCCCAGTTTGCTAAGTAGTTGATAGCTCTTGCTCCCATTTCATAAATCTGTACAGAGTCTGGATTACAATACGGAGGCTTTCTGTTCCGGTCAAGGATTGCGATGGGGCGTGCTTGATCGATGCTTTTGATAATGCAATTTGGTGAATGGGTCTGCGGCCACTTTAGGTCATGCATGCTTGAAGACGCATGGCACAGGCATGCCAAAACCCATGCTCCCACGGTTGATGCACATTGAGTCTGAGTCTCATTCGGCTACAATGCGCTACAGACGCTTGCACTGGCTCAACTAGCGCCAGCTACCGCTCCTCATACTACGTCTACGCGTCGATAAACTCCGTCAGTCTATGCCCACCCTGACTACCCTGGCATCGGCGGACCTTCTTACCGCTCACCGCAGGCGTCCATCCACGCCGCTGCGAGAGTGTGACACGAGATGCACCTCACCACCCTGGCTACCCTGGCGTCGGCGGAACTTCTCGTCGCTCGCCACCGACGTCCATCCACGCCGGCACGAGACGCCAGAAATCGATGTCGCCGACAGCGCTGGCCGGCTTCAATTTCGAACGCTCCATCTTGGCTTCTTTCGGCCTCAGAAGAGCGGAGGCGGACAGCATCGGCCCAAACGAGGGTGCACATGGTCGACAGTGGCGCCGCTCCGACAGATGGGTCAACAGATGAGGACCACCAGTCACATATCAGATGCGAGGTCACCGGCCACGTGCAAGGTCACTCTGCGGCCCTGCGGTATCGCTCTGGGGCTTCGACTCACACCTGACAGATATACGGAAGAACTCTCCTGTCTATCCATCTATCTCTCCTCTCCCCTCTCTCTCTCTTTCTCTCTGTCTCTCTTTCTCCCTCTATATTTCTATCTCTCTCTCTCTCTCTCTCTCTCTCCTCTCTCTCTCTCTCTCTCTCTCTCTCTCTCTCTCTCTCTCTCTCTCTCTCTCTCTCTCTCTCTCTCTCTCTCTCTCTCTCTCTCTCTCTCTCTCTCTCTCTCTCTCTCTCTCTCTCTCTCTCTCTCTCCTATCCACTTTCTGCTTTCCATTCAGCTGTATGCCTATCATTGTATCTATCTATCTATCTAGCCATCTATCTATATATCTATCTACCTATCTACATATATATCTATCTATGTATCTATCTATCTATCTATCTATCTATCTATTTATCTATCTATCTATCTATCTATTTATATATCTATATATCTATCTGTCTATCTATCTATCTATTTATCTATCTATCTATCTATCTACCTATCTATCTATCTATCTATCTATATATCTATCTATATATATATATATATATATATATATATATATATATATATATATATATATGTATATATATATATCTATATATATATATATATATATATATATATATGTGACTGTTCATTTTTCTGTCTAGCCATAAGTGATATCAAAGGGATATTTATATAGTTGTCTACTTGTGTGGAAGACAATTAGATTAGACATCTTGTTTAGTTATTTAATTTATTTAAAAAACAAAACAAAACAAAAAACAAACAATTGTTTAATAGTTTCTGCTTTTCTTGAGGCACTCAGATATTTAACTGACAGTATAGGAGGTAGCGATTTATAGTGAATGATAGTTAGCTTTTTTGTCGGTTGTTTAGCAAGTTAATTTAGCAAGTTAATTTGAATCTAAATCTAGGCATAAGCTGCAGCGTTTAGGATGGTTTCGACCAGGATGCAGGCACTAGAGGAAGAAATTAGGACCCTTAAGGCAGAGGTTTCCAACCTCAAGGCTGCCCTTGTTGCACAGGGTAGGCAAGATAAAGCAACAAGGGGTCAATCCGTAGCAGGGACATCATATGCCCAGGTGGTCGCAGGCCACCAGGTAGCTGAGGTTTCCCTACTGTGGAGGTGGCTGGGATCTCTCAAGAGGGGAGTGTTAATAGTGTTAATAGTGAACAGAGGAGGGGTAGTTCTGGTAGGTCACAGGAGGGGAAGTGGCATGAGGTCAGGGGGTGGAGGATTTGGAGACGCGAACCTAAGGAAAGGGTCAGTGAGTGGCAGGTGGCAGGTGGTAGGAGCGAGAGGAAGTGTAGCCGACCGGCCCAGCGGGCAGGCATAGTAACAACAAATATGTTCCAGGCATTGGATGACTGCCCCCAGGATAGCAGTAGTAAGGAGTCAGTGCTGGTCATAGGAGACTCTCGTGTGCGTCATTTAGAGCGGGTATTTTGTAAAGGTAGGAGGGACAGGAGGTGCATCACCAGGCCTGGTGCCAAGGTGAAGGACCTGGTACCTGCGGTGGCACAGGTCACCAGTGATCACCAGTTTGACACAGTCATAGTGCATGTAGGGGTAAATAACATAGGTCATACTAGGAGCGAGGAGCTTCTGCGGGAGTACAGGGCCCTTCTGGCCACCCTGAAGGGTACCAATAGAGTGCTTGTAACAGGAATTTTGCCTAGGGCTAGAGCCTCCCTGAGTGGAGCTCTAGGGCACTGGCAGCTAACACCAGGGTAGGAAAGCTCTGCCAGGAGCTAGGTTTTACATTTGTAGACGAGTGGAGCAGGTTTTATGCATCGTGGGACCTCTATCAGAGGGATGGCATGCATTTTTCTGAGAAGGGGGTCCATATGTTAGGCAAAGTATATGAGCATGTCCTTCAGGGAAACTAGGAAATGGGGTGGGGAGGGATGAAATTGCATTGCCAACTCAGGAATATTCCAATAGTGTCAGCCAAGGCAATAGAACCTCAAAGTCTGCAAATAGGGACAGCAGCAACTCAAGGGGACAGAGTTATAGTTCATCTAGTGATAAAAGAACTCCTCAATATGAAAAAGCCAAAGGTGGTTATGGAGCATTTGTTAAGTGCATGATGTTTAATGCTCAGAGTATCCGTTCCAAATTTGATGAGTTCAAGTGTTATGTTGCTGAGGAGGAACCGGATTTTGTTTGCATTACGGAGGCATGGGTCAGTGAAGGATATTTTGGAGATAACTTACAGGACTATGAGATCCAGGGATACAATATGTTTTCGTGCAATAGGGGTCCAGCAATGAAAGGGGGTGGTGTAATGCTCTATGTGAATAGCTTATTCAGTTCTCAAAAAGTAGCAGGTGGGGATACAAATGTGTCTGTGGAGTCCATTTGGCTTGATGTCACTGTGGGAAAAGGCAACAGCAATACTCTTAGGATAGGAGCTTTCTACCGATCAGGAACCCTGCCACATTCTCAGCAACTGGAGCTTGACAAGGTGATTTGTGAGGAAATCAGTAGAAACTTTAAGAGGAAGTGTCTTATTCTCGGTGACTTTAATCTAAAAGGTTATGAAAATGCTGGTGTTGGCTCCCCATCATGCAAAATGTTCAGGAAATGCCTTGAAGAGGACCTGTTCTTACACCAGTTTGTATCGGAACCTACCAAGCATGGTTCATTCTTGGACCTTGTATTCTCGGATTTAAGTGACTTGGTTCAAGACTTGACTGTAGGCGAAACTCTGGGAAAAAGTGACCATAACATAGTTAGATTCAAGGCACATGTAGGGGAAATTATCAAGGATAATTTGGTAAAGGTTCCAAATTTCAACAGAGCAGACTTTAACGGCATGAGAGCGGCTTTAAGTGCCATCAGATGGGAAGAAGAATTCTCCAATTTAAATGCCTGTGAAATGTGGGAAAAGTTCAAATCTTACTTAAAGGAAACTCAGATTAGACATGTCCCCCAAAAGCAAAGACGCAAAAGAAGGGTAGGAAAGCCAGCATGGCTTACACCAGACGTGATAAAAGCAATTAGGGCTAAGAAAACTGCATTTAGAGTTTTTAAAGAAGCCTCAAATGTCATTAATCTAAAGGCGTATCGAAAAGCTAGAGACACTGTGAAGCAAAAAACCAGAGTAGCAAAGCGAGCAAAGGAACTGGATTTAGCTAGAAACTGTAATGGGGACAGTAAAAAGTTCTTTAGTTTCTACAAGCTGAGTAAAGTTTCTAGCACAATTGGTCCACTGGAAGTAAACGGGACTACATTGGGTGAGGATAGTGAGATGGATGAGGAGCTGAGCAAGCAGTTGAAATCAGTGTTTACATTGGAAGATATGACCAATCTGCCGACCGTACACCATAGTTCAGTTACATGGGATCTGACAAATGATGTTGATTTCATTGGTAGTGATGTTGTTTACAATCATATCAGGAAAATAAAGCCAAATAAGGCAGCAGGACCTGATGATATTTATGCTAGGGTGTTGCGGGAAACTGAAAAGGAACTGGCATTTCCACTTAGTATAATATTTTGTAGATCAGTTTCACATAATGAAATTCCAACCGATTGGAAAAGGGCAAATGTAGTTCCTATTTTCAAGAAAGGAGAAAGAGGGAAAGTTGAAAACTATAGGCCAATAAGTCTCACATCCCTAGTCTGCAAGGTACTCGAATCAATTATCAAGGATAGAATAGTTAGTTATCTGGAAGGTAGCAGATTGATTCAAGATACTCAACATGGATTTAGAAAAGGACGATCGTGTCTCACAAACCTCTTGGACTTTTTGAACTTCGCCACAGAACAATTTGATCAGGGAAATCAGGTTGATGTAGCATATCTTGACTTTAGTAAGGCCTTTGACAAGGTACCCCATAAACGGTTAATGATACAGCTTCAGTCCCATGGTATTGCAGGTAGCATCTTAAAATGGACAGAGTTGTGGCTTTCAGATAGACAGCAAAGAGTGATGCTAAATGGTACAAAGTCATCATGGCAAAATGTTCTTAGTGGAGTCCCCCAGGGGTCAGTACTAGGGCCATTACTGTTCATTATATTTGTAAATAACATTGAAAGTGGCCTAAGCAGTAAAGTTTTGAAATTTGCAGATGATTTGAAGGTCTTTAGGGCAATAACAGGTCAGGATGAGCATATCTCGCTGCAAAAAGACTTAGACGAACTTGTGAAGTGGTCCGAAGAATGGCAAATGAAATTTAACTTTGATAAGTGCAAAATCATGCATGTAGGTAAGCAGCATATGAAGGCTCCATACTTGATGGGTGGCCAAGTGCTATCAGTGACTCAACAGGAGAAGGATTTAGGTGTTATTCTAAACACAAAATTGGGGCATCAGAACAGACCAAGGAAGCCAGGAAGAAGGCACTGAGAATGCTCGGGGCAATAAATAGGAATGTATCATACAGAAGTGAGGAAGTGATCAGGAAGCTTTACTGTGCATACGTCAGGCCACATTTGGAATACTGCATCCAAGCTTGGTCTCCTAGCTATGAAAAAGATTGTTGGCTTTTAGAGAGAGTACAAAAGAGGGCTACAAAAATGGTTAATGGCATAAGCAACCTGGCATATGAGGAAAGATTGAAGAAATTGAATATGTTTTCACTTAGATATAGAAGGTTGAGAGGAGATCTCATCGAGGTCTTTAAATTTGTCAATGGTCTGGAGAGGGGATACCTTGGGTAAATGTTTGAATTTAACAGAAATGATGCAATTAGAGGTCATAAATTCAAAATTAAAATTAACCACAGCAGAACAAGGTTAAGACAAACTTTCTTCACCAACAGGGTAGTGGAACACTGGAACCAGCTGCCAGAAAACATCGTCAGTAGCAGCACATTGAACATCTTTAAAAACAGCATAGACAATCATTATAAGAATAGAGGGCTTGCTTTTCAGTATTACAGGGAGGGCTGATTGGCAGATTTGGTGGGCAACTGGTTCAGTGTACAGAGTGCAACCAAGAAGGGCCCTTGTGGCTCAGAGTTGCACTAATCTTTTATGTCTTTTTTATTTATTTATATATATATATATATATCCACCCCTCTCTCTCCCTCTCTCTCTCCCTATCTCTCTCTCTCTCCCTCTCCCTCTCTCTCTCTTTCTCTCTCTCTCTCACTCACTGAAGAAGAAAATAGGAAAAATCACTCGGGCGAACGTCAGCGTTCATGCCTGCGGTTCCTGAGATGTTAGGGAGAGAGTACGTGTGTGTGGTAAGTGGTGGGTTGGTGAGTGTACCTAGCGCTGCGACAAGATTCAGTGTATGTCTGCGTGGTAAGTGGTGAGTGGGTGGTGATGCTGGTGGGTGGGTGTATGTACCTGGCGCTACGACAAGGTTAAGTGTATGTCTTCGTGGTGAGTGGTAGGTGATGAGTGGTGGGTGGTGATGCTGGTTGGTGGGCATATGTTCTTTTTGCTGCGACGTTCCGTGCGGCGTGGTAAGCATCGCCATGAAACCCTCTTCGAACACCGATGAAAAGTACTGTGCGGGAAATATCGTGATCGAAATTGATGAAAGTACAAAATTAGAAACAAGGACCAATTTTTCGCGAACAAAAAACTATTGGCACAATATAGCAAGTTGTTTGCATTTCCAAAGTGTGAAGGTCGGGTCGGCCTGCTCGGCCTGCGTCCCGGTCGGTTGTGTCAGGCCGCTCGTGATCGCTGCTGCATTATATACAGGGGAGCGGACCCGCTTGGGCTGCATCGCTATTCGCAAAAGAAAACGCAGAAACGGTACTCCACTAATGATATTCGACGACCGCGTGATTTGGTGTCTGGGAACCTTGAAGGTTTATTTAACAGCGACACCTTCGGGTCAGGTAGGATGTTGAATATGTAACATTTTTTACGCAAACCGCTCCGTGAGCACACATAAGCATATACAAAGGCGAGTCCGGTCCAGTATCTTGGGACGGGAAACTTCTTGCGTAGCAGAAAATTGTTGGTATTGAACCGAAACTGATACATACCTAACTCCAGGGCTAAAAAAAATGGTTTCGTGGTTGTCGTCCAAATCCGGAATAGGCTTGGTGGTTGTCACCTTTTGTGCAAACGATAACATTATGCTACATGGCCTGGAACAGGGGTTCCCAACCTGGGGTAATGCGCTGGCTTGTGGAGGGGTGGGGGTGGGGTTATAGCGGGGTTTCGTCAAACCTCGAGTATGGAGAGTACTGTGTACATTTGCCAAAAACCTGTGCACATATATCGGCAGGAAATACTACATGTTCTCAACCTTGAAAATGAACTTTGGTTATGAGGCATTCTGGATTTGATACGGGGTAATCACGAGGTTGGCCTAACCCAAAGGGGGTAATGATAGCTCGAAAAGGTTGTGATTTCTGGACCTAAAACAAATTGCGTCGATTACCTTTATACAGAATATCTTGCCGCCAACTTCCTTTTCGGCAATTCGGCGTCGTCAATGCACCCATGGTTTGTGAGCCTTAATAATGCAAGGGCTTAGAAGTGTCGTGAATTTAAGCCGGCTTATATAATAAAAGCCAGTTTAAACAGGCTTAAATTAATAAAAGCCACTGGCTGGCATAAATTCAATTTACGCCAGCTTTTTTCCATCCCTAAATATAGGTAGGTAGGTACCTACCTACATATAGGGATGGCAAATTTAAGCCACCTAGTGGTTTAAACTGGTTTAAACCAGCCGGCACAAATTAATTTAAGCCACCCTGGCTAAAATTATGTTTTGGATATGGCTGGAGTACAGGGACAAACAAAAGTTAGGGAAGCATGAATTATTCCAAAATGTGCTACACTCCATTTTATTTATAAACAAACACTCCCTAGAATTTCCCAAAACTCTGGCTGGGTTCTAGGTATGCACTCCACAATTCAGATTTGTACCCATTGGGTACCTAGCCATTGTATAGCTAGGTACCTATTTTATGTTAGCTTAAAAGTAACTATATGAGCCAGACCAATTTGTGATGTTTTTGACATAGCTTTCCCATTGTCTTACTGATAAATATTAGGTATCTGTAAAATGTGGCTCATAAGTATACCACTTCAGTCAGCAAATCTGATCCAAATAATCCAATTTTCTGAACTCTGACCTTAAGTGATTGCAACCATAACTTACTGGTAAATGGTTGACATGAGGGTTTATCATGATTGTTAGTTTTTTTTGCAATAAGAATGCATTTTGATACCAACAAACACACAATTTGGTATTTTTTGTCACAAATAAAGTTTTGATGAAAATGATTGAATGCATACTTCTTAACATGCCAAACGTAATTTACACATGCATTTGCACTGCATAAGCTTAATCTTGGTTGAAAAGCAAAATAATACCAAAGACAGCTTTTAAACAAGTCATAAATATCTAAGAACTAATTATGTCAAGCTTTAGAAATTGCAAGGTAACTTAACCTAAAATTAGCTAGCCTAATTTGTTTTCTGAGAGAAAGGCATCAAAAGCTTTAAAGAAAAGAACATTAACCTAACCAGACCTTTCCATCTTTTTCTTTGGTACAGGAAAAAAACATGGCAAACATACGACCAAAACAGGGAAAACAAAACAAAGTGATCCCACAAATGACATAAACAGCAATGATATCATGAAGTTCCAGGATTACAAAGGGTTTTGGCTGGTGGGAATATTATGGTCGGAACAGCTCATTGTAGGAGACATATCCTTCTCTGCAAAGAGACAGGCTTAGGCAGTTCTTTTTTAGGTTTCTTTTGTTATCAATTTCTTGGAAATGCTTGGAACATACTCTTGGTTCCCCAACATCCAGCATTTCAGAAACATGTTTTATGGTGTGCTAACAGATTTTGCTTAAGCAGTTTCCTAATCGCAATTGTGTAATCAGATTTCTTCTTTATTTTATTTGCTTTCCCCAGCTCCACTTCTATGCAGAGGTACTGCACAGTAAGGCATGACATGAAACAGAGATGCGTTACATCCTAACATTATATCTGGATGTTAAATTCATACTCTTCGTAATCAGACCGCAACTCATGAAATGTTTCAGGAAGGTATTTCTGGAATAGCAATGGTATTGTACATCAATGTTTAAGCATGCATGCATCATTAACAATCCATTTACAATTTATCAAGAATGCAGTGCTGTGCTTAGCTCTGGATCTAACTTGCTTAAAAAAGCTGTTTTCCACAACTGCTGTATGCCAATGTAGTTAGGCACATATTTGGAAAAATAGGCTATTCCTGGAATTTTGGATCATATCCTCTCGAGAAAATGATTTATTTTCCTCATTTGAGGGTGGACTTCTTAAGTTGGAAATGCTTGACAATGAACTGCTGTGATCAAGGAAATATACCTAAAATTCACTGGAATGGGTGCAAACCGAGTTCTGATGCATAATATTTGAAGAAAGGCACCCCCCATACTGGATGACCACAAAATACTCCTCTCCATATCCAGAATCACAATAAATAAGTTGAACATTGGTTCTGGCTTTTTTTGTCATGCATGGACAATGTTGGACTTATTTATTGTGGTCCTGGATATGGAGAGGAATATTCTGTGGTCATCCAGATTGGAGGGTGTCTTTCTTCAAATGTTATACATCATAACTTGGTTTGCACCCATTCCTGTGAATTTTAGGTATATTTACTTGATCACAGCAGCTCATTGTCAAATAATACCAACTTAAGAAATCCACCCTCAGATGAGGAAAGGAAATCGTTTTCTAGAGAGGATAGTGTTGTTGATTCGCAAAATCCAAAAACATTGGTTCTTGCTTTTTTGTCATCAATGGGCAATGTTCACTTTGTAATAACTCACCTGATTAGCAGAAGACATATTTACTCGCTCAAAATAAAAGTAACCATTGCGCATGATTTGCGAAAAATCTTCTGCAACCAGGTTGCTACCATATTAAAAAACATTCGGATGGCGTACCGCGGGCTTGAAGGAAAAGTTCGATCTACCTTCTAGTAAAGGTACCTTGCGTTACACCACGCGGCCGCCCGTTTAATTATCCTTCACGTGCTAGCTGTGCCGAATAAATACGTCATATGTGTGCTCAGTATGGAGGAGGGGAAGAAAGACGTCCTGCTCAAAATCGTGGCAGGATTTTATGAACAACACCTGAATTTGGAAACGTACTGCACTGTGCGTATTTTTGCTTGTCTCGAACGTACCAAGAGCAACATGTTATGTTATCATGCAGAGTATGAGCTAGATGGCAACATCAAGGATTTGTGTGGGGGAGGGCTTCAGGGGTTCAGGGTGCAGTCAGGGCCAGGAAGGGTTGGTCAGGGCTGAATGAAACAAACCACAAGTTAAGATGACAGTGCTTTCATGAGAAGCAGAAAAGCAAAGTACGATCTCCAATAAGAAAGTTAACCAAAAGTTTGGAATATCACAAGCATGTGTGCATATGGCACTGACATCGGAAGTAATGACGTCATAAAAGTGTTCCATCCATCATAGAAAAGCAGAAGAAAATTCAGAGGGCGAGAGCTAGAAAGCTGGCGCTTGAAGCGATGCCAGCAGGAGAACGAATCGATGTGGTGATGTACGAGTCCTATTTTGCTCACAAAGGAGATAGTGTTCCTGGAGACAAAGGCTCCCGCACTTTCTACTCCTCTCCGGCACAAGTGCTTGAGCAAAGCCAGCCTCAGGTGTCTTCTGCGGCCGACAGGCAATCCCCCGCGGCACTTCAGAACGACCTTCGCCAATGTCAGTGAGCTGCTTTCGGTGCCCGTTGGGAAATGCCGCTGGGGTTATTGGCGGAGGAGGGGTGGGGGTCGGTAGATGTGTTTGTGTGTGCTCTCGGGTGTTCTCAATCATCCTTCATGTTGATGTGAGATTCAAATTGTTAATGAGAAAATGCTCCCCGGATGGTTAATGAAGATCAGTGTTAACACAGCTACGTGATGGCATCCTTGAGCGATCTACACATCAGAGCTATCTGAAGATACAAACTGCTCAGCGATCTACGCACTGGGGCAATCTGAAGGGACACACTGCCCAGCAATCTACACAGCAGGCTGATCTGAATAGACACACCGTTCAGCGATCTACACACCTGGTCAATATGAAGAGACACACCAGTCAGTCGCAGTGCGTACCAGTTAGCCATTGTCCGGCCAGACGTAGTGTAGTGCCGCAAGCGTTCCGGAGTCTCTCGCTGCGCGACTGCCACTGACCAGCTGCAGTGCCACGCGACAAGTGTTCCGGAGTCTCTCGGCTGCGCGACTGCCACTGACCAGCTGCAGTGCCACGTGATAAGTGTTCCGGAGTCTCTCGGCTGCGCGACTACCACTGACCAGCTGCAGTGCCACGTGACAAGTGTTCCGGAGTCTCTCGGCTGCGCGACTGCCACTGACCAGCTGCAGTGCCACGTGATAAGTGTTCCGGAGTCTCTCGGCTGCGCGACTGCCACTGACCAGCTGTCTCATCATTTGTATTTGTATTTCTCATCTCAACTTGTCTCATCATTTTCGCCTTCTTTCGGGAGAGCAATAGATTATCTTGGAAGCACCAATTTTGATGAAGTTTCTGAGTTTTGATGAAGTTTTGAAGTTTCTCTGATCGACATGCCAAAAGATGGCGAAATTTTCTTGCATAATAACTTTGTGAATTATATGGAAAAAATAAACGTATATATATGTATTTGTATATATATAAATATATATATATATATATATATATATATATATATATATATATATATATATATATATGCATGCATGTTTCGAGGAAACTCAGAGCATTCTTGGCCTTTGTAAGCTTGCATAGGTTATGCCCAATAATTCTGACTTGCTCCGCTTCGTTGCATAGACTAACTAGTAGTTTAAAGAAATTGACCATTTATCTTTTGTATTCCATTCATCGTTTCGAGGACAATTGCGTCACCTTCCTCAGGTTAAACGCTTCAAGTGGATGACTTGGCCGAGTTATATTTCATACAGATTGGAATTTAATTAATGGCGTGAATCTACTCAGGGCAACCTAGAGGAGGGTAAGCAAATACGTACGGTCGTACGAATTGGCTCACAAATGCGTGATAGGAACATGAATACTTTATTCAACGAGTCACCTCAATATATTCTCCACGCATAGTTGGTAGTTTCGACGATATTCTTGCGAATGTATGCCTATGCGCAAGTATGCAAGTCACAGCATAACACTTCACAATCATATGAATATTTCACATCTGCATCCACATGCGACCCCGGCAAAGAGCCACAATGCAGCAATAGGCGGTACTTGTATGCAGCTGTGCATGCATGCATACACCTAATCACGTTGCGCTATCAAGTCCACACCTCCGATATGACGCACACTTTCATTTGTCGACCTAGGATGGATGCGTATCCGCGAATAACTTATGCGACGCCCGACGGTGCACCGACACGAAGGTGCTCCAGCAGTCAACCAAGGGGGGGAGGGGGGGGGGGCGCACCAAAGGGGGGGGGCTCCCCCCCCACACGAAGGTGCTCCAGCAGTCTCACATGCGGTGGACGTGCAGCGTGCGCACCAACGGACGGCAGCTCGTCTCCGACACGGAGATCGTGCACTCCAGTAGTGATCAACGATCAACACCAACAATTTCTGTGCGGTCAACGATCACTTTTCCAATCAACAATTCCGGCGGGTCACGATCTGTGTCACGTTTGCGCTGAGGGACCGTACACGCCATATGCGTGCGTATATGTACGCGCGTGCCTTGTATATGCCTTGTATATGCCATATGCGTGCGTATATGTACGCGCGTGCCTATCTTCCAATTGGTCTGACGACCGTTCGGTCAGAACTAACTCTGACCTCGTAGGTCAGGTGAAAAGTCAAATTTTGCTTCATTTTGTATAATGTTAATAGTACATTCCTTTCAGTAGTCAGGGGATGAGTCTATCTCGACACAATCAGAGTCAAACGTCATCTTTAGATAAATCCGAGTTGCTTGGAACCCCGAGCAATACATTTCAGGTGAACTGACTACGGGCTAGTGCATTTGCGGTTTTGGACAAGTGGAAAATTGGCCGGAATTTGCCAATACGCTTGGATGTTGTATTCTGAGGAAAAGGTAATCGCTGAATTGGAATATAGCACCTGTAGTGACACAAAATTTATCAAAGCGTCAAAGAATATTGTCATAGGTCAGGTCAACTGGGGTCAGTAACCCTGCAAAAGATAACTGCTGACCATTAAGTTATGCATGGCATAAATTCAGCATGTGTCCTTCGAGGGTTTCTGCATTATCCTTGTTTTCTCTCTCTCTCTCACACACGCGCGCACACACACTCACAAACACACACACACATGCACATACAAACATACGCACGCACGCGCACACACACACTCCAAACACACACACACACACACACACACACACACACACACACACACACACACACACACACACACACACACACACACACACACACACACACACACACACACACAGGGTGCCATCACGAATGGATTTACACAATCAATGGATCACAGTCAATGTAGAGAAGTGCATCGTTGGTGGTATGAAACTGTGCGTTGGCGGCATTGAGGAGCGCTGTCGGATGGTGCGTACTCCGCTGAGACCAATTTGCAGGAAGGACTTCAGATCTCGATGGCTTGTGGGGTGACTCGTTACCTGATAGTGTGTACTGCGTTTGGACAAACTTGCAGGAAGGACTTCAGATCTTGATGGCCCGTGGGACGATTCGTCACCCGATAGTGTGTACTGCGTTTTCACAAACTTGCAGGAAGGACTTGAGATTTCGATGGCTCGTAGGGTGACTCATAGTGTTGCTACGTGCAGTTGGGGACGTTGCTGGTGAGCCTACAATTGGAGGACGCGGCGGAAGCTCATTGAGATCGAGTCCGCAGACCAGCCAGTTGAGTGGCCTCCTCAGCATCTTCTCAACAGAGGGGAAACACCATCCGGAAGTCCAGTGATGATGTTGGTATAATCCCTCCGATGCACTCTCTTTTGTTTCATCGACCCCATGCTCTTCCATCGACTCTGTGGGACATCTGGCGACTTGTTCGGCCGCGTTGGTGCTGTCGGTCG
Source organism: Imbricaverruca yamaguchii (assembly GCA_034440575.1). Taxonomy (NCBI): domain Eukaryota; kingdom Metazoa; phylum Arthropoda; class Thecostraca; family Neoverrucidae; genus Imbricaverruca; species Imbricaverruca yamaguchii. Next base: position 749,254 of record JAOTOL010001613.1, on the reverse strand, counting down.
TCTCCGCATGGATGGAATGGAGCAGGTACTGCTCACCGGGCTCGGACACCACACAGTAGTGCTCTTCCCTCAGGAGCACGGAGTCACACTGCCCACTCCTCTCTACCCCTAGATACTTCGATATCGAGCTTCTTTTTCCATGAAGAGATGCACCCTTCCCTCCGTCTTCTTCGCACCTTCTTATGTCATCTTCTTGCCAGCAGCCACCGGTCTGAAGCTGAGTGTACATACGGTTCATAGCTCGCTGGTCTGCACTGCGCTGACAAGTTCGAAAGCAACTTACTCACCGATCATCCGATAATCAAGGAGAGTGACGCGCTCATCAGTGGTGACATAGTTGTTTGGTGAAGGCACCTCGTAGCGGATGAAAGCGCCCCGTCGATGCTCTTCAATTTTATTCCATCCTGGGTGGGTGCGCTTGCAGTGCGAAATGAAACTTCTTCTTGTCTGTCTCGTCCTCATACTCGTCATGCTCGTCATCGGAAAATGCTGTTGCTGATGAAGCTGGTGGTGCTGTTTCTACGGCCGCATTTTCTTTGGTATTTGCACTGTGCACTCCCGCCTCTATTTTGTTTCGCTTCTTCATTTCCGCCACCTCTATTTTGTTTCCTCTCTCCGCTTCATTTCCGCCAGCTGCCTCTTGTTTTCCCCTTCTCAACAATTTCAATCATACTGCACTACCTCTCCACAGCCGTGCGTCGTTGTGCCATTATGAAAGGGAGGTGTATGTGTGAATACCTTGGTCCTTTGAACAGGTGCAGATTATGTGGCACTGGAGCAGCTCTGACCTACTGGAACTGGGGAAGCCTGGACGGTTAGCCTCCACACATGAGACTGGGAAATGACACTTAGCTATGTCAAATAGTTTTTTTCCAGCTGATCTTCTAAATCTCTTCTCTCATTCTTGTTTGCGATCTTAAGTCTCGTCATCACTCAAGTACACACACACACACACACATGTATATATATATATATATATATATATATATATATATATATATATACATATACACATTTGTGTGTGTATGGGTGTGTGATTACATATCATCATCATCAGCATCATCGTCGTGCAATGACGTTCTCTATTGTAAAGCTCTGTCAGTTTGAAAACACGTCACACTGCAATGGTGTCTAACCAAGGCTTGAATATTAAATGATCACCCGACAAAGCTGGCACACCTCCTTCGAAGTCCCGTGGGCACATAAATATCACACTCGATGTTGCGTGCATTCTGTGTATCGGCATTGTATTTACATAAATTCTTTCCAATGCACATCTCTGTGTGAGCAGGCGGCATTTTTTGTCGTCGCCCACCTACTGCGAAGGCAGTCAAGCTATCATTATTTTATATTTTCACCGCCTTGGTTTGCGTCCATACCTAGGAGCCTATCTACCTCTGTTTCCTGGTACGTCTGTATTCAACACAGCATAATGTGCAGAATTTTGCTACATCCACATCACGGTCATCTTCCTGCAGTGCTTTCTTAATTTTTACAACTAGTAATTCCCCCTCCGCATTTTGTTCACCGTATCCAGACTGGTGCTACGTATTTGATATGAATATCCCCTCCCTGCTAACCTATTGCTTAATTTCTCAGTCTGCCACTTGTAGCTTTTCACATCCGTACATATTCTCCTCTCCACAGGGCAAATCCCAGGGGAACGCTGCGCTTGACATAAAGATGATGCTCGGACATGTAATGCATATACGTTTTGGCATCCTAGGGCTGTCAAAAATTGTCCGTGTAGAATTACACGTTCGCCAAGGTCACCGAAACGTCGAAATATTACATTGTCGATCCCGAAAATCTTAGATTCACTTGAATATTTGGGCGCATGCCATTTGCTGCTGCATGCAACCGTCGGAGTTCCTCCTCCACATGTGTCCAGATCCAAAAAATATCATCAATGTAGCGATGTAAAATCAATGGTTTGGAAGCAGACTGACCCAATAGCTTTGATTCACATTACCACAGGTAGGCACAGGCATCTTAGCCTCTTTAGCCTGCCTAATTTAGATTGCATAGCCATACCATTTATTTGTGTATAGTGACCATTATTCCCAATCGCAAAGTTATTACCATCCAAAACTCACTAGTTATCTCCAGCACCTTGTCTGCTGGAATACCCGGACATGTTCTAGCCTGTAAGGGCTGTCGGCAGGCCTGAATTATCTCCACACAAGGTACACTGGGATATCATTTTCTCAAGTATATGCAAAACATGAGACGTCTGATGCCATCGCCTTCGAAAAGGGACTATTCCACCCTTCCGAGCAGACCAACAAAATATTGTTTCTCGCACGTACGTAGGCTTGGCGTTTGCGTGGGTATTAGACCATTTAATTAGGCTCAGCTCCCGCTCCGCGATTTCGGCTACTTGGTCTGTGGCATGGCACCCCCACTAATTATAGCCCGTAGGGGGAAGCCTTCCTTGTGCAGCTTTGGGTTTCCTCCGAGGTCATCCGCTCGAGGAAAATTAGGTACCATATCAGGGTTGATGTTTGATGGGTTAGTTGTTCTCTTCTTTAAGGGTTTTCGGTAATCTTCACTGCTAAAGATAACTACCCGGAGCCTTTATCTGCAGGATGGATCCGCTGATGACGCTCCGTGCCACCGCCTCTAGGTACTGATAAAGCCAGGGATCTCACTCTTGTGCCGGCGTCCAACTGGAGGACTTGTACCACCTGTCCTACGACGGGTCCACTTCTACAGTTGATTTCCCCTCCCGGTTACCCCAAAACTCGCGGAGGCGCATTAGTCGCTCCCATTATTTTGGTTCAGCTACAAGCAGGACCACCGGCTGATGTCTCGTGGGTACAAAGCTGAGGCCTTTCCGGAGAAGGGAAAGCCGTGCTGGTGACAACTGTTCATCTGACAGGTTGGTCACCCCGACTGCCACCTTGCCATTGACCGCACTGGCTTCCACTTGACCTGAACACTGAGGGGTGGCTCCGTGCACTGGACAGGTTGAGCCACGTTCTGACTCTGTGCTGATGCTCTGCCCTGCCTCTTTGCACCCCGTTGATAACTAACCCAGGTGCACATAATAAGAAAGGACGGTGGAAGGATGTCCCTTGATTGTGACTATATGGAGCTATCTATCTGATATCAGAAATATTATCAGAGAAAAGCGTCATCTTTTCGACAAATCTGGAAAGCTAAACAAGGCATTTCCAAATAATCCAATGGTATATTACCGGAGAGAGACAGAGAGAGAGAGAGAAAAAACAAGGATAATGCAGAAACCCTCGAAGCACACATGCTGAATTTATGCTATGCATAACTTAATGGTCAGCAGTTATCCTTTGCAGGGTTACTGACCCCAGTTGACCTGACCTATGACAATATGCTTTGACGCTTTGATAAATTTTGCGTAACTACAGGCGCTATATTCCAATTCAGCGATTACATTTGCCTCAGAATACAACATCCAAGCGTATTGCCAAATTCCGGCCAATTTTCCACTTGTCCAAAACCGCAAATGCACTAGCCCGTAGTCAGTTCACCTGAAATGTATTGCTCGGGGTTCCAAGCAACTCGGATTTATCTAAAGATGACGTTTGACTCTGATTGTGTCGAGTTAGACTTATCCCCTGACTACTGAAAGGAATGTACTATTAACATTATACAAAATGAACCAAAATTTGACTTTTCACCTGACCTACGAGGTCAGAGTTAGTTCTGACCGAACGGTCGCCAGACCAATTGGAAGATAGGACACGCTTGTAAGGGACACGCTTGTATTTCAGCCCGCTATGTTGGTGAGAGGCCGCACAGAGAATGCATGTACTCCGTTCGCGTGGATGCCTAAGCAGTAGTTTTAAGCACCGGCGGTGTTGGAAGGAACTCAATGTAAGTGTTCAGCTGCCAGAAACTATCGCTGTCAAATTTTAACCAGGACCCGTGTTCAATTTTCACCAGTCTTCCGCTTTTATCTGGCTGCATCGAGAGCGTCGAGGTGGGGGAGGATGTCATGGGGTGGTACCCGGGGTAGACCCAGAAAGGCATGAGCGCCGGTGGCGGTGGCAGTGCCAGCGCCGCATACCAGCATCACACTCATCCATCAGTGTCGCACGCACACAATCACGGAGAGAGAGAGAGAGAGAGAGAGAGAGAGAGAGAGAGAGAGAGAGAGAGAGAGAGAGAGAGAGAGAGAGAGAGAGAGAGAGAGAAAGAGAGACAGAGGAATTTTAGAAACTATTTTGTGCACAGCAAAACCCATTAAATTATGGTAGACAGAGCGCAGGGAAAGTAATCGTATGACAATAACTGTGTGATACGTAAACGTGGATATAGGCGGGGGTGACAAGTTGAATGATGACACTGAAATTCCGTGCATTTTGTTAGGACGAATGGATATAGGATAGATACGATGGATGCAGGATAATATATGGGATGAATTTTGCAAAATGCAGTTGATTGTTAATTTCAGAGAAACAGGAGAAACCACCCATACCCGCGTGGGAAATCATTCGAAAAGAGGACAGCACTCCCACATCAGTTCACTTACATGGGCAGCGTCATTATATCGAATACATGTGAGCAGTGGGTTCCGAATGGGTGTGGCAAAATTCAAGAAATTACAGACGTATTAGGGAATTGAGGTGGATAGAGCTCTTAGGTACGAATGCAAACCAGGGCGAACAATCATAACCTGATTGATGTCGCAGTTGGGCAACGAAAACAACGAAACCTGCTTAAACATATATAGGCGCGCATTTCGAAAGATTTATGCATTGCGGATACACGGATTGCATATACCACCAGATTTGAAATTTGTGTGTCCAATGGCATTCCAAGGATGAAGTTCGAAGGAAGGAACAATGTAAGTTTTTTTCGGGTGATTTTTCAAATTATAAATCTTAGTTATACACAATACTCCCAATAGAACCAAGATGGGGAAACTGTCCGTTTGTGCCGGGTCCAGAGCCACACCTTGGTGTGCTGCAACAAACGTTCGGACTCTGAGACGAAGTGGGCAGCACAGAACCCGCGCCCACCCATTTGGCGACTTTCTGCTAGGGACCACTTCTCTTGGACCTCAAGCTTCAGACTTCATACGTGATAAAAGTTTGGGACAGAGAAACGAACAATAACCTGCGCGCAATCAAGCCATATTTGGGGTGTTTGACATCCTACCTTCGTATGGCCAGAGAAGTGGAGGTTACCCTTCACAGGATGCGCATCGAACATACCTGCGCTACCTATTCCTATCTGCTTTGTGCGAGGGGAGGTCATACTGTCCCTTCCTACTTTCTGGAAACTCTAACAGTCTGACACTTATTACTCAAGTGCCAACACTTTGCACCAGAGTGCGCGTCGTTATGTGGATGCCGCGAGGGTTGTTCGACATCTGAAGATTATTCTTGGGAACAATTCAAAATCAGTGCATTTCGGAAGTTTCTCCCCTATCTGTCAGCGATAGGAGTTCAGTGTACGCACACACCAAGGCAGCAGTTTCCATCGGACAGTGAGGTACTGGGATACAAGCTGTGGGTGCAAATGATCATATATTAATCAAAGCACCCAGGAACATAATTATCAAACAAACAACAGCCAGGAAACACTCACACGGCGGTGGTGGATGGCGGATGGCTCAGGCTCAGGTATTTGTCTCCTGTCCACTCCACCATCCTGCAGTTGCCTTCTCCTTTCCATTCCATCGTGCTGCAGTTGCCGTCTGATGTCCACTCCACTGCCCTGCAGTTGCCGTCTTATCTCCACTGGAAGCAGTCTTGGAATTCCCCCCGAACGTGTTCGGCCGAAACACAAGCCCTTCTCCGAGAGTCCCCAACTCCAGAGGGTCTCTTCCTCCTGAATCTCCGTCATGGAGCCTCTTCTCCACAAGCCCTTTTCCAAGAGTCTCCGACTGCGGTGTCTTCTCTCTCTCTCTCTCTTGCATGGGCGCTACATGACCAAAGTAGTCGATGCGCCCTAAAGCCCCAATAACTAACTATCTCTCCCTCTTGCACAACAGATTGCCTCCATGCTCTCTTTTCATCAGTCCGTGCCGTTTCCGGATCTACTCTTCCAATGTGTTCGTTACTTTTTTCCCGAGCGCCAATTGACGGTTGATGTTTCCTGAGCAGCTTTGCCAAGGTGGCCGATCTAGATCACGCAGAAGCAGTAGCAGCTTCTGCTCCAGCTTCTGGTGCAGATAAGCCGGTCACCTCCATGCTGGGATACACCTCCATTTTCCCACGGTCGTCATTGCGACAGACAGGCGTTGTGCTGTTTTGATCGCACCTCAGCTGTTTTACATTCTCATTGTCATGTCCGTACCGATCAGCAATGGCTTCACTTTACTCAAGGAAGAATATATAACTAAGACGCCCGTCACGTCGGTGCAGGGGACCCTTACCGCCTGCGCTCAAAACGCGCAAACATTTCCGTTTTGCGTGGTGAACATTTAATCGTTTCTTGTTTGATCTCCTGCATTTTTGGTTGCTAAGAGAGACTAGGGCCCCCGCTATCATGACTGTAACTCTGCTTCTAGGTACCCCAGAACAACGGGATAACCACCGAAGAGTAGCTTCATTCTTTAAGAGTTGCATAATTTAATATTCAAGATCCCGGCCGATTTTCTCTTGCACTGCCTGGAACCTGGTTAAGAGTGAAGGATACAGCACCATGTTATACTATATGGGGCCGATGACTAGGATGGCAAAAAATGACGAAACCATTAATTTCATATGCCCGTCGAGGCGCCCTAAAACGCAAATAACTAACGACTTAATATGCCCGACGTTCCTATGCCTCCCCACGTTCCTCCTCGCAAACATCATCTAACTGTTTGCTTTGTCAGCACAAACATGTTTATATCCTTTTACAACACGCACGTCTTGCGATGTCTCAGAGCAGGCTCCGCTGCGCCAAAATTGGAACATGTTTTCTGTCTGTACGGAAATTGTCAGCGGCCTTGCACTGATGGAAAGCCATATAACAGCCATCAAAGGCCTGCAATCTCCCCGCTGATTGGCTAACGTATCTCCAGCGAATGAATCAGCCTGCGTCAGTCGGATTCGAACGCGGTCTACTTTGATGTCCAGCCGGACCGGGAACGATAGTTTGCTACTTCGCTGACGGCAGCATATGCTTCCTCAGAATGGGCATAACTCTCAACAATTAAATACTGACGAAGCACATTGGGTTAGTTAGCCCTTCTCATCCATACCGCATCCGAAACTAATGCATGCAAGTCACGAACACTAGAGTTGCAGCCATGGGTCTTATTTGACCTGCAATGACATTTCCTTGGTGTCTGGCGCGGCGCGTAGGCAACACGACTGAACGGACTGAATTGGCAATATTCTACCAGGATGGATTGGAATGATTTTTAGATAACCAGTATATCTATATGCCACAGAAAGCTTGCTTTAGAAACCTGCCGGATCAGTCTGTGGGCGCGGTCATGTCTGTGGGATGCGACCCACAAGTGCTGTCGACGTCACAACTTTGTCGACCACATCACATCTCTGCCGTCACCTGTGACCTCGGCCACGCCGAGCACATTCACTGGATCCACAGATTTTCTCCCACAAGTTATATATTTTAAAATGGTTTCGTTGAACGTGACATCAGTCGATTGAAAAAATCCATGTTGGAGATTCGGCTTTAATGTAATGATGGTTTTAGGCCAGACTAGACGGATTCAATTGACTATGCTAGGCTGGGTTCAAGTGTAGGACGTTTCTTACTGAGCCTAATTTGGTGCCAACGAGCTGGGGATCTAGTAGAATCGATCAGGCCGCACCACGTTTGGCGCGGAGTCCGCAGTGCGCCAGCGGGGCTGCCTCACCCTGCACGCGGACGCCAGCTGGCGCTGGGGACAACGCGCATCTGCGAATCCGATGAAAAGTAAGTTCAAGTCCAGTGGTGTCTGACCTTGTCTTCTGAAAATGAAGCTTTAGGTTGCGTACCTAATCTTGAGAAGAACACACACACTCGCTATGCTCGTCTCCGTTCAAGCTTTAATCTGCACCGAGCGACTCGCGAACTCGGTGGAAACGTCATTGTAATCAAGGGAACTCTAGGGAATTCGACTGGTCTGCTTTTGATGAGCTGGACCCACGCATACAATTTCAAATGGTTTAAGCATCCCCATACGTCACCCGATTACTAATGACGTCACTGCTGCGAGTATTGGACATTCGCACGGATCCCGATGAACACCAAGGAGAAACTGCTGACAGCTGCTTTGCAAGTATCCCGGAAGTGATGTAGCGAAAAAGTTCGGCGTGGATGGATTATAGTTTCAAGCCAAGGAAGGGAACGGAAAACTGCTGGGGATCATTATTCGTACTTCTGCCTGAAATTTCTGGACATCTACATTACAATGTTCATTGTATAATTATCGTTGCTAGGTGTTATATCTGTCATCTTCATGGGTTAGCAAGAGATAACATACAGATGTAGATATGCATACAAATAAAAATATAACATAGCAACATGCAAGGTTGATGAATCTAGCTAATCAATGTTGAGTATCGGATCACAAAGTTGGACGAAAATTCCTTTTATTTACTCAGGGGACGGGGAAGTAAACGTATCCCCACCTAGATATGAATATTCCCTACTGACATAAGAGTGTGCTTTATGCTATGGAAAAGTTCTGGATGGTTCGCTAGTTACAAAACAAATGCAAACTCGCATTGAAAAAAAAACTTATATTTATTGTCATCCATAGGGTTGCCGTCTTCTTAACATACATATTTATATATTATCTATAATGCCGGAAGATAATCGCCATGACTATTCAGTCTGAAATGCAAGCATATAGATCATACAATTTCGAAGACGCCTTACACGATACAAATTCATATATCGCCGTACCGGGCTCAGATTCGAGATCAGCGTGTCAAAGCTAAGGAAGGACATCTACTTTAGTTCGTGATTCGGAAGAAAGTTCAGCCTTGTCGTCCAGTGCTGAGACACCCCACGATTGCCTGGAGGCAGACGCGAAGCACCAAAGTTTTGCACACGATCTGTGTGTACCTGCATCAAACTCGAAAAGTTATAGATACTTTTTTCAGTGAAGCACTTCGACCCGCAATGTTTGTTGCTGACCACGCCGACCGTACAACATTGTGAAAACAATCTCCTCATTTTGCGATCCATAACTACGCCCCTCTACCCAGACATTGATTGCACGCGTGGGTGGACTGAACAAAACAACATTGGGTACAAAATAAACACTAGTGCATGGCAAATCAGATCGAAACACAATGAGATGAGAAAGGAGGAAAGCAGATCTGATACTTACTCACCTTTTCTTTCCTGAACCTACCAGACATTATTTGTTTGTTCTCGAAGGCATAGGTCGGCGCAACTGCCACGAAGCATCATTCTCGGTGTCTCGCAGGGACATTGGACAATGCGTTCCGCCATCCCAGGGAGCGAGATTGTTGTTCACCCTTCCTTCGTCCCCTCCCACCGACAAAAATGTCACAAAGAACGAGAACCAACAGCCCACGAACGACTGGACACGAAACGAATTGAAACGAACACGCCGCGACTCATCATTGTTCGCGTCTTATTGCATGGCTTACGTTGACGAACGGCACTGCCTTGATTTCCAACTCCCGATTCTTCTCTTGATCTTTCCTCCACGTAGGACAGGAAAGACCACGCTACGGTTTATTGCGCGGCCGACTATTGGCTGCAGTGCTCTGGTCTTCAACACCCAAGCCATCAAACCCCTCTCTGTGTTCGGTCAGCTCGCTTCTTCTCCTTCATCCCGCACAACAATACCCGCGTGCTCGCTGCATGTATTTGTAGGCGTTCACAGCTACAGATACAAATGGAGATGTGGGATTTGGGCCATTCGGTGCGAAGGGTTAGTTTTGAAGACAACCGCACTTGAGATTGAAATCACCGCGTAAGGATTAGAAAGACTGCATGCCCGGTGATCAATTGCTCCGGAGACAACACAGTGTCTATGATGTTTGATGTGCTTTGCACCAGCAGGCTGCTTAATTATGTTATTAATTTAAACATTTAATCATCCGAAGCGCTCATCCTGCTGCAATCACTGCCACACCCTATTTAGTATTGGAAATAATATGTTACACTGTCCATTTTCTGCTCCTCACCGCCTGTCATCACAACGCATTGCTGCTCGTAAGAACATTGAACACGATCCAAGATCTCTGCTCGGCAACGAACACCCATACCTACTGAGTTCCCTTTTCACCTATCGAATGGCTTTAATCGCATCACCCGCATTTGGGCCTACGGTCCACATTTCATCGAATAGTGTAGATGGTTTTCCCAATTCCGAGGAGAATGTTTCCGACTTGTCTTCTGTGTTATGCTTGTAGTAAATGCAGTTAAATGTGGTTAGACTTGTCCCGCTATGTCGGGAAGCCTACCGTGCCAGGCTCATCAGACCGGGTGTTTGTCGGACGCTGGCGGCCCTCCTCTCTGCGGCGTAGCGTCTCTGCCACCACCCGCGATACCCTGGGCTGACTTACCTCTGGCGGGTGTGCTGTGCTCCTCACACCAGCCCTGCCTCCCCGGACATCCCCGAGTCGGATTAGCGTTCTCCTTATTGCCCCTCTTCAGCCTTGAGTGTAGCTTTGCATTGCCTGAACAACGATTAACCGGCACAGTAACTTTTCCCATTAGGCCGACTCGCAATAAACCGTCCGCAACCAAAAAAGAGATCACTTGTATGGCATGGTTTGTCAAGTAGCTACTTTTGATCCCACTACACACTAATAGGCAGGTAGAAGTGCCCCCCCCCCCCACCTTACGATATGCCTGCGACCTAATTACGTTAGAGGGCGTCGATAGCTCAGTGGCTAAGCTGAGCGTCTGGCCTGCAAGAGGTACGACTTTCGAAAGGTGGCCGACCTGCCTGCCGGGGTGAGAGGCAGGCGACGCCATATGGCCTCAGCTGCCGAGTGTGTTGCAAAGCCACAGCCAACCAACAGCTAATTATGCTAAATTAAAACTGGATGTGAAAACAAAAATTAATTGGGCACAGGAATCAATATGATTGGTGGTGCCATACGATGATGTGAAAACACCACTTTGATGTCACCAGCCATAAGGAAGTTTCACAGCATAGCGCTGCGAATTGTTGTTCAACGGTGAGCTTCAGGCGTTCGATATTACTTGAGCTGCCTTTTATGCACCGCCGCAAGATGTGCCGTGTTAATCAACAGCAGCGTAACGGAGCTAGCACACACCCACTGGCGCACAGCCACCTCAAAACATACCCGTCAGCCGTACAGTCACCAGGCCTTGTGTACAACCACCAGGTCGTGTGTACAGCCACCAGGCCGTGTGTACAGCCACCAGGCCGTGTGTACAGCCACCAGGCCGTGTGTACAGCCACCAGGTCGTGTGCACAGCCACCAGGCCGTGTGCACAGCCACCAGGTCGTGTGTACAGTCACCAGGCCTTGTGTACAACCACCAGGCCTTGTGTACAGCCACCAGGACTTGTGTACAGCCACCAGGCCGTGTGTAGTCACCAGGCCGTGTGTAGTCACCAGGCCGTGTGTACAGCCACCAGGCCGTGTGTACAGCCACCAGGTCGTGTGCACAGCCACCAGGTCGTGTGTACAGTCACCAGGTCGTGTGTACAGCCACCAGGTCGTGTGTACAGCCACCAGGCCGTGTGTACAGCCACCAGGTCGTGTGCACAGCCACCAGGTCGTGTGTACAGTCACCAGGTCGTGTGTACAGCCACCAGGCCGTGTGTACAGCCACCAGGTCGTGTGTACAGCCACCAGGCCGTGTGTACAGCCACCAGGCCGTGTGTACAGCCACCAGGCCGTGTGTACAGCCACCAGGTCGTGTGCACAGCCAGCCGTGTGCACAGCCACCAGGCGTGTGTACAGTCACCAGGTCGTGTGTACAGCCACCAGACCGTGTGTACAGCCACCAGGCCGTGTGTACAGTCACCAGGTCGTGTGTACAGCCACCAGACCGTGTGTACAGCCACCAGGTCGTGTATGCAGCCACCAGGCCGTGTGTACAGCCACCAGGTCGTGTGTACAGCCGTCAGGCCGTGTGTACAGCCACCAGGCCGTGTGTACAGCCACCAGGTCGTGTGTACAGTCACCAGGTCGTGTATGCAGCCACCAAGTCGTGTATGCAGCCACCAGGCCGTGTGTACAGCCACCAGGTCGTGTGCACAGCCACCAGGTCGTATATGCAGTCAGTCACCAGGCCGTGTGTACAGTCACCAGGTCGTGTATGCAGCCACCAGGTCGTGTATGCAGCCACCAGCCCGTGTGTACAGCCACCAGGCCGTGTGTACAGTCACCAGGTCGTGTGTACAGTCACCAGACTGTGGGTACAGCCATCAGGTCGTGTGTACAGCCACCAGGTCGTGTGTACAGTCACCAGGTCGTGTGTACAGCCACCAGGTCGTGTGTACAGCCACCAGGTCGTGTGTACAGTCACCAGGTCGTGTGTACAGCCACCAGGTCGTGTATGCAGTCACCAGGTCATGTGTACAGCCACCAGGCTGTGTGTACAGCCACCAGGCCTTGTGTACAGCCACCAGGTCGTGTGTACAGCCACCAGGTCGTGTATACAGCCACCAGGTCGTGTGTACAGCCGTCAGGCCGTACGGTACGATAAGGAAGGGTGGGCATCGCGGGGAATCGAACCCTGTATCTCTGGGATGCCAGACTCTCAGTTTAACCACTGCTACCAACTCCCACAGCAGAGATCGACAGCGACAGCAGAGATCGGTAGCGTCGCTGTGCGACCAGCGCCCGGTAAACCGCGTACGCCCGAGCAGGCCAGGTACCGGCGGCGTACAGGGACGGTTGCCTGCTGCTCCTGGACGTAGACGCGTTGCGATCCTTATAACCGAGCAGACGTGCCCGGCCGTCCGCAATATAGGGGCGATGCATCATGCTTCGACGGGTGGCCGGAAGTTTGTGCGTGCCATTTGGTCTTGAGCGTTTTTATCGGCACGACCAAACTTTAAAATAGCTTTTAACTGCCTACGCGACTGAACTTGCACGCGAACTAATCGTGTCGGCGAATTGTAGACAAATTGTAGGCGAGCGAATCGGTGTCGATAGAGAGTAGGGTTAGTGTAAGGGATGGCCAGGATTTTGATTGCAGAGTTTGCAATTATGGACAGTAATTATTGTTTGGCGATTGCAGGCAGAATATGCACACTTCTCTTGAAAAATACGCATCAAAAGTTAGCAGCAGGTTGTCAACATTTTCCCCAAGTGTTTGGGTTTTCCTGTTCTTTTTTGATGACCACCACAGCAATCGTGTACCGTCGGAGAATCCACGTCGGAACAAGTCAAACACGTCGGCCGGCCAAGCCAAGTCCAGGTCATCTTTGGCCCATCACAGGTCGATTACTTTTTGACAATTTTGACCTGGAATTTCCCCAAGATATACAAGATGCACAGGTGCACAGGAAGATGCAAATGTTTTGCGTCTCACAAATACTTGTAATATGTCATTCTTTAGCTATGATGATCCGTAATTTGGAAATCGATTCGCCCAAGACTTCGATTGTAGCAAATGATCCTTCTGGAAAGATTATATGTCTTGAAATGGTGATAACAACTTAGGTAAAGGCATGCGCGATATTACCTCAAGGGCGGACCTGCCCCGTAAAACACGATGTCTTACCAAAACTTATGCATAATATTACATTTTACCCAAATACTTCGTTTTTGTCGGAAAACAAATACAAAAAGTCAAGTACAGAAAAACGTTATTAGCAGTTCGTATATATCGTACAGTGTTTTATAATAAAAAATGCTTAGGGCGTCGGGCCAATCCGAACTTCCCCTAGGTGCCCAATCCACTACCTGTCTCGTGAAAATTCCAACTTGTGTCAAGTTCACCTGGTTACGACAAAGTGCAATAGACTAAAACAAAGCATCACTAAGCTGCTTAATTTCTTTAGCAATCCCATGCTCCCTTCAATCAATGTTTTGTTCGTGCAGTGCTGTCAGCTTTTAGCTAAACATAGCTTTCGTTCCTCTCTTTTGCCTCCATCCTTATGTAAAGGCGAGCACATTTTGTACACTATGTTCACTATTGCCCATCAGATGCAATGCGCGTTTTGTCGCTTTGCGCTCGTTTGACACCAATACTGATCACTGTCGATACGGGAGGGCTGCGTTGGTGGAATCAATTGATCATGTGTCATACTGCGATACACCTGGCCGCATTTGCCCTTGGTGGGACAAATTGGCCACGCGTCGTACCGTAATAGACCTGGCTGTCTTTGCTGTTAGGAACAATTGGCCACGCGACATACCGCAATACGCCTGACGGTGTTGCGATTGTTAGGAAAGATTGGACACGTGTCATACCGTAATACACCTGGCCATGTTTGCCCTTGGTAGGCTAATTGGCAATGTGTCAAACCGCACTACACCTGGCATGCTTGTCATTGATAAGACCAATTGGCCACGTGTCATAGCGTACTACACCTGGCCGAAATTGGCATTGCTAGGACCAACTGGTCACATATCATACACCAGTCCGTGATTGGGATTGCTATGACCAACTGGTCTCGTGTCATACCGTAACACACCCGGCCGTAATTGGCATTGCTATGACCAACTGGTCTCATGTCATACCGTAACACACCCGGCCGTGATTGGCATTGGCAGGACCAACTGATCTCGTGCTGTACCGTAATACACCGGGCCGTGATTGCCCTCGACAAAGCACGGGAAGCTGGGCGGCACGTGATGCCTAATGAGGCGGGCGCAGTTGCTGGTTCGTGTCGCAGACGCGATAGCCGCGGTGCTGCCGGCCGACGGAGGGGGGGGGGGGGGGCGCTGGCCAGTACTCTTAGGCTGGCGATGAGTGTCGCCGGACACACACACACACACACACACACACACACACACACACACACACACACACACACATACACACACACATACACACACATACACACACATACACACACATACATACACATACATACACACACACACACATACACACACACATACACACACATACATACACACACACATACACACACACACACATACACACACATACATACACACACACATACATACACACACATACACACACATACATACATACATACATACATACATACATGCACACACATACATACACACATACATGCACACACACACACACACACACACACACACACACACACACACACACACACACACACACACACACACACACACACACACACACACACACACACACACACACAACGCGCGCCACTACTGCGGCAATATTGAGCGGTGCTGGACCGCATGACAAACGTCCGATATCACTGGGGAAACGTTCCGCCAGCGGTGAAGAAAGTGTTCAGACTGTCACCTACAGAATATCAGATACCACCAGACTGTCACCTACAGAATATCAGACATCACCAGACTGCCACCTACAGAATATCAGACATCACCAGACTGTCACCTACAGAGTATCAGATACCACCAGACTGTCACCTACAGAATATCAGATACCACCAGACTGTTGCCTACATAATCAGACACCACCAGACTGTTACCTACAGAATATCAGACATCACCAGACTGTTACCTACATAATCAGACACCACCAGACTGTCACCTACAGAACACAAGACACCACCAGCCTCACCTACAGAACACCAGACACCACCAGGCTGTCACATGTTGAGGGTCCACAGGAAGACTAGTACACCAGTGTGCGAGCGCGAATTATCCCCGACAAATGATAACATGGACCAATTACGAATATCTTAGTATGTATATGATCCTCAATTTGGCATCCAGCCACCTCTGTCTAAACATCCACAACATGTGCAGCTGCAGGCTGACGTAGCGCACTCACTGCTCACGACACTGACACGGGCGCTGATTTGATGATTGGTGATCTGAACGGTAGCGAAATATACGAGTGGTGAAGTCAGTATGATATCTGCACTATGCCTATTAAATTTCCATGGTGCGCTCACTTCCGAAGAATACGATGAACCATATACAGGCCACCGGGGTGTGGCTTTGTAAACTCTTCGAAGGGCACTCCCCACGTCCAATGTTGGCTCTGCTCCACCTGCCTCAAATAAGTTCAACTTTTAACATGTAACCCTATATGGCATCCACCCAATCAATTTGGGTAGGTCAAAATTGGAAGCATATATTAAGCATTTACATTGGTATTCAACTCATGAATTACTTAGCTTGTTTGTGAGTGAGCGATACAAAAATGTCCAAACAACTGGATTAAAAGAAGTAAATATCATATGCGTAATCAGCATGCGGAACTTGAGCTGCTGACGGCGACTGTGTATGCTGGCAGTGACAAATGTAGCATCGTACATTTTCCGGTCTATTTCCCTTCCACAGCCAGTTACGGTGTATGCACATTGCACATACATTTGCACGTGGGTCAGTGTGACGAGGCGCGGCGCCCGACTGGTGGAGGCTACTTCTGCGAGCCAATTCACCTCGGCGGGGCGACCGATACAGTACCCAGCTGCAATCTCGCAGTTAATTCGCAGCCAGCATTGTCGTGGTTGACTTAGTGCGGTTAGCATTGACGTGGACCAGAGTGGTTGACTTAGCCAGCGTACGCTTAGTCGAAGGCTGAAGTGATCGCTTCATCAGGCTACATATTGTCCCAGCGTGATCCAAAGTCAGGTCACTAGGTCTAAAGATGAACAATTTACAAGGGGCTATATATCAGCTTGTATTGAAACAACATGGCTTAAGGTTTAGATTAAGGTTAAGATCCGGATTAAGGTTCTAGTTTAAGATAAAATAAGTTTTACATGCATTTTACTCTTGAAGCAAATAAAAGGGTTAGGTTTTGTCAGCTTAGATTAGATCAGGCTTTCACTTGAAGTTGAAAAAATGTGAAAAGCTTAAAACAAAAATGTAAATTTATCTTCTTTAAAAACAGGTCAGGCTAAGCTGGGCTGGGCTTGGTTATTTTACGTTCTTCATTAACAAAAATTGAAAACTTTACCTTTTAAACGGATTTTCCTTCTGGCATGGAGGTTAGACCAGATTAGGTTAGGTGATATTACAATTTTCGTTTCCTTTGAACATTGTTTTCATGCTACATTGCCCCTCTCCAAGCTCCCTATGCTTTGTTATTTTATTTGCGAACTGAAAAGTATGCATTTGCAGTGGAAATGATTTGTTAAATCGTATTCACAACTTCAATAAATGTTGCATTAAAAAAACTCCAGGCAGACAAAAACTACCCTCAACTGCAAATTTATCAATAAGTAAAGTGTTACATTATTTCCCATCATATTTGATCCCATTCTAAGCCATGTTATTTGCATGACTTTGTGTACCATCTGAAAAATATGCGTTTCCGATGGAAATCAGCAGCCACATGGTCTCAATAATGTTGATCGACATGGTATTGAAACCTGTTGCTTTCAAAATCCAATTAGTCCGTGAAGATTAAAATATTCCAATATAACTTGGATTTCGCTGTACTAAAGCACCAACATAAATGAAAGAGAATGCTGATTGAAGATCAATGATAGGTCATATCCTACATCGGTGTCAAGGAATGCATAACCCTTATGATTAATGCAACAAGTTCTGCTTATGGCAAATACTCTGACCTAAAATTCTAACCCACGAAATTGACAGTATAAAATTATTAGAATTAAAGACTGGTATTGGAAGAACGAAAGCATTTTTCATGATAATGATCATGAAAGCCTGCAGTGCGGCAAATGGCTGACCATATTTGCCTCACTAAGATAAACTGCAAACAACTTTATGCTCATGGGATATCGCTAATTTCTCCTCCCCCGGAAAAAAAATGGACAAGGTGTCACAGTATTTTTGCTTGGATATGAACAAACCTGTAAAGATTGCCATATCTTGTTGAAATGAGGTTGGTTAGTAGAAAGACATTCATTCTTACCTTCTGCAACAATGCAACGTTACTGCTACCGGGTCCCCTCTCCAAAAGTAGTGTTTTGCAGTCGGACAGGTAGACCGGTATGCTTTGCCTTCATGTGTCTGTTTAATGTTCTTGATTCTTCGCCATTGAATTTGCAGCCAGGATAACCCCAAAGCATCCCATGACCATGAGCAAACAGCAAGGAGGTAGTAGTCATTTTCGAACTCTATTCACCTTTTGGAAAAACAGAAGATATTTTCCTGGATATAATGATATTCTGGACAGCCAACATCCATGACAAGGTCATGTTTCGAATACTAGTCCTGGCTCTCGGAGACGAAACACCACTTACTGAAACATGCACCACAAGTTCAACTTCAAGAGCGGCTAGGTACTTAGGTACGTACACACTAAAACCAGCTTTAAAAACAAATTGCGTCGTAAAACGTAACTGTTCTTCGTGTTCAGTCTCTGGGTGGAGAGTCGCGTGGGCCACAGGCTCACCACGGATATGCTAAAGCCTATGAACAATGTCCCGTTTGGTACCGTTTCCCCTTCCCCAGTCACCTCGATCATAGAGTTA
The DNA here is from genome assembly GCA_034440575.1 of Imbricaverruca yamaguchii. Classification (NCBI taxonomy): domain Eukaryota; kingdom Metazoa; phylum Arthropoda; class Thecostraca; family Neoverrucidae; genus Imbricaverruca; species Imbricaverruca yamaguchii. The sequence goes on along the minus strand of JAOTOL010001613.1, from coordinate 730,813 downwards.
TGATCGAGAGCTACTACGATTTAGTAGCTCTACTAAATAATTTCGGTACGCTTCTAATGCACGCACCGGAATAAGATGAGTTTAAGTTGGGTTTTAGCTTTTTACCTAATTGGGTCTCATGATGTAAGATGGTGCAACTATTTGTGATAAAAACCAATTGCATATAGACGCATCGTTCAGCCTTTATTAGAAACTTGCTGAGAAAAGCTTTAAGAGATGTCTGAGAACGATCTGCGGCTGTGCGTATGACCTGACTTTGAACTGTTCCAACGAGCTGGACAGGATTTCGTTTCGAGTATGCGCGCGGCGACGTGCTATTCAGTTAGGTGCATGCATACCAAGGTTCAGCTTGATGTTTTCGGCGGTTTTAAAATTACCCTGGAGACAGCAAGGGGGCTAAATTTACCCACTTCCTCGCTGTACGAATTACGAGGACCCTTTCTGACTTGATCTTGGTGGCCATATTTGACATAGAGCGGCGACTCTGCAAGTCTACTTGACCCAATTGGAAAGTAGAGTTAACTTTAGCGAACCCTTTCAGGCTTGTGTCGATCCACTACAGGTTACATACGACACATTTGCAACATACTAGTGCCCCTGCGGACTTCGGAAATTGTACGAACCGTCGCGGTCTCACTATATACCCTGGCCGATTTAGCTAAAATTGAAATATAAGTCTCCGCTGTTGGCATTCATGGTCACCGATTAATTGTTCGTTAGGTTAGGATTTGTAGTTCATTGTAGTAGCAAGAAGTTACAAGAAAGTACCCCTTGTTGTCGGAACTACCAAGTAGGACGGTATCCGGGAATGTTGCAAGGGACCCCAAGGCATCCAAAAATATATATGTGCCAAGTTTTCGGATATACTGGAGAAACAACCCACGCAACGACACATTTCCGTCGCAAGGATCTGCGGAGTCCCAGAAAACCCTTGGGCATTTTGTCACAACAGTGGCTTTTTGGGTCGGTTGCTTCGCATCCCTCTTTTGTCCTTAAGGCACCCTTTCGAAAACGCCGTCCTCACCGTCGAAAATTCGTGGCTCCGCCGCTGGTTCAGTCCCAATTCAAAGGGGGATTTTATGACCACCGTTCAGCATTCTGATAATGTTTCGGTGGGCCGACGCGGCCGTCCGGCCTAAGGCGGCGTGATCTGGCCGCTTACCAGCACCTTCCGAGACGTGTCGCGTATCGACTTCTAGAAGCGCCTATAAGCGAAGCGGAAAGGCAAATGGATCCGTGTGGATAGTGCTATGGTACGTGTTTACCGATTGCGCTGTGTAACACGAATTGCCACACTCGATTGCTTTCAATATTTTGTAAAGTTAAATGTAAGTGTTCCATTTATGAAAAATATAAATGGATCACATGAACGTGTGAGAAATAAAAATACGGGTTTGCTTGACAACTTCTGGGAACAAGTTTTTTTTTTCGAACTGTGAAAACCCAATAGTGGTAATTTACCATCGCTTTGGTATATCTATGGAGACACAGGCAATCACCGCCCACATTTTTGCTTAGCCATTAATTGTGCGTACAGCTTAATGATATGATCAGACGTGATCATATCATTTGATCAGACGTGATCATATCATGATCATATCATCCAATGTAAACAAAGGACACACAGGCATCACCGCCCACATTTTTGCTCAACCATTAATTGTGCGTACAGCTTAATGATATGATCAGACGTAATAACTGTGTGAATAAATGGCATGTTTGCCTGTTACAGACGCACCACAGACGCACCATTTTTTTCCTTGGGGAGGGGGAGATGTGGTGTAATTGCGATTGACAGTAGTGGTCATGTAGGTGAAGATAACAGCCCAATAATGGTCTCAAAAGAGAGCATTTAAGTGGGAAAGAATTAAGAGGGTCAATTACCATGCTCATCAGGCTACTATAATTCAAGTTTCATATTGCAATAAACGCATGCTGACTTTCAATCAGTTGAATGGTGACAGAGGATGTAAGGAAGGGAGATGACGTGATGTGGATGGCGGGGTGGGCGGTGTAACATTTGTACACCCTCGAGATTTTGCGTATTCTACATTTTGCGCATTATGTATGCTACGAGACAATCTTTTTTAGTATAAAGTATTGTGTGCTTTCGATATTTTCCACTTCGATATTTTGCGTGTTCGATTTGTTGCGCATTAAACATTTTGCAATTCGCTACTTCGCGTTTGCGTTAACTTCCGTATTCGATATTTTGCACCAGCAATACTTTGGGATTCATCCACTCGATACCTCGCGTTTGAATAATTTTCTGAAAGCCATCCGCGATATCGAATGGCAGGACGCTGTGAAATGGGTCGTACAAAAAGCACGAAAATACCACCGCATCAAGTGCAAAGAAAAATGGAGAACTGTCGCATAAAGCACACGCCACAATTTGGTGGGCGCACAAATCTCGCCGTGTTGTTTTAACCCACGATTACAAATTTGAATCCGCCGCCCCAGGCCTGAAGCCAATTTTCCTAGACTCGAATGATGCTTGCAGCGGCGGCGGTGAGTTGCGCTTCCGGCCCGCCGTCTGCCAAGTGTCAAAGACATTACATCGGACTTTCCCGGGCGGGCCGACGGGCCCACCAGCCGGCGAACCTGATTGGCGCACGTGGCGCCGAATCCTCCGCCCTGGATTTTGATTGGATCAGACGTGTTGGCGAGTTTGAGAAAATTGCTTGTCAGACGCTTTGTGCGATTCGATCACTCACGCCCGGGCCGGGCCCGTTCCCGAGCGGTTGTTATGCGGCACGCGTGATGAAGGTCACGACCTACCTTACAAACATTTTCGCAACGTAAAAATTCAGCTCATATGTGAAAAAATAGCATTTGTTCGCCGTTGGGCTCAATTAGTACACAATACAGATCAAAGTTAAATTTATTTGTTAGCAAGTTCGCCTTAGTTCACCGCGTCTTGACATACTTCTCCAGAATGTCTCAGCCACCCATGTTTCAGGTATGCCATCGTATATTAACATGAAACAACCTCGGACATACTGCTGTTCTGTGAAATTTAATAAAAGCAATGACAAGAATACAAAGAGTATTTCAAGCGATCGGCAAAGACAAATTTAAAGCATATATCTATCTAGCCGTCCCTCACAGGCCGCACAACATTCATCCCATGACTTCCAAGAGCCACAGTCGTTTATTCGAATTCACTTCAATACCGAGTTCACTAGCGGATCCAAGGGGGGGCATTCCGGCCATGCCCCCCGAAACACCTCAAGAGTGGGGGGCATCATGTCTTTTGGCCCCCTCGAAATAAACAGAAGAAAACTAAATTAAAATGCGGTAACTTTGAAAATAGCGCTCCGGAGGAAAGAATCTCAAATTTTAAAGGCATTTCAATAATTGTTTGGAAGCCCAATATGGTAGCACAGTAGATTCTGACATATATGGAGGGTTCTATGCTGTATAAGTTCTGCTTACAGCAAGAGTTGACAAAATCAGCAGTTTAATTATTCCTTGGTCGGATAGCTTCATGCATTTAGTTTAGCCAGTAGCAGGCAAGGAAACCCAATGAGCCAGATTTCGAAAGCGAAATTTGAACAGGATGTTTTGTGCATGTGTCCAGTTAAGTCCAGTTGAGCAGCATGCTTCGATGGTTGATGTGGGTCGCTGAGATGAAGAGACAGGCTGTGTTGGCTTATTTTTTTCAAGAAGAATGGCAAGTGGAGGTATGTAGGTATTTAGATCCTGAATAAGAGATAACTGGTGGGTTCGCAGGTAAGGGAGATTCGGGTGGTAGGATCGGGCCATCAAACTTTAAGGGTTGTATTGCAGTTTAAGGCAGGCGTCTATGATACACGTTTTACATATATACCCTCATGGGCCAAACAAATAGATTAGTTTGGTTAGGCTGGGTTAGGCTGGACCTCTGTTTCAAGTTGAAAAAAAGACTAATTAACATAGGCAGTTTTGGGGATATTTTTCCAATAAATTGATCCTTAAAAATGGGGCAGGCTAGGTTGGTTATGTGAAGTTTTTTCAAGTTGAATCTTTTTATGCAAAAAGTTGTTAGAAATTTTCCATTTTTAAACATTTTATTTTCTTGCATGGAAGGTCAGGCTAGGTTAGGTTCAGTTAGGTTACATTTTCTTTGTTACTTTAAACATCACTTTTAATGTTATCTTACCCAAATCCAAGCCCCTTATTTGGTGTTACTTTGCCTCCCAACTGAAAAATGTATGCACTCCCGGCGGAAATGAGTGGTTGCCTCATGTTGACAATATTTAACACGCCATAGTTTGCGTGCATGCTTAAAATGACTGGCGCGTTTGTAAACAAAACGTTAAAGTAAACAAAATAACCGCCAGACTAAACAAATTCGGCGCTTATGCGCTTCCTGTATATTGGCAAAAGCGAAGTGTTCTTGGTACCACTAGCGACGTGTTTGATGTATATGGTTATGCTATGTAGTGACAAAGTCATGTTAGGTCACAAAGGTCAAGTCAGGTCAAGTTAATGACAGGTTAATGGAACCTTAAAACATAATTGATGCCAATGTCAAAGCTCTTAAACACAATCACAGCGATACATAACAATGACAAGCTAAGCCACACAAAACCAATTAAAAATTGACCTCATTTGACCTCGAAGATATAGATCTAAGGTCATGAAATTTGCACACAACAAACTTATATACCGTACCCATCCACCCTGGGAATTTCGTTGCTCCACCATTAATAGGAGCCGAGATCTTAGGGAATGGGGAGGAATCCGCCACCTACCAGTGCGCGTAATTTTCAGGGCCTCCAGGACGTGTTAACCCCGCCCCGTCTCTCCGGTCAGATCCTCACACCCCATTGGGGTGTGAGGATCTGACGTCTCTGGGGGGATAGTAACCCCCTCTAAAATCCAAACTAAGCGTCGTACGAAAACGAAAGAGGTGTCATTGGAAAACGCTCGACGAGTAGGGCCCGTACAAATCCAAAAACAATTTCTTCCAAAAGTGACGTCACTAGGGGGGGCGTTTATGGAATCAGAAAGGACAGCGAAATCCACGAGGTCATAACATTCCCCCCCTCCCTCCAAAAATCCCAATTTTATTTTTTTAAATATCAAAATTCTTAGTTTTCAAGTTTTCTTTAATTTTCCTTTTCTAATAGGTAGAGCAGACCGATAAACGTTGGAAGTCAACTTGCTCAAATAAAAAATATTACTTTAGCCAGAATCTTCTATTTGAACTCATATGCAGGGAAATAGGCAAATAGGCAAAATTTATAAGTAGTCAAAAACGAAAAAATGACAAATTTCTCTTCCACGTTTTGTTGCATCCCTAACGCTAAGCAAACGCTGAAAGTTTCATTAAAATATCTGCATCCATTAAAGCGTGACGACTGGCTGAACTTGTTTGGAGGGGACCTCGCTTGACCTAAATTAGCTTGTTGTCCCTAGATGACCTGACTTCAAACGTTTGACATAACATGCCAATTTGATGTAGAAAAAAGTACGCAAAATTTCGGCGCCCTGCCCCGCGCCGTTCGTTCACTATCCGCGAAAAACCTGAGGGGGCGGCGGTTGAAGACCCCCTCCCCCCGGTATGGCGCTGGTTAAGGTATCCACAAAACAAGTTTTACGCATGTTACCTCCATGAAGCAAGCATATAGGATTAGGTTTGGTTCAGCTTCGTTAGACTAGATGAGATTAGGTTTTTCTTTTGAGTTGAAATAAAAGTATTAAACACTTTTTTTCAATACATTTTCTAAATCAAGTTATTTTCTGCAAAACAGGGCAGGCTTGGCTATATTTTGGTCATTTTTAGTTGCTTTTTTAGATTAAAACAAAAAATCCTTTAAAAAAATTCTGACATGGAAGGCTAGGTAGTAAATTCATGCTTGAAGGCGTTTTATGAATCCTTGGAATGTACCTTTCCATTGCAATGCTTATGAAAGTGATTGACACCGGTTAGGACCACTCACTTTCTGTGCAATTGTTTACTTTTCAGTTTGTGGACAAAGTAACACCAAAAATAGGCTTTGAATTTGATAAAAACGTTGTTTAAAAAAAATGCAACAGAACCTAACACGCGCCCTGGAGGGCCCCAGCAAATTTCGTGTACTGGAGCTAGCGGATTCCGCCACTAAGATCTCTGCTCCTATTACAGCTGTGGCAACGAAATTCGCAGGATGGATGGATACGGTAGTGACCTCAATTGTGTGCAATTTTCATGACATTAGGTCAATGTTTTCAAGGTCAAATTAGGTAAAATGTCAAAATTTTCTGGTTTTGCGTGGATTGGCTTGTCATTGCTATGGATTACTGTGATTGTGTTTAAATGCTCCAAAATGAACACCAATAATGTTTTGGACATTGCCAATGATGCAATACAGATGCTAGAATAGGCATTCAACCTCAAGTCACCTTATAGCAGCACTTTATCAGGTCATTACTTGCCCCAGTTACCGGAACCGGTCCGCCCGCCCGACTGCTCCATTGGGCGGCTCGGCGCCATCGGCTCCGCAAAGAAAGTAGTGAGGTACATGAATACAGTGATGGAATTCTTAGGTACACAAGGACAAGCAGTATTTGTCAAGATTTGTAGGGAGTGACACGCAAAGTGACATCAATCGCATGCCGGTCATGTGCATTTATGTCAGCATTCTAGTTGACCAAGTTCGGTTCCATTAGCCTGTCATGAACTTGACCTGACTTGACCTCGCTGACAAACATGACTTTTAAACTATATAGCATAACAATACACATCAAATAAATCGCCAATGTCGCCAAGAACACTTCCCTTTTGCCAATATACGGAAAGCTCATCAGCGCCGATTTTTGTTGTCTGCGAATTATCTTTACTTTAACGGCCCAAACTCGAAAAAATTTCGGCCGATTTCCGTTTTCTGGCCTTAAACATCGCGCCGGTCATTTCTGAGCTGGTACGCAGAGAATGGCGTGAATTGGCCGGTAAAATCCGAAGTTATATGCGAAAAACCGGAGGGGTGGACGGATTTCACCCCCCCCCCACTCCGGTGCGCGTGCTAACCTAGCCTAACCCCCCCCCCCATTCAAGATGTAATCATGGACTGATAATTAAATGGGTTATTTTGATAGATGGAAAACTTTGTTGTTCTTTTTGGGGAAGGATAATTATCTAAACTAAGATGTCTAGGAATAAAATGTGGACTCAAAGGTGCATATTGAAGTATATGTCTGCCCTTATTTTCAGTCTGGATTCTCCATCTCATCCTTCTCCTGAAGGAGTAGCTTCTGCCTCCAAACTCTCCTGTCTCGATCTTCTGCCTGCACCAGAAGTTGGCCCCAGCCCAGCCTCTGCTTGCTGAGATGCGAAGCTCCACCACCCCAATGAGACTGGGATCAGCTTCCTTGCTGTTATTCCAAGTAAGGAGTTCACATTAACAATTGTTCCAATAATGACTATCTTGGAGACAGCTGCTAATGTGATCAGGTAAACAGCAGGTCAGTGTTTTTGCACTGTGGAAATAATGGGCATACAACAATGCAACCGGTTTAATGGTTCTAGCTCACAATGCAAAAGATTGACAACTTTTAGATACGTTTTTCCCATGTTTTCATTGAAAAAAGGTAAGCCTATTGCAGATGCCAAAATAATTTGGCATAAGCCGTGGTGAGTGTATACTGCAGTACATTTGCCAGCATTGCTATTAAACCAAAACTATTGGAAGGATGGGCACCCTCCAAATCCATTCCAACCCTCTCATGGAAATTCTAGGCACATCATTGTGGGGGAGGGGCGGGGGCTGACACCCAACTCCGAAAGTTGCCCCCCCCCCCCAAACCGGTGGGTTAGATCCGCCAGTGACCGAGTTAATATGTATATCGTTTCGCATCAGGAAGATGGAGCGCCTTGAAATGCTGCGAGAACCGAGTGCTGGTGAGGGTGAATAATGATCATTCTGTCGTGATAAATGATCGGCTTTCTGTCTTCATAAGTAATTCCCGTGAACAGTCTGCAGTTGAATCACAGCGCCCACTGTCATCACTAAATAATCACTATCATCACAAATACTGTGTCAGTGTGTCAGGTCTAAGAGAGTCAGAAGGTACTTCGCAAATGACAGAAAGACAGTCATATGTGTATGTGTGTATGCAGGTGCGTGTGTATGTGTGTGTGTGTATGTACCTGTGTGTATGTATGTATGTGTGTGTGTGTGTGTGTAAGCGCAAGTGCTTATGTGCATGTGTGTGTATGTGTGTACGTGTACGTAAGAATGGCGACAATTAGTTACCCACAGCACATAGGAAATGCACAAGTCCTCTTCGATAAATTAAAGTTGACATAGCAGCGATTTTCGTGAGTTAATTCGACGCATGTGTCTTTCATATTTCTGTAAAAGAAATTAAGCGTAGAACATTTCAATACCCCAATTCGAGTGTTCAATGAATCCTAGTGTTTAAACCTAGAGGCAGGCTATGCAGCTAAGGGGAAATCAAGGTGGGGCGAAGGGGCAGGGGCGCAACCGCGTCCTCAGCTAGATTGGATTCTTCACACACGCTGGTACCCGTGCAGTACTTTGAGCTTGCATGTGTATATACCATGCATATAAATATCGAATATAACCAATGCACCGCATGTTGGAAACCTCCTGCAATCACGCCATCGAGGTCTTAAAATACAGCAAGAGAAGCAAGAGAAGCTTTGATGTATGCATATTGACGGAATTCGCATAATACAACTACTTCGTACAAAGCGCCAATCGTCAGCAAGGTAGCTCGAAACATTCAAGGCAAGAACAAATCATGAGCTCTCTATTACAGGGGATTATAAATGTCGACGATAAATAGTATATCAATGCAAAATATAACTGTGTCACAATTGACAAACAGTTAATATTTTTGGCATACAGATCAGGAGCGACACCACTGGGTAGGGGAGGGGGAGGGGGAGATGGAGCAGTCGTTTCTGCCCTGAGATAGGAGATTGAACGCACCATTTCGCTCCTTCCCCTGAATTTCTTTGATGCTGCAGAGACCAAAGGCATGAAAGGAGACCCATCGTGCTGCCCGGACATTCAAGGCCTCAGGAATATTCGCGTGAATAGGAAGTCCCAAGATCTCGCGAAAGAAACCAGACAGCCGCAGAATGGCCTGTCCTGAGAACCAGGCTATGGCAGAATGATTATGCAGCTCACGATCTCCAACCGAGGGGTTGGAGATCAGGGGGGGTCGTTTCTCGAAGCACGCCAGTCATAACATTGCACTAGTGATCTCGATTGTTGCGCCTGACATGGGTGCCAGATTCATCGATGCCTGGTCAGTCTTGGCATCCATTACAGGCACCACACCTAATGCAAACACCACACCCAACGCAGACACCACATCCATTACAGGCACCACACCTAATGCAAACACCACACCCAACGCAGACACCACACCCGGTGCAGGCACCACACCGCATGCAGACACCATATCCAATGTAGACATCACACTCAATATAGACACCATGCACAAAGCAGACACCACATCCAGTGCAGTCACCACACTAAATGCAGACACCACACCCGAGTTCTGACTATCGCTCACATACTCATGCAATTGTGTAGCTCAGGCTGTTAACAACAATGAACTCGACAAATGGTTTATTGTGCCATTTCAATATAAGGCACCTTGCGAAACACCATATTCTAACCGGAATCATTAGTCGCACCTTGTATTGCACGCGTGCACTCGGTTGGAAATGGAACCAACAGTGCGATATTTGTTATAGTCGGAGCTATTTCGCGCATGTACCGCCGTGTGTTTTCAACTAGTATATTATTGCTATGCACCACGCTTTAAGCACGCTCCGGACAAAGACACAAAGCCTTGCCGGTACTCCGGATAATCAAATCCGTGACGAACCACGATGACAGAATTGAGCACCGGACTTTATCCGGGCTTTATCCGGACTGCACCGGAATAGACTTCATAATCTATTGGAAGGAGGCTACGAAAATCTTTGCATTGTGTCAATGCACGATTCTGCAAGAGTAACCTTCAGGGGAAGGTGGAGGGAGAGGAGGAGGGTGAGGTTCAAGCACCACAAATCATAGAAATGGTTATGAAATTGGAGATATGTTATGGGAGCGAACCATGTTGTTTGCCAAAAACGCCTTTGCTATTTAATAAGTGTGCCGGTGTTGGCCACGTCGAGACGGTTGCACAAGGCTGTGCTATTGTGGTGATACTATTTCTCATTTAGAAACATTTCACGACACATCCGCCGGCAAAGCGACAACTGGACATCCTAATGCTATATATGTGAAGGAAAATGAGCTTGTCCTCGGTTTCCAATCCAGCTTTCGCTCCATCAGAGCGAAGGCTGATGAGCTATAACCTCAGGGTTTTTTAGAGGTCACCCTGTAAGGGGTCTGTGAGTGCTCATATTTCAATTACAAAACATTTTAACTACAATAGCCCGTAAAATGTTGAACTTAGAAATGCCACCCAAATAAATTGGGTACTTTAATATCTTTTATTTCGTTCATTTTGACCAAATGAATCCGTGACCTGAGTTCACGTAGCATGCCGTGACCCATCGAGAATTGTGTCGCATATTGAAAGTTGTAGAACTGGCCTCACAGAAATGATGATCCATCATTTATCTAGTAAAATAAAATATTGTTCCACTTAAAATGTTATTTTTAAACCTCACTGTTGTCGATTGAGCTATTCTTGGTACTGTGACTAAGAGTCTATGAAGCAATTGCACATGTTCGGAGTCAGCTAACTACCGTTTGTTTATTAAGTACATGCGCAAGTGATGTCCACATAAAATTCAACGTGACACAGATCCGCCATCACCATTATCACAATGATCACAGGCGACTGACAATATTTGGCCTCGGAAAGATAAATATGTGAAGTATGCATCAGTTTGGCAATAGCAGTATGTCCGCATAGGTATCGTTTAAGATCTTCTCGGAGCTGAAGGAGTGTACGACCTAGTTTTGGATAGCGTCGCGTGGCAAGAGGGTGTGGTAAATTTTCCTGCGCGTATCAACGCCATAAGCAATGGTGCACATTCATTCTTTATCGTCGTCGATATGGTCCTTATCGGTCCTCATCGTGGTCATAAAAACGAATAAATTAAGTGTGATTGAGGTGTCGGTAAGCCTCATTGAAAACGTGAGCGATCGCCGTGCTACCAAAGGTGTGACTTTGTGTGTGGCATGTCGCCCTAGGCTGGCCAGGGATCAAAAATGCCTTCCTGAGGCTGGGAGGCTGCGAGTTACTGCAGTTCAACACAGGAAAGCCACCCTTGGGCTGAGATTCAGATATCCACTTTATCAGGTCAGGAAAGCAATGCAAGCGCTACGAATGGATCAACAAGATCTGTTGAGTCACGTATATCTGAAGCGGAAAGCAGTCAAAATCTACTGCTGTCAGTTTTTGGCATGGCATCCATTAACACAACACATTTGCTTTTTCGCGTGTAATAGCGCAGCTTCAACACCTGGGTGGTATTAACGAAAAGCCGGGGAGTGGGGTGGGGCTGGATACCTGCACCTGTGTCATAATGTCAGTCCCAATCAGTTTGAAAGCCACGAGAGAAGGTTGGATGTGAGCTGAAAGTGATCTAATGGCAGGAGTTCAACGACTTTTGCATCGCATGCCTATTATTTATTTATTATTATTGATATCAGGACGTATTGAATATTACACCCTGTTCGCTGACCCCTGCATTGTTGACGATTTAAATAATCAGCCAATAGCCTAATTGTAGTCTCGCGATATTGGAATCCTTCCAGGAACATTTTAGCCATTTGGTAAACGTTGTGGCATCAAAACTAGACACTACATTGATAGGTAACGGTCAAAAATTGTTACGAGACGTTATGTGCTTGCAACTACCTAAACATGTTCAAGTTCTAAAAACGTACAAGTTCGACAACCGCATTGGGAAATGTCATTGATGTTCCTTTTCAAACAGATTGCACAAGGATCAGAGGACAAATGTCAGAGAGATAAGCTGAGAATCACAAGCAGGGTGCATGAGAGAGAGAGAGAGAGAGAGAGAGAGAGAGGGGGGGGGGGGAGAGAGAGAGAGAGAGATTGAAGGCTTACTGGGTGTCGGCATTGTTGCGCCTATGGCCACTCCGGCGAAGAAGCAGAAGCGAGCAATAGATGGGGACCTGGAGAGATGTGCATGATCTTGTGTGGGATGCATGTAATACAGAACTATAATATACATTTTGTTTCCGAAGCGTGAAAACCACAAGCCGATATGCATGCACAGATTCTCCGAGTTACCTGCCATAAAGTCAGCAGTATGGAAATTCTCCCAAAGTTGAAAAAGGAGGGCAAGCCACATCTTGAAGTCAGTTCCTTTCACACAACACCCATCGGGTCAATGTTAAACTTGCGAACGTTCAGGAGGAGTGCAGGTGCGCTGCCATTCTGCTCCTTCTCAGTTGCCGGGCCTTGGACAGTGCTGCTGTTGCTGCCTCAGCTACCCTATTGCCGCCGCCTCCTCCACTGCCGCTGTCTGTGTCTGCTATTCGCTGCCCTACTGGCAATTGAAAGTTGTTTTAATTGAACTACGCATTGTCTCACTTTGTTCTCATCCCATTGGAATCCTCTTATCTTCCGTTCTAGCCCTCTCTTTCTCTCTTATTCCTTTTATATCTCTTTCCGTACTCTTGTCCCTCTTTATTTTACAATTGATAACGCTCCCTCATACATTTCTTCTCTCTCTCGCAGTTTATTGGTGAAGCCAGCTATTTTGATGTTAACGATGCAATTTAATAGCGTTATAAAATTGACCTTGGTTCCGGTAGCATAACCATTAATTAATATTTCCATTTGTCATTCGCTTCGGATACGACAAAGGGAAGCTCAAAGCCGCCTTTCATAGCAGCAACGACAACGAAAGACGACTCGCCGTCCCAGCCTTGTCACCATTTCAGCAGACCCGCACGGCTGAATTCTTCGAGACGACAATAAACATGGAAAAGAAGAGTCGTCAAACGAACAGGCATGCGGGATCCTTCCAGATCCTCAGAAGTTGCATGAAGGCTGGTTGGTAAGCAAGGAAGATCAAGCGAAACTGAAATGTTTCTACGAGTCCGACGACGTCAGTAGGATGTGTCCTGAAAAAGTGGCCACGTTACGATCCGCGCTTCTGATGGTAGCAAAGTTCAGGTACAAATACGTCTCATCCTCGGAATCTCCGAGAGATATACAAATTGCACCAGGAGTGGTCTAATAACTCCCACAATAACTCCCACGTCAATATTTCGCTCTTCGTCACCCTGTGGCCGAGACACTGAGTGCAGGCTGGAAGCGGCGACACCCGCACACCATCTGTCTGCACACACCATCAGAATCCAAAACTGAGCTGGGTCTTAGAGACGTCAGCTGCCGTGGTCTATTAAGCCACGTGACGTCAGCAGCCCGACTGCATGATGCATGCCTGCGGGCAGTGCCAGGGCGAGGAAGGCGTCCTATCGTTCCTCAAGGAACTGGACAGTCATGATGGAAATAACGAGCCCGATGACGAAATCGGCTATAAGCGGTAGGCGACTGCGCATCGCTGCGCTTTGGTGGACCATTCTGAAAGTACAGAAGAGTTTCTCAAAGTACCGAGACAAGTAATCGCGAAGCTAGCGAAACACTACCACGTGACACAGGAACAGGGCAGGCACTTTGCACACATGGAGGAGAATGTGAAGGAAATCAAGCAGTAATCCAAGATGATTTCGCGGATTTTTTTTCGCGGAGCAGTTTCATCACTTTTTCTTTTCGTGGTGCAGTTTCATTGAGGCGCACACCAGTGCACGGCTCACCAGTTTGTTGTGTACTGGAGGGAGCGCGGCGAGTCACACCACCAAGCTTTCATCTCGTAGAGCCACCACGCTACAACACGACCTTCTTTCTTACTCTCTAGACCTAGCTGTGGTGACTGCGACCTGGCTGCGACCTAGCACCCCACGCATCTCATTAACTTCCCTGGTTACCAGTCAAAACGTGCGGACCGGCCTGACTCTAGTGGCTACGGTGGGGTGGCGATTATCGCCAAGTCAGCGCTTACTATTACCGTTTTGAAAATATCTACGCTTCTAAACTCGAGCTCCAAATTAGAATCACTCTGGACCAAAGTCAAAGGTAAAAGCGGAAGGTACTTCATTCTGACGGCAATGTATCGACCTACTCGGAACACTCTATCTGCCATAAATGATGACTTCGCTGAGCTCGAAAGACAGGTTCAATTGGCGACACTGAACTTTATCGGCACTTTGTACCTCGCAGGTGATCTAAATTGCAACCTTCTCGACACGGCAAATTGCCCCAGCAAAACACACCTGGTTCAGTTCGTAAGAAACTATTCACTTACCGTGACAGTGAAGCGCCTACATTCGCCACAGGATCTTTATTGGATGTCATCATAACAAATTCGCCCACCTCTGTCGACAAACCCAAAGTGAGTTTTTGCCACTACAGTCCCCACAAATTTATCACATGTTCAATTAAAGTAAACAGGCCTGCCTCAGTTAACACCGTGATAAAGTCACGTTCTTTCGGACGAGTAGACACCTCGTAATTGACCCTTGACCTTGGTGAGATCGACTGGGTCCAGGCCACTGGTCGCATCTCAGTAACTGATAAATGGGACACCCTGCTGAGATTGCTGACACCTATTCTCGACGAGCACCTGCCACTCAGAAACATCCAAATTCGGAGCCCAACAGCACCACGTGTTAGCGAAGCTACCAAATATATCATGCATCGGCGAAATGTAGCCTTGCGCTTACAATATAGAAACACTTACAAAGTACTTAGCTGACAAGTTCGATCAGCTATTAGAGCTGACTGTAGGGAAGACATTAGCGGAAAGATAGCTCAGAAAAGTCCATCAGCTACGTGGCGTACTATCAAGCCTATTATCGATACAAAAAAAGGATCTCACAGAGTACCTCAGGTCCTACCTGAGCAGCTCAATCAATATTTTGTTAGTGTAGGGCCAAAAGTATCAGCAGAGGTCAAACGCCAGGCAAACATGCCTGAACACACATCTCCCAGTTGCCGGCTATCACGCGTATTTACAAGCTCCTATAAAGTATCACACATATCTCTTGAACAGCTAGTTAAAATCGTCACAAACACGAGAAGCACAAGTGCGTGCGGACCCGACGGGATCTGTATTAAGGTTATCAAATTTCTGTTCTTTTTTATCGGCGAAGTGCTGCTCGACATCATAAACACATACATGACTACAGCTGATATCCTCTCCACTTAGAAACAGCCAAGAGTAAATCCCATTCACAAATCAGGAGATCCTTCGGATCCCTCTAATTTTAAACCCATCCCACTGGTTCCGGTGGTGAACTCGTCCAAAACTCAGCCTTTTACTCTCGGGTCGCGTCAAAATCTACGTAATATTACCCCGATACGAGTGTGCTTTAGGGACGCCGTGGCAGATGAGACCCATTCGTGTAAGAACCTTGGGGTGACATTTGATCGCCACATGTCGTGGGATTCCTATGTAGCTGTTGTGGTCCGCAAGTGCACTGGGTTCCTTCTGGTCCTAAGCCATTTGCGTCACCATCTGCCGACCAGTACCTTCTTCACTATAGTCAATAGCCTAGTTACATCCAATATCCGATACTGCATATCTGCTTACGGGAACGGGTCGTCAGCAAACATCCACAGGCTAGACAGGATCATTATCTTCGCCACTAGAGTCGTATGAAGTCTACGGAAATGTGATCATATTTTTGATGCCCGAAACGAGTTGGATCTCCTCACTGCAGCTGATCTGTATCTATTTCACAGTCTCACTTTCCTCCACAAGATCATTCTGACGGGTGAGCCTACGCACATTGCCGGTCAAATCACTGCAAACTCTACCCTGCGAAACCGTCACACACGTGCAGACGACAACCTGCACCTGCCAGCCATACACAGAGAGGCTGACCGCAGGAGATTTCTCTACTCATCTGTCTTCCACTACAACAAACTTCCTACTGAACCAAAAACATCGAGGCTGTCTAACTTCAAGAAACATGCACTAGCGTATCTCCACGATCAACACTAGTCACACAAGAAACTTACACCATGGATATGTGTACACTATGAAGTCACCTTTATGCCATCGCTTTCCTGTCACTTCTACAAGCCACTCGTGTATAGCTCGTGTTGGAAGTGCGGTGTATGTAGTGCGGAAAGTGATATGGATTATGTTGGCGTACGAATGTTTGTTGCGCATCTGCTCCCACTATTGACCACAAATATATCCTTTCTTTGTAAATATCTGTGAGTTAAACCCAGACTGTCTGTAACAGCCACTGCACGAGGAGGGCATGTATTGTTAAATAAATAGAGCAATGGTGTACACACTCATTTCAATATTGACTTCGCATGGGTGAAAGTTGTGTGATGGGACTGCAAAGAGTACGCCGCTTCACTTCTGATCGTGCAGTTCGGCATAAAAGTGGATATAATTTTGTAAATGTCTACCACCACGAGCAAGATTTTGGTATTTCATGTGCGTAGAACATCTTCGCTAATTCATATTGCAAAAGAGTATGTATTGGTAGTTCGGGAAACGACTCACACATGAAAGCCTGAAGCATCCTACGACGAACCAGAACTTGACGGCTAAGGTATGTCTAATTTGCTGACTTAAAAAATGCGAGAGTGGTGTCTATTTCATGCTCGTCGCGAAAGAAGAACTTAACACACGCACAATAGGGAGTGGACAAAACCGTCCATCCATGCGATTTTCCGACGATATCTCATAAACGGGTGGAAATAGTGCAATTAAGTATTGTGACTGTTTAAAATTGATATGCGCATCCTACGTGGGACACAATCGAAATCGTTGGTAAATACAGAAGCTGCGAGGGGGAAGAGGTACAAGGTTAACCGTCCGACCGCCAGCCAACCGCCTGGCCGCCGGGAGTTCAAGTTCACACAGGCTTCGTCGGTATGGTTGCTCGGCGGCTCAGCACAGAGTCCGATCTTGACCTCATTTGACCCCAGGGTCAGGGTCAACTTAGGGTCATGAAATTTACCCTAAGTTGAGTTCATTGCAGCCGTAAACTACTCTCCTAAATTTTGTGCCTGTAGAATCAGTGGTTTTCCAGATCTTTGGAGGGGGAGCGAAGCAAGTTCCTATCACTTGATATTCACTTGGTTGCTCTATCCCACGTAGCTTTCCAACAGCAGAACACTGGCACGAACTCCGTCAATCTCGAAAAGCACAAAGTTACACAGCCATGAAGAAGGAACGGCTACATCGGGCAGCAATATGCACGATATACAATTCCAAACATCATAAGGAACACATATTTGAAAGGACGACAAATTGGCAGCTAAATCGTGTCAATTTTAATTTCGCCGATCAAATTGATACATTTTGATGGGTTAGAAGTTTATGGACGGTCACGAGATCACCCTGTCACAAGACCACTAGGTAAAATGTGAGAAATGGTGACATTTTATATCGGAAATGTCTTCCCTAGTCTTTTGTCTTGTCAAAGATGTATAATATGCCACTTTTTCGATCCCTTATGGACGATATATCAGTTGCTAGTCACCCATATTGCTTAGCATACAAACTCTCGGAAGCTAAAACTCAGAATCCGTTAGTCTAACAGAGCTGAACTCAGACACATTTAGAACCGACCACTACCACGAAATAAAATTGTAGTCCAAATATAAATGTTAAGGGCGCAAAATGTGAATTGCCTGGTCGATGCATCGTTGAATGCATGAGCTGTCATTATAAAGTCAAACAATCCAGGGTGTTTTTGTACACCATGTGTGCATTTGCATGTCGAAGCGAGACATTGTCCGCCATGTGCAAATCCCTGCCCAATCGAAGAACCACGTCCAGTTGTAGTTAAATCAACGTTGCAAATTCGCTTCGACGCGATATAATCGTCAGGCAACCTTCCAAAGATCGACCGATGTGTTTTCATATTCAAACCCTTTATCTGTGTCTGACTGGCTGGCCAAGGTCATAACGAGACCTGTCAGTTTGTGTCCTAATCCCTTAGATCCATTCCGTCCCACCCACCCTCAGCTGAAGCCAAGACCCACACCGCTGTCCGATCATCGCCGCCACAACACCGGTGTGGGCGTGTGAGCAGCACGGGGAGAGTCACGGGCACATATCGGGCGCGTGACGCGTGTCCGAGCGTCACGCGTCACGCGTCACGCAACCACGCGGCGGTCAGCTGGTCGCTTGCGTCACGAGGCTAGCGTGTTCCGGTGCGAGCGCGGATGAGCGTTGCTGAGAACCGTTCGCAGCCGCCATGTGTATTTTGCTGCGAGCAGCTTTCAAACACGGCGGCCATTAGCGGTCGTCTCTGAGATGATGACGTTGGTGGTTGTCGCGAGGACGGGGAGGGGGGTGGGGAGATGTGATGTGATGAGATGTGGTGTGATGATAAAGATGGGATTAATGAAACAACGGCGGGTGGTGCGCAAAGGAAAAAGAATGAATGTGATGAATATGTGTATACACGGCGGTGGTGATTGTCGCGAGGACAGGCGAGAGCTGTGAAGTGATGTGATGTGATGTGATGACGGCAGTGGTTGTCGCGAGGATATGCGAAAGATGTGATGAGATGTGATGTGCTGATATGTGATGATGACGACGGCGGTGGTTGTTGCAAGGTCAGGCGAGAGATATGTTTCGGCGAGGTGTAATAATATGTCATATAGTTTAATAAGAACCACATGGTGAAGCCTATATAAAGGGAAAATAGCATTAGCCTAGAACATAGATTCACACCCTGCCCAACTTATCACACCCTAACACCAAAATCAATGCTATATCCCAAATTACTAGCGAAAACTGCCCATCCCAGGATCCCAGCCCTGTTTATTCGAGCTCGCGTAACGCACTCTTGAAACGAGGTCGCGTGAATAACTTATATCAGTCCCATGTCATCCACCAAATTTTCCATTTTTCCATCGCACATCCTAAAATCTAAACACAAGATTATTGGACCTAGGAATTAACCCAACCCACTCTTAAATGCATTCAATGAGGGACTCTCCACACATCACCAGGCAGCCCATGGCATTGATCAATTACACTTTGACTGAAAACTTGCTGGCCTATACATTGACTTGTCTAACCGGTATTCGTGGCCCCAATTTTGATGCACTAGATATAAAAACATCATTTAATTTAACATCAATTAACACTGTTACGTTTTTATGCGTTTAAATCTGATCATCCCTTAATTGTCTATACATGAGTGAGTATATACCTAATGTCATTCGTCGCTGTCTCAATATTCTAAGATTCCTAGTCAACTGATGAGTCCAGCTGTATATTACAGTACCTACCATTTCTAGCATACCTATATCTCTTTCTAAGTAAGGGTTCCATGCCTGTTCGCAATATTCCAAGTTGGATCGCACCTACGCTAAGTGTATTTTTTATTACTTGCTTGCTCTTATACTTAGCATTCATATGTATGGTTCGTATGATTCATCTCCATACCTTACATGTATTACCTTGAACTTACATAGATACATAGTTACATAGTTAATTTGCCACGCATGGGCCCACATTCTTTGGCCGTCAAAATATAGCTGAGTAGTGCTAAATTAGTCACCATTGTTAGCCATTCATACCAGCGCGATGTCATCAGGAAACTCGAACGCCATATTCCCAGTCCTTCCTCAATATCGTTCAAAAAGATAAACAAAAGTGAACCTGGAACGAAGCACTGCGATACTCTACTCAGAACATTCTTCCATTCATAATTGCCTCCATTTATACAAACCTCTGCTTCCTTCACCTTAACTATGCTTTAATCAATCTTAAAACCTTTCCATCAATCTTGTACTGATGGATTAGATACTTGGTGCGGAACTTTATCAAAAGTTTTTCTAAAGTCCAAGAACACTACATCTATCCTGTTTCTATTGTGAACTTCCCTGGTTACATACTCCGTTAACTCTAAGATGTTAGTTAATCAAGATTCACCAGATAGAAATCAATATTGAATATCTTTTAAAAGACTGTACCTATCAAGATTAGTCTGCAAATTCTCCTTGATAATTTGCTTCTAACACCTTACAAAAAGTTGATCGGCTTGTACTTTTCAGCATCCTTTTCTTACCGATTTTGGAAATTGGCACTATATTTGCATTACGCCAATCTTCAGGTACTTCAGAATACTCAGCAATCTGAAAATGAAATATATTCTATATGTAGGGGTGTAGGGTCAAAGGTGGGAACCGAAGCGTCAACCTCCGCACGGAGAAAATCTAGGGGTGCGATGCGGTTACGTTTTGAGCTGCTGTGAATGCAGTAAGCACCTGGTGCATATCTTGTAATGCAAACCCGTACACATTTGTGGTGTTGTAGTCTAGGGGAAGGAATTATATTGTCAAAGCTATCAATTTGTTTTCCCACACCATGGTATTTTTTAACCAGGAAAAGCACCTTAGCGAGTGTTTGCATGGTAGAGACGCCACATTTTAAAAACATCATCGGTGTAGTATGACATTTGTAAATTAGGTAAAAGTTAGACGGTAACACGTCACCATTGATCAAAATACTAGCAGTGCTCAGGCCGGATGTAAATGGTGATCAGAACTGCTTGCGCTCCCTTCACGTTTCTTGGAAGCGTGTTTTTTTGACGACATTCCCTTATGTGTTTCTCTTCTTTTTATATCAATCTATCGCCTGCAGCCGCAAACAATTGCCGGCTATTTCATCTGCCACAGGCGACGTCCCAATACCAACCCACGTGAGTTCCAATCTCTGGCGAGATACCGTGACGTGGGCCAGCACGGCCGTGCCTGCCCGGCAACAGCCCGGGAACGGGGGGAGGGGGCAGGGGCGGCACATCTGAAGCCGGATGCTCCCGCCGGCGTCACCTCCATTCTCGCCGGAGCCCGTCTTAGGCTGGAACGACGGGCAGCGGCGACGGTCGCCTCGGCAGAAATTGACCGCCGGGGAGTTAACCCGCTCTCCCCGGCGGCGAACTGTCGCCCGCCGGGGTCAGCGGTGCCTCTGTGCTCGGCGATGCTTGGCCGGTGGTCGGCGGTACTGGGCCGGTGGTCGGCGGTACTGGGCCGGTGGTCGGCGGTGTTCGGCCGGTGCTCGGTGGTGTTCGGCCGGTGGTCGGCAGTGGTCGGCCGGTGGTCGGCGGTGTTCGGCCGGTGCTCGGCGGTGTTCGGCCGGTGGTCGGCGGTGTTCGGCCGGTGGTCGGCGGTGTTCGGACGGTGCTCGGCGGTGCTGGGCCGGTGGTCGGCGGTGTTCGGCCGGTGGTCGGCGGTGTTCGGCCGGTGCTCGGCGGTGTTCGGCCGGTGCTCGGCGGTGTTCGGCCGGTGGTCGGCGGTGTTCGGCCGGTGCTCGGCGGTGCTGGGCCGGTGTGCGGGCCGGTGGGCGGTGTGGCCGGTGTCGGCGGGCGGTGCTCGGCGGTGTTCGGCCGGTGGTCGGCGGTGTTCGGCCGGTGGTCGGCGGTGTTCGGACGGTGCTCGGCGGTGTTCGGTCGGTGATCGGCGGTGTTCGGCAGTGGGTGCTATGGCGATGTGGATGCAGCCGTCGGCCGCGACGCAAAGCGAAGCGAAGTCAGTGAAGGCGCGTGACATCAGTAGGGCGCCGCACTTCGAGCGACGTTTCGGCCTGACACCGCGCTCACATCACGCTCACTTGTGTCGGCTCGAGCCTGGCCTTCTCAGCGGCCAGGTTGAGTTACCACTGCCCTTTCAGCGCCGGAGACTCATCTCCGCCCCCGAAGCACACGGCCCCCGAGGTATGTGATGTTTGGAAGCAAACTTGCCGTGCTCCGTGCTCCGTCACAAAATTATATTTGCGTTGGATAAATCAGCTCACCTAAAAAGAACGAGCTAAATGCTCAACACTTGATGATTGTAGCTCGCATGTGGTGGTCAGTGCCAGTAGCCTAGTTTAAGCATTATCGCGCTGGTAGCTCATAGCCGTTTTTCGTCTCTCACAACTCTTTCGGCGATGGCCAGGCGGCACATACAACTCGCGAGTACCCTTTTTTTAATAGATATCTGGCAAACTGACATCGAACACACCGATAGCTGTCAACAGCTGACTTAGTTTGGGCTCGCATTGTCGTGTCCTAGAATTACGTAAATTACTCATTGCTTCTCTGTTCCATAAAGGAGACCTCAGGTGCTTGACACACACAATTTCCGGGATTGGAACCACCTTGCTGAACTTTTGCTGAACACCTGGCTGTGGATTTAATTTAGACGCATGCAGGACCACAGAGGCCATTTGCGCCGCCTTTAAAGTCTACCTCAAGTGTATATTTTCGTCAAGGGAGTCATGTGTTACAGTGCATTTGAACGGGGGACATTTCCTGTATGTTTAGTGCTTAAGTGCACTTTGCTCCTATGCAAGATAATTTATTATTTGAGGTGGGGAGGGTCTGCAAGAGAGCTGGTTTTGCGAGGGTGCCGGCATTAGCCTACTCTTTCGAAGAGCACCGAAGGATATTTACCGTGCGGACAGGGAGGTGTTTGTCCACACCGTCTGTCACGCCGGCCCCCCGCTTGTTAGTTGTAAATAACGGGTTAGTCGAAACATACTTTCATGCAGGTATGTCAGTGTGGTTAGTACGGTGTTTGGCAATTCGGCTCTCCTACATCTACCGTACTTCTGTGTGGCCAAAGATTAGCGCCAGGTGGGACTCGAACCCACAACCTTTCGATTGTGAGACGAGCAACTTACCCCTAGGCTACTCGTCCCCTAGGAGTGGGTGTTGAAGTAAGTATTGATGGTGTGGTGTCTACAATGCTCCTGCTAGTTTGATGGCGTACAGTTGGCCAAATAGTAATTGGAGGAGCTCTGGGTGTTTGTCATCCAGAAGCGATTGAAGGGAAAGGGAAAGGGAAGCGATTGATGCCCTCTTTTTGGCAGAAGGCCTTAAGTGGCTGTCTTTGAGCATCAAAGCTACTACAGTCCAGCAAGATGTGGCTATCATTATTGTGGTGCCTGCAGATATCGCAGTGGGGTGATGCATTGTGGCCATCCTCTAGTTGAGGCTGTGTTGTTTTTGTGCAACCAGTTACTAGTCTAGTGAGGATTGCTTCATTTTGGCGGTGTGATTGGTTGGATGTGTTCCGTGTGCCTACCATTGGTTTGATGTGCTCCAAGTGCTTGCCATTGGTTTAATGTGCTCCATGTACCTGCCATTGGTTTGATATTGTGAGTATGAGAGCGGTGAGATGCAGACTTGTGTTGTGTCCATGTCTTCCGGTGATGCTTGCGTTTGTGGCGTTGCAGGAGTGCTTTGCAATCGTCTACAGAATATTCCATGTTGGGATAAGTGGTCAATGCTGAGGCTTGCTTTCCCAGATCGTCTCCTAAAATGTTGACGTAGTCTGCAATCCAGAGAACGGAAAAGTTGTTTACGTTACGGGTCACGACTTGTTCGATTCGATCAATGACTGGATGTGGGCAGTTGGGTGTGTTGTCCATTGACTGAAGGACTGATTTAGCATCAGAACAAATTACTTCGTTTTTCACTTTGCGCCTTTTTAGAACGGATACCCCTGAATCCGGCAGGCAAAGACGGCCTAGCTGAACTGTAGATATGCATGTCTCAAAACCGTACCAGACGTCGAAGTTGGCGACGCACCCCGCCAATCTCTGGCTGCTTTTAGCGTGTCGGCTGTTTGCCTCATTCGCCGATCAAATAAGCGATGCTGTTCCTGTATCTAGCCTTGGTGGCAACCTTTGTGGCAACAGCTGGAACGACACATTCTACAAACGCGACATGTAGAACACATGCAACACAATGCGACACATGCGGCATATACGACACGTGCAACATATATGACACATTCCACGTATGGGACACGCACCACACATAGGACACACACCGCACATATGACACATACCACGGATATGACACATGCCACACATAGGACACATACCACAGATATGACATATGCCACTCATAGGGCACATGCCACACATAGAACACACCACGCATGCGACACATACCACACATAGGACACATGTCACGCATATGATACATACCACACATAGGACACATACCACTCATGTGACACATACCACACATAGAACACATATCACGCATGACACAAACCACACATAGGACTAATACCACACAGAGAACGCATACCACGCACAGGACACATACCGCACATGCGGCACGTGCAACACATACCACACATAGGACAAATACCACACATAGGGCACATGCCACACATAGGATACATACCACACATAGGCCACACACCATACATAGAACACATATGCCAGACACGATACACACGATACGCAAGACGCGTACGACACAAGCGGGATGCGCGACGAAAAATACAGCACACGACGCGCACGACGCATACGACACACTCGATACACACACGGCGCATACGACACGCACGACACAAGCAGTTTGACCTGGTCGACATATTGGGAGAGCGAGTCGAACGTTGGCTGGGACGCCCGTGCTCTCGCCCGGCGCTGACCCCGGCCTGCGGGTGGGTCCGTGACCGCGCGATGGCCCCCGGCGGGCCAGCAGTCACCGGGCAGTCACCTGCGGCCGCAGCACTGTGACCCGACCAGGCTGGCGTGGCCGTCCCGGCGGTGCTGTAGTCAGTGTCCAGTACCGTGCTCCTCTGTAGTCGCTGTCTGGCTGGTGGAGGGCGGTCGGTGGCCAGTACCGTGCCTCTGTCGCCGCTGTCTGGCTGGTGGAGGGCGGTCGGTGTCCAGCACCGTGCTCGTCTGTAGCCACTGTCTGGCTGGTGGAGGGCGGTCGGTGGCCAGTACTGTGCTCCTCTGTAGCCACTGTCTGGCTGGTGGAGGGCGGTCGGTGGCCAGTACTGTGCTCCTCTGTAGCCACTGTCTGGCTGGTGGAGGGCGGTCGGTGGCCAGTACTGTGCTCCTCTGTAGCCACTGTCTGGCTGGTGGAGAGCGGTCGGTGTCAAGTACCGTGCCTGCGTCGCCGCTGTCTGGCTGGTGGAGAGCGGTCGGTGGCCAGTACAGTGCCTGCGTCGCCACTGTCTGGCTGGTGGAGAGCGGTCGGTGGCCAGTACCGTGCTCCTCTGTAGCCACTATCTGGCTGGTGGAGGGTGGTCGGTGGCCAGTACCGTGCCTCTGTCGCCGCTATCTGGCTGGCGTAGAGCGGTCGGTGGCCAGTACCGTGCCTGCGTCGCCGCTGTCTGGCTGGTGGAGAGCGGTCGGTGGCCAGTACCGTGCTCCTTTGTAGCCACTGTCTGGCTGGTGGAGGGCGGTCGGAGAAAATCCAGTGGTCTGGTCGTCGGGTAATGGAGACGAGCGTCGCGATCCAACATCGTCGGTCAGAGGACACACGTCGTGATCCCACATTGTCGGTCAGGACACACGTCGTGATCCCACATTGTCGGTCAGAGGACACACGTCGTCATTCCTCGGCGTCGGTCAGAGGACACACGTCGTGGTCCCTCAGCGCTGGTCAGAGGACACACGTCGTGATCCCACATTGTCGGTCAGAGGACACACGCTACGTGCCCGTGGGGATTGTCGCTGTCTCTACAGTGGTCATATCGGCTCCACCTCAGCCGTCTCAGATCATCCGATTGGCATAGTTCACTATACTATTCTTTACCAACAGCTTAGCCTATGCGTACGAAATAAGGTATATCCCTGATGATTATATATATATACACGTTAGTTGTTCACAAGGGAGGTAAGGTCAGCATCGACTTAAGGAGGACGTAGAGGTGATTGCAGGTGTGTGGCAAAGGCAGTTACTTGGCGATATCCGTCGAGTTAGTATGTCGAGTTTCAACAATGAAAATGATCATTCTAACTTCCGTTCGAGGGGATGTCTCAATTGACTAACCTGTCCATCCTACGACCATGTTTTCGTTAGTGCTCAGGCCAGCAAAGGGTGTCCCGTCGCTGTCACAATACCATCCACTCGGTTTCGAGATTTTCTGGCTGTCTTTGGTCGGGTCGGGTCGGGTCGGGTCGGGTCGGGTCGGGTCGGGTCGGGTCGGGTCGGGTCGGGTCGGGTCGGGTCGGGTCGGGTCGGGTCGGGTCGGGTCGGGTCGGGTCGGGTCGGGTCGGGTCGGGTCGGGTCGGGTCGGGTCGGGTCGGGTCGGGTCGGGTCGGGTCGGGTCGGGTCGGGTCGGGTCGGGTCGGGTCGGGTCGGGTCGGGTCGGGTCGGGTCGGGTCGGGTCGGGTCGGGTCGGGCCGGGCCGGGTCGGGTCGGGTCGGGTCGGGTCGGATTAGGTCGTGTCTGGTTGGGTCGGGTCTGGTCGGGTCGGGTCGGGTCGGGCCGGGTCGGGCCGGGCCGGGTCGGGCCGGGTCGGATCGGATTAGGTCGTGTCTGGTTGGGTCGGATCTGGTCGGATCGGACCAGTTGGTGGCAACGCGCTCTCCATTGCGCCTGATAGCATCACGCTCCTTCAGAGAAATCCGTGCGTGCCCACAGGCCACCACGTCGAAACACGGTCCTGCCGGACGTCCTGAGTGTGTCGTGTCCCGTGGCAGACGTCCCTCCTCGGCACCAGAGCCATCGCAACAGCCTCGCCCTCAATGACCCCCACCTCTCCCTCCCCTCCCTCCCCCGGGTCCGACCGTGACAATTTCTACCGCGACAGATGTGTCGGCCTGCTCGGTGTCAAGCAGACTGACACATAAAGCTGCCTTCAAGAGCAACGTCGTTAGTTCAACGACCGCGCGTCAAGGGTCTCGCAGCCAAATGCCTGGCCTGTGACGTCAGCCTCCCTCCTCCGCTGCCGCTGCGGCCGACCTATCGTGGAGGGGATCCGGCGCTGCCGACTGTGGCGGCCAACTACCCGGGCGAGTGACTCGAGCGCCGGGACAGAACGGGCCCTCACGCGGGTCTCTGCCCACCGCAGAACGTCGCCCCCGACCGGGGTGTCGTGACTGCCGGCCGCATGGACTGTCTTCATCATCGGAGTGGCCTCTGTCCAGGGGTGTCCCAGACCTTCGGAGCCGCCTCTGCCCAGGGCTGCCCTATTCCTTCGGAGCCGCCTCTGTTGAGGGCTGCCCTATTCCTGCGGAGCCGCCTCTGCCCAGGGGTGTCCCATTCCTGCGGAGCCGCCTCTGTCCAGGGGTGTCCTATTTCTTCGGAGCCGTCTCTGTCCAGGGCTGCCCCACTCCTTCGGAGCCGCCTCTGTCCAGGGCTGCCCCATTCCTTCGGAGCCACATTTGTCCAGGGGTGTCCCAGTCCTTTGAAGCCACATCTGTCCAGGGGTGTCACAGACCTTCGGAGCCGCCTCTGCCCAGGGCTGCCCTATTCCTTGGGAGCCGCCTCTGTTCAAGGCTGCCCTATTCCTGCGGAGCCGCCTCTGCCCAGAGCTGCCCTATTCCTTCGGAGCCGCCTCTGTTCAGGGCTGCCCCACTCCTTCGGAGCCGCCTCTGTTCAGGGATGCCCCACTCCTTCGCCCGAGGAGTTATCGTATCGCCGGCAAAGATGGTGCTTCGTTGTCACAAAATATTTCTCCTGGAATTAGCAATTCACCCGATGGAGTGGCATGTCCTCAGGGTTTCATCTCACCTCTTCCAGCTATCTCTGGCTATATATCTGGAGGATATCTCTACACAGCAGTTTATATCCACACAACAAGCTATCTTAACGTAAGAGGCTATCTCTACACAACAAGCTATATCCACATAACAAGCTACCTTCACATAGCAGGCTATCTGTACATCGGTTCTCACCGAAGTGGCTACTCCGATCAATGTGCTACACAGCTCAGAAACACCTAACTCAAAAGATCTTCAATTTCGGCGCACGTATCGTCCCTGGCTTAAGTCGACGAGAGCACATTACAGCGGCGCTAGAGGCCCTGGATTGGCTGAAGTTCGACAACATGCTGCAGCGGAGCGATTTGGCCATGGTTGGAAGATTGCTTGCAACATCTGTCCCCCTTACATTGGCTAGCAGTATTAAGTTCCGCTCAGAAATATCCAGTAGGAGCACTCGAGGAACTGACGCGAGCAAATTAGAGCTGCCCCGCATTAATACGGAATCTGCGAGGCGCAGCTTTCTATATCGGGCGGCCAGCACGTGGAATAATAGGGTTGATGCTCAGGGGCGTATTTGATAGCATGTTTTATCAATTTATCTCCTTTCATTGACGTTTTGCGTTATTTAGTGTCTTTCATAATACGAGTGTCTCTTTTATGATTGAACCATGTATTGACGCGAGTGCTGAAAAACCATGAATATGGAGAACTCACCATACGACTATGACAGTGACTATGACTATGACGGCACACAGCACCCACACCTTCTGAGCCTCACTCACGGCACACAACACCCACACCTTCTGAGCCCCACTTAGGGCCCACAACATCCACACCTTCTGAGCCTCACTCACGGCACACAACACCCACACATTCTTATGCTCACTCACGACACACAACACCCACACCCTCTGAGCTTCGCTCACGACACACAACACCCACACCTTCTTATGCTCACTCACGGCACACAACACCCACACCTTCTGGTGCTCACTCACGGCACACAACACCCACACCTTCTGGTGCTCACTAACGGCACACAACACCCACACCCTCTGAGCTTCGTTCACGACACACATCACGCAGCCCGGCGCCTCATATATAATTCGGCACATCCTATCACCACGGAGCCGAAGACACGCGACAGCAGAGTGCAGAAATAGCCCAGCATGATGCGGCATCACCCACGCCGTCATCACGACGACGGCGCTGATTCTGGCTGGTGCCGGCGGCCAACAATGGAGCGTGGACTCCGACGTCTTCCGACCTGAGGTGGACGTGTCCGCGTCGGACCTGACAGGTGTCTCTGTCGGTCGGACCTGACAGGTGGCGCGGTTGGCCTGAGTCATGAGGTCTCCCAATCGCAGCCTCAGGGGAGCTCTCAAACTATCGAACGTCACGCGCCCGGCTGATGCACGGAGGAGCCACACGTCTCGGCTGAAGGTTGAGCATAACAAGCGGGTGATAGAGGGATCAGGAGATAGCGGGTGGGTGACAGATCAGGTGCGGGATAACGCTGAGCAAGCTTAATGACGTTACTCCCAACCGCCACCCAATCAAGTTCGCCCTGATCTTGATCAAGCCCCATTCACAGGAGGATCGCTGGGTCTGGTCTCGTTCCGACGAAAAGCTTGCGTTCTGGTGTCACGGATCCGCGGTACCATTGACTATTGGCATGCGCTGTGGATAGGAGATTCTCTGCTCAGAGGAGCCCGAGCCTCCATCCCATAGGAAAAAAACAAAAGAAAACAAAAAACAAAAACAAAATACAACAGTTTGAGCAAGATATTTAGAAATTTGCACGACACGACACGTCATCATGACGCGAGAAGCGTACCGAAAATGGGTTCATTTTTGTGTCTTCTTTGGCCTGCGTGACCCTTGAAGACAATCCTGCCTACGCCTCTGTACTGAGCACATTCTGGTTGGCGATATACTATGTTCACTCCCATTTGCTTCGCGCAAATATTTAAATGAACGGCACGAAAAATACTACGTATTTTGTTTCATTAACCAAAAAGAAAATGCTGCATGGTACTGGTGATGGCAGCGAGCATTTTCCACTCACCATCAATTATTTGCGCTTGTCACGCCCAGGTTATTTCTGGTGGGTAGAAGACTTGTCACACGTGGTATTTCATTTCTCGTGCGTAGAAGACTTGACGCTTTTTGACCTCTGGAGCTGTGAAGACAAGAAAAGGCCCACCCGAGAACGGGAATACCTATACCAGCTGGACAGAGCAGTCTCGGTTGGGAATGGCCCCCAACAGCTTCCTCATGGCCTTTTGGTCCCTGAGAAATAACAGAGCGCCTGAGGGCCAGAGAAGGCTCGGATCCTCTTTGCATTTAAAAGGCCCCCTGAAGGATGAACAGAAGTCAAAAGAGCTGAAGAGGACCAGTTAGAGCCTATCTCAGAGCTGAAATGCCCTGCGATGAGAGTTAGATAGGGCTATTAAGTACTGTAGCGGACTCCTAAGAGCAGAAGAGTACCCTGAGTGATAAACAGGGTTTCTGAAAGTGAGAGGGACTGCACTGGGACTCTCCTGACGTTGAGCCCTGTACTGGATGAACAGGACCGGCTCTGAGCTAAAATGATTCCCTGTTGGCTGGCGTTCGCTGTGAGGGATACCGAGGATCAACCTCAGAGCTAGAATGTCTTTACAACCACACCAGCTGTCGATAACTGGGAAGTACTCTAGAATCTTGAGAGAGCCCTTAAGGGCCAGCAGAGTTCCCTGAGAGCTAAGGGAAGTCCCGAAGGCTGACGATAGTTGTGAGGATTACTGAAGGTCCACCTCAGAGCTAGAAAGTCCTTGAAGTTAGACAGACTGGCAAGGATTGAGAAGGGTTCCTACCAAATGGAGAGGGCTCCTGACGATTGAGAATGATCATTGAACCCTGGGGTATCGGTAGCTCAGTAATTCGTTGAGCGTCTGTGATGCCAGAGTACGGGATTCGATTCCCGGCGATGCTCGCCCTTCCTGCCAGTGACGGACGGGCGCCGCAATATGGCTTCAGCTGCCGAGTGCGTCGTAAAGTCACGTCCACTGGACTGTGATTCCCCTGAGGCTGGGGAGAAACCCTGAGGGATGAGTAGAGCCACCTGTGAGCTAGGAAGAGGTTCGAGAGCTGCCGATGCTTGTTAGAAATTGTGAGGTATGTGTCGGAGCTGCATGCCCCTGCAAGTTAGTCCGTCCGGTTTGTCGAGGACTGGGAATGGTCAACAAAAGTTGGAGAGGGCTCCTGACGAGTTGATAGGGCTCCTGAGAAAGAAATATGACTGGGCTGGACTGAATGAATGCAATTCCTAATGCGGGTAGACATACCTATACTTAACTATGCCATGGCACCCACTTTTACCTAGATAGCAGATCCACCATCCAACTCTTGCTTTGATACCTGCTGGCTGATTTTCTTTTCACCCGAGCGGCCTATCCTGTTCCAGCATACATCCTTTCTTCACATTGCAGCCTGATTATGTACATCCTAACTTGTTCCCGTGGTGGAGATGGCTGAGCATGTGGCCTGAGAAATTATTATGCATCACATCAGCATCATGTTACTCCATTAAATAATAATGCGCATCCACCTGGACACTAGCTGGACACCTGCCCTGGCAGACAGAAATAGAGTTTAACGAAATCGAAGTGCATAAAGCTATCGTTGCAAAACATGCATTAAATAGTATCTAGGACTCTGGCTTATGTCAATAGGAAATATCACTGTGTACCTCATCTTGGTTGGGGGCGGGAGCCTGTCCATCTGCCTGGGTGGTCACTGATCCACTATTAAGTAGAGAACATTAAACCAGAACACGTCATATTATTCCACCGCAATCATATGATTCCACCGAAGGCCAAATGGGTGTTCACATGGACACTTGCTGTACACAGCGTTCCGTTCGTTGACTCAATAGGCAACACAAAGTCGAAATATACCCCATTACCCTGCAAAAGATGCATCAATGAGTACTTAAAGCTGTGATTTTTATAGGTATTTCAATAGCAAGTCCATTTATGCATCTTTGTCTTGGCAGGTGGGCACTTCCATATCTACCTAGGCAAGCATTCGCTCATTCAACCACTATGAAGTACCACGCATTAAAATAGACACTTAGAATTAGTACCAATGGACAGACGAATCACAATACAATGGGGACGTGGGGTGGGGGTGTTGTGGGGTGGGGGTGGGGTGGGGTGGGGGTGGGGTGGAAAACTAAGCTTAGATGCATCCTTGACCATAGAGATCACTTGCGCCGCTTTTAAAGCCTGCAGGTTTTGCAAACAAGTCTAAGGCAAGTAGGAATTTGCGATGAAGTAGTCTTACGTTTTAGTGTATGCGACGATAATGTGCTGAAGTCGGGGCTGGACGGCGGATGTATGCTGTTTATATACATCAGAGATTCCATGTGCTGTTGGCGTTCCAACTTCCGGACCGGACTACTCATACAGTGCAGTGAAAATAATTATATATGCTGAAGTGATCTTTTCCTCAACCTTTTTCTTGACCTGAACCTTTCCTTCCTTGACATCAACCTTTTCCTCGAAGCTATTATGCAATAAAAAATAAAGAATATAAATGCGCCATTTGCTTGTGTTAGCTTTATAGTTGGTAATAACTTAGACATAATTTTTACCTTCAAAGAACACAAATTTTCGACGCATCCTCCACTTGTCCATCCGACTGGGCCATAATCAGCTGACACATTCCACGTGACGGGTGACTTCCCAGCTGAAGGTAGCATGCACAGTCGGGCCACGCGCGCCGACTGCCCCGTTACGGGTCGGACGGGCCCGTCGTCACCGACGACAGCAGTTAGGGGGGGGGGGGGGAGGCGGCGGGCGCCGCTTTCGGCCCGGAACTGTGTCGCGCCGGTGCCAGCCGGGCGGCCAGGCCCCCGCCGCCAGTCCCGGTCGCGACCTGAGCGGCCGCGGCCGCCGCCCGCCGCCGCCCGCGAAAATAGTCGTCGCCCGGCGTCGCCGTCGCTCCAAAGAAAATATCGTTTGCTTGGCGAGCGGCCGACCACTGCTCAGGCGGGGCGGGGGGGGGGGCGGAGCGGTGAGGCTGTCAGCCTGCGCCTGCCGTTCAGGCGCTCCGAACTAGGTGCTCCCGCTCTCAGCTCGGCGCACGCTCGCCGCGGAAATCGAGCGACACAGTCTGCTCGCGAGCGTTCGTTGCGACAGCGCAGCGAGGGTCTGCCCGGTCAGGTAAACAATGTTTTGAGACGGCAGGAATTTAATCACATCCTTCGTCTCTGTCGACGCCGACCCGCGGATTCTCCGGCGCGCTAATTGACGCGCTTGCGACTTTCGACGAGAGCGGGCTCGTTAGCTGACGGCGTGTCCGGGCGCGCGTCGGCCGGCTGTACTGCCGCAGGGCTTCGACGACCTGTCGACGGGCGGCGGTTGTGCCTCGCTCTGCGGTAATGTGTGTCGGCCGTGGCACGATCCATGCCCGACCAGCTGACCGCACGTTAACATGCATCTGAGCTACTCCTGGCGATTATTCATTCGTCATCGTCAAATAGCCAAAGTAGACTATTCGATGACTGGTCTATATTGCTTCGCTCTCCGTTATTTTGGTCACCTAACCCGTCGCGAGCTGGAAACCACGGTGAATCCGGTGTGTGTGTGTGTGTGTGTGTGGTGGGGGGGGGTGGAGGGAGGGAGCTAATGATATGGTAAACAATTGTTTGGAGTGCATATATCTAACTTCTCTCATTTGTTGCTCCAATAGCAATAGTGTCGGTACGAAATATTTTTGTTTCCCCAGCGTACTAATGTCTTGCAATCTTTTTTTCTCATCAAGACGGCGTTTTCCATATGGGACTAAACTCACACCATATTTTTCACTACCACACAGATGCTCTGATTTCCAGTGGAACTAGCCGTACTGCTCTAGACACACAGATACCCCGCGCTTACTTATACAGCGTACAAATGTACAATGTACATTGTACACTGTACACTGTACATGTGCTTGCACAGTGTACAAGTTCAAGTAAGGAAGTGTAGAGTACACACTTCCGTTGGTGTTTGTGAAGCCTATATAGCTTTGGTAATCTGTTCAGTGAAAGCCACCAACACGCGAGGTTTTAATATAGACAACACTTGGGTGATGCTCCTTATTTGTTTGTGTTTATTCATTTAATCAACATCATCACCAACAGGCAAGTTTGCCGAATGACGGGTGAAGTCACACGTGAGAGACCAATACGAAGTGCATGCCAACACAAATGCTTTGAATTATAGTATGCGGCTAAAACAAATGTCTTCAAAGGCTGTCTTGTCCGGCGTGCCCCGTACGAAGAGGAACTACCTACTGTAAAGCGTCTGCAATTCATTTGGACAAACAACTGCACCTGCTCCCCCAATGTGCTCAGTGAACAGCTTTTAATTGACATTTGCACTTGCACTGGGCTCTCTTTAGACATTCCACCTTTACTGGCTGCAGAACAAACCCTGCTGAACAACATGATGATGTTGCCCGCGCAGTCGGACCGAAAATGACGGACCGCCTGAACAAGAGGCAACGACACGCTGATTGATTATTGGCGCCTTGGGTCGTTTCGATCGCGAAGTCACGTGACGTCCGAGGCAACACCACGTTGATCAATGCGCAACGGTAGCTGGCGCTCACATCACTCACATGGATCGGTGAGAGCTGAACTTGGACAATTTGACCGTGCTTCTCCGACATCAAGCGTGATCAGGGCCGCCGACCTTGGGATTCCTCACCTAAAATTTTCGTTTCTGTACACTTATTATTTCATTATTACTTTATTATATTATTATCTTGTTATAATGTAACATTATGATATGATTATGTTATTCCAATTATAATATTATTATATTTTTATATTACTATAGTATTATTGTATTATACCATTTTATTACAATATTATATTTTATTATTATTATACACAAATTATTTCCACTTGGAGTACACTTTAGTGTATCTTAAGCGGACAGCTGAAAACTTCGGCTCTATATTGCGGTGTGTTCGGATATAACCACGTCCAAGAATGTGCGCGTAAACAACGACGCTCTTAACAAAATTGAACAGGTAACCAAGGCTTCGGACGACATATCCAGACAGATATCACGTCGGATTGGGAAGGCCAGACCGATTAAGCACCAGCTTGATGAATGTGCAAGTCGCGTTGATCTCCAGCGATAGATGATATTGACTCTCGGTGAGAAAGCAGTCTCATGTTGGGCCACCAACGCCCCAATTAGTTCCATCACCATTCCGCTCAATGTTTAGCGTGCAATTTTTCGGACTCTGTTCAGGCGTCAGAAGTAAATATCCAACAACGGAGACAGAGACGGAGACCGAGACCGAGACCTAGACCGATGAATGCGTACATACACACACACACACACACATATATATGTGTATATATATATATATATATATATATATATATATATATATATATATATATATATAGTATATATGCTGTTCAGGGGTGTCGATCTTTGAAAAACATTGGGGGGGGGGGGGAGCGAAGTGTACTGGAACGCCTCCCCAATATCCAACCAAAACTCATCGGATTTCGCCCACTATATTTTCAGTCCTAAATAATTCTGATTTTTATTTGACGATATGTATGTTTATGTTTATTCAGCATCCTTGCCAACGGGAAAAATCGCCCGGTAACAGGTGAAGTCACGGAAGCAAAACAGCAGTGCACCGTGTGATAGGTGGGCTGCTGAAGATAATTATAGTTTGTATGTCCACAATCTCAATGATAGCTGTGATTGTTGTTCACCTTCGACGCCTCCAATTATAAAGATATTACATTGACACTTTCAGGGTTTACTTATCTTGACTGAGCGACAAAATTGACAATTTCAGACTTTCGAATTGTGATTTTTTGAAGACGTCATTTTTTGCACTTTGTAGTTTTATCTAAACTAACATCAACATTGCAGACAAACTATGGACTTTTGTATAATGCTAAGTTGACTTAGAACGTCATATTTTTGGTTCTTATGCCTATTAAAAAAAAATCCCAAATTTTAGAAACCCTAAATTTTATAAATCGAAAATATTGAAAATTTTAATTTTGAGTTTTTGGTATTTTTTAGAACTACATTTTGTGAGATCCTCTATCCTAAAAAATATATAGTTCTTTTTATAGCTAAAATATAAAATATTTAGATTTTCTCTATATTTTTTTTCTTGAAAAAAAAACATTTTATTTTGAAAGTACCGTTTGATTATCATCATAAGGACACCCATAAATAACTTTTCATGCACAAAAAACATTAATTTTCCCTCTCATGATCTCGGTTTGACCTCGGTCATTTTGTTATCAACATCGAATTACACGTGTATTTGGGACTTGTATAAATCAAGCACAGTTCGTGGAATGGTTCACAGAAGCAGACACGGTCATAATATACGAAACATATATTGAAAAACGACCACACAACCAGTGTTCTTGTTTGCAATACGTGTACATAATCACAGGCGAAAATACATGAAACCAATCCTTTCACATATCCACCTGGATACAATGCCTGCATCCTGATCCACCTTTATTGTCTGTAATCGAGGTTACATCGATTCTATAAAATGCAAAGTTGTCGGCAACAATGTGCTCTTATCAACGTACATTGGAACTGACTGAATACAAATACAACAGTGACACAAATCAAGATATGTGAAGTGTGTGTGTGAGTTTGGTTGCTTTGATGGTTTCGTATACTGCACATTGCCGCACACATGCGACAGTATGCCGCTGAGTTCTTCCCAACTACTTTTGGCAGCCGTCGCATGACCTCGTCACACTGCTGTGTTTGCCACAAGCCGGACGGTGGCACACAGCGCAGCAGGTTACTCGGCTTAACTTGCTCCTACTTTTTGTAGTCCACTCCATGTATCTCCATGATGCACAGGCAGCATCGCCCGGACGCTGGCTCGGACGGACCGGCGCCGTCCGGCTGCGGTGTCACGCGAATGAGCTCGCGGTCCAGCGTCATCTCCATCGCTCGGACGGTTGCCCGATTGATCACACCCTTTCCACCAGTGTACTGGGCGGCACAACGCTCCACCTGTGCTGACACGAGATGTATCCCGAGCGCGCGCACAAACCGCATACGACCCCCGAATTTGATGTCCGCTACATCGCATGTGGGGTGCACTGTGACATACGCGTGGTAGGCGTTGAGACAGGCCACACTTTCCATGAAGAATAGCACATGCGTTGGCCAGCGACGCACGCTCGCTTTCCAAGTGTAGGTATCGACGATAGCGTCGCAGACGTCTACACCTCCTTTCATCGCGTTGCAGCACAAAATAATCTCCGGTTTCTTTGTGACTGTATCGACTAGTGGCGCTTTGTGGTGTGTTGACGCGGCCAGCGCAACCTTACCAGCTTTTGGACAAAATGACACGAGCTGGTCGCCATTGCGGAAGCACATCTTGGTGCTGTCCTGTTCCCGGTCCTTGGCGCTGGCCATTTCTGTCGGCAGGAACTTTCGTTTCGCGTTCGGAGTGCCCACCGCAGACAGGCCCATCTGGTCGCGCAAGTCTTCCACCAGCGGGATCGACGTGAAGTATCTGAAACGTGGACACATGAAACGTTACATAAATGAATGTGCATGAATGCAAAAATGTACGTATTCTATGTTGCAATATAATGGGCAGCTAAAGGGAATTTTTTCGTATGAGTAAATATCGTGAATTCCTGGTATTGATTCATTTTGAAAATACATACGAAGATCGTTCAAAATAATAAATAAAAATTAAATTGTACATATACGTTTATATATATATATATATATATATATACCAACGGTTCTTGCCTTACGTCGTCGTCGTA
The DNA here is from genome assembly GCA_034440575.1 of Imbricaverruca yamaguchii. Taxonomy (NCBI): domain Eukaryota; kingdom Metazoa; phylum Arthropoda; class Thecostraca; family Neoverrucidae; genus Imbricaverruca; species Imbricaverruca yamaguchii. The sequence goes on along the minus strand of JAOTOL010001613.1, from coordinate 693,545 downwards.
AATTAGGGAACAAAACCGGTGCAGCGAGAAGGTAACAGAGGAATTATTTATACTTTTGCAAAGTTTACCTTATACATATTAGCTTATTTTTCATTTGGAGTGCGATTGAAGTGCGTTCTAACATTTCAAAATAACCGACATCCAGATGGTAAGAAAATGACTGCTGACGTTATGTTTTTCTATGATTATAATTGTACATCTGTATGTGTATGTGTGTGTTGTGTGCTAGTTGGTATTGGACGTGCATATATATATATATATATATATATATATATATATATATATATATAAGACAACACAATGTTTGGTTATCACATTCATAATATGTTTGTGAATATTATATATTCACAGACATACAGTATATATATATATATATATATATATATATATATATATATATATATATATATATATATATATACATATACATTGCTATATATATATTGCTACATACATAAGCTATTATATATTTGAAAAAGCATAAACACGTCTATCGGATAACAGTTTCCCTCAGAGTAGTAATACTATTTAAATACTAGAAAATACAACAACGTCGGCGACAAAATTTAAAAGACACAATTTTGCATATGTCTCGCCTGTGCATTGTCAGATTTCTGCCGGTGGTTTTTACGTCATCTGCCAGGTACCGCACCAGGTCAGGTACAGTGGGCATGATGATCCCAGGCGGAGCACGGTCGACAGCCGCTGGTTTACCGGAGTACGGCCACAACTTCCACACACACCTCGCGTTCGCCGGATCTGCCGCGGATCGCACCAGTATGCCGTACTTCCCTGGTTTTGTGAGCATGTATACTTTGAATGGGCGTCGACCGCGGTACTTGATCAGTGTTTCATCAATGGTGATGCACTCAGATGGGCAATAGTGCTGTATCAGATTTCTGTCAAACTCGTCGAGGACATGTCTGATCAGACAAAACTTATCTGTATCGCGTCTTCCTGCTCGTGTCTGAGAGTCGTCGAACCTGACGCGCATCAGTAGTTTTGCGTATCGCTTGCGGGTGGGTCATGGTCGCCCTGAACGGAGCTGATCCAAATGCTCCAGTAAACAGCTCGTTTGCACCCTCCAGTGGCACGGTGCCACGTAAGATGTTTAGACCGAGGAAAGCCAGCATTTCCTGTCGATCTACTGGTGCAAACAGATGTTCATTTTCATCCTGCACTTCTTGTTTGACAGCCAGTATGCATGTTTTTTTCTCAGAAAGTTTTCGTTTGTTCGTATCACCATTTCTTCTAAAATGTCGTCACTGAAGTACGGCAGGAATGCATCCATGGGTGATTGAACATTCTTGGACTCCTCTCCTTCAATCCCTGTGATTCGCGGAGGAGGTTGGCGGGATCACGTCGCCGCCACGAGTGCTGTCGTCAGACCTTCGAAGCTGGGAGGAGGAAAGGAATCTCAAGCTCTGTACCCCAATTGGTTCTAATGCTTGCTTTGAAAAGAATCTGAAGTCTCCAGATTTAAACCACAATACGTTTGGTTGAGGTGAAGAAGGGGGAAGGGGGGGGGATGCCCTCGACACACCCTCCCGAAAGCGACGCCTGTGGTATGAAAAGGCATTAATTTAAAAACGTTTTTGTCACTCATCTGTCATCTGTATAATCTAGCGGTCGCCGTCAGAGGCTGCTGGAACTCACGACGGACTCCAGTTTGTCTCTGTTTCCCTGCATCCTCCAACTCACCATCGCCTGTGTGCGGCATCTTGTCACATTCGCCAGGCGAAGCATGGATAGATGGGGGTGAGGCGGATGGGGTGTGGGGGAGGGGGTTGGAATATCTTCAGATAAATGACATTCGTTTGGAAACCCCTAGCGTTTCCACACGTAGGATGATCCGGAGACGAAATGAAGGCCGACGTGTAAGATGGAACGAGATCTTACCATTGATGCCCGATCGTTGCACCTGGAGAAATATGTAACTCTCCTGGTCAGGTCAAAGCTAGGATTTTCGCAAAAGTGGAAGCTTTTCGCAACTTGATCGCAAGCACTGCATAAACCACAAAAGGAATAAACATCTAGTTATTATCAGGGTATTCATCGGTACTTTCCGAATGCAATGACATATCCGCCCCGGTAGCTCAGTTGGTTAGAACTCTGGCCTGAACTGGTCTCGCCTGTCCTGGCAACACAATGTTCGAGTCGCTTCACGCGCTCGCATTTAGCTCCCGGCTAGGAGAGTCAGTTGGCAGCTGACCCGATGAGGCCGGGGACGAGCTACCGCAGGCGCGGTAGCTCGTCCCCGGTGATAAGTGACCTCTTTTGACCTGGCGACCTCTGCGGTGAGATCCACGGGGCAATGCCAGGCTGTGCTCTCCGTACCGCAAAAGTGAACACGTTAGGCACAATAGTCGGGCACAACCTGTGTTTTTGTCCTTCAGATTTTCCACCTATTGGTGGACACAACGCACGCCCATTTAACGTGCGTTGTATCCAAGTCAGCATTGCTCAGCACACAACAGAGCCGTTGAATGGCCTTCATCAATACGGCGCATTGCGTTCGGCCTTGGCAACAGCACCGAGCACACACAGCCGTGGTGGGGCCAGCGCCATCTTGCCTGTCGAGTGTTTCACAGTGTTGCCGACCGGCCAGTCGCTCGACCATTCGGCGACGTCCGACCGGCGACCGGTCACCGATGTCCACTAATCCACTGTCCACTGATCCACTGTCCGAAGTCCACTGGCGGCACTCGTCCGACGCTTGGCGGACCGACACGACGACACGTGCAGTCGGAACACTCCGGAGCTCCTGAACGGTGCTCAGGTGAAGCGACAAGAGGCGTCGGCGGTCGGCTGAAGGGTACACGCACGACGATGGTGATGTAAAACACCGTTGGAGAAAGTCGAGCACATTGTGCACTGCTCGCCTGAACTGTCGCCGAGATTAGTGGTAGGTGCTTCATCCGCCCGATGGCGGCACTAGTCAATGGTGATTTAGGGAGCACTGTCTATAAGCTTCCACACGGAGGGCTATGTCAGAGAGCATCTGGCAAACATTTTGGTAGCAGGAGAGACTGCAAGATGATGGGGATTGTTTGAAGCGGAGGGGGAGGGGAGCATCTGAGTTATCAGCAGCAAAATACTCGCGCATTGGAAGCAAAACTTAGTCCACCATCTGGCGTTACTTGACGCCAATAAAATCCCCCTTTGGTTGCTGAATGGCAGCCCCCAAGAGCACCGTCTAACCCGCGGGGCGGGCGCCTTCCTGGGGCGTGAAAGCTGGGTCGTTTCTGAGCCAAATGTGGAACTATTTGCAAACACCTCCCGTTGGACTTCCAGTCACCTAGCTTCTCGTTCACGTTCGAAGTTCGTCATGACGCATCTGCTAGATTGGATGGCTCTGACCTCGAGCATAGCTCAAATACATATATATCTCAGTAGAGTGTCTTCCGTTACTGAGAAAACGGGTTCCACAGCGACACCAGGCGCAGGGTCTTATCTCCGATCAAGCAGCTCTCTGAAATAAAAAAATGTTTCCGCACCCCTAGCCCAGCATCTACAAGTCCGACACAAAACAATGCAGCCCCCTGCTAGAAGTGTCAGCTGGTCCGTCCGGCGCAGATGATGGAAAACGGCCGCCCTATCCGCCTCGTCTTTTCTCCGAAACGACATCTCGAGGGCAACAGGCTAAATGATCTCGATTTGCGCCGATGGTGGTGTAGTGTACACAACCCTTCCATCCGCAGCCCCAACTTCTGGACATCTGCCACCCGCACGCGCAGCGCCTGGAAGCTTTCTCATCGTCCGTATTATGGTCCCCGCCGCGCCAGAAGCCCTGCCTTACCAGAAACAACAGAGTGGTCACAATAACATACAGACAGCGAAGCATCACCTTCTTGCCCCTAATGTCTCGACCGGCCTGGTTCCGCGCTACGTTCTGCCTGCGTGTTCTCCAGGACCGCCACCTCCTTACCCCTCCTGTCTTGAATCGCCAGGTTCCGCGCTACGTTTTCCCTGTGTATTACGTTCTCCAGGACGTGACGCTCCATGCCAGCGTCCCGTATGCATTCCGTGAGTGCGATCCGCTCCGTAGGTGGGGGATGCTCACAGCTCGGGAGAGCAAAACAAGTTTGTGAAGGGGGAAGCAACCACGTTGCGAGGGCCGCTCGTCATTGGTGTACCAGTGGAAGCTAGTCTCTGTAATGTGATGTGTGCTGGTACTAATGCACACATCACATTGCAAGTTCTCTGGATCCGCCCACGGCTTTAAAAGGACACAGTGAGAGAAGGAATATCCCTCAGTACAAACTCTTTGTATTTCAGCCAACTTATTTTTCTACCTGGTTCCCTGCGACCTATTTTTCTGACAGAAATTACCCAGACAGCGGCTCCCCTGAAAAGGTGGGGGACATGTTCCGCCGGGCTTTTTCGCTCATGATCATAAATCTCAACACACGATTTTTGCGCCGGTCATTGACTTGCGAAAACTCATCGATGGCCCGGTCAGCGCTTCTTTCGAAACGTGCTTGCCAAATTTGGTGCGCGACACAACATCCCGCCGCGGATAGTGTTCACACATCAAGCAACGTTTCCCACATGTTGATCGACTCCGCACACGCAGGAAGAAACAGCGCAGAAGGGCGTGATAACACACTTTACAAGAGAAAGCATTCCTTGTGAACATTACGCCATGCTCCTCAGCTCGTGCTGTCAGAGTTGTGAGTTTCGAGTACCGATACAGTTGTCGACGCGGCTGTCAGCTTGGCATGTTCCAAGTGTGACATTTCAGCCAGATAGAACTTCGTCTCCACTCGGCCGACGCGCAGCTCGTGGGCGTTGGCGCCGCCAGTCGCGTCACGATCCGTCAACGTTGCCCTCGCACGGGGAAGCACACCGCGACTGCGGCACACACCGGCTGGCGGCGACTCGGCCTCGGCCGGCCTGACATGACCTCGGCAAAGCCGCCAGGCGCTCGATAAGCTCGGCCGACAACGGGCCGACCGCGCGCGGCCAAAGTGAGGCTGGCGTCGGCGGGCGCGCTTAAATGCCTCGTTTGTGTAGCGCGTTACCGCCCGGTGTGACATTTGACCCGGACTGGTCTGGTGGATGCGCGTCAGCCGTCGTGAATGGTGAGCATTCGGACGTGTTTGGGATGAGAGCCCAGCCGACAGACCACGCCCGCAGGCGATCCAGATGATCCTGTAGTAATGCGCGTCAGAAGAGCGTCGAATTTTGCGGGAAATTGTAGCGTCACCGGCGTACACGAGGCAGTTTGATACTTTTTTGGTTCTAGTGTTCGACTGTCAATGTACAGGTCAATTATTGGTGGATAGAGCGGCGAGCAGTAACTCCGTTAGTTAGTAATTTGGGTTTTAGGGCATTTCGACCAATCTTTAATCATGCTGGAAACTTCAGAAGCGGCGTGTTTTCATTCGGGTGTTTGCCATTCTGAATACTCATAGGCGCCTGTCGGATAGATATGAGATGAACCTCAGAACGGAATTATTCACACTGTAAACAGTGGGGTAGCCAGGATTTCGTCTAGGGGGAGGCGGGGAGGGGCGAACATCTGAAGATGGCCTCCTACTTACCGAGCCCCCCACATATTTCAGAATCTCTTCGGATTTCGGTTACTGCATTTTCGAAGGTCTCCGTATATATATGTAAATATATATATATATATATATATATATATATATATATATATATATATATATATATATATATACCTATGCAAATATATATACACACACATAGATATGCGCGCGCGCGTGTGTGTGTGTGTGTGTGTGTGTGTGTGTGTGTGTGTGTGTGTGTGTGTGTGTGTGTGTGTGTGTGTGTGTGTGTGTGTGTGTGTGTGTGTTGGGCATATGTGGTTAAATACGTGGAGAAATTAGACCCTCCGCGCTGGCGTTGATGATGCGAAAGCTGCAATCAAAATTCAACAGTCTAGGAAAGCCAGAGAGAAAAACAAACCATTTAGCTGCCAACAACATCCCAGAAAAGAAAGCGTATCACGGGAGATAAAAGGGCATTCAGTTCATAAAGTTCATAAAGTGTTAGAGCCACATGAGCCCATCCTGGTTTAACCTATCTAGAAAAGATACTACAAACGTACATGCTCACACCGCAATCAATCCATTTTCTCAAGTTCCAAGGAAGCTATATAACCCAGCTTATCTGGCAGCATTCACCTGACATTGCACAGCACACTATTCAAGAATTCCGAACTTCTTCAATCAAGTCCCATTGTGCTACCATAGCCAATCTCATCGATATCACATTCCGAAAAGGTTGGTGCTGACTCAAAAAAAAATGTTGAGGATCAGGGGTCCTCAGTCAGACTGGAGACACCTGTTCAACAGCTTGGATCCCTCCATCAGGCCAGGGGCATGATGGAGGGATATTAATTTTGCACGGTTGGGGCCCCATCCGTCGGCCTAATTGCACTTTCTGACATTCCAAGGCCCTCTGAAGGAACTAGGGCCTCCTCAATCGTCTCAGGGACCTTCTTTGATTACCAAGGACCTTTTCCGACAAGCCAGAGGCCCCTTCTGATATTAAAAATGCTTGGGCCCTATCCATCAGAACAGGGGCCCTTTCTTCGACTTGGGCTCCACCGACAGCTCAGGGCCCTTCATGTTGGTTCGGAGCCCTCTCCATCAGCCCGGGGTCCCTTCGAACTGTCTTGATCCCCTTCGTCGATCTATAAGTCCTTCATGCTGGCCACGCCAAGGGCCCTCAACATCTTCCTAACGGAATTCTCCTTTTACTTGAGGCCCTCTTCATCGGACTAGACACTTTCTGCCAGGACTTTTGTCGGCCAAGGAGCACTTCACATTGGCCCAGCGGACCCCTTCCGGCCCCTGCACCGATGCCTTGTGGGGCCGTTGTGGGCCTGTCTCACCGCCTTTGCGAGTGGCCGTCTAGAGGGTCCCTTCGATCATCAAGGGGGAGGGACGGCGGCTCCTTCCTCCGCCCTTGGCTACGGCACCGGCTGCAAGAGTTATACAGCCTGTAAGCATTAGATGGCGATTCACACTCTGAAGAGCCGGTGAAACGTCTGCCTAAACAGCTTCCATCCAACATCGGTCCAATCGAGCGAGCTGACGTGCGACAGCCCATTCAACCATGTCAACTTAGTGTGCTCAGCTGTCCAACTCCGGTAGCACGCCATCAGCCGAGTAACACAGCCATGCTGCTCTGCGCGAAAACACAGTCGACATGCGGGCACTTGACGTCACAAACACACCCCTCGACAGTCTTCCGAGAAGAGGCAACAGCGAAATAGAACGTTAGTTATGGGTGCCCAGTTTATCCCCATTGATGTGAGTCATTGTCGCCTTTGTCTGCAACCATGGGTGTGGGAAACTATCTCCTATATGGATAAATGAATAGAGTAGTCGCTGATTAATCTGCACTGACACGAGGCACTAGGGAATATTTTTGGCTACTTTGTATCCTTGCAACCAATGAACCGACCACGTCGATTCAAACGACATTCGGTATCCCGATAACCTTAAACGAGATAAAATAATTTTTGTTTACTTGTAGGTCACTGATTGGTTGGTTCTTGGTTTTACGACACGTCGGCCGTAGACACATGTAGCTTCACCAATCTCTCACGCCGACTGGCCGCGGGCGAAGAGTAGCGGCAGGTGAGACTCGAACTCACAATCTTTCGATTGTGAGACGGGTACTTACCCCTAAACTACTCGTCCTCGAGGTCACTGGTGAGGTCACAAGTCATGGCAAGTAAAACGATTCGACTGTTTTCGAGAGCACATTTTTTTTAAAGAGCACAAATCAGGGTATTAGAGTAAGATATGATTTCAACTGTGGTTGCATATATGCAATGTGTACATAGAAGTGCCCACTTTCTGGTCTCGGGTCATGTAAGGTCACCTGAGGTGCAATTGCCGTTTTAACTCAGTATATACTACAATGCATTTTCTAGACCACACTGGTGCACTGATCTAGAGTACTGATATTTTATAACGAACTTAAAATATTCGTTTATGCTACTTTGCATATCTGCATAACCTTACATGGCGCCTATTAGGTCACATGCCATACCAAGTGGAAATATTGGACTGATTCGCAGAGTGCGCGATTTCTAACACCATTCATAATGGCAATAGAACAACATAAAACGTAGGTAACAACATAAAACGTTGGCTGACGCACGCATTATATGCCAATAATTATATCGTCTGAACCTGTCCTCAGGTCAAGTGAGGCCACGTTTAGAGAAGATACCAAATTGCTTCTATTGTTCAGTGTGCAATGCATTACATGTTCATAGCCTACATCTCTACTAGAAGCCCGAAAAAACGGACCTACACTTTGATGTGTACCACATAAATATTCGCTCTCTTACTCTTTCATACACGGTAAGTTCTACTTGAGGTCACTGGGTAGATGCTGACCTTCCTAGAATCACTACATTTTGTTTGACCTGTCCGTGTAATTTGGTTAAATTGTATCGGATGATAGGCAACAATTTCAAGCGGTATAGGCAGCACCTGCGATCGAGGTTCAGTTGTCATTGTAATATGATGTGACATTGTATCGGAAAACAAATATATGCATGTTTGAACTAAGATGACCTGACATGTACGGATGACTTGTTAAATAATACATCGGTTTTACATCTAATTACATATCTTTTACTGTCCTAAAGTGTCATTATGTTTGAATACAATTCATAATATCAATATGACCCAGAATGAACCTGTTGAGGTCACACAGTAGGAAAATGTCCTCTGGTACACCAACTACACCTCCATTGATATACCAGTTTACATTAATCCTATTGCATCGCATTACAAGGAACCGGTTGAGACGCCAAGAACAGCGCCTACGAACGGCTTTATGCCTCCATTGCGACATGACATAAGATGACCTTGAGATCAGTTTGTTCTACACAAGATGTCCACGGTGTTGTTTTGAAGGTACTGCAAGTCTCAAGCTGCTGTCTCAATTTATTTGGCTGTTATAGCAGAAAAACCAAGCTAAGTCCCCCGTCCCTACTGACTACCGGGTTAAGCGGCTTCTGGAGAGGCACAACAAGCCCATTCACAGGCTCTTTACTTATGCAGGCACTGACATCATCACACCCACTGGTGTTGTTTGGGTGAATCAAGCCAAGTACTTTTTCTACGACAGCTGGGATGATTGCCAAGGCGGACATGCCATCAGTGGTGTAAGTAGGGGCAGCGAGGAGAGCGTGGGGACGTGGGTCAGTACAATTCGCAGGAAATGCATCGTTGAAGAGAGTGATGAGCTGTCGATCACATGGTACAAGCTCACCGTCACTATTACGTAGTGCAGGAGATGTTGACGATGTTGTTGCCCCTGCTAAGCACGCAAATATGTTTGCTTGAATTCATTTCATTCATTCCACCGATTAACTCACGTTTGGACGATATTATGCAGCCTATGGTTTGCCCGGGTATTGTAGAATCCGCTTTCCAATCAGAGGTAGTATTCCAATCAGAGCCATAATTTTGCTACCACCGGCTAAAAGCAGTTTCATCCAGCCGCAACGACCCGCCCACACTGCCGTCAGGTCAGGGTGGCAGCTGGCGTCGCCCCGCCCATTGTGCCGTCAGGTCAGGGCGGCAGCTGGCCTCGCCCGGCACACTGTGCCGTCAGGTCAGGGCGGCAGCTGGCCTCGCCCGGCACACTGTGCCGTCAGGTCAGGGCGGCAGCTGGCCTCGCCCGGCACACTGTGCCGTCAGGTCAGGGCGGCAGCTGGCGTCGCCCCGCCCATTGTGCCGTCAGGTCAAGGCGGCAGCTGGCCTCGCCCGGGAAACTGTGGTCACGTCGTTGGAGATGGCGGCTTTCACCAAGGCCCAGCACATATCCACGCCATCGACGACATTCGCCCGTCCCGCGGCACGGCCGTGGGATGACAGACCGTTGCGCAACACGTCCGGATGTGCGCCCTTCTGGTTGAAAGCAGGGCAATTATTTACCGCAGGCAGTCGCGACATGTTCCTGTATATATGCTGTGTGATCTCTTCGTGATCAGTGTTAAACAGCCCGTTCCGCACGCTAACGAACGCACCTATGCCCCTAATAAACAGGAGACCCAGTGTATTATCGCCACCAGGCGATCACTGCACTGCACGCCCGACCACCGGTGGCGATCACTGCACTGCACGCCCGACCACTGGTGGCGATCACTGCACTGCACGCCCGACCACCGGTGGCGATCACTGCACTGCATGCCCGACCACCGGTGTTCGGTGTTCGGTTTCGGTGTTCTCCGGCTCCAGCAGATGCACCGGCAACAGGGACGAGCGGGCAGCACGCGCCACACACTGCCGCCGCTCGACCGGCGGTCGCCGCGCAGCCACGTGCGGCCGGCCAGTTCACGCTCCAGATGTGACAACAGTGTCAACAGGTCACGATTCGACGAAGGCGATCACATCGCAGCGTTGAGGCGCGGGAGCGCAGGCTTGGAGGTCGCCGAGCTGTGCTCGAGGCTCCGCACGCTGACGTGGCGGGTCGGCAGTGGCCGAGTGGTTAAGATGTCGAGCCCTGGATGCACAGGTCCCGGGTTCAACACGTGCACTGTTCGGGACATTTCGCAATCCCGCGGCCCTCCGGCGAACCGGAACGGGCGGTATCATTGGCCGTGACTGTGCATACAGCGCGTCGTGAACTACTCGATGAAAAACGTTGACGTGGCAGGCGGTGGGGTCAGATCCTGCACCGCCACCCCCGTGGGCACCTCCTGGTCGGCTTCAGCTCGATGTAACCGGCCAGAAGCCGAGGTGCCAGGAGGATTAGTCGTTCCGCCCGTCGTGTCGCAGTCGTGCTGGCACTGGAAGCCTGTTGCGAACATGGGCTTGTGCCAGCACCTGCCGACATAAATGGCACGTGACGAACTGAAGCAGGGGCGGCCGAGTGGTTAAGGTAATGAGCTCTGGATGCGAAAGTCCCGGGTTCAACATTTGCACCGCTCGGGATATTTCTCAATCCCGCGGCCCACGGGCGGAACAGTGTGGGCGGCGCCATGAGCCGTGAGAGTGCATAAAGTGCGTCGTGAAACACCCAACACACAATTAAGCTGAAGGAAGCTGAGAGCGCAGCTGCGACAGGTGGAAGCGGTCTTCCGCGGACAGCGGCGCATAAGTGAATATAAATTAATTCCAATCGATATGAGATCCGGAGATGCGTCGGGATGGTGTAATGTACGGATAAATTTACTGCAACTTTCAGACGCTCCTCCAGGAGGTGAGATGGTCAGGTGGTTAGCCAGTTCGCAGCTTAGCCGGGTAGGCAGGCAGGATAGGCAGAGTAGGCAGGTTAGGCAGGCAGGTAGGCAGGGTAGGAAGGGCAAGCATGATAGACAGCGTAGGTAGAAGCTTCACCGCCAATTAGTTTAGTCCCACAACTGCATTAAGCCTACCGCTTAAGCCTTACAAAGGTGACCACACAACACCGTTGCATACCAAGTAAATTAAATTGGCAAGAAATGGGAAGAGCAAAATAAAACCTCATACACCACATGCTGAGTGAGGATTTGGATAGATGCTTTAAATGTTGTCATGGCACGTACCAGTATGGATACGGAGCATCCAAGCACCCTATGCGCAGAAGCTGCGGTATGCGTGCCGTGTCGTGTGATTTTGGGTGATTCATTTCCACTCCGATGGTTCATTTCCCCTTCATCGCCCACATGTTTTGGATTTAACACGGCACGCGGTTAGTCTCCTCCCGTTAACAACACAAAAAATACACCAGACGAACAAGTCATTTTGAAACTTCAATAACGCAAAACAACTAATTTTCGGTCAGCGAAGCAGACGAATGCAGTCTCTGTTTCATGACATTTTCTTTGGTCTGCACCAATTCAAAATCCTGACTGTGCCCCTCGGTTGCTCAATGGCCGCTTTGATGCATGCACGAGAGCACACTTGCTCCCACTTAGCAATACGTTTGTTTTGTTCTTTGCCCTTAAGACAAATTGTCTGCAGCGTGGGTAAGGTTCGCAGAATATATCAACGTAATTAACTTGTACATGCTCGCTCAGATGTCGAGTGTGGAGTGCCCGGTAAATGTGAGCCAACTAATTCGTTTATCGCTCTACGGAGACAGGGCTCTTGATTTATTCGCAGTTTTCGCAGCGCAAACCGGCTGCAGATTGTGCTTATGCCCAGCTTCAGCACCGAATTATTTGACTTGCGCTGACTGCCACATTGCAGAATGTGACATGACATTTCACTTGCGTTTGGTTTTGTGAGGTAAAGCAAAACCCTGGAAGCTAAATTACAGCGCGACTTTCTTGAAGAAGAAAAATAATGCACAGAAGAGAAACGCACATTTGCAGCATGGAAGAAGCCCATTGACACTGGCTCTATGCCACAACATCGAGATCCACTCGAGTGTTTAACAGCACTGGTCCCAGCCAATATCCGATCCGACAACCAGACGACACTCAACAACAAATCTGACTCATGCAGCAAGTAACGCAAGCACTGGGCAAGAGCCAAAATCAAGCCATTCCACTGCCAGCTTGAGCCTGCCAGCACGAGATGTACACATTTCGGCTGCCAAGAAAGCAGGCTGGAGTAAAACCCGCGTCCGCCCGCGGCCGGCGAAGGCGGCAGCATGCTGCCACTCACTCCATCTTGGCCCGGCCGGCTCATCAGGCAGATTGGCTGGCCAGGCGGGCCGACGTCACAGCCCCGCCGGCGGCAGAGGTACGATGCAGTGTCGCCCGGCCGGGCCGCCGCCTCTTCACGGCTGCCACACTCAGGGTAACGTCACACATGGCCACCCCATCCGGCGACAGAGGTAAGATGCAGTGTCGGCCGGTCGGGCCGCCGCCTATTCACGGCAGTCACACGCTTTGAAGAGTGACGTCACTCTGGTCAGAGTGACGTCGTCAGCGTCAGAGGCGCCTCCGATCTGCACCGATGGTGCTCTTGCTGCGCCCGTGGGAGCAGGAACTACTCGACTACCCATGGCGTTGATGGACTAAACCTACTTTCCGTTCAACACCCATCCGCTTTGGGTCACTGATTTAAAGAGTGGCGGGGCAAGGTGGGCTTTCCTCTTATGCCTACCGATGTCGCAGCCCATTCTAGATCTGCACCTACAGCTAGTGCAGGCCGCTAGAGTTGACCGCCTGTAGATACTATAGGCCTCTATGGTTGATCGCCTGCGGCTGGTGTATATATTTAGGGTGGCCCGCCTGTAGCAAGTGTAGGCCGCGAGGGTTGACCGCCTGCGGCTAGTGCAGAACGCTGGAGTTAATCGCCTGCGGCTAGTGCATGACGCTAGAGTTGACAGCCTGCGGCTAGTGTAGGCCGCTAGAGGTAACCGCATGCGGCTAGTGTAGGCTGCTAGAGTTGACTGTCTGCCTCTAGTGTAGGACGCTAGAGTTAACCACCTGCGGCTAGTGTAGGCTGCTTGAGGTGACAGCCTGCGGGTTGTGTAGGCCGCTAGAGTTGACCGCCTGTGGCTAGTGTAGGCTGCTTGAGGTGACAGCCTGCGGGTTGTGTAGGCCGCTAGAGTTGACCGCCTGTGGCTAGTGTAGGCTGCTTGAGGTGACAGCCTGCTGGTTGTGTAGGCCGCTAGAGTTGACCGCCTGTGGCTAGTGTAGGCTGCTTGAGGTGACAGCCTGCGGGTTGTGTAGGCCGCTAGAGTTGACCGCCTGCTGGTAGCGTAGGCCGCTAGAGTTAACCGCCTGCGGGTAGCGTAAGCCGCTAGATGTGACAGCCTGCGGCTAGTGTAGGCCGCTAGAGGTGACCGCCTGCGGCTAGTGGAAGCCGCTAGAGGTGACCGCATGCGGCTAGTGTAGGCTGCTAGAGTTGACCGCATGCGGGTAGTGTAGGCTGCTAGAGTTCACCGCCTGCGGGTAGCGTAGGCCGCTAGAGGTGACCGCCTGCGAGTGAATGTCGGGTGTCTGCATCCAGGAACGGTCTGTTCAAAGTCCAGTCTACTCGGCGCCAACTCTCGATAGATTACTCTCGCTTCCCGCTACAAGCGAAACAAAAACACGATCCCCGATGGATGCACAGGCAATCTGCGGTAGCATGTGCACCGCCCGCCGGCTCCGTGGTGGCTGTTTCAGCCGAGTCTGCTCACGAGCGTGTCTTGTTCGTTTCATGATACCTGACCTCAGTATGCAGTGCTACTCTATTGGTGACTGCAGTGCTGCCTCTCTGTGTACGCTTTTGCACGGGGTCGACTGGAGCAGTGTGTGTGTGTGTGGGGGGGGGAAGTGCCCTAAGCTCTTTCGTGCCGGGGTCGTAACCGCCTCGCAAGCGGACTGAAACCGTCGATACTTTCAGAAAATCGCACGAGAACGGTAGCATAAGGTATGCACCAGACCAAGAACCTGGCCATGGGGAAATAGGTCTGTCCACGCCTGACGTGTCTAGCCTAACCTGCTGATCACTCAGTGAAGCCCCTGTGACCCCGGATCTTAGCTGGCAAGGTGAACTAGCCACATCTACATACATACATACATTCATACATATGGATGTATGTACACACATATATATATATATATATATATATATAGATATATATATGTGTATATATATATATATATATATATATATATATATATATATATATATATATATATATATATATATATATATATATATATATATATATATGTATATATATAAATATGTATACCATCTGCTCAAAAATCTTTGAAACAGGTTAAGCAAAGCTCAAGTTTCCTATATGCTTCAGTGCGGCTGCAAGGAGCATGATGATATATTACCGTGACATTTGATATGACATTCTCCTTGAAATTGTTAAAGAAGTATCATTAGTACATAATATATTTTGAAGCGACTAGGATATCGTGTACAGAATTTCATGAAATGCTGATGAAGTACCGTGCACGTTAGCTTAATCGCTCCGAAATATAGTATTTTGGAGAATATTTTACAATATGAAGGTGAAGGTAATATCAAATGTCACTGTGATGAAGCCTAAGCTGTGTTCGGAATATCAACCTACACGGATGAGGGAGACCGTGTGGCGTGGGAGGCATCACAGCGAGGGTCCGGGAGAAGGACGCGTGCCCCAAGTGTCCTGAAATTCAGCATTGCCCTTTTGGCGTTGCATGGAAGAAAGCGACTTAGTGAGCCTCTCGTCTCCATTATGATATTGATGCCAAATCAATGTCAATCAATCAATAAATTAGATCCGGCAGTAGAAGGGCAGCACTGGTGAATGAAGCGTGCTCCTGCATTATGTGCTTACCATAAGCCTGATGCTAAACTTGCTTCGAGCGGTCGACCTAGACCCTTCACTACAGCCACCCACAGTCTTCACGTATGCAGTGCAGTTGGATGTCCTAAGGCACTTTCACTTTACAATTAGCTAAAAATAAAACCAATTATGGTACGGAATTCGTCAGTTACCTACGACACATGCGGTTAAGCCATTGTCGGAAGAAGAGAAACAGCCCCGGGATTTTGTAGCCCGAATTGCTAGATATGTAATTCGAAATGAAAAAACACACACGACACATCTCTCTCGTCTTACTTAATATCCTTTGTGAATAGTGGCATGTTTTTCGAAACCATGAGGTTCAGCTCCCAGTCTCCCTCCCCTTTTAAGGTTGGAGAGGTGGCCCGCGCAATGAACAAAACGAATATTACATTTTTATATCCCCTTTCAATCAGCAAAGAATATTATCTACCTATATGCTACATGAATTTGGTCAAATCCAATATACTGATTTGTACATTGGGAATGTTGTGCTTCGAAGGAGCCACCGTAATGATCATGATGGGGCAATTGCTGACCCCCTTTCGACTTAATAACGGATTCCACAGATGGTAAAAAGTGATGACATATCCTGCTTACAAATAGATGATCGTGCTAAGGTGCCTAATCAGGCATTTATGCTTGCATTGAATAACTTAGCTTCATTTCAGCACAGTCGCTGACAAATATCGCTCGTGCAGAACGAAAATGTGCCATCCCACGCACAAGCAATGTTAACCAACCAGAGCCTGCCTTCCACCCGCGTCACGGGCCGACTCGCGTCGCCAGTGTCAGGCAGTGGGAGTGCAGACTCGTGGATCCGCCAGCTGTCCGGTACCACGGGTGCATTCACCAGCTGGCTGGCATTATTGATAAATTCACCAGCTGGCCAGTATTATTGGTGAATTCACCAGCTGGCCGGTATTATTGGTGGATCCATCACCTGGCCTGTATCAATCACAAGTCGCTCAACGAGAGCGGCTGGGTGGCTACTCCTGCTCTCCGACGTCGAGGCGCAGTAAGAATGCGAGCGGCTACGAGGGGCCGATGCTGTGGCAATAGCCGAGCCCACGCGTCCCCACCGGAGATTAGCATCGCGAACGAACATTCCGTTGTGTTGTGAAGTGATGAGCAGCAAGAGGCCACCTGGCAGCGTGAAAGGCTTAGCGGGGCTTACTTGGCTGCCGTCGTAATGCGCCATTAGCGGCTGGGCTCGGGCGACGCTGCGCTGGGACTGTATTACTGGACAGGACCGGACGCCAGGACGTGCATCGGAACCGCAAAGTAATCCACACCAAATGCATGCGTGCTATTTTCATCTGCTGATTTGCATAACATGTTACATGCCACGCTCCATTCCAGCGCTGACTTGCATGCTTGTCTCGGTAACCGGAACATACCTGTCATGACAGTTCCTATTGTTGGGTCTCCAGGCAGCTTTGATCAGCCTGGCGACGTCACCGAACTACTCCGTGCTCAACATCCGGTGGTCGTAGCATATGTGAACCGGTGGACTGACAACTATCGACAGTCGTAGCGTATGCTGGACTGCTAGACTGTCGACCATAAGCAGCCGTAGCGTGCGCTGAGCGGTGGATTGACGACTGTGGAGTACTGTATGGGTTTTTCTAAGCCTTCCTCTTTTGTTCGCGCCGACCATTTGCCAATATCAATCTCTTTCCTCACAGATACGGACGTCTGATGATTTGTATCGCCTAATGAAGACACGCAATTACCAAGAAAATGCAGCCAATCACTACTGCTATGAAATCAGTGAAAAATCGTGACAACAATCCACAATTTCTCTATAAATAGCTGAATTAACATGGAAGGAATCCCTGCGGTTTTATTTAGTGGGCGGCAGGTGCATTTCGGTCATCCGGATGTTCCAACCCTGTGGCTCAAGCCAATGGCGGTCAGGCGGGACACGATTCGGAAGTGGTTACCACCGCGGCCGCAACGGCGCAGCCGACGCTCAGTGTCTGAGAAGCCAGCTGATGACGCTGGCGCCGCGCTGCCAGGCGGCTCAGGCGGACTGCAACCCGTTCACGTGTCTCAGCCAGTGCATGGTGCCGGCGCAACACGACAGGAAACAACACGCGCAGCTACAATGTGCTGTGTGCAGCTGCACATTGCAGCACGCCGCCGACGACGGCTGCGATCGCCTCGTCGTCCGGCGCCGTCTGCACCGACGCCAGCTGGCAGCTGGCAGCTGGCAGCTGCCAGCTGCCAGCCCGCGCCCACCGGACACCCCGCTGGTCTCAAGGCGGCCGACAAGACCTGGCGCAAGGCAGATCGGCGCGTGCCGACCAGCACGCACCCGGACCGGGCGCCGTCTCGCTGGAGACAAGTGCCGGGGCGTGCGTCCGGCGCGCGGCGGCCGGCGGCGTGTCGTCCACTCGCCGACAGCCGTGGTCTAACTCAGCGGGCCGCCTCTCAAGTGGCCGTCGCACGTCGCGCGTACGTGCGCGGCGTCGCGACGACGACCGCCGGCCGGCGACGCTGCCGCGCCCGCCGCCGACGCGTGTCGGACGGCGTGGGAACGCCCGGCCAGCTCGCCGTCAGCGCGGGGCCTTTGTGGCCGCACCGGATACCGCGGCGGGCACCGAGCCGGACACGAGCGAGGGCGGCGGTTCCGTCTGCCCCGTACAATAGCATAATATAATATTTCGGCCGTGTGTCGTGTCGCGAGCCAGTATTCACGCCGATTTTCGTCCCGGGTTGGATCGAACGAGCGACAGGACGTTCTCCTCGGAGGACGCCGCACGGCCGTACGGTCGGGACGTCAACAGTCTGCCGGGCCCGATCCCCACGGTCGGGACGTCAACAGTCTGCCGGGCCCGATCCCCACGGTCAGGACGTCGACAGTCTGCCGGGCCCGATCCCCACGGTCGGGACGTCGACAGTCTGCCGGGCCCGATCCCCACGGTCGGGACGTCAACAGTCTGCCGGGCCCGATCCCCACGGTCAGGACGTCGGCAGTCTGCCGGGCCCGACCCTCTTCCCCCGATCGCTAAGCTGTGCTATCATGCACTGCCCAAAAGGCAGGAGACGTGTACACCGCACCACAGAACAGGAGACTGCTACAGCCACATTACACACGGGCTAACAAGGTACTGTCCAATGGTACCCGGTGCAAAGGTACGGATGTGACGGAGCCGTCACAATACGCAGCTCTGCTTCCGACCGCAGTCTCCGCCTTGTTCATTGGTCGGTTTCCAGTTTTTCAACTTCTTTCCTGTTTGCTCCCTGATTCCCAGACACATTATCACCGTTGGATGACTAGCGTTCTTCCCGTGCAATGCTACCAAGCACATAATTGGAAAGCAATGGCATTACTGTGTAGTAGATTAACCAGACTTTCACCAATCATTGCTCAGTGAACAAATATGAAGCCTATGTCGGTATGCGCTAGACGCCAGCAGTCCACCACTGTACCAATTACCCAAATGGTGGCGATCAACTCTTCAGTCCGGTTATATGATGCAGTGCAAGCTAAGCACACAATGACACAATGGAGTCGGTTTATTAGTCGCCCAATGCCAGGCGCGGTATGTTCAGACGTCTCACGGACTAAAATACCACAATGGACACGAACAGTGGCCCAGGAAACCACTTCCGGATGCTCTGAACCACCACGAACAACGGTTCAATTACTCATGGCATCCATTATGACGAACCGAATAAGCCAATATACCACACATCAAGCAAGCGAATGGTATGTGAACAATCATTAGTTAGTACGAGGAGAGCCCTGGTAAAGTTGTATGTATCGTGGATAACTTAACGCATAGGAATTTGACATTTGGCTATCTACGCTGTGAAAACGTTTCCCTCCCATGATTGCTAAATGCGTGGTTTATGCCGTCTTCAACACCGATTATAAACTAGCATGCTTAAGGGGAGAGCGTGCTACTTCGGAGCTGCTAAAACCCAACGCCGTGCCACCTTGCACAAAACGTTTAATACAAACGTATATTAAGTGATCATTACCAAACTACTAAGCATTCATTTGTAAACATCCATGCTTGTTCCAAGCCACTTGGCATAAGAATGCTACAATATAGCATGCAGTAACATAGGACTTGCTAATAATATGCAGCATGAAGCTAGGAAAATCGTACCAGACTGCACAAAATGATGCTGAGCGTTGCCAGCATCGTACTAAAAGATTGCCTTACAAAGATTGCAAGTACTTAAAATACTAGCTAAGTGAATGACGTCAATTTGGCGAGATACTTTAGCTGTAATGACCTGGGAATAGCACTGTCACCAGTACGCCGTTTGCGCGATAGTTTCCTCTGTCGCCGGTTCGTGAACGCTGTGCGGTACGGCGTGGTGTCGTGCGCAGCATCGGTTGGCAGAGCTGTGGAAACGGAGGTAAAACGATTTGTAGAGCTCATATCACACAATAAAGAGCGAGGCAGCATATGCCAACTTATCTTAAATGTAACTAGGAAACATTTAAAGTTGCTGCTGAGTTGCTCCTTCACATCCATCAGCTATTGTGTGAGACCGATGGATAAGACACTTTGCTTTGCCTACTCGGCTGCGTGCCGGTTTTTATATGTAGGTTCATTATATGTAGGTTGGAGTTGTGTAGAATATACATTTTGCTATTCCTGACCGCAATATCATGGATATTTAAACATACATTAAACTAGAATGCTTCTTGCATGTCCTGCATCATCTTTTATCTGAAAAATTGCCCCAAACTAAATTTTTCCCACTCAAAAGGTAAAAAACACAGGGAAATGTCCAAAATAACCTAACCACAGGGCAGTAACATTGATGATAGTTAGCATTTCGAGATAGCAATTTGTTCAGCTTCGTGAAAGGACAGCAAGCTCTAAGTGTAATGCTACATGATGCGATTACTCCGAATGACGGCACTTCGAAAATTTTGGAGCATTGGTCATCTTTACTAGTCCCAGGTCTTTGACGACGTTGGTCTGACATTTGCACAAGATGTGCAAAACAGATATATGCAAACTACCGAGAGAAAAAATCGTGTCCGACTCATTCGGCTGCTATACCGAAGAAAACCTGTGGGAGGCTCTCGAGGGACCCATCCACCTGCCCAACGATGGTTAAATATTCTGCACAATGCAACTTGGTAGAGAGCTTTAACACGCGCCATAGAGGGGGGGGGGGAGAAATCCTCCCAACCATCCAGTTTTTTTTATAGATAACTCCAGATTTTACCGGCTGATATACACTATTGTTTGTGTACCTCCTTAAAAATGACCGGCGCGTTGTTTAAAGTAAGAAAAATGAAAATATACAGAACATTTTTCGAGTCAGGGGTCATTAAAGTTAAAAAAATATCAGCTCCAAACCACAAATATCGGCGCTGATGCGCTTCCCATATATTGGCAAAAAAGAAGTGTTCTTGGCAAAACTAGCGACTCGTTTGATGTATATTGTTATTTTATATTGGTTCACAGTCATGTCAGGTCACCGAGGTCAAGTCATGTCAAGTTCATGACAGGTTAACACACACGCTGGAAGGGGGATGGCGAAGTCCGCCCACCCATCAGATCTTTCGTACATAACTTCATATTGTACCGCCCGATATACACCATTTTCTGCATACTTGCTTAGAAATGGCTGCCACATGGCATAAATCAAGGAAAATGAAAATCGGCCGACATTTTTTTCAAGTTAGAGGCCGTTAAAGTAAAAACAATTCGCAGCGCCAGAAAACTAAAATCGACGCTGATGTGCCTCCCATATATTGGCAAAAGGGAAGTGTTCTTGACAACACAGGCAACTTGTTTGATGCATATTGTTATGCTATATAATTTAAAAGTCATGTTAGGTCGCCGAGGTCAAGTCAGGTCAAGTTCATGACAGGCTAATGGAACCAAACTCGGTCAACTGGAATGTTGTCATAAATGCAAATGACTGTCATGCGATTGATGCCACTTTGCATGTTACTCCCTACACATCCAGAAATCTACTGTTTGTCATTGTGTGCCTAAGTGCTTCCATACTTTATTCATGTATTTCACTCCTTTCTTTGCGAAGCCGATTGTACCGAGCCGCCACAACGGAGCAGTCGGGTGGTCAGCCCGGTTCAGGTAACTGAAGCAGGTAATGACCTGATAAAGTGCTCCTATATAGGTGACCTGAGGTCAAATTGCTGATCTGGCATCTTCATTGCATCATTAGTAATGCCCAAAACATCATTAATGCCAATTTTGAAACAGTTAAACACAATCACAGCGACCCATAGCAGTGACAAGCCAATTCACGCAAAACCAGAAATTTTTGCTATTTTGACCTCATTTGACCTTGAAGATATTGACCTAAGATCATGAAATTTGCCCACAATAGAGTTCATAATCGTGCCCATGCACTCTACGAATTTCGTTGCTCTAGCCATAATAGGAGCCGATATCTTAGGGGGCGGAATCTGCCCCCTCCAGTGCGAGTAATTTTCAGAGGCCCTCCAGGGCGCGTGTTAAATGAGATGGTAGGGATCATAGATGAATGTTGCAGATGATTTTGTTGAACCTGAAGGTGAAAAAAGAACTCAATGTGTGCATGATCACTGAAGAATGTTTCGAGTTGTCAAAATTCCTACGAAAAGAATGAGTAATGGGTTGTTTGGTTCAGTCCAGCGTCATCGCCAACCAACCAATGGTGACCATATTGATAACAGTGACCTCGTGCAATATATCCTGAGCTGGTGCGGTCGACGAAAGATGAGCCAGATACTTCATAATTTTACACCCACTAAATTTGTACTTGGTCACGCGTTTGTTTATATGGAAGTCTTGGGCTCTGATCACACCTACACAAGTTTCAGCCCGATCCGACTAGCGGTTTTGGAGTTAATGATTCCGGCAGTGTCTCTAAGTCATATAACAGGGGTGTGTTTGACGATGGATAATAAAGATAAGAAAGAGAAAGTGTCACATATTATGCAACCTTGATGATACAAATGATTGAAGAAAACATAGGAGTGAAAAATATTAGCATTTCTCACGTTTGATTTCCTGGCGTCGTGACCTTTTGCGACCCTTTGAAATTGAAATTTGAAATTGATAAAGTTGACGGCAAAAATAGAAACGTCCATGGTTTGGCTGTTAAATCTTCTACATTAATGGGGTTTGCTTTGAAATATCCCACATAGGCGTCCGTTATTCACACCTTCTTGTGAGTTTGCGATTTTCTGAAAGGACGGATTTCGAGAAAGTTCTCTCCAACTGGACAACTACGGAGTATCGATCGATGAAGTAGAAACGTGTGTGTATGGAAAAGGTTGCTTAACAATAATATTCAGGGTTTATTCATGTAACTCTTATAGTTTAACTTAATAAACATCGCAAAGTTTAAGTTCACCGAGTACCGATAGATCATCCATACGACGATTATCTATCTATATGACAACATAATTTTATTTCGAAACATCGGGTTATCTAGTAATCGAAATATCTGACCATGTTGAATCGTGCTGGCCTCGCAACAAGAATTAAAATTTGTACTTAATTCAAACTGTATGCATCACCTATATTGGAGTGCAATCAAATCCTTATTGGAGGCAAACACACGCGCTTCTATTCGGTGTATATAGCGCATCCCCGAGGATTTAAACGTGTTCACAAGCTTCCTGTAATTTCACTGTTCACGTTTTTGCCGTTTTTCACATAATCCTGCATATTACGCATTTGTGCACATTACTGTATTACACTAAGCAATACACGATAGAACAACGATAGGATGGAACAACGAGATAAACGTCAGATGATGATCATTTTTCTTCTTCCAACTTGCACATTTGTGGTTATCCAATGTACCTCTTGTAGTTTCCTTATCAATGGTTGCTCATTTTATGATAACCGACAGTGTCGTGGCTTATTTCCGTGG
The DNA here is from genome assembly GCA_034440575.1 of Imbricaverruca yamaguchii. NCBI lineage: Eukaryota > Metazoa > Arthropoda > Thecostraca > Neoverrucidae > Imbricaverruca > Imbricaverruca yamaguchii. Next base: position 670,460 of record JAOTOL010001613.1, on the reverse strand, counting down.
AACGACGTAATTTTGCTTCAGAACATTTGGTGGTTACTTACAATATGTATTGAATGCCATCTAGCATGAGAACGATGAAGTTTGGCCGTAATCGACCATGCGAACATCACAACAAGAAGTACAATTATGCTTTATTTCCCCCTGCAGAACATCATTTACATGGACGTACAGTCGAACACACGCTATTGCACGTCACTATTTTCTGTCACGGCATGACACCGTGTGATATTGTACCCAAAAACATCATTTTCACAACCTTCATGCGACTGAAATATTCACATTATTGAGACAATGCGCATGTGGATGTTGTGCATGGGGTACTGTACTGCAAAATGATACATATCTACACTTACAGCAAGTTCAGAAGCGCGAATGGCGAAACATTGCATGTGCAAAAACATGCGAGTTATATGAAAAGTGGCCTGTAAGTCCTGTAAGCTTGATGGTGCTTTCACTTCAGAGTCTCACGAATGTTCGGCTCGCTATTAAAATGTTCGTCGATGAGCATTACAGAAATTTAGTTTATACCTAAACGCCATTATTGCGATCGCACTACTGCCATGTTTTTGCATCGTATTCGCCTGGATGCCTTCATCTCTCGCCTTGATCCCGGAACAACTCGCGTTCGATCGCTGCTGTCTAGCTGGAAGGTGAAATTCTGTAAATTTCTGCGTGCCTTTAAGAGTGATCGATTTTGCGAAACGACTGCGCAACAGCGAAACAGCGAGTAGTATAATACAAAATATAATTCAACGGATGCGTTAGATCGTTGCGAGTTTGTGTCACGTGGTACTTTCTCAACTGATTAGGACTGATATTAGCCTCGCCTTTAATAAAGAAGTGTAGATATCCACCACACTGCCGTCCCCCCACTCCTCGGGCATTTCATTTACACCTCCTGGCGTCGACGCTACGCAAGCATGCGCCGACAGGTTATGACTTACTCTGTGCTGGTGTATGCAGTGCTGGGAACTGGCATCACTGGATCCATGTCCTGACGACTGCCGTCTGCTTCAGACAGATGCACCTGGACAACACTTGCTGATTCACTGGCAACGCTTGCACGGCTTTCCTGTGTTGAACTTGAGCTCTCAGACTCATTGCCCAGAAGGCTTTTGGGTCCGTCGCCATCCTAACGCACGTCACACACAAAACCACAACTCTGGTAATGCGGAGATCGCTCATGTTTTCAATGAGGCTTACCGATGATTCAGCAAGATTTTGTTTTTGTTATTGATTTTCATGACGATGATAATGATCGACATCGTAACTATGTACTGTACTATTACATTGTCATTAGCGTTTGTCTGTACATTGTCATACATTGTCTGCAGCGTTTGTACACGTCGGAAAAATTAACCACGTCCTCTTTCTGCCAGGCGTTGTCCAAGTCATACATTGCTCCGGCTCTGCAAAGCCTGCTCTCGTTTCCTTCCCCGTGTCAGCCCCCCTTTTGTCCGCCGCATTAACGCCGGCCACCTTATCTCCCTCGGAACTGCCACCAAGCTGGAGAGTATTGAGCTGTAGCTCAATACTATGCCACATATATAGCATTGATGGTATGAATGTGGTGGGAGGGAAGAAATGCGCCGGACAAATACCCCCGCTTTTATTTGCTTTAGCACATAGTCATCAGCAGTCCACAGAGACGCAATCCTTTTTATTTGGCACATGTTGCAGCTGTCTAACATTTGATCACGCACACAAAGTGGTCCTCATGTTTGCTGTATGCACCTACCTACCGAGCCAGATTAAATATTTAGTTAATAGAACCTGATGTAATCAGATCGGGTCTCGTTGTTTCCATGGTTGATGATATTCAATACATGTCAGTTGTCCCGAAGTACAATTGCTTCTCTACGCTTACATAAACCGGCGGGTGACATATCGGTGATTGGTGACGTTAAAATCCGTGAAGCTTGTCTATTTCAACTGTAAGATTACATTAAAAAGGTACGAACATTTGTTTTATTAGGAAATCGGATTTCTATCACGTGACTTAAAGTCATTGTTCTACCTTAAACGGAATCCGTCTTAGCCGTCCGTCCGGAAGGCTATATCAGATATTTACCGGAAACACTCATTTGTTTCTGTTTTTGCATGGTAAGCGAAATCATTCCCACCTTTATTTCCACCGACAAATTTATCAGTTTTAATGGACTAGGGGTCATGAGAGGTCACGAGGTTGAATATTAGAAATATTGATATTTTATGTCCGAAATGTTTCTGTGAGTCCTTTTTCTGCTGAAGCCGTCCGTATCATTTGTCACCCCTTATGTTTCTGGTCGATTAAATATCGATCGTCAAATCAATCCATGATGTTTGGACTAAAAGATAACGCCAGAGGTATTAGCGTTTTATGTTGTTTGGATTATGCTCAAATCTTCTAGGTTTGAGCATAATCCAAGCAGCATAATCCAAACAGCATAGATTATGCCAGAGATCAGATACTGCCAGAGGCGTTATCTTTTGCTTAGTGCTGAAACACCGGTGGTTAAATGTAGCTGAAATTTCCGCAGCCTATTCATAATTAAAAACTTCCCTGAAAGTACATTTTGGTTTCACTCATAATTTATGTGGTGAAGTGCCTTGGTCGATCTGCCGTGGATCGTTCCAGCTGATAACGAATCCCGACCCCGTCCCCCAATTCACAATTTGACAACAATGCCTCCTTAATTCCAGGGGATACCATCGGTAGATCACAACCCTGCTGAGTTCTGCCCCGACCTGCTCCAAGGATCCAGTATCTTGCTCTCCTATCTGGACGCACCTTCACCTTAAGGGTGGTCGAGTGCGTCTCGTGGAACACGTCGTGACGTAAACAAACGATGCACTCGAGACTCTCGTTTGCTCGGCTTTAGCTTCTCAGTGACTCATGTGCAGTTTCCGAAGAAGCTGGACGCCTTTGTGACAAGTGTCCAGGCATGCATAATAGCGGAGGATGGAGCTCGTGTCCGGTACAGAGCTGGCAAGTTTCACCAGCAGGTGATGCAAGCGTCTTTCGAAAGCCTAGTCCAGCAAGTGAAGATATAATGTAGTTGCGTAGTTGCTCGACTTTCATGCACTTTCCTCCATTTATGTTCATTTGTGTTTCCATTTACTATTTATGCAGTTGGACCTTGTGCTTTCCGGGTTTACCCCATATGGCGTGAGCCTCGGTGCAAGTTTCAATGCTGCAGTTTTGCGTCGTTAGATAGAGCACTTTCCACCTATGCTCTGTGCGGTGTGAAATTTGTTAATCAGTCCTTTGAAGGCATCGTTCTACTTTATGAGGCGCCCCACTGCTAGTTTTGCGCGGCACGGTATGTAAGGATGCTAAAATAGGTCCGCACTTTCTGGCCGCGTCCGGTACAGTGTGAAAGAGGGTCTAGGTACAGCACTTCTCGGCTGAATGCGGTCTGACAGTGTCTGTAAAGTGCAGCCAGCCACCGCAGTCAGCCCAGAACTAGGCAACGTTCGGGAATACATTCATAGGTGAAACGATCCGCGTAATATCGAAGTGCATGGTGGCCAGTGGAAAAGCGAACCGCAAGCGGTATGGTTGACAAATATTCTTGTATCAGCGTTATTTTGAGTGATTCCTTGGCATTCATTCGCTAATATTCAATGCTTTGTGTTGCGATTAGTCAGGCACGCTCAGGGGAAGTACCCAGGGAGAGAACACTTGTCGCTTCGTGAGAGGTACTTCCGGGCCGTCGTGGGAACAGCCACTGTTCCAAGGAGGCTTTCACCCCACCACCTGCCCAATCCACCCTGGAGTGTTGCTAATTTTCGCAATAACACCCTCAACACCATTACGGTATAGCAGGGTACCAACATTTGTTGTTATTTTTAGCTTCAATGGTAGCAGTGGATGTTTGGTAGCTATATGTACCCCACATTCAATAATCAGGCATAAGCATTCCTTGCCACCATTGCCTTCTTGAATTACGTATCAGATGTACATGAATACGAGAATGCGAAGACTCGCCTCCCCAGCACGTCCCATTGATAAAAACACTACGGTAGCACCACAATACGACGGACAAACCGCAGCAAACACGACCGTGGTGTCTGTTAGAGCGCCAAACCGTTCGTGTTTCCAAAAAAGTCCAAAAGAGTATGATGCACTAACCATTCTATTCAGAACATCAGGTAGATGATATTTTCAAATGGTTGAATGCAGGAATCTTACCAGCGTGCAGCCTCGCACCCTATCTAAGGCTATTGCCATTTCCTCCCCCCGCATTCTATGTTGTTTCCACTACCTCCAATCACATACTTGGCTGTTGCCATTACCTTCTTCCAAATCCGTGTTTTTAGTATGAACAAAGCCGAGCGCTGGCAGCTGAGCTGAGCTTTTCTCGGACGTGAAAGCAAACGAATCTGGAAGCAGGCTGGCCTGATATCAGAATTTGAACAAGTCCGCTTCTTCAACATGGCTAATCACCAGTGCTGGAGAGCGCGTCCCTGCCACTTTAGCAGTCGGTGATTCCAAACTTCCACTTGCGAACAATTTGTAGTCAAGAGAACTGCTCCAATTGCAGCACGCTCAACGGCGATGTTTCAGCGTAAGCTGATTCACAACCGGGTTACCATTTAATTGTTCTTCTCTTTTTGAAAATTAGCTGGAATATTATTTTCTTACAGTGTATACGGCCAAGCACACCAGATAAGTACACAGGCAGTTGACCGAAGCTGCTGAGCCGACGGAGTTTGTTTCTTGGCCGAAAACGTCCGCAGATGCTAGAGAACGCTGATCAAGTGGTAGACATGTGATATAGCTGAGAAATGGCGAGTTCCCGTTGTGAAAATGATGATGTTCCCAGGAAATCCAGGCGACTTAAGGACGTGAGGTTTATAATGTTTGCTGGAAACTGAGGACTTCCTATGGCCACGAATATGCCTTCTCCGGACACTGGAGGCTTCCTATGAGTGAAATTCATGCAGTTTCCCGGAAAACGAAGACTTGTTGTTTAGCTGATGTGTAAATGGGAAACAAAGGATGTCCTGTGGACAATTTTAGTACCTTCCCTGGGAACTGCGGAATTCCTCTCATGAGATTCATAATGTTTCCTAGAAGTTGAAGACTTTCTGTGGCAACGCTTGCGATATTCTCTCGACACTGAATGCGACTGGTTGTTGACTGAAAAGTGAATGACATCGGCAGTCCTCTGTCGACGGAGTCTGCCCTGTCTCAGACATGTGCCTGCCAACCTTCACCCTTGCAGTATCTGAAACGATAATCGTTCTACCAGTGATAGCTAGCTGACCAACTTGTGGAACGGTTGATGAGAGAGGACTGATGTCTTCCTGGTGGACGTCTCCCTGATGGATGACTTCCTGGTAGACGTTTTCCCGATGGACTGGTCGACGTTTTCCAGGTTTCTTGACCGTGTGTGACCATGACCACGTGTGGTCATGTGTAAAGGTGTGACCACGTGTGGTCAGGTGTACGGGTATAACAGGGTTAAAATAATGTTTTTTTTTTTCGTTGGGTGTGAGATGTCGAAACGAGCACAGTAGGATGCCGAAATTTGCTATGGAATTAGTGTCATTTGAAATGCTGGGGTGAAATGCCACCGAAGCTGTTCATCATCTACCGCCAAAAACGGCGCCCCGTGGATATCCATTGTTGAACATGGCTGATGGTATGTGCTTTGCGTACCGCCTGGCGAGCAAATATCGTCAGCTCCTCTCACGTCACTCAGCATGGGCCACATCTACGAAGACGCTCCGCTGTCGATATGGCCTGCTGTTTTGCAGCGAATACGCTCTGCTAATTTCCAATCCATGTTTCAGACCGTGTTGGACCGTGTTTTCTTGACGACAACCATCGGAAGATCAAATCAGATCATTAATCCGCGCCGCGCCGTCTTGGGGTCTATTTATGCTCTCCCTCGTGTTTTTTTTTTCGCGGAAAATGAAAAACGACGCGTTGCAGCCAGCCAAAATTTGGCATACCTTTTTCGAATCTAGGACAAATGTACAAAAGAACATTTGTCCTTACGTACATTTATCCTAGAATCGAAAAAGGAATGCTAAATTTTGGCGGGCTGCAACGCGTCGTTTTTCATTTACCGCGAAGAAAGCATGAGGGAGAACATAAATAGACCCCCAAGAAGGCGCGGCGCGTACGCATGGCAGATGTACGTAAGCAAATGCACGTAAGCAAATGTACGTCAGCAAATGTACGTAAGCGGAAATATACGTATGGCAAATGTACGTATGCGTAAATGTACGCATGCACAAATGTACGTATGAGGAAATGTACATAAGCGCAAATGTACGTATGCGAAAAATTACGTCAACGCAAATGTGCGTAAGCGCATAAGTACGTAAACGCAAATGTACGTATGTGCAAAAGTGCGTATGCGCAAATGTGCGTAAGCGCAAATGTACGTATGCGCAAAAGTACGTAAGCACAAGTGTACGTAAACGCAAAAGTACGTAAGCGCAAATGTACGTATACGCAAAAGTACTTAAACGCAAATGTACGTAAGCGCAAAAGTCCGTAAGAAGAAATGTACGTAAGGGCAAAAGTACGTAAGCGCAAATGTACGTCAGCGCAACAGTACCTAAACGTAAAAGAATGTAAGAGGAAATGTATGTACATACATTTAGGCTTACGTGCCTTTGCGTTTAAGCACATTTGGTTAGGTGCATATGCCATACGTACATTTGCTCTTGGGTACATTTGCGCATACGTACCTTTGCGCCTACGTACATTTGCGCATACGTACATTTGCCCTTACGTACTTTTTCGCATACGTACATTTTCCATACGTACATTTGCACTTACGCACATTAGCCATACGTACATCTGCGCTTACGTACATTTGCTTACGTACATTTGCTTACGTACATTTGTCCAGTTGCCTCATCAGTGTGGTCTACCGATTAGAAAATGAAAAAGTCCAAAAATCGAAAACTCAAAACATTGAAACATGAGAAGAAAACAAATTTGGGTGGGCAAACATTTTGGAATCATGTTCACTTTCGCCATCCTTTTCTGATTCAAAATAAGGCTGTTTTTTTAATCTTCCCCAAAATGAACACCCAGAGCCAAAAACATGACGCAAGTCGTGACCTCATAAATCACCTTAATGATGCAACTTTTGTTCGATAGATGTTTAGGGTGGTTTCTGGCCCTACTTGTCGAGCGCTTTCCGAACACGCCTCCCTCGTTTTGATGTTACGCTTTGCTTGTAAATAAAATAGGGTATACAATGCCCACCCCCACCCCCACCGAGACGGGTATGAAATTCTGACGGGAAAGACGGTTAACCTTGGTTGACCTCAGGTCAACCTTTACGAACGGAAATGCAACCTAGGACTGATTGGCGTCCAGTATTATAATTTGGCAACAAGCTTCACCTACAATTCGACAACTGGAACCCTGCCAAGTCAAATGAAGTCCTTGGCAAGTTTTCACTATCGTCTCAGCTATTTAATGTGGTTGACGTCGACAGCGATGGTCGGACCTGACCTGACCCATGAACTGCGAACTTTGTGACGTCAAGTAGGATGCACGTGTAGATGTACGTATTTAGACTGCACTTTGACGCTTTGCTTTCGCTAGCTAAAGTGGATTCGATGCAGAGCTCGGCAGGAACTCTTTCTGGTGGACCCGATGTTTGTGGAAGCTCTTGCTCTTGACCTGTATGGAGGTGGAGACTGACTAGAAGAAGAAAAAACTAATTGATTAAAAATGAGCTTTTTTCGGGTAAAAAATTCGGGTTAAAACTGTCTTGCAATAAGCAACGCTCAGGGCTTATCTCATGGTTCCTAGCGACTGGTGCAAGGCAAAGGCAAGCGTTCTCACTGCACGATCCATGTAGACCATGGCTAATTATATTTATTCGGGAAGCGTTAAGGTACTCCGTGAATAAAGCAAAGCACATTTCTTTTATAACATGACGAACTTGCGAACCGTCCCTGACATCTCTGAATATACAAATAGTACCGTATCACTGTGAGAAACACAAGGCACGTTTCCCATCGATGAAACAGCAGCTGTATCATTAGCGCATCATTTGCATTTCCAATCAACTGCGATTGGATTGTTCAAGCCTAATGGCTGGACGGCACTTTAGCATATGAATGCACCTCCGACTAAAACCGAATAGCCGACATCGGATTCTTTTGCGCCAAATGCTGTCCGGATGCTGGCCGCCACCGGCCGCTGTCCGACCAACTCTCCCGCACGGCACACGATAACAGCCTGTTTATTGCACTGCTTTCGTATCAACATGGTGTGTTTTGTTCGCCGGCCGACGACCGCCGTCCCGCGCGACGGTGACACCACAGCCGACCGGCGGCCGGCGGCCGCGTCGTCTCCGACGGTCGCCGGCCCCTCTGTCCCTGTCAGGTTGGACTGTCCCCGCGGCCAGGGCGGTCCCATTGATCGGGCGGCGGCGGGGGCGGCGGGCCTGGGAGGAGCCGCCGAGGCGCGCGCGGCGGCGGCGGCGGCGGCGGCGGCGGCGGCGACAGCGGCGGCGGCCGGCCGAGCCGCCAGTGCCGCGGCACCGTCGGCCGGAGCCGCACAGTCGCTGTCCGCCGCCCGCCGCGACCGTGGCCGGGCAGCCGCCGCACGATGTGCACTGCACCGGCTCCGTAGGCGCGCGCGCGCGCACGCACGATGGCGGCCGCGGCCGCGCCGGCGCCGGCGCCGGCCAGCCCAGGCCGCGCCTGGCGGCGACCCGGCGGCGCCGCCCAGTAGCGGCGGCCGACCTCGGGTCGGGCCACGCGGTCCGACGGCGACGTGCTGGTCATGGCCGAGCTGGTCACCGCGGCCGGACTGCCGGCGGCCGCCGTCAACGCGAACGTGGCGGTGCCGGCGGCGAACGCGACGGCCGCCGGCGGCGAGGGCCCGCTCGCCGAGACCGCCTGGGACGACGTGCTAGTGGCTGTGCTCAAGTCGATCGCCATGGGTCTGATCGTGGTGGCGTCCGTACTCGGCAATCTCCTGGTGATCTGCAGCGTGATCCGCTACCGCCGGCTGCGCGTCATCACAAACTACTTCATCGTGTCGCTGGCGTTCGCCGACATGCTGGTGGCGCTCGGCGCCATGACGTTCAACGCCAGCGTGCAGGTGAGCGGCACCTGGATGTTCGGCCCGGTGGTGTGCGACCTGTGGAACTCACTCGACGTGTACTTCAGCACGGCGTCCATCCTGCACCTGTGCTGCATCAGCGTCGACCGCTACGTGGCCATCGTGCTGCCGCTCGAGTACCCGATGAAGATGACGCGCACCAAGGTGCTGCTCATGATCGCGTGCGTATGGCTGTTCCCGGTGCTCATCTCCTTCATCCCCATCTTCCTCGGCTGGTACACGACGGACGAGTACCTGCGCACGCGCGCGCTGCACCCGGACAGGTGCGAGTGGGAGGTGAACGACTGGTTCGCCGTCGTGTCGTCCAGCATCTCCTTCTGGATCCCGGCCGTCATCATGGTCTGCATGTACCTGCGCGTGTTCAGGGAGGCCGACCGGCAGGAGCGGCTGCTGTACCAGGCCAGGGGCAAGGCACGTCTGCTCGTCACGCAGAACGGCGGCGCCAACGGAGGTGAGTCACGAGGCGACAGCTCGCCCGGCCACTCGCCGGTAGGTTAGACCGAGCTGGAGATCTATCTGCAGATTATGTCGCTCCTCTGACGGGCGCTACTATCAGGTGGCGAGATCCAACTGCGGCCTGGACGGCACCTCAAGTCGTGAGTCGAGCCACACTCTTTATTGCGTATCGAAGTAGCGGCGACAGTGCGAGCTGGTCCGCGAGCGCCCGAGAGGCGGCCCACAACTCAGGCCGCCGTCGGATTCCAGCAAGATTAGCTCCATTGTTGACCGCCAGCGATCGACGCAATTGAAATTGCACACTTGGTGAAGTTCCTCGGAATGATTGTGTTTTGGATGTAATCCTCCGACAAGCCGTGTTCACTTCATCCGACTGTATTCAGTTCGTTTGTAGCGCTCGCGCGGCGAGTCCCCTGGGACAGCTGCAACAATTCGCCGCGGCACTGGGAAGTTATCGGATAAGAATATGCCTGGCTTACGTGGATACGGGTTAATTATCAATGTTGCCGCGCTATTGTTCGTCCTGGAAACATGGGTGTAATCAACCGCCCCTTTGTGACTTCATATTCAGGCTGTTTCTCGTACAAACTTCCAGTTGTTCAGTTGCTGTGCCACCTTGCACTATTGCTGGATGAACTGTCAAAGTTCACAGACCGGTGGCAGTTCCGTGTGTTATTGTTGGATGAACTGCCAAAGTTCAGATACCGGTGGCAGCTCCGTGTATTATTATTGGACGAACTGTCGAAGTTCAGAGACCAGTAGCAGCACCTTAAACTATTGTTGGATGAACTGTCAAAGTTCATAGTCTGGTGATAGCACCTTATACTATTGTTGGATGAACTGTCCAAGTCCATAGACTGGTGACAGCATCGTGTGCTATTGTTGGATGGACTGTCAAGGTGTAGAGAGCGGTGGCAGTGAGTGGCCTCAACTCAGTCAGCGACACGGCCAACAGAGCTGAGGCTTGCTGGGAACTTCAAGTTCAACAATCCGCTGTAAATTTTCCGCACATGATACATCAATTTGAAGTGGACGGGAACTATGTGCTGTGCTATGCTGTACCTAAGAACATGTATTGTAATGCAGTTTCATTGGTGAGGATTGTGCAATTATGGGTGTTGTTTTTTGTGTGTAAGAAGTGGTGCGGTTTCTCGTGGAGATCAGCTGGGTGAATTCTGTAGACTTGGGGGTGAGTTGGTCGAATTATGGCGAGGCATATGATAACCTGCCAGATACAGAAAGCGCACAAACAGCAAGACCATGTCCAGCGATTTCCTTCTATCTCATATTTCCACTGGAATTGCAACAGTCCGAACGTAAATCGTACGATTCCACTGAAATCGCAACGGACCGAGGGAGAGTGTAATAACTTAACAACACTCTATTCCATGAGGCGTCATATGACTCATGTTAAAGCTCTCCAAGAGACGGACGGCAACTTATTCCTTTCTCCGCTAATGCACATATTCCTGGGGCGTCGCCAATGGCAATATTAGCGCCAGGACAAGCACGTGGAATAATCAGAAAACGCATTCGGGGGGGAGGAAATAAACAAATCACTTTTCAGCTTAGCAGACCCCCCGAAAACTAAGGGGGCTCCTCGTGCTCCTAGTCCCATTATTGTCCGGGCGAACAAGCCACAGTTGGAGACCCACGTGTCGCTGTTGTTAGTTAGTCGCGTTATCTTGAATGCGCATCAGTCGCAAAGTCGGTCTATGATCTCATCCACTTGTAGCGCAGTCCCCGTGTACGGAGAGGAACACAGGCGTTGACCTCCCGGGAGCCTAGTGTGTGTGTGTGTGGGGGGGGGTAGTCGAACAAACGCGACACCCACTGCGTGTCAGTCACGGCTAGGTGTGAGGCAGAACAGGCAGTGCCGTATGGGGCGCCGGGCGCTGGATGAACAAGGCCAGTCACCGAGGACGCAGCGTGGCGAGTAGGGTGGTTGCATTCCATATGCATCAATCATAGTGCCATTCTCATTCATGCTACATAGTCGCACATCTTTAGAAATGCAGCAATAATTGCATGCTAACCCAAGTGCGATGTATTCACCATTCACTAAGTTCACTCTCTAAAGAACACCGATGAAACACGTTCTCTCTCTTTAGGTTAGGAAGCAAAAAGTCACAAATATAGTCACGACTTCCCACCGGAGGTAAACACGGATTCGATATCCAAGATATATCCGTTTGGTCCTGATAATGGATCAGATCGGATAGAGTTTGTTGAAAAAAAGATACCTATTAAATAACGAATTGACCCTCGAACGCATGCCGCAAAAACAAAAAGTTTTAAAAAGTCGCGATATTTTCTTGTGTTTTCGAAACACAACATTGCATTGTGAAATGTTGGGATTGGCTGATGCCGATAGTTTTGACAGTTTCTGGGTCGCATGCGGTGTTTTCAGGTGCCGCTGCAGCCGCGTGCGTTCGCCTTGATGGGGGGGGCGCCACACACAACGCCGCCCACGACATAGGCTCGAATGATGGTGGAGGTGTGCTGTGGAAGCGTAAGGTATTATATCATTGTTAACATCAGACTCAGAGCAAGTTATGCCCAGACTCAAGTCATGGTGAAGTGTTGCACCGCTTGTAATTCTTCGGGCCGATGATATCAGGGCAATAACCAAAGATTCTTCCGTATTCCGGCCATAATCACATAGGCGTATGACAAAGCCCTAGAGCTAAGCAAGAGCCGTTGGAAATAGTGGCTCGTGACCATCATCAAGAGAAAGAACCTGAACGATGATAAAATTGAAAATGCGTGTTGTGTGGTAATCATTCAGTGACAGTTCTTGGCACCAAGGAGCACAGCAGGACATCTGTGATGAGTGAGGGAATAGTTATTTCATGCTCAGTGCCCCATCCCAAAAATACTATGGTCCCACTACGGGCATACCAAGTTTTGAAACAATGCTGGCAGATCCAAACAAAACTTTGAACGAAATGGTGCAGCAGAAACATTGACAAGATTGAAATGCCGGTGGTCGTTGCAGGCTTATGAACTTTGGTTTGATTATTCCTGTACACAATTTCGCCTGGGGGTTCAGCCTCTTCACGAAGTGACTGAAATTTGGAGCACATCAAAACTTAGCCTTAGGCAGGACCTAAGGCATTTTGGTGTCGAACCAAAATGTCACCAAAATGACCTAAGACATTTTTGGTGACATTTTGGTTTTGTTGTCGACCCTTAATACATTTTGGTGTCGAATAGCTGTCAACAGCAGCTTGAGCTGCTGTTGATGGCTCTGAACTGCTGTGCCGGTGCGCTCAAGCTGATGTTGAGCTCCTGGATCAATGTTGAGCGTTCCATGTAATTGAAGGCCAGCCAGCCCACTGCTGGGATCGGCGGATGGGGACGGCAGGGCTGAGTCACAACGCGTTGTTGGATTTCGACCGTGGTGCCCCAGATATTTTGGGGTCGCCGGACTGTTGTTTGGAGCCTCGGATTGATTTGCTTTTGATACGCCGGCTGCTGTCGGGGTGCCCGGGTCAATGCTGGGAGCTCCGGGTCATTGGTGCGCCACCTGACCGCTGTCGAGACACAGAGGTCAGTTTGGAGGACACAGTACGCCGTTGGACGCCGGCTATGTTTTTGGGGTGGAGTCTGTGAGCTGTGGTGAGGCCTCCGAGCCGCTCGTAGGACAGCCGAGCTCTCGTTGCAGCCCCAGGTTCTTTGATTTGTCCCCATCTGAGCGGTGCTGGGCTCCCGGATTAACTGTGTCTCGTGCCCGTGGCGAGCCACTGCTGGGCTTCCATGCTGGCGTCTGGAAGCTCCAGGCCGCTGCTCGGAGTTCAAGGCACTGTCGATGGCCTGGGGACATTGGGTGGGTTCGGAGCCACGGTTAGGTCACCTCAGGAAGTGCAAAAACGTTGACATTCATCATACAGATCTGATACATTCTAACCCAGTCTTTGTCAACAATTAACATCGAAAACGGCCATGCACGTCTACGCACATATTATCCAGCATCAGTATATTATCGTGCAGGGGAATATTCAGAGACCTGTCTCCACCAGCCATTCACAAACGTTTAAGAACAATCTATTTTTTTTTGCAATCCACCAACATTTCTTCGGTGCATGCACTAGAGGTAAAAGCAATGGTTGCGAACGTAGGTGATGCTTGGCAACAAGTCCACATCACCACGTTATTCACTAACCGACAGTTCATATGGATGAATGCCAATTTAGCACATTATCTTCGCTGCTTCTCATCTTGTATTGAGTTTGAATATCCAGGGAGAAGGCCAATAACTATTAATATTCAGATTGCTTTTCTTCATAGTTATTTCTCCTAAATTTAAAATATGCGCATAAATTTGTCATTGAAAACACACTCTATCACCACCTATCAATTTCCCGACCACGGGCCATCCATACCCACTATCCAGTCGTATCGGTACGCTCCGTTGCTCCCCATCATGGCGGACACAAGGGGTTTATAACGTCAGTGAAAACACCCTATTGGCACAATCGACGAGTAATGATTATGTTCGTGGAACTTTTGGCCTGACGCTCGTTATAGCTAGCATCTATGAATTAGGTCAAGATTAAGCTGTGCGCTTTTGTCATGGTTTATCTGTCAGCTATAATTGCCATAATGCCAAAAGTTATACCACCAATATCATTAACGATGATCAGTAGAGTGCTGCATAATCCTCAGTCGTGATTAGGTAGTATTTGCTTCATTAACACAGTGATAAAACATAAAACAAAACAAACATGCAGGAGCTCCATGCCTGTGCGCAATATTACAAGTGGGGCCACACATCCAATACTAAGTAGATTTCTTTATAAACTTACTTGACCTGATATTACGCGCGCATATTTATGATTTCTACCATTCTGGCTACTTTGTTCCTAACTAAATTACATTATTTTGCTGCTCTAAGAACTATTGCATCAAAATCTGTTCCGCTTTGATGATATCCAATTCACCATCTCCACTGCATATCTGAATATCCTACGTCCACACCCCCGATACATAACCTTACATGAATCATATTTGGAGAACATCTGCCATTTATCAGCCTACATTTTTAGGCTGTCTCAGAATGTGCCACAAATGCTCAGGATGTGCCACACAGGCTCAGGATATACCATACATCCTTGGGATGTACCACACAGGCTTCGGGTGTGCCAAATGGGCTCTGGATGTGCCACATGGGCTCTGGATGTACACACGGGCTTGGGATATGCCACGTGGGCTCGGGATGTGCCACATGGGCTCGGGATGTGCCACATGGGCTCTGGATGTACACACGGGCTTGGGATATGCCACGTGGGCTCGGGATGTGCCACATGGGCTCTGGATGTACACATGGGCTGATATGCCACAGGGCTCGACGTGCCACATGGGCTCAGATACCACTGGCCCGGAAACCCTGCCTTGGAACACAAATTCCGAATACTTGAGTCAAAATATTATGTTGAAGGCTGATACAAACTGAATATCAAAAGGTATGATTGAAAGTAAAATATGATAAAACGGTTTGGCCTACATTGGCAAGGAATACTGTGCTTTGCATACAAATTAGCTGTATTAAGGTCGCAAACGTTTCGATTATGAATCATTTTCAAGATGATTTCGAAACACATTCCTTTTTATGCAAAATGCAGTATTCCTTGCCAATGTGGGTCAAACCGTTTTGTCTGATTTTACTTTCAATTATGGTACGCAAAGAAGTAGTCAATTTCTTCTCACAATTAAATAATGTACATCAAAAGGCAAATGGATTCCATGAAGTTAGCAGACCTCTAGCAAGAACACGGTATACAAAAATCGAATCCAGCCTCGAGGTCTGGGTGCAAAGCCGTCGGGATCCGGGTGCCAAAACTTCGGGATCCTGCCTCGGGGTCCGGGTGCAACAAACCTTCGGCATCCGGATCCCCCAAGAAATGGCGCCGAGCTCCACACCACCTTTCCGAAGCAGCCGCGCATTATTGTCGACACCTCTCTAATACAAAAGGACGCCTGCTCCGGCGCGTCCGTGTGTGTTTGTGTTGGACGGCGCTGTTTTCGCCGCGTCTGCGGTGGCTCACAACTCCGGCTTGCTTTGAGGCGGCGTCACGCCCTGCGACAGCAGACAATTGAAGACCACCGGCAGCGCATTATTTACGGCCCATCGCGCCGCGGGGCCGCTTGGCATCACCGGCGTGCGCTGATGGACGGCGAAGATGGCTGGGGAGCCGACCTCCGTCGAGCTCGGCCGTGACATTTCATCGATGATTATCTGTTGGCTGGTATCGGCGATGCCGACGACGGTTATCTGCCCCGGCTTTTAGTGGTGTCTGTGTGCAATCCTCTTAGCTATTAACCCTTTAACTGCTTTGTTTTGCCATGATTTCTGGGATGGTACATCTGTTAATGTTACCTACCAATGCACGGTGACATATATTTGCGATTATGTACTCCGAATGCTTTTCTAGGCTTCCATTCACATTCATCACCATCTACCTTCGAACATTTGAGCCATCCGAATCATTGTCATAAAACGACACCTCAGTCTGCAAGCATTTATATCGAGCACAATGGGTGTTCGATGGCGCGGCAGCGAGCCAGGCAAAGCTATTCGAAGAGTCAACACAACCTACAAACTAATCATGTACTTTCGCATATGACTGATCCAAATTAATTGGAATATCGTGATAGTGGATAATTATTGGTGTTGTGTAGTGAAGTTAGATTTGATCACCAGCCAACATCACGGTACGGAACCTAGGCTACGGCATGCAGGGCTGAATGCCAGAGTAATGCGACCTCTGTTGTAATATTCGAAGCATCAAAAGCCCAGGAGCACCCACTAATAAAAGGAAAAAAAGCGTAGAGCTGAGAATCCAATGGCAGAGAGCTTTTTCCATGTCTGTGTTCATTCGACTAGACAATACTCGCATAACCTACATGCAAATAATGGTTACTATTTTCGATAAAAGGTAATTGAAGGATGACATAACTGAATGTACGTATCCAGACTCGCAGTGTCCTAGACATCAGCAGAAGGGTTTCTCATGTATTTGTGGATGTTGTGCACATCCACAAAAAGCCCGGCACCATGGGAGCATATATGTGCAGATTTTGCAGCCGCAGATTTGGTAGCCTCGCACACAATCCGTTCCCCGTATTCACACTACAAACACACAATCGTTCTCGTCCACCTAGCTGTCAAGCTTTAACAGTTAACGTGGCTGGCTGTGTGCTGTGCAGTAAGCATTTGCAGACGTGCATTATTATCGTGCAAAACAAAACTACTTTTGACACTTTGTCGCATTAGAAAAGCGCGTCTGGCACAATAGGCTGCCACATTTCCTGGTCGTCGTATGACGTGGCGTCACGTGGAGACGCGGGACCGGGCCAGGAGTTGGACGGGCACCGCCCTGTCATCGGTGCACAGGAGGCCAGCTGCCTGGCCCGGCCGGATCCGACGTCACGCGTCCGGCCAACTCTGAGGTCACTCGTCCAGCCGGACCTGACGTCACTCGTCCAGCCGGCCCTGACGTCACGTGTCCGGCCAACTCTGAGGTCACTCGTCCAGCCGGTTCTGACGTCACGTGTCCAGCTGGTTCTGACGTCACGTGTCCAGTTGACGCCGTGACTCCGACGTCACTCGTCCAGCGACCGAAAATGCGGTGCCGTCGTGTTATACCGCCGGCGATACTGCGGTCGGTGTTAACACGAGGGACCGCCGGCGACACGGCGACCTGTGTTAACACGAGGGACCGCCGGCGACACGGCGACCTGTGTTAACACGGGGGACCGCCGGCGACACGGCCATCTGTGTTAACACGGGGGATCGCCGGCGACCCGGCGACCTGTGTTAACACGGTGTCGACCGATGGTCGCCGACGCAGGGGACCGGTGGGTCGACTGTTGCCACGGTACCGACCCCACCAGCCCAGGGCCGAGCTGGGGCTGGCCGACATGAACCCCACTGGCCCAGGGCCAAGCTGGGGCTGACCGGCACGAAACCCCACCAGCCCAGGGCCGAGCTGGGGCTGACCGGCACGCCTAACAACGGCGACCTAACGCCATCGCAACACCAAACTGAAGTTCATTCACTCGGTGCGGTCGCTGGAGTCGACGTGAAAAATGTACACCCGGGTGATATTATTAGCCGACAGAAGCGGCGCCGTCGAGCGTGGTGCGGTGACAGCGTGTCAAATTTGGCCGTCTCGTGACACGGACTGGGCCGCACTGTCGTCACGTGACCGGGCCGTCTCACGACAGGGGCTGGGCCGTCCCACGACACGGTCGGCACGTGACCGGACCGTGCACCCTGTGCACCGTCGTTGACTTTGGCGCCGCGCCGGCGGTTGTGGCCAATTGGAGACTTGAATGGTGCTCGAAATGGCTGGGGAAGTCGATGGATTACGATCAATGTATGCTGTGTTGGCTACAGCGGATCGAACCAGTGTCGGGCACTTCGCAATTTTATGTCGGGTTTGGGTGCTTCCCCACCTCTATCATGGGCATCAAATTAATTTATTTCGTATTCCTGTTTAAATTATAGTGCATGCTCGGTTTGGTTTATGTTAATTAATCCATGATTTGAGAAAATCCAGCGTTTATACACTGGAAACCATATTAAATGTATTTTTCAGCAAAAATATTCATTCGTCAACCTGCAATATCAGCTGTAAAATTCCTCATATATTACGCTAAGCACTGGGCTTTGAGGTCTTCGTAAATTATGCCACAGCATGATCAGCTTTTGATGTTGCAAAAAGTATTACCCCAGTATGCGTGTCTATAATAAGCCATCTTGCTTCTCTTGAAGCATCTCACATTTGATGCAACATGCAGTAGCAACAATAATGCGACCATAGCCTATCTAGACATTTCAAACAGTTCGCAACGATCCGATATTAGGCTAAGCCCAGAGTAGCATGAAGCCTTACGGTGAATACACATAGCGCGCCTATCTGCCCGAGTGGCCGATAGGTCGACACGATACCGGGGATCGGAGCACCACAGTTTGATTGGCCGGATCTATGAAGCGTAGATCGGATGTGTGTGTGTGTGTGTGTGTGTGTGTGTGTGTGTGTGTGTGTGTGTGTGTGTGTGTGTGTGTGTGTGTGTGTGTGTGTGTGTGTGTGTGTGTGTCTGTGTCTGTGTCTGTGTCTGTGTCTGTGTCTGTGTCTGTGTCTGTGTCTGTGTCTGTGTCTGTGTCTGTGTCTGTGTCTGTGTCTGTGTCTGTGTCTGTGTCTGTGTCTGTGTCTGTGTCTGTGTATGTGTATGTGTATGTGTCTGTGTCTGTGTCTGTGTATGTGTCTGTGTCTGTGTCTGTGTCTGTGTCTGTGTCTGTGTCTGTGTCTGTGTCTGTGTCTGTGTCTGTGTCTGTGTCTGTGTCTGTGTCTGTGTCTGTGTCTGTGTCTGTGTCTGTGTCTGTGTCTGTGTCTGTGTCTGTGTCTGTGTCTGTGTCTGTGTCTGTGTCTGTGTCTGTGTCTGTGTCTGTGTCTGTGTCTGTGTCTGTGTCTGTGTCTGTGTCTGTGTCTGTGTCTGTGTCTGTGTCTGTGTCTGTGTCCGTGTCTGTGTCTGTGTCTGTGTCTGTGTCTGTGTCTGTGTCTGTGTCTGTGTCTGTGTCTGTGTCTGTGTCTGTGTCTGTGTCTGTGTCTGTGTCTGTGTGTGTGTCTGTGTCTGTGTCTGTGTCTGTGTGTGTGTGTCTGTGTCTGTGTGTGTGTGTGTGTGTGTGTGTGTGTGTGTGTGTGTGTGTGTGTGTGTGTGTGTGTGTGTGTGTGTGTGTGTGTGTGTGTGTGTGTGTGTGTGTGTGTGTGTGTGTGTGTGTGTGTGTGTGTGTGTGTGTGTGTGTGTGTGTGTGTGTGTGTGTGTGTGTGTGTGTGTGTGTGTGTGTGTGTGTGTGTGTGTGTGTGTGTGTGTGTGTGTGTGTGTGTGTGTGTGTGTGTGTGTGTGTGTGTGTGTGTGTGTTTGTGCATGTGTGTGTGTGTGGGGGGGGGGTGTAGCTAGCCTGTCCGCACCTCTGGGTCTATGTCGGCGTGGCCAGTGGGAGCGGGATGGCGCTGCCGAGGCATAGCCATTCGCATCGGTGGTTGCGGGTGGATGACAAGGGTCTGCTGTAAACAGACGTGTTTAGCTCGTCAGTTCATGCCGGATTTACTGGATTCGGAGTGTGCTATTGTCATTTGCCCGTACACAAGAGCGGTTGTTGGTTTGATTGTGAGTTTTACTACACAGGAAAGGCTGTGAATTTCCCTACACATGAGCGGTTGTTGGCTGAATTGTGGGATTCCCTTCACGGGAGCGGCTGTTGGTTGGAATGCAGGCATCCCTTCACATGACCGGTTGTGGGCTGGATTGTGAGTTTCCATACACAGAAGCGGTTATTAGTTAGATTGTAGGTTTCCCTACATCGGAGCAGTTGTTGGCTGGATTGTGGGTTTCCATGCACAGGATCTATTGTGAGGTGATCGATCCGTCGAGATGATTGCTGCAGATGGGGCCGCCTGACGGAGTACCCGGCAGTTTACTTATCGCGTCCCTGAGCTCATTGAAACGCTGTCTGCCGCTCCGGCTTGTTTACCCGACGTACGCGCGGGGCATGCTGTGTTTACTCTGCACGGCCAAATTAGGCTGGCTAGGTGACAAACGGCACTTCAGACCTGGTGGTCGTCGGCGTGCACGCCGTGCATGTGTGGCATTCCTTGCAACTCGTTGTGCAAGGAGGTGGGCTCAAGACAGGACGGGCCTATATTTTGGGGAGAGGCTACCACTGGTGGTCCACGCGATTCACACCGGAAGACCCATTGTGTCACAAATAACACTTGCTGGCATGTTAAGTAGGACGCCTATGCCAGGGCTGGCTTTCAGTCATCGTCTTACGAGTGACGTGTGCTGCCATGCTAAGTAACGCGTGCATTTGAGGGATTGCTTTCAGCCGGAGGTCATTTGTTGATGGCCTTCTAGTCTGTGTGGCATTGTGGTACTACAGTGGTAGTGTGACAGGCGCCAACTTTGTGGTAACGTGGTGTCATCATATTCTGCATCGGGTTTTGCCCTACAGGAATGTTAACTTAACAATCGCACGTCCGGCGGTTCGCGCCAACTTCGCATGTCTGGGAGGGGGGCAGATGTCTGCCCCCCTAAGATCTCTGGAACTATGCTTGCTAGCGACAAACGGAAAACGGCGTTGGATAGCTGGTGACGGGCTCTATCGAAAGTGTTTCGGTCATTTTTTTCGCTCGGGTCAACATTCAAGTTACTGGGCCATCATAGGTCAAATTCGACCGGATCAGGTGGGACTCAGATATTGACACATATCTCAGGACCTGTAACAGATAGAAACAAATTGCGAACGCTATTCGACAGTCCTTGAAATGCGCTACCGACAATAGGTGGTGTAATTTGAGGTCAGGTCAACCGAAACTTAGGTCAAGGTCATGAAGTCATGACCTCAGGTCAAGGCCTAGGGATGTCATGTAAAGGTATCAATCGACACGTCTTGACGATACAAGCACAATGACGATAATTTCAGCCTTCTAGCTCAATGCAGTGCGATGTAATGCGCATAAATGTGTAGTGATCTCAGGTAACCTCAGAGACCTTGGTGAGGTCACTGAGCAAAAATGTCAGCGGTAACATTGAGCATATCTTCAATCTACATGCCACAACCGTTGTGAGATCATTCCGACCGCAAATATGTAACTAGGAAACATTTGTATATTTTACCATAGCCCTATAATGGGGAAGCCATGGCAGCGACCTAACCTAAGGTCAATGCTAGGAAAAAAACGACATACATATTATGGTCCCTGATGAGATCATGACACGCTATAAGTTTGAAATCAATCGCCCAATTATTGTGGAAGTTATGCCACCTAGAACTCCGAGTGTAGTTTGGTCACTTCGCTTGACCTGGTTACCTGACCTGAGATGACCCAGGATTAAACATAAACATGTATGAGGATATGTGGAAAAGACCAATGAACAGCTATGCGAGGTATGGCCTTGCTAACCCTATTAGTTTGGCGGTAAATGAGGAAAAACCGGAGGGGGCAGATACCTGTCCCCCCGGACGTGCGCGGGTTAACGTCCTGTTCGCTTTCTTTTTATTTTCCTCCTGGTCTGTGGGATGGTCAATCCTCACGAACAGTGTTACCATCCTTTTCCACGAATAGTATTGCCATGCTATCGATCCCTCCGCCCTGCACCAACGTTGCCGTCACGGGCTGTCAGACCCACCCACATACACACGCACATGCAATCTATATGCCACGCTGTCGAGGCGGAAAGTTTGACGGGATCGGTCTAGTGTCTAGATCATGTGCACCAGCCGATTACTTTTGGTGGAACTGTGCGCTATGTATGTTTGCAGTATTTATATGCTGCATGTGCTCTAGGCCATTGTTCTTTACATTGAATGTCGAGAGGTCGTCGATGCATTATGCTTATGCTCATTAAAATCAGTAGTATTAACTATATAACTATTTTCAAGGCCACAAGGCTGATTATTGTATTCTTCGTTCACTTGCGCATTAGTTGTTCGGGATTTCACAGCCGGGACTCGAATAACATGTTAGCTATAGGGACAATTACCTTTCCTCCACCCACACCGCAATGATCGGAAAATATGTTAATTTTAAGTGGGAAATATTTGGTAAGGTAACAAAATGCTTCCCTTTCGCACATTTTTCTGAACCAGTTTTCATCCATTCTACCCTAAAAAAACAGCGAGTGCCTGCAGGCAGTGGCAGAGCCGTCACCGCATCCGTGACGTCACGTTCGGCATTCGTGACGTCACGCGACTCTGAGCAGTTGCCGGTGCGTGTCGCCTTTCGCACCAGTCTGGCCAGTATGGCGCTGCGCCCGCTCCCACCGCTGTGGTGTCCTCACTTCGCACCACCTCTGTAGTGTCGTCCCTCTGCACCACCACTGTGGTGTCGTCCCTCCGCACCACCGCTGTGGTGTCATCCCTCCGCACCACCACTGTGGTGTCATCCCTCCGCACCACCACTGTGGTGTCGTCCATCTGCACCACCACTGTGGTGTCGTCCCTCTGCACCACCGCTGTAGTGTCCTTCCTCCGCACCACCGCTGTAGTGTCCCCTCTGCACCACCGCTGTAGTGTCCTCCCTCCGCACCACCGCTGTAGTGTCCTCCCTCTGCACCACCGCTGTAGTGTCCTCCTTCCGCACCACCGCTGTAGTGTCGTCCCTCTGCACCACCGCTGCGGTGTCCTCCCTCTGCACCACCGCTGTGGTGTCGTCCATCCGCACCACCGCTGTGGTGTCGTCCCTCCGCATGCATATCGCACAATCAATGCCGCTCTTGGTCAACACATGCAGGCTGTCTT
This sequence comes from Imbricaverruca yamaguchii, assembly GCA_034440575.1. Lineage (NCBI taxonomy): Eukaryota > Metazoa > Arthropoda > Thecostraca > Neoverrucidae > Imbricaverruca > Imbricaverruca yamaguchii. Next base: position 647,601 of record JAOTOL010001613.1, on the reverse strand, counting down.
CGGTCGCTTTATATCGTCTCGTAGACACGACAGGCCTCGTCGCCTTCGCAATGAGCAACCTTGTGATTCCCAGCTCCAAAGCAGGCGTTCGCACGCGCAAAGCATACGGTTCAGCTTTGAACTTGCAGCGAAATGAAATGGTAATAGTATTCGTGCTCTTCGATCTAGACGGCGGGTGTGTTTGGACCAGATCTGGATCTGCTGACACCAGCGATCCATACCCCTCGATCCCTGACATAACCATCGATCCCTGACATAACCACCGATCCCTAACATTCCCCTCGATGCCTGGCATACCCCTCGACCTCCCGACATTTCCAATCCTGACCCATGCGCGGACAGGACTTACAGCATTACAGCCGCGAAGCTCAACTGGGATCCCAGAACAGGAGCCCAGCTATATCCAGGTGTGGTGACCCACCCAGTAGTGGCCTCGCCCAGTAGTGGCCCGCCCAGTAGTGGCCCCCGCCCAGTAGTGGTGCCCGTCCAGTAGTGGTGCCCGCCCAGTAGTGGTGCCCGCCCAGTAGTGACCCCGCCTAGTAGTGGTGCCCACCCGGTAATGGTACCTCACCCAGTAGTGGCCTCGCCCAGTAGTGGTCCGCCCAGTAGTGGCCCCTGCCCAGTAGTGAACCTTGTCCAGTAGTGGCCCCCGCCCAGTAGTGGTGCCCGTCCAGTAGTGGTGCCCGTCCAGTAGTGGTGCCCGCCCAGTAGTGGTGCCGCCCAGTAGTTACCCCGCCTAGTAGTGGCCCCGCCCAGTAGTGGACCCTTCCCAGTAGTGAATCCCATCCAGTAATGGCCCCCGCCCAGTAGTGGTGCCCGCCCGGTAATGGTACCCCACCCAGTAGTAGCCCCCGCCGAGTAGTGGTGCCCGCCCAGTAGTGAACCTTGTCCAGTAATGGCCCCCGCCCAGTAGTGGTGCCGCCCGGTAATGGTACCCCACCCAGTAGTAGCCCCCGCCCAGTAGTGGTGCCCGCCCAGTAGTGAACCTTGTCCAGTAGTGGCCCCCGCCCAGTAGTGGTGCCCGCCCGGTAATGGTACCCCACCCAGTAGTAGCCCCCGCCGAGTAGTGGTGCCCGCCCATTATTAGCCGTGCCCAGTAGTGGCCCCCGCCGAGTAGTGGTGCCCGCCCATTATTAGCCGTGCCCAGTAGTGGCTCCCGGTCGGTGGCGGTTCCCTCTCAGAGGTGGACCCACCTAGTTAGTGGTGCCCCGTTCAGGAATGGTGTGTACATACCTGCCGAATACCTGGTCTGGAGACTGGTGCCTCAGTACAAGGCCCGCGCGACTGACGGGTTCGGGGAACATCCTTAATTTAGGTGCTAGTGGCCCCTTCCCCACCCTATCACCCAAGAAGTATATTTTTGCCGAAGTGTTGCGCTAACATGAAATTTTCACTATGCCTATAAATATTGTATGATATTACCATTGGAATGCCATCCGTTCAAATCCTAAGAGCATTTTTTGAAGAATCGAACATTATTAATTGCCCAATGACCATGACAAAGAAAAAGACGTAAATTCGTCGATAGACTCGTGGCCATTTCAGCCATTGTCGAGCTTGAAAACAAAGATCATCAGTAAATAAGGGTTGCCACAGGCGCACATTAAAACATATAACAAGTGTTCATACCAGCGGCACAGAGAGAGTCAGCAGATACGATCAGAAGTCGGCAAGTATGATCAGGAGTCAGCAAGTACGATCAGCCTTGCTGCAGCAGTCAGTCCAGTCCCACGCCCAAACGCTTCCTCAGGCGGCGAATGAGCGGCGAACCCCTCCTCCCCGAACTGGTGCTTCTGGTTCCGCCCCTGTCAATGCGAGTACCGAGCACTAGCTATAGCCAGCCTCCCTAGTGACCGTCGGCCTCAACGTCCGATAATTGCGCGACGCTCGCGGCCGTAACCCTCCGGGGTCCACTGGCCAACTTTTGGCCGGAGCTATTGATTGAAGCCGGCCGCATACCAGCCCGCTCTACCGGGTCAGCTCAACACGCGCTCGTGACACGGCTGACCTGTTCCGGTTATGCCACCCGACCACGCCACGTCGACCGCGTCATCCGACCACGCCATCCGACCATGTCATCCAGCCATGTCATCCGACCATGTCATCCGACCACGCCATCCAGCCACGTCATCCGACCATGTCATCCGGCCATGTCATCCGACCGCGTCATCCGACCACGCTATCCGACCATGTCATCCAGCCATGGCATCCGACCATGTCATCCGATCACGTCATCTGACCACGCGATCCGACCACATCATCCGACCACGCCATCCGACCATGTCATCCGACCATGTCATACGACCGCGTCATCCGACCACGCTATCCGACCACGTCATCCAGCCATGGCATCCGGCCATGTCATCCACCGTCACCGATGATCATCGACCACGCCATCCGACCATGTCATCGACCATGTCATCCGACCGCGTCATCACGATCCTGCCATCATCACCACCATCGACATGTCATCGCTGCCATCCGACCACGCATCTGACCACGCCATCCAGCCACGTCATCCGACCATGTCATCCGGCCATGTCATCCGACCATGTCATCCGACCGCGTCATCCGACCACGCTATCCGACCACGTCATCCAGCCATGTCATCCGGCTATGTCATCCGACCACGCCATCCAGCCACGTCATCCGACCATGTCATCCGGCCATGTCATCTGACCACCTCACCCGACCATGTCATCCGGCCACGTCATCCGACCACGTCATCCGGCCACGTCATCCGACCACGTCATCCTACCACGCCATCCTACCACGCTGGCGGGTCGGGCCGTGCCTTGGCCGGTCCGAGCGCGACCCTGCGTCCGGACCCGAGGCGCTCAGCTCCGGCCAAACAGGCTGACCAAACAAACACGGCTCTGCGTGTGACGCGGCTGCGAAGGCTGCCCGGCGCTGGCGACCACTGCGCTGGCGCCGCGTGGCCGAGCACGACCATCAGCTGGCACCGTGTGGCCGAGCACGACCATCAGCTGGCACCGCGTGGTCGAGCACGACCATCAGCTGGCACCGCGTGGCCGAGCACGACCATCAGCTGGCACCGCGTGGCCGAGCACGACCATCAGCTGGCACCGCGTGGTCGAGCACGACCATCAGCTGGCACCGCGTGGTCGAGCACGACCATCAGCTGGCACCGCGTGGCCGAGCACGACCATCAGCTGGCACCGTCTCACGACCATCAGCTGGCACCGCGTGGCCGAGCACGACCATCAGCCCCCGGCCGACCTCGCTGGCACCGGTGGCGAGCACGACCATCAGCTGGCACCGCGTGGTCGAGCACGACCATCAGCTGGCACCGCGTGGTCGAGCACGACCATCAGCTGGCACCGCGTGGCCGAGCACGACCATCAGCTGGCACCGTGTGGCCGAGCACGACCATCAGCTGGCACCGTGTGGCCGAGCACGACCACCAGCTGGGAAGGCCTCCTTATTCCTCGTTCTCCACCACCCAGAGGGGCGCCCTAATTTCTCGTACCCCTCGATCCAGAAGTGTGGCTAATGTCATTCGCCCCGGAGGGGTGCCCTAATTCCTCGCACCACTCGACCCGGAGGGGTGGGCGCCTTATTCCTCGTACCTCTCGACCCGAAAGGGCGCCGAATGCCTCATACCCCTCGACCCGGAGGCGTCGTCGCGATCGACCTCAGGCTTTCTCTCTGGATGACGGTTATTGACGATGATCTCCACAATATCGGCCCACTTTGGCGTGTGCTGGTCCGCCTGCGAGCTACGCCAGGACCGCATTTGTCGCAGTATGAGGGGGCCGTATCTGTGTGAAGACGACACCAGTTATGAGGTGTGCGCTTGAATCGTTACGGACCAGGCACGTGCCGCTCGGCGGATACACGGCACGTGCCCACATTGCGGTGGACAGTGTCAGCGTCGCCTCGTGGAAAGCGCTGGTCGTGCACAGGGCAGATCATGTCCACAGGCGCGCGCTGTACCGCGAAAGGACGGACTGCGATAACCTCGGACGCAGGTCGCCCTGAGGTGAGCGGAGACGACGTGACGCGTGCCGACTTCACCGGCAAGTGGGACATTCTCCGATGCTTCAAACGCGCGACTACCGTATCGGGAGGCTGCGTCTCGACGCGAGGCAGAGAGACAGAAAGCGACTGGTAACCGAGGGACTGCGTCTCGACGCTGGGGCAGAGAGACAGGGAGCGACTGGTAGCTGAGCGAGAGGCTATTAGCCAGAGACGACGGACAAGAGACAAAGGAGGTGACTTGCTGTCCGGTACCGGTGTCGGTGACGAGCCGGATAACGGTCGGTCCAGTCCGACAGAAACTACTACCGGCTGACTGACGGTACTGGCTGGTGCTGCCGGCTGACTACTGACGGTACTGGCTGGTGCTGCCGGCTGACTACTGACGGTACTGGCTGGTGCTGCCGGCTGACTACTGACGGTACTGGCTGGTACTGCCGGCTGACTACTGACGGTACTGGCTGGTGCTGCCGGCTGACTACTGACGGTACTGGCTGGTGCTGCCGACTGACTACTGACGGTACTGGCTGGTGCTGGCGGCTGACTGCTGACGGTACCGGCTGGTACTGCCGGCTGACTACTGACGGTACCGGCTGGTACTGCCGGCTGACTACTGACGGTACTGGCTGGTGCTGCCGGCTGACTACTGACGGTACCGGCTGGTGCTGCCGGCTGACTGCTGACGGTACCGGCTGGTGCTGCCAGCTGGCGCTGCCGCTGCGCACGTTCCATTGCAGTCCATTCGGCCTGCCCGGGCAAACTGACTACAGCTGGGAACCAATCTGCACTCGGTTCAACAGCACACCGCTTCGATTTCGCGTCTGACTCGCTCCCGGCGCAACATCGTCGCGAGAAAGTGGCCGCTTCTCCGGAGAAAAGCTGCAAGCGATTTTTCACACTGGAATGAGGGTGGTGTGCGTGTGCTGCAGCCATTTCTCATGAGGCATCAGAGTGCTGTGTGCGCGTGCTGCAGCGCTGTGGCCTCTTGCGATATGTTGCCAATGCACACATGGACATTTACTGTATTGGCGCACTCCGTGTGCACAAAGTGCACGCAATACGCCCGTGCAGACCGCTGCGAATTGATCACATTTCCCAGACTGTTGGAGGTTGGAGACGCTTTCTGTATCAGTACGCGCATTCCTACAGTCAAGGTCAATACCTGGAATTGTGCGAGGGGACATCGGATTGTGCGAGGGGACATCGGATTGTGCGAGAGGACATCGGATTAGCCAATAGCCAATAGCCAATAGTCACGCTCGGCTTGGTCCAGCGGCAGGACAATGTTCGCGCCGGCCACGCCCAGCGCAGGTCAGCGATACACCGGTCAGAACAGAGTGGTACCTTTGCACTGACACTCGCCGGCTGTCCACTGGGAGATGGGCCGCAGCACATCGGCCATCCCGGAGCAGACACTCAGCTGATCATGGATGGATCTCAGCCGGACAGCTGATCAGATCAGAGACTGCGGATTGATCAAACGGCCGTGGGGACTGCTACTTAGTGGCTCTGGAGCCGAGATACAGTGGCTGTGTAGCCGGGATATGGTGGCTGTGTAGCCGAGATACAGTGGATGTGGAGCCGGGATATAGTGGCTGTGGAGCCGGGGTATAATGGCTGTGGAGCCGTGGTAAAGTCGCTGTGGAGCCGAGATGTAATGGCTGTGGAGCCGAGATATAGTGGCTGTGGAGCGATATAGTGGCTGTGGGCCGAGATATAGCTTGAGCCGAGATATAGTGGCTGTGGAGCCGGGGTACAGTGGATGTGGACCCGGGATGAAGTAGCTGTGGAGCCGAGATGTAGTGGCTGTGGAGCCGGGGTAAAGTCGCTATGGAGCCGGGATATTGTGGCTGTGGAGCCGGGGTATAATGGCTGTGGAGCCGGGATATAGTGGCTGTGGAGCCGGGATGTAATGGCTGTGGGGCCGGATATAGGTGGGTGCTGTGGAGCCGGGACGTAATGGCTGTGGAGCCGGGATACGGTGGCTGTGGAGCCGGGACGTAATGGCTGTGGGGCCGAGATATAGTGGCTGTGGAGCCGGGACGTAATGGCTGTGGGGCCGAGATATAGTGGCTGTGGAGCCGGGACGTAATGGCTGTGGGGCAGAGATATAGTAGCTGTGGAGCCAGGACGTAATGGCTGTGGGGCCGATATATGGTGGCTGTAGAGCCTGGATATGGTGGCTGTGGAGCCGGGATAGTGGCTGTGGAGCCGGGATATAGTGGCTGTGGAGCCGGGGTATAATGGCTGTGGAGCCGAGATATGGTGGCTGTGGAGCCTGGATATGGTGGCTGTGGAGCCGGGATATGATGGCTGTAGAGCCGGGATATGATGGCTGTGGAGCCGGGATACAGTGGCTGTGGAGCCGGGATATAGTGGCTGTGGAGCCGGGGTATAATGGCTGTGGAGCCGGGATGTAGTGGCTGTAGGACCGGGGTACAGTTGCTGTGGAGCCGTGGTGCAGTACATTGGAACGCACACCGACCCTGTTCGTTTCTCGGGACTGGGTTGTTACAGGCAGCGATGTTCCACCCATGAATAATTCAAGCTCATCACCTCGTGAGCACATATTTTTGGATTTACTAGGAAGGCCCAGCTTTAGTTTTTACCTTGCTGGCATAGGCAACCACCAACGGCAGTGAACTCTTGCCTCGGAAACGCTGAGAAAAACATAAGAAGATGGCTACGCCTTCAGGGTTCTCGCGGCCATTCCTGTTCTTCTTCTTAGCAAGGGAGTCGAATTGGACGGAAACACACACACAATGTTCGACGAAGAAAAGCATACGTTTACATATGATTCAAGTGGCGGAAACCCTTACATCTGATGCTAGAATAAGTGTGATTTTTTTAAAAGCACTTGCCGAGCAACCCCACTAGTCAATCATAAGTCTCCACATTTACTAAGTATGTTGCTGTAAAGGGCGCAGCCAGGATTTTCTTCAAGAGGTACGGATCAATTTAAAAAAAAAGAGAAAACAGACCACTTCCGGCGCACAAAGCGCACTAAAAATGTATGTTTTTGTGTAGTGAAAATGTGAAAATATCTTGCTTGATCTCGTATATTTTTGTTGTTAGGAGGGGGCGAGTGGCATGTAGAATGTCATGCATCTGGTTGCTATGCAGATCGTTCCAAATGACATTGGCCATTTCAAACGTGTTGGAACGTCCGAAAAGTGTTGAATTTACTTTTCATAGTACGCTTTTTCCATGATATGGTATGACAACGAGCGTATGTTACATCCGGGATTAATGAGCAATGTTCTCAGAAGGTGTGTGTGTAGGTGGGGGAGGGAGGGTGTTGTGAAAGGTCAGTAACGCCTTGACCGCGATGCTGCTCTGCTACAGCAAAATATGGGGTCGAACAGAGCGAACATGTGAGTTACTATAGATGCATTGGCTACGAAATAGCGCGCGCAGGAATATTATCACACCGGACCACTTTCGGGGCCCAAACTAACTCTGCCGGCGTCAGCGAAACACACGATAGCACAGCAAATACCGGCTGTTATGGTGCAACATTCACGTATGACCGCAACAAGGGACTGTGCTATTCACAAGACGATGTGCATCGGTCTGGCCTATCCACTCTACATACACTAGACTACTGCAGTCTCCACTGAGCGGGCGAGTTGGCGGCGACAACGCTGTGTGTCCGCCACCAATAGGTCACCAGCACCAGCACCAGCACCAGGACCATCACAATCATCATCATCACCGTCACCATCACCATCACCATCACCATCACCATCACCATCACCATCACCATCACCATCACCATCACCATCACCATCACCATCACCATCACCATCACCATCATCCTGATCGGACTCACATCAGAAGCCGGGAGCATGATAGCCGACCATGCAGACGCGCCGGAAATCACGTCATCTATCCCGGCGACCTCCGCTAGCCTTTGCGTGATCGGCGTGACCCCGACGTGACCTGGACGACGCATCAAGCGCCGGGCTACTCACGACTGCCATCACCTCCCGGACTCGGTCTCCCCCGCCTGTCCGCCCCCCCCCGACCACCCATCGTCGGCTGGAAGGGCTGAGACCGAGCTGGCTGGTGCCGCTGGTGCCGCTACACGCAGACACGTTGGGTCAGTCCGTGCGGGTCAAGTTGCCGGCGGCATTTGCCGCGGCGGCTTGCAGACTAGCAGGCAGACAGGTCGGGGGTAATGTATACTGTCGTGCCACCGCGCGAGACTGGGAGGTCGTCTGACAGCTGTCAGACTGGGGCGGTCCCCTGACACCTGCGATACTGGGAGGTCGTCTAACAGCTGTCAGACTAGGGGGTCCCCTGACAGCTGGGAGACTGGGAGGTCGTCTAACAGCTGTCAGACTAGGGGTCCCCTGACAGCTGGGAGACTGGGAGGTCGTCTGACACCTGCGCGATTGGGAGGTCGTTTGACACCTGCGAGACTGGGAGGTCATCAGATGGCCGCAAGGATGATATCGCAACGCAATAATTTCAAGATCAGACGACGCTATCCGGCAGTAGGAACAGGTACTTTACGGCACAAGATGATATGTTCGAAAAAAAGATACACCAACGTTTCGGCTTTATGCCTTTATGTGCCTTCGGCTTTATGAGCTTTTGGATATTTCGTATGCGTGTATTTCGCTAGCCCGTGGTAGATAGTAAACGTAGTGTTAGGTGTCGATTTGAAAGAAAAAATCAGAACACCTTCATATATATTTTGCTTTTAAATATCGCACTTGTCACCCTGATGAACGCATAAAGCCGAAACGTTGGTTTACCTTTTTTAATATATCATCTTGTCTCATTGTAATATATATTTTTCGTGTCCAATTAACCCATAACGAGCAGGTACTTTGCAGTACCTGATCGCAATTTTTTGGCGGTAGGATCAGGTGCTCTGCAGTGCCTGATCGTACTATGTGGCAGTAGGGGCAGACACTCTTCAGTGCTTGTTCCCACTGTATGGCAGTAGGTGCGAGCACTTTGCAGTATCTCATAAAAACTCCGACGCATAATCTGCATGCCAAGGATTACGGGAATTCCTGCACCCTTAGTGAAAAGTAAGGCAAGACAACCTCTTTTAGAACGTTTATAGGGATTATGGCAACAGAAATCGCAATTCTGCATCAACTGCTCAGCAGCACGATCTTCGTTGCACAAAACAAATCGCTAAAACAAGCTTTCAGTCATTTTGATTGTGCGAAAAATCCATTTTTTTGCCAATAGTCACACGTTTCTCAACTTTCCCCGGACGTGGGGCATGTCGTCCCAGTACATGGGCTTGGATGTGAAGTGAAAAACACCGTTAGAACGACGTCAGGCTTTATTTACTCGTCGGACGAAACCTTGGACCCTCTACTTCGGACCCCGCAGAACCTGCACTCCGGGTCACAGCTGTGGCAAACATACGACCACCCGCCGCCGGTGCAGGCCTCGGGAGTCCACGCGCCCCACACACATGACATTAGATCCACTTCTCGTGCGGCTCGCTGTTGCAATGCTACTGTACGGGTGGCTCACCACGCCCCACACCAGTCAGGCTAGACACGTGACATGTGCTGCACAGGTGGCTCACTACGGCCCACACCAGTCAGGCTAGACACGTGACATGTGCTGCACTGGTGGCTCACTACGGCCCACACCAGTCAGGCTAGACACGTGACATGTGCTGCACTGGTGGCTCACTACGGCCCACACCAGTCAGGCTAGACACGTGACATGTGCTGCACTGGTGGCTCACTACGGCCCACACCGGTCAGGCTAGACACGTGACATGTGCTGCACTGGTGGCTCACCATGCCCCACACCAGTCAGGCTAGACACATGACATGTGCTGCACTGGTGGCTCACTACGGCCCACACCAGGCAGGCTAGATACGTGACATGTGCTGCACTGGTGGCTCACCACGCCCCACACCAGTCAGGCTAGACACGTGACATGTGCTGCACTGGTGGCTCACTACGGCCCACACCAGGCAGGCTAGACACGTGACATGTGCTGCACTGGTGGCTCACTACGGCCCACACCAGGCAGGCTAGACACGTGACATGTGCTGCACTGGTGGCTCACTACGGCCCACACCAGGCAGGCTAGACACGTGACATGTGCTGCACTGGTGGCTCACCACGCCACACACCAGTCAGGCTAGACACGTGACATGTGCTGCACTGGTGGCTCACTACGGCCCACACCAGGCAGGCTAGACACGTGACATGTGCTGCACTGGTGGCTCACTACGGCCCACACCAGGCAGGCTAGACACGTGACATGTGCTGCACTGGTGGCTCACCACGCCCCACACCAGGCAGGCTAGACACGTGACATCTCTGCGCAGTGGGGCCGACTTGTCAAATCGACACCAGTGGCTTCGAAGGAAGTACATATGCGGACTTTGAATTGCATACATATCTACCAATAACATCACTTCTACTTTAAGGGGGCGAATACATTTGGTTTGATTATGAAACATAACACTAAGCAAATGTTTTTTCTTTATAGTTAAGCAACCCATCTCCTGTTATGCATCGCGAAAACATCAAAGAGCATCTAGTGTCGTGATATTTAACTAAGCGATATGTTCCTCAAGTGACGTCACACAATTACAGATATATAGTGCTGGCTAAACCTACCCGTATGCTGAATTTCCCTACTTTTCACACAGAAAGATGCTGTCGAGCACACTTAGACCAACACAACTATGTGTTTGTGCTTTTGCCGTGAAGCACATCTCCATCAATTCTGAGATTAACGTTACTGGCAGATGACGTGAGAGCAACCTTGCTTGTTCGGCACTGGTATTTTCTCTGATTCTAGCAGGTCAGCGAGTGACACCCTTCCAATGCGCTATTTGCTGATATGACTGACTTGGCGTGCCTCAGGGTGAGTCGCATGTCAGTCGGCGGAAGCCCCGGCCAAGATGACAGTCTGCCCTGCCAACAGAGCCGCTGAGGAAGATGCCAGCTGCCTGTCGTGACGTCACCATGCGGAGCTGGGTGCTCCCAGCTCCCTGTCGTCCCACCGAGGCGGGAAATGCTGGCCGCGATGACAAATCCGCCGTCGGTGAAAACACGGGTGCAGATGACAGACGTGCATCCTATGATAGCTGAGGCGCTGACAGAGTTGACGGCCCCGGTAACAATACGGGGAGTGATCACAGTTGCACTGCCCACCCCCCCTCAGTGAAGGGAGAGAGAGGGGAGAGAGAGCCGAGCTGACAATGTCCTCCCTGCCAGCGGAAGCACGGAAATAAACACGACACTGGGTGGCAGGCCGCTGCGCCGTCACCTGTGGCGACAATGGCTGTTGAAACACTCCCGCAGCATCACCGGCCGCTGCGGTCTGTGTTGGACACCACCGGCTGCTGCGGCCTGTATTGGACATGACCACCGCCCGCGCCGTCTGTGTTGGGGACCACTGGCCGCGGGGGCCGCGGTAGCTCAGTTGGCAGAGCGTCGGACACTTGATCGCAAGATTGTAGGTTCGAATCTCGCAACCGACGGCATTCACCGAGTCCACCCGTGACCAATCGGCGTGAGAGGTTGGCGACGCTACAGGACCTAGCGGTTGAATGTGTCGTAAAATAACACAAGGATATCACCGGCTGCTGCTGTCTGTGTTGACACCACCGGCTGCTGCTGTCTGTGTTGGACACCACTCGCCACTACAACCTGCTGGGCAGCAGTGTCGATGTCTAGCCACCCACTCGGCTGCGAGTGAGAGACAGACGGCACGCACGCCGCGGCCGCCGCCGGCACGTCCGTCGTCTTCGCGGCCAATCTGGTTGCACGCGCGGCGGTGACGACAGACGGCGCGCGGATTGGTATCGGCCGCGGATATTCACACCGCGGCCAAGGTCACCCGTCGCCGACGGAAGCGGGCCGCGCGCCGGTGCGCCACCTGGCGCCGGTGCGCCCACAACCGCGTACGACTGGCCCGCTGCACGTCATCACGTGCAGGGCGTGACGTCAGCGGCCGTGGCTCCTCCCCCGGCGGCTGCGCACGCGACGTCGCCGAGTCGGAGGTCTCGCGACGCGTCGCGATGGGGCGATTCGGGTTTCTCGGATCGCATTAACGGCTAGAATTAACGCATTCGCATGTGCTGGCTGTGCTGGCTGGCCCTGGCTTCCTGTCGTCTGCTCATCGGTCCATGCCACATACGGGAACTCACATTCGTTTGCACGGACAGTGGGACACCATATTGTCTCTGATGGCGTCATAGGCTAACGTAGAACGTCACCAGCCGACACCCTTAATTAGTGTTAACCCCTCAATATGTCCTCACAAGCGGTTCGCCTCGACGCTGCACGTCTCCAGCGACGGCTGGTGATGGGCTCACGGATCGGAAGCGGCCGGAAGCGAGCGTCCAATTGGGGAATTTGGAGGAGATTCGAGCGACCACTTCAGAAGACCCCGCATTAAGTCTGCGCGACACAGGAATGCAATATTCCAATACAAATAGCTCGGGTATTTAAAGCGCCGTGGTCGAGCCATAGTGTGCAAATCGGCAACGTGGAGCGACAGGAGCCGGATGCAGTTGTGTTCACCAAACTACGGGAGTCGCCTGCGAGAGTTGTGCAGTGAGGAGGTGGTGACGCGGTGATGTGGAGTCCAATCCCGGCTTCATGCAGCAGAGCCTCGTCTGACAATGCTTAACTGCGCTATAGTTCAATAATGGGGATATAGATACGGGATATTTAATGAAATATATGAATATCGAATATAGTAGTGTAATATAGAATAACGGAAATATAGAGATCGTTTCGAGTTCTGCCCTCTCCTCAAGTAATAATCAAGTAATGGGAGATGCGACTACCCGGTGGAGATGCGGGGTTCTATAGGGACACGGCTTCCAGGTAACATGCCGTAGGAGGCCCCGTTGTGCGGTCTTAAAAGCTCCATGCGGACAAATCCACCTGGACACTGCCATTGAAGCAGTTCGTTTGGTGGTGTTGAGGTTGCAGGTGTATCGCATACCGCACCGTATGCGGTATGCGACATTCTCTGGGTGACGGCCTTGAGGAGCACCGCTACAACAAGAACATAACAGATCCAAATTTGTGCCCATTTGCTTCGAATCCACAAGCAAACCATGTTGTCTTGCCCTAGTTGTCCTCTCGTGGCGCCTGTTCAGCCTGTTGCGCCGGAGACCCCGCTGCAGCGCTGCGGCCTCGGCTGGAGCTGCCGGAACTAAAACACGGCCGCCCGGCTGGAGCTGCCGTTTCTGCGGCACGGCGGCCCGGCCGTCGCCCGCGGCGTTTTCTTCGAAGTCGTGTATCGTTCGTCGGCAGAATCCATAGCGTAATGAGCGGCGCGTCAGCTGCGTGCGCCGGTAAACAGATTAGGAACGGTGCGCCTTCGCAGCACCATCATTCTTGGTAAAGGCCAATGAGCGGCGGGGCTTTTTAGAAGAAAACAGACTACTTTGACCTGGTTAGTTCCGAAGGAACGAAAACACATAGTGCTCTTGGGATAGCTTATGCATGTGGCTGAATGTTTCAGGCGATTTTTCTTCAGCTGGTTCATCTGACTAAAGTAATGTTCAAAAGCAAGATACATTGGCCGATATCAAATATTGCAGACGCATTCATACGCAATCACCAGATATCAAGATCAAGCAATGGCAATTCGAGAAATCATAGTCAATGAATGTGATCAGTATGCACATCATTATCACCGCACCGTCGGTTCTCATTCATCTCAGATATGTGGCAGCTTCGCCTCTTCAGAACATATGCCTGGGCTCCCTTGATGACGTATTCAGCCGGCTAAAGAATTTGGCGGCGACAATGCGCACGGGCGTGCAGTTACGAGCACTGGCGGATCTAGCCCACTAGTTTGGGGGGACAACTTTCGGATTTTGTCATCAGCCCCCGCCCCTCCTCCCAATGGCGTGCCTAGGATTTGGACGAAGGTTTGGATGGATTTGGATGGTACCCATCCTGTCATTATTTTTGGTTTAATGGCAATGCTGGCAACTGCACTGTACTGCTAGCATTATTTTGGCTTATGCCAAATTATTTTGGCATCAGCAAGCTTACTTTTGTTCCAGGAAGAAATTGAAATTGAAAAAAATTCAACTAAAGAGAAAAACCTAACCTAACATAATCTAACCAAGCTGAACCAAGCCTAGCCCTATATGCTTGCTTCATAGAGGTAAAATTTGCAAAACGTGCTTTGTGGATACCTTAACACGCGCCCTGGATAACCTCTGAAGATTACGCGCACTGGACGGTGACGGATTTCGCCTCCGTCCTCCTAAGACCTCGGCTCCTATTGAAGCTGGAGCAACGAAATTCCCAGGGTGGATGGGTACTGCAGTGATCTCTATTATGTTCATATTTCATGACCTTAGATCAATATATTCAAGGTCAAATGAGGTCAACATTTCAAATTGTATGGCTTTGCGTGGCTTGGATTTGGGTAAGATAGCACTAAAAGTGATGTTCAAAGTAAGAAAAGATGAAGCCTAACTTAACCTAACCTAGCCTAACCTTCCATGCAAGAAAAGAAATTGTTTTAAAAATAGAAAATTATCAAACAACTTTTTGCATACAAATATTCAACTAAAAAAAAACAGCCTAACCTAACCTAGCCTGACCCCTTTTTGAGGGATCAATTTCTTGGAAAAAAATATGCCGCAAAATTATTATTTTTTTAAATAATAATTTTTCTAACTTCAAACAGAAACCTAGCCTAACCCAACCTAACCAAACATAACCTATTTGTTTGCTTCATGAGGGCGTATGTGCAAAACTTTCCTCATAGATACCTACATTAAGCCAGCCTTAAAATATTGTTTTTTTTTCCTTTAGGTGTGAGATGTCGAAGTGAGTCCACGAAGATGTCGATCTTGCCCATGGAAGTGATATAGTTTACAATATCGTTTAAGTCCTTCGAGCTGAATTTTGAACCAATAGCCGGTATATATGCATCTGTTTCGTATATTTCGGGAGACACCTATTATAGGGATACTTCTGCTAATGACAATGATAAGAATTGCATACTATCAGCAAATTCTCTTGAACAGTAGACCATAGCATGAGTAATCACTACTTCAAATCGCATTCGTTACACGATACATCACAATCTATAATGGTAAGCATAAGCATGATTCTTACACACAAACCACGGTTAGAAACGAGACATGAAGACTTCACAAACACATCAAGAAACAAAATGTTGATAGTTGTTTGGGAAGGACGTCTTCTCATTGTTCAATATGTGGTACATTCCACCCTATTTCATGAATAATTTGTCACTGGCTTAAACTGCAATAAAACCCTTAAAGTTTGATAGCCCGGTCCTACCACCCGAATCTCCCTTACCTGCGAACCCACCAGTTATCTCTTATTCAGGATCTAAATACCTACATACCTCCTCTTGCTATTCTTTTTTTAAAGAAAAAAATCAGCCAACGTAGCTTGTCTCTTCATCTTAGCGACCCACAACATCAACATACGAAGCATGCTGCCCAACTGGGGTTAATTGGACACACGCACAAATCATCCTGTTCAAATTTTGTTTTCGAAATCTGGCTCACTGGGTTTGCTTTCCCGTTACTAGCTAAACTAAATTCATAAAGCTATCTGACTAAGGTATAATGAAACTGCTGATTTTGTCAACTCTTGCTGTAAGCAGAACATAAGCAGCATAGAACCTTCGATGTGCGTCAGAATCTACTATGCTACCATATTGGGCTTCCAAACAATTATGCAAATACCTTTAAAATTGGAGATTATTTCACCCGGAGCGCTATTTTCAAAGTGACCGTATTTTAGTTTAGTTTACTTCTGTTGGTTTCGGGGGGCTAAAAGGCATGATTGCCCCCTGTTAAGGCGTTTCGGGGGGGGGCATGGCTGGAATGGCCCCCTTGGATCCGCCCGTGGTTACGAGTGCGGCAGAAGTAGCCGGCACCACCGCAGGCAAGTTGACTGCTTCTTGCCCACCGGCAGACTCGACGCCTACTCGTGCGAATCGCAGCCTCTCCCGACGGCCGCGAACGCACCGCGACCGCGACCTCTGACTGTGTGCTGCGCCGTCAACGCAGCAGAAGCATTGGCCCTCAAGATGCTGCATTGCAGGAGTCTGCTTTTTTGCGTTACTTTGCCGTTTCGGTGCGGGACAATTTTCTATCCTTCGCAGTGCGTTGGAGTGAGAGGGGTAGGGGTAGGGGAGTCATGCTGATCTGCGCACTGGCTTTGGTCTGAGTGTGGTAGAGAAATGCGATAGACGGTATGATATGCACTCATCCCGGAACGTTTAAATGTTATTAGACACATTTCGTATCTCTTAGTTGACCGTCATTGTCAGGACGGGCCAATGTCGTAGTGGAGTCGGCAGCCAATGTTCGGCGTAATTTCCGGACTCTGGTCGTAAAACAAATTCCCTCTCGTGCTTCAATGTGGATGGCAGCTTGATGACTGGGGGCGGGAAGCCAACATTGAGGGGCACTTTCCCCCTTATCTTCTACGTATACAAAGCAACACCCCAGCACATATAATTCTTAGTCTAACACAGAGTAGACTTTGCAAAGGTCATAGTCGCTGATCCCGTGAAGGAAAGTACATGGGAATTGTAAACTGTTTAACATGATTGCTGAACGGGCTGACGTTTCGAAAAAGGTACGAGGCATCATCAAGGCAAAGCCATATGCTGTCCACCTTTTTCGATAATTCTCCCCCAAACATCCAAAACGAATCTTTGAAGAAAAAAAAACAATTGAACACTTCCAAAATAATTTTTATGTCGAATTTGTGAATCTATGTGACATGACAAATGAAACGAGCTTGCAAAATTGATCTGGCTTAGCCATTTTTTGCCACGATGTTCCACATTCCTCTCCCCCGTTGCGCCTGTAATGCATACATATAGCCTCGGGACAATTCAAGCCATACCTCAATATCCGAACCGATATTGACGTGAAGCTTCTAATACTTATGCAGGAAGTGATGTTCTACAACAAGCATTGCCTTCTTTTAAGCATATCTATTGGGAACCAAGTCATACACCAAAACTCATTCTTCTAGTTATAACTTTACTTGGCTCAGCGATCTGACCTGAGGTAGCCATACATAGTGTACCCTTTTCGTTCATCATTTACCTATGCATCCATGTTTCACGTGTGCCTGGGGCTGGTATGTTTGCTGATGGAAAATGTTTCAATGTACATTTAAAATCGCAATTAAAATCACAGCTTGAGCAAACCAGGGCACGAGATCGTGACCTGTTTGAACCCTCTGAAGCTCATGCACTTATATAGACTTGAACTTACTTGTTTCACACAATGTGTACTCTTCCATTGTCGGAAGGCGTGTTCAGCTTCAAAACCACATCTTGAGCAATTCATTGACGATGCCATCGCACTGCGAGGTTCATCTGGTTGAAAAAAAAGGGAGTTTTCGAGATCATCAGCCAAAAAGTAAAATCGGAAAAAAATCAACAGCATTTCTCAGAGAGAAGGCGAACAGCGTCATTTAGTATCCCGATGCACTCGAGTACGCAACTGCAGTACAGTGATCAGGGTTGGGTAAACAGGGTGGACGTAGGCACATACAACTGCAGTACAGTGATCAGCCATTGGGTAAACAGAGTGGACGTAGGCACATACAACTGCAGTACAGTGATCAGCCATTGAGTAAACAGGGTGGACACAGGCACATGCAACTGCAGCGCAGTCATCAGCCATTGGGGAAATAGGATTGACATGAACACATACAAATGCCGCGCAGTAATTAGCCATTTGATAAATAAGGTGAACGAAGCCAGCCTATTTAATAAGAAGCGCGATCAATGTACCAAAAATTAATCATTTTCC
Source organism: Imbricaverruca yamaguchii (assembly GCA_034440575.1). Lineage (NCBI taxonomy): Eukaryota > Metazoa > Arthropoda > Thecostraca > Neoverrucidae > Imbricaverruca > Imbricaverruca yamaguchii. Next base: position 629,803 of record JAOTOL010001613.1, on the reverse strand, counting down.
TTACTTTTTCATTCTACTCTTTTACGTGGGGTAGCGGAAAGCTTACGGAATTCTGCAGATGATCGCCCACTTGAGCTTACATGCAGAAATACACTTCATGTTGAAGATAAACTAATTTTAAATAAAACACTACGCTTATTCATAACTCAACCAGTAGTCAACCGTTGAAATGAAAACAAAGCTAAACTAATCCTGAAATTCACACCGAACGTCGATACCATGTGCCAAGCCAAACAATGTCTCACGCTAGGTTTTACGCACATGTGGAAACCAAAATAAACGCACGAAGTGAAATGCGAACCGGGAGCTAATCCCCAGCCGACCGGAACACAGGCGACCGCCGGTGAACCGCCTGCCGGTTCTCGTTGTCCTCAGCATTATTCCGCCTCGTCATATCGACGCGTCCATGTCACGTGAAGGACGGCTATCTCAAGACCGTTTTTCCGCGTCAGTGTGACGGGCTCGCTGACCTTCACCCGGCGGTTGCACGCCCCCATCACCCCCTCGGTCTCCTTTGTCCGGTGTTGTCAGCTGACCCAGACGCGGCGCGACGGCCGCCAAGGGACGGGTGTTTGTCGCATCGTGCGCCCCGGCGGCTGGGCACGTCGAGCTCGGGGTCGGGGTCGGGGTCGGGGTAAGGGTCGGAGTCGGGGTCGGGGTCGGGGTCGGGGTCGGGGTCTGGGTCGGGGTCGGAATCGGAGTAGGGATCGGGATCGGGATCAGGATCTGGATCTGGATCGGGTTCGGGTTCGGGATCGGGTTCGGGATCGGGTCGGGTTCGGGATCTGGTTCGGGTTCGGGTTCGGGTTCGGGATCTGGGTCGGGTCGGGATCGGGGTTGGGGTCGGGGTCGCTGTGGTCGCGGCAGACGTTCCTGCCGGTCGGCCGCGTCGCGAGCGACTCCTGACCGACCTCGCCTGCCTGTAGGGCCAACGGTAAAACTCAAACACAGTATACATACCGCTGGAAGAAAAAAAACGATTGCCCGCGGGCGTCCGGCTGGGGTCGGTGCGTCCGCTCCGGCTGATTGGACCGTTTGTCTGGCTGGCCCTCGCTGCCCACTTGACCGCCGCTGGGTCGACCTCGCCATGCGGTCGCCGGATTATTTGTTCTGCCGGCGGACAGCTGCGGGACGACCGGTCCGATCTGGAGCCAGTCGGTGAGTGCGTCACCGGCTCAAGCTGGCTCACTTGGTGGAGATGCAGTTGAGGGTTGGAGACCGGCATCATGACAGAGCCATTTCGCATATTTAACTGTGAACCACAGATCTGCGCCCACAGATCCTATCCCTACTTCTGCTGGGATGAGGGATGGGGTGGGGTGGGGTGGGGATTCGGGTGGGGATTCGGGTGGGGCTTCGGGTGAGCATTCCAGTGAGGATTCTGGTCGGGTCGGGATGTCCTCTCCAACTGTTGTTCTAACCATGTAGAAAACGGTTTTCACCAGCATGTGGTGTCATCCGTTATTCGTTTTTCCAGTGGTATGAATACATTTTGTCTACCTTTTACGCTGATCCTCCAGGTCGGGTCAAAAGGTCAATGTTGGGATGTCGCCGACTAGCAGGTCTATTTCATTGGTTTCTCACTTCTAGCCGGACAATTTCGGGTAAGGCACATCACGAAAATAGCAAGCTGTGCCCCTGGCGAACATCATAGCATTATCAATATGCGACTTCAAGGTAACGGTCACCTGTGAGAGGCATGGGGGAAACAACAAAGTATTTCCGCATTCGAACATAGTTGTCCCGTAACTTCCAAACTATCAACAATATATCGTGGCAAAAACAAAGCAAATAAACAATTCGGCAAAATGCACCCCTTGGGCAGTCGCAGTCGCAGCCGTCGCGCTTCTGCGGTGTAGGTGCTTCCGACCGGGGGCGTTCACATCATGAACGTTGGAAGTTGTGAACTTTGGACGATATGATACGTCGCGCTTCAGACAGATGTGCCGGCGTACGCCTCCGGCCTCTTCACATCGGGAGGGCCCTGCGCTAAGTGATTGCAGGCGACACCGCAACTGCGGGGTAGCCCGGGATGCGGCCCCCCACCCTTGGGCGCTAAATGACCAAACCTAGTCGATGCGCCCTAAAACGCAAATAACCAACCTACCGCCCCCCCCCCCTTCCGCACACTCAGACCTCATGCAGTCAGCCTTTCGAGGCAAGCTGAGAAGAGCGGGAGGGGCTTATTGCCGCTGCCCCCTGTTTAGCTCCGGAGCGAGATACCCGACATCAGAAAGTCATTTTCAATCGACAATCCAGTGTCAGATGACATAAAGGCGCCAACTTTGTGGCCTTGAGAAGGGCTACAAAATAGTGTTGTAGCTTTATACCAAAGGGATGGTTAAAGACAACGCTAACTACTTCAACAATTTTGTGACGCCTTTTACATGCAATTCAAAAAAAAATCGTGGAGTATGCCCTCCCCCAACAGCTCAATTCTTACCTCCGAGATGTATTGGAAATCTTAGGTGTTACTCCGGGACTACCGGTACCCGAGCATCCCCAACGTCTGTCATTATCTGTTCTCGATTGCTATGTGGCTAAGTTCAGACCAGAGTACTTCTCATGTTACATATCTACTATATCATCTATGGGCCAATTATGGTCTCCGAATGCATCTTGATTAGCCTAGTAGGCAATTCTTCCTCGATCAATTAACATAGCCAGTTTGAAAACTAACTTTAAGTGATTTAATTTGGAGCTTAATCTCTACCATAATCCAGTAGCATCGCCGGCAAGCACCATTGACTCAGGAAACAGGAGGAAATATCCAGTTGCCATAAGATCACAGTCGTAGCGAAAGCGAAAGCTCACTTCTACTTCTTGGCAAGTATTTGAGCACGGCGTTCGCACTCAAGGACATTTATTTGACACCATAGATGCGGATAAAAAAACTAGATTGATCCGCTTCCAGATGAAAGCACCCTCCTTAATGCGTACATTTCCGCATTACTGGTATGGGGAGGGTTCAACGCTGGATGTGAGTGGGGCTGAAGCCCTGGCAGTTTGGACCTCACTTTGGAAGTTAATTCTTGATTTCATGAACTTTTGACATCAATCGTCATAACACGGAATGAAAATAACTTTAACAATCTGCAAGTGGTAATAACCCAATTTGTAATGCTTCCATCCAGTAAAAACGATAGGATGACTTTTACTGAAGCCGTGAGGGCATGTATTTGCATGGCCTACGTGACCTTAGCTAGTGCATTGAACCCCTGCACCTGCTAGAGATCACCTGACTATTCGTGCACTAACATCACACGACCATGTAAAGCTGTTGCGAGAGTGGCCCTTATGATGCCATGACGATAAGACCATATGGAGTCTGGCACTCGGCCGCAATATACCTTAAACGTTAATTTAAATTACTGAACCTTTCAGTTGTTCAGTGACTCTCGGATTATAAGAAAACAGGGACACCATTTACTCAGCCTGATCCGTTGCAGGCTATTGCACAGCGGTTTATGAATGTGTGCTCGGAACCAGAAACTGGTTTGGGCCTATTTTTCCTCCTCATTCATGTTGTTTTCGTTTTTGTTTGCTATATCAGCCGAACCACTGCTGAGACCGAGCGAAACAATTTGGTCGATTCCTTGACGCATCACAGGCAAAACGGCCCATGTGGCAGTGACGTAGCCAATATGAAGGCCACGTGGCCCATGTGGCAGCACATTGCCCATGTGGCGGCGACGTGGTACATGTGGCGACGCATGACCCATGTGACAGTGACGTGGGCCATGTGGCGCCGACGTGGCTCATGTGGCAGTGACGTGGCCCGTGTGGTAGTGACGTGGCCCATGTGGCAGTGACGTGGCCCGTGTGGTAGTGACGTGGCCCATGTGGCAGTGACGTGGCCCGTGTGGTAGTGACGTGGCCCATGTGGCAGTGACGTGGCTCATGTGGCAGTGACGTGGCCTGTGTGGCGCCGACGTGGCCCATGTGGCAGTGACGTGGCCCGTGTGGTAGTGACGTGGCCCATGTGGCAGTGACGTGGCCCGTGTGGTAGTGACGTGGCCCATGTGGCAGTGACGTGGCCCGTGTGGTAGTGACGTGGCCCGTGTGGCAGTGACGTGGCCCGTGTGGTAGTGACGTGGGCCATGTGGCGGCGACGTGGCTCATGTGGCAGTGACGTGGCCCATGTGGCAGTGACGTGGCCCGTGTGGCGCCGACGTGGCCCATGTGGCAGTGACGTGGCCCATGTGGCAGTGACGTGGCCCATGTGGCAGTGACGTGGCCCATGTGGCAGTGACGTGGCCCATGTGGCAGTGACGTGGCCCATGTGGCAGTGACGTGGCCCGTGTGGCAGTGACGTGGCCCATGTGGCAGTGACGTGGCCCATGTGGCAGTGACGTGGCCCGTGTGGCAGTGACGTGGCCCATGTGGCAGTGACGTGGCCCATGTGGCAGTGACGTGGCCCATGTGGCAGTGACGTGGCCCGTGTGGTAGTGACGTGGCCCATGTGGCAGTGACGTGGCTCATGTGGCAGTGACGTGGCCCGTGTGGCAGTGACGTGGCCCATGTGGCAGTGACGTGGCTCATGTGGCAGTGACGTGGCCCGTGTGGTAGCGACGTGGCTCATGTGGCAGTGACGTGGCCCGTGTGGCAGTGACGTGGCTCATGTGGCAGTGACGTGGCCCATGTGGCAGTGACGTGGCTCATGTGGTAGCGACGTGGCGCATGTGGCAGTGACGTGGCTCATGTGGTAGCGACGTGGCGCATGTGGTAGCGACGTGGCCCATGTGGCAGTGACGTGGCCCGTGTGGCAGTGACGTGGCTCATGTGGTAGCGACGTGGCGCATGTGGTAGCGACGTGGCCCATGTGGCAGTGACGTGGCCCGTGTGGCAGTGACGTGGCCCATGTGGCAGTGACGTGGCCCATGTGGCAGTGACGTGGCCCATGTGGCAGTGACGTGGCTCATGTGGTAGTGACGTGGCGCATGTGGTAGCGACGTGGCCCATGTGGCAGTGACGTGGCCCGTGTGGCAGTGACGTGGCCCATGTGGCAGTGACGTGGCCCATGTGGCGCCGACGTGGCCCATGTGGCGCCGACGTGGCCCATGTGGCGCCGACGTGGCCCATGTGGCGCCGACGTGGCGCACGCAGAACGACCAATGTGGAGGCGACGGCGGCTGCCCACGACCATACAGTGGTCGTGTTGGCAGTGGCGACAGATGCTTCAGCGTCTGCGACGGCGGCGGCGGCGGTGGCAGATACTTCAGCGTCGGCGACGGCGGCGGCGGTGCTGGCAGAGCCTTCGGCGGCAGCGGCGGCGGCGGTACTGGCAGAGCCTTCGGCGGCAGCGGTGCTGGCAGAGCCTTCGGCGGCGGCGGCGGCGGCGGCGGTACTGGCAGAGCCTTCGGCGGCAGCGGTGCTGGCAGAGCCTTCGGCGGCAGCGGTGCTGGCAGAGCCTTCGGCGGCGGCGGCGGCGGCGGTACTGGCAGAGCCTTCGGGGGCGGCGGAAGAGGCTGCTGCAGCGGTGGACGTAGCGTTGACGCGCCAAGGCAGGGCGAGCCAGCCGGTGCGCACGCAGCCGTTACACTTGGCCACCACACGGCGCAGTCTGGACGAGAGCCATCGCTGGCCGCTCGTCTGCCTGCTCGGATCCGGACAGACGCCCGCTGTTCCCGACTGGCCGACTTCCGACGCGTGCTGCGGTTCTCCGCCTCACTGCACTGCAACGCACTGGCCAGGGCGGATGCTTGCTGGGCGTCACAAATGGTGTACCAGTATTTTGGAAATCGTTCAGTTTTACAGCGACATTTTGCAGGACAATATTTCAATCAAAACTGAATCCGTCGGCCCCGAAAACAAATATGGACAATTTCAATCCCAGCCGAGGCAAATGAACAGCAAGTTATGCGGAAACTTAAAACTCGAAGGAGGCGTTTCTGTTAAAATCAAGTTTGCATTTCAACCTGTCAAATACCCGCAGCACACCCTGCAATGTGCGTTAGAGAAGTTAAATGAGGTCCTGTGAAGCCTGTGCAGGAGTAATTTGCACAGCGTAAACCAGTATGGTATTTCTTATGAAGCAAGATATTAACATGGTAACAGAAGATCAAAGCAAATAGTGTATCTCGTTCGCCTTTTGCGCCGACCTTCCATGTACTGATTAATTTTCAGCCTTAGCCATTGAACAATGAAGAACATTTCCACGCTCAAGCAAATAACGGAGCATGCCCAGACACGTCAACACACGCACACGTTCCCCGAATGTTTGCGCAAAATGAGCCGTGCCGTTTTACTTCAATACCACGTGCTGTGTTCGATTCGTATTACTTCCACGTGAACAAACGCCCTGCATGTCATCACGTGATAGCCTGTCTTCCAGAGTCCTGTTTAAAAGCAGGAGTATTTTTATAACGCCTTGTGCTTCTAGGCTGCAACCCAAATCACGAGCCAGCTCCACCCGTCACGTACTCACGCATTGGCACGTGACAGGCGGCCAGAGCGGCCGCCAGATGGCTAATCCAGCGCACCGAACTGGCGCACGCAAATAGCCCACTGTGGCAGCAGACGGAGGGAGTCTGTCATCGACTGGCGCTGTCGGCCCCCGTGGACGGAATGTCCACACGACATCCACTGATGCTGTCGGCCCCGTGGACGGAATGTCCACACGACATCCACTGATGCTGTCGGCCCCCATGGACGGAATGTCCACACGACATCGACTGGCGCTGTCGGCCCCCGTGGACGGAATGTCCACACGACATCCACTGATGCTGTCGGCCCCCGTGGACGGAATGTCCACACGACATCGATTGGTACTCTCGGACTTCGCGGACGCAATATCCGCACAACATGGACTTAGACAATGCGGCGGCCAACAGCACCTCGACGCTCCGGGTCGGTGGCATTCTCACCGCTCTCACTTGTCTCAGCCGCTGCCCGCACCAGCTGCTCGTGGTGCGACAGTAGCGCTGCTCCAGCCCTGTGCTCACACAGCCCGCAGCCCCAGCCCCGGCACAGTAACACCGCCCACTCCGTCCAGGCGGATGTCAGACAGAGATGCAAACAGCTCTGATCTTCGCAGCACTTGCTGGGCGAGTCGCCTCTTGCGTGGCATGGCTCTCCTTGTGCGAGGCATAGCTGTCATTAGCTGGGCCTCTTACGTTTCCTCTTACGTGGCATAGCTGTCATTAGCTGGGCCTATTACGTTTCCTCTGACGTGACATGGCTGTCCCTTTACGTGGCATGGTTGTCCTTTTGCGTGGCATGGCTTTCCGTTTACGGGGCATGACTTTCTGTTTACGTGACATGGCTGCCCTATAACGTGGCATGGATGTCTCTTGGGTCGCCTCTTATGTGGAATGGCTGTCCTTTTACGTGGCATGGCTTTCCGTTTACGGGGCATGACTTTCTGTTTACGTGACATGGCTGCCCTATAACGTGGCATGGATGTCTCTTGGGTCGCCTATTATGTGGCATGGCTGTCCTTTTCGAAAATATCCCGTCTCTGTCGCGGAAGTGGAATTGCGTGTTGGCAGGGCTCAATCTGTTGTTTGTGCCAGCGACGCGGCAAGAAGTTTGCGGCTAGGAGTGGGTATGGAGCCTGTGGCGTGCCTGTATTTGGTATGAAGTCGCGAGAAAAGCTCGAGGTGTCACGCAAGTGTCTGGAAACTCTCAGAATTGCCAGAGCTCCCGTTACTTCCAAAGCCCACCCAAGTTCGAACCTCCAATATCTAGGCTTTATGGACTGTCTCCATCAGCTTATGTCGTACGCCTGTAACTGTAAACATTATCCAGCATGTGCCTACAACTATAAGCATTATCAACTATAAGCATACGTCTGCAACCGCGAACGTTATCCAGCGTGCGTCTGCAACTGTGAGCATTATCCAGCATACGCCTAGCGACCAATCATTGTACACCGGCGGATATTTTAGATAGAAGCAATACACTTTTCACCAATTCGGCACAGCGCGTTCAAGTTTAGGACAGTTGTTCCGCTCTCGGCATAGATACTCAACGGTGGTGGAAATAGTGCACACACCGTCCAGTATGCGTGCACTGAAAACCAATCCGATTCGGCCGATTAGCCGAAATTGGCGGCGCAATCTTGTCGACATCGGACTCGTGCGCAGGAATTTGCGTACGTTCCTGAAACGTGACGCACTGTACCAACTTGTCGGGTCGACATTGGAGCCAGGCTGCGTCACAGTGCTGATGTGTGACAGGGTCGACATTGGAGCTAGGCTGTGTCACAGTGCTGATGTGTGACAGGGTCGACATTGGAGCTAGGCTGCGTCACAGTGCTGACGTGTGACAGGGTCGACATTGGAGCCAGGCTGCGTCACAGTGCTGACGTGTGACAGGGTCGACATTGGAGCCAGGCTGCGTCACAGTGCTGACGTGTGACAGGGTCGACATTGGAGCCAGGCTGCGTCACAGCGCTGACGTGTGACAGGGTCGACATTGGAGCCAGGCTGCGTCACAGTGCTGACGTGTGACGGCCACCACGCTCGGTCTGTGCCACGGGCGGCCGACAGCCGACACGGAGGCCGTGAGGCACGCAGGTCACGTGGTGGCGTGACGTCACAAGTGTGGGCCGACCGTCGCTGGATGCGGGGTTGACGTCGGATGCCGGCTGCGGAGCGACGTGTGTTGTAAACTGCACGCGCCGGCAATGCCGCCGACAAAACCTTTTCTGTGAACACAGACTGAGAGCACTTCAGGAAAAATAGCGTGATGGAAGCTGACGGCTCTCAAAACGCAAAGAGTAGGTCTTCACTTCAGCGGGAAAATTAGAACTTAGAACTTTTGAAAGTTGTCTGCGAGCGGAGACGACGCCGGGGAGCTCTTCGTTTCAACACAGATTAAAAACACTTCATGGGCAACAGCGGGATGAAACTGGTGAAATCAAAATTACACGAGCGCATATGGCTCTGAGCGGAGAACTTACAACGCGAGCGCCGCAACCAATGCGTCATTACGGTTTGAAATGAGTGACGGTCGGCCCTCTCAGGTCAACTCTTGTATCATGTGCACAAGAGCCTACCCACCCGTCTCTCAAGTGAACCCTGTACCATATGCACAGGAGCCTGCCCACCCGTCTCTCAAGTAAACCATGAACCATATCCACAGGAACATATCCACGTGCACCACTGCTGACCCTCTGAAGTATCCAGGACACGTCTGCAGCTATAAACATTATCAAGCGTACGTCTGAAACCGCATGCATTTTCCGCAGATGTCTGCAACCGTAACCATTTCCCAGCGTGCGTCTGCAACCGCAAACTTCATCCAACACACGCAGGGCCGCATACAAAGGGAAGGCACTGGGGACGTGCGTCCCCATGGAAAGGTAGCGCCCATCCGACCGGGAGGAGGCGTTCTCCCGATCCTCTCCCGGGTACACGCATGAAGACATTATTAACCGGAATGTGCACGTCTTCAGCTCGACAATATACGAATGCCACGTTGTTGCACAAGCTATGCGCCCAACAACAATTAATCAACTCCGAAAGTGCTGACTAAGCATTCCAGCAAACATAGAGGTGATCTCACTTTTGCTTTCAAGCAAGGCTCGGGTGAAGGAACGCTGCAAACATCTGAGGTATGTAGAAAAGATGGAGGTAGCTCTGAAAAGAAGCACCCAATCTGGCTTTAAAATAATCGTATCTTCATAAGTGTTTGATGCATGAACATATGCTTTCATTGTATTTGTGATAGCTACATCACAGGGATCTCAGGAATTGACGGTGGAATATCTCAGCCCCGAATAGCAAGTTCATCGGAATAATTGCAATATAACGGAATACATTTTCCAGCATGCAGCGATCTCTACAGGGAGAACTGCGCCGTTGCGCAACCCACCCATCTCCAAATGATGGCTAGGAAACAAAAACAAAACATCACTGAAAGCGTGCGCTGAGTGTAGCGCAGCGAAGTCGGACCAGACGCCGATTTCGATCGGCGCACTGGCTTCGGCATGCGAGAGGCAGGCCCACACAATCGGCATCGCCACATCCATTACGTCGGCGGCTGAACTCGCGACCGACGTTCAGCCGCACGGCGAGATTCATCGACTTCGGCTGAATGCAATCACGGCCAGCACATGGTGTTCGTGCTGGGCAGGGCGTTTCCCGGCAGTCGACTGGTGGATATTGATGATTTTACACGCGCCGCCGACGTACTCCACTGTAGAGGCTGCGTATGCCCGTAGAGTCCGCGTTCCCGGCTCCGCACCAGGCTCCGTGCCGGGCTCCGTGCCGGGCTCCGTGCCGGGCTCCGTGCCGGGCTCCGTGCCGGGCGGCTCCGTGCCGGGCGGCTCCGTGCCGGGCGGCTCCGTGCCGGGCGGCTCCGTGCCGGGCTCCGTGCCGGGCTCCGTGCCGGGCTCCGTGCCGGGCTCCGTGCCGGGCGGCTCCGTGCCGGGCGGCTCCGTGCCGGGCGGCTCCGTGCCGGGCGGCTCCGTGCCGGGCGGCTCCGTGCCGGGCTCCCGGGCTCCGTGCCGGGCGGCTCCGTGCCGAGCTCCGTGCCAGGAGGCTCCGTGCCCGACCTCCATGCAGCTGCGACAAATAATCGGGAGACATGTGGTCGCGATTGCTATCGGTGACGACATCCGTCTGTGACGTTACACAGTGTCCTCGGTACTCATCTGGTGGTACACATTCTGCTGACAAGATCCCCTACTGAGCGATGCTTGCCTCTGGATATTATTTATTAATTTATTTTACTGCATCGCAAGTCCGCCGCAAACATCTCGTAGCAATTGTAATACTGTGAATGATGACACAGCAGTACATTTTGGGACAATGGAGCGGAAAAGCATGGTGGGAAGGAACTGAAAGAGCTATAGGATGTGGGATGATATTGGGAACGGAATATGAGTTGGAAAGTACCGTGCTGCTCGACATACGTGCTAACGATGCGGCGTGTTTACCAACGAGGCGTGTGCTCAGTGTGGGGGAGGAGGAGGACGGAGCAAATGATGCACGTTAATACATCGGGATCACACACCGGCATCACACACCGGCATCACACACCGGGGCCATCACACCACCGGTCTTCGCTATTCGCTTTTGACGCGATGCTCCAGAGGACTCAGATCACACACAGATCAACTTTCTACTTTTCACGTTCCGCAAACTATCCGCATCGTTGTCGGCGCTTTCTTGTGACGATTCTTTGCGTCAACGTAAATCATCCTGCGACTTGCGAAGTGGTAGCATATACCCACAATGCTTCTTACCTCACTGGCTTTTCGATGTTGTTTCACACCATTGGATGTTTTCGACGGCACATTTTCTTGAGCCGCTTATCGTGTGTAAGCTACTCACGGTGGGTCCGGAAGGAGGCAGCAGCTGCGGGACCCAGGGCCATTAATTGCGCCGGAATTCGCCAGCCACTTGAGTGCAGCCGCACTTGAATGGACTTGCAGTGTGGGAATTCCAACACCTGTCGGGGAAAATTGGCACGTGCACGTGCGCAGTCGTTCTGTATACGTGCTCAACGTAGTGCAGGACACGAGTTGTTGGTGTAATTGCACACATGATTGAGGGGTGTCTCTTTTATGGCTGCGCTAATGGCCCGCTGCCGTTCAACAATCGCGAGCGCTCATCTATCGCTAGACGCTCCCCAGGCTTTTGTTCCAAGTCACGCCCCGCATCTCTGCTAGTGAAGCGCGACGTCGGACAGAACAGCCAAACAAAACGCGGACGCACACCGTGCGGAAAACATCACGTCAAAAGCCGCCGTCCAGTTCCGTACGCGCCGGAAAGTGTCTGTCGGCACACGCGGAAGGGCTGCTGCTGGTGGCGGCCGGCGCCGCGCCACGTGCCGGTGTCACGCTGCCGCCGCTGGTGGTGTCGTGCCGAGCGTGACCGGAACGGCAGCTCGGGCCCGGGCCGCTATCTCGACACCGCACTGAGCGGCCGACACGTGCTATCATTAGCCCACCGGCGGACCAGGTGTCGGCGGCTCCCGGCCGGCCGGACAGATTAGCGCGCCGGCCGTCTGAAACGGTCTATCTGTGGCGTCAGACGCGCGTCCCGAGTCCATGGCGCGACCACCCTCGCGCGGCAGCGTATCGATTGTTTGCGCTGACTGGTGCCGTAGTATGTTGCCAGCGCGTTAAGTCGCCGGCAGTGAATGGACGCGGCATCCCTGTTCAAGCGTGAACGGTTTATGAAATGCCTTTCAATGCCAGATGCTGCGTGGGATTACATTCTTGGAATTATTTTCTGTTTGGGTTCGTGTTCATACTCAGGAATGAGTGAAGCATGGTTTAAAATGGTTCAGTTGCAACTGGTATTCTGGTTCTGGTAGTTGTTTGTTTCACCCTCCACCAATGGTCTGGAGACCAACACTATTGCCATGTCGTGGGCACAATATTCCTTCGAGTTAGTCCAGCATGGCGACGTGTGTTCATAGGCAATGCGCAAGCACAAAAGTTATCCGATGAACATAAAGTTATCAATGAAAGTCCTTCCTGGGTGTTCGCAAGATAACGCACAGGTACAAAAGTCTTCGGGTTATTACATATAATACACCCACGGCGACATTCTCAGACGTATGCAACATGTTCACACACGTGCAAGTGAATTCATCATCAGCGACACAAAACAGTAACGTGGTTTCCCTGTTCTTACGCGGCATAATGGCTTCAAATATGTTTGTTGATGCATCTTATTTACTAGACTATCTCTAAGGTTGCTTGGTAGCCAATTCGAAATGTCGTCACCTTAGAGACTGGCAGAACTTGAAGTAGTCTTCAGTGACGTTTCCATCGTAGGACCTCAGCAGGTCTCGGACACATTGCCGTCAACAGTTATTTTCGTAGACAAAAACAGTTCATTGCCTTTGATCTCTCATACCACTTGTCTCTAATATCCCATCGTCACCGATATCTGCTGCGCTTAGCTTCATATCCATCACTTCATTCGTGCATAGCGCCATGGACTTTCTTCCTCTTGTCTTTTCATCTCTTGCTTTTTAATTCCACAACCACAGATGCGATCTGTTTCCAGCTGAAACGCGATGCGCTAGCTTTGTGTGAGCCTCAGTTGATGCGTACCTTTTTAGCACAGGGATACAAAAGCCTGTAAACTGGGAGACGTATGGCTCCTCCCACCAATACAAAGGATAATGAAAACCATACCCAAGAAAATACTTGGCTTCTTTATATCTGTAGACAAGACAAACAATCATCCAGCGGAACGTGGAAATACTTCTCTCGATTGATATATATATATATATATATATATATATATATATATATATATATATATATATATATATATATATATATATATGGCAATGTCGTGAGCATCCCCGCCGCCGCCATCCTCACACCACAACATGCCACACAGGACGAGTGGACATACCACGGCAGCTTTCGTCGAGTGTCGCGTCAGTTCTCTTGTACACAGCGGAAACGATGGTATCCGAGATGCTATGAATTGAGATTAATAGCGATGTCACGTCCTTGCTAGCGAGAAGCCGATCGTCGGATAACCCACGTCAGCTTGCGATTGCATCGAACAACTGCGCTTCTCCTGCTGGTCTGTGTGTGTGGGGGGATGGAGGGGGGGGGGTTACAGCGTGGTGTCAAGGTCTGACGGATGTCAAAGGTGTGATAGGTGTAAAAAGTGTGGGAAGCATGTCACATGTGACGGATGTCCTTTTACAATGTTGGACATAAGTGACAGATGTATCACGTGCTACATGTTTCACAGACATGTGAAATGTGTGACGCATCTGTCACACCTGTGTGACAGATGCAGTCGTCTTATATGCTTAACAGGTGTGACAGACGTAGCGTGTGATACGTGTTGGACAGCGGCGACAGATCATTCCGTTTCAATTGTCATATGCGACAGCTGCGATGCCCGCTTTGCAAGCTTGACGCCACATTCCACGCCATAAACAAAGCTCATGGTTCATAGGTACGGGTCTCGATTTCTATGCTTTGCGCTTATCAAAATTAAATGAAATTCCAATCTTCGGTAGCCCTCTACAGGTTCGTCTAAGTCTTTCTTGTCAGCGAGATGAGCTCATTTTGACCTGTTATTGCCCTAAAGTCCTTCCAACCATCCGCAAATCTCAAAGGCTTTAGTGCTTTGGCCAGCTTTCAATGTTGTTTACCAATCCATAATGGGCAGTCTTGTCAGCCAGTGACCGACCACAGGGGAGTCCATCTAAGAACAATTTGCCAGGATGACTTTGAACCATTTAGCATCACTCCTTACTGTCTACCTGAAAGCCACAATTCTATCCATTTTAAGATACTACCTGCAATACCATGGGCCTGAAGCTGTATCATTAACCGTTTATGGGGTACCTTGTCAAAGGCCTTACTAAAGTCAAGATATGCTACATCAACCTGACTTCCCTGATCAAATTGTTTTGTGGCGAAGTTAAAAGACCCTCCAAGGGAAATTTGTGAGACACGATCGTCCTTCTTCTAAACCCATGTTGAGCTATCTTGGTCAATCTTGTTACCTTCCAGATAACTAACTATTATATCCCTGATAATTGATTGGCTAGACTAGGGTTGTGAGACTAGCACTATAGTTTTCAACTTTCCCCTTCCCTTTCTGAAAATAGGACGGCTACATTTGCCCAATACCAATCGGTTGGAATTTCATTTTGTGAAATGATCTACAAAATAACAGCAGTGAAGCACAGCACAGAGCGCAGTCCCGAACACGCTGTGTATCGTCCCAAACACCAACATCGGATCAGTGATCAGCCCAATGATTGGCGGAGCGGTCGTGACGTCACCTTTCGGCGAGTGGCTTCTGGGTAACTAGTCGAGTGATGGCAGTAGAACAAACACGACACATCCTTCAAGTTCGACAATCCAGCTCCAACGCAAAGATCACACAGCCCGGTTTGTGTTTCCAGGCGGTATTGGAGTTCAGCGCCATTGTCGGCGAGTGACATTTCTTTTGCGAGCGGCTGGGCAAGCTCTCAAACTCAGACTCGCCTCGCAGTCGGCCAGCTGACAAACACAACAGCCACATCGACTTCTTATGCTGATGTGTCTCCGTCGAAGGAGAACAGAGCCCGCTGCACTGACGTTCTGTTTTATCTCCGGCACAAAATCGAGGCACGCCGAACTCACGAAAGAATGGTGACCAGAGGCGGTTTTCAAGGGAAACCGGGGAATCATAGTTGTCCAATTTGCGTGATTCTTCAGCATCATTTAATTTTGGATGTAAGCTTTGTTATATGTCCTGATAAGGCGGACTGAAAATGACTCTGACGAAAGAATACATTCTGGTTCGATGTGTGTCTTGAAATGCACCCATATATCGCATTAAACCTGATTAATTAATTGGTGAAGCTAGCTTGCCTCATGTACCTCGTATAGTTTACCTTGTATGCTAGAGCTATCAACCAACACCGCGTGACAAAGATATACTCTGAAATCTGGAATGGAACTAGTTGCGTGTCATATTGTGATGCAACTTTCTTAATACCACTGATCTAAAATACCCTGTATTGATTTTCAACCCCACATCTTACATTTTTGTTTTTAAATAGCTATTATGGATACAAACGCTAAGTAACAAGCATTTTCAGTGAAGAGCTGGTCTGCATTGTGAACTAAGCCATCATGACCTGGAACTAAGCTACTGAACTAAGCCAGCCTGGAATTGACCTTCATCGACAGTTCATGCGGTCACACGTGACGTATCTGTAGCACTATGCCCATGACTTGCCTGTAGCCACACGCCTGATGGAAAAGCAGAACTAACATCGATCTATCAATAGGCAGTGCCCACTTGTCTGCTGCGCCTGCAATCAGCTGGCTAAGCCTAGTAACGTTTCAAGGCCGCGAAAGTGTAAACAGGTCGGCCGGAACACTTGCCCGCTTTGAAGCAGGGCAGGCTTGGCTAACTGGTTTCTTTGCATCCGAGATGTCGGGCGGGAGATGGGGTGGGGTTGGGGGTGTTTAGAGGCCTGCCGAACCTCAGAGGCTGCTTCCGTCCCCTTTAAAGGAAGTTGTTTTCATGCAAGTTCAAGGCAATTGTGCATTTACATTCTCTGGAAACTCGACACTCGATAACACAGCACCACCTCTGATTCCCATGCAAGCTTGTGTATGGGGTTGTCTAGGCCCGAAAACACGAATCTGACGTTTTAGGTCCCTAGGTCTAACGGTTATTGCGTCACGATGACGTCATATACTTACTTTTTTCTGCTCATTGCAAATTTCAATGCGATATAACTCCGAGGTTTATCATTAGTTTCCCATTCTGTAAAATGTTTTGTAAAGCAGACGTAATATGGTATTGCATAATATATTTTAAAAAAATGAGTTTATACATCCATATTTTATTATTTTCTACATTATATATTTTATATATCATTTTTCGAAAAATGTATAAGTGTCGATTTTCGAAAAACATCAATATTCCGATTCTCCTTGCAATTCTGTATTCGAAACGATCAAAGATAGAATGGGCGTACCCCTGGAACACCGTCAGAAAAAAATCGTTATAACATAGCACAGGCCTCTGTCCTGGCTGTTGCAGCAGCGCTATGCACAATGCAACTATGGGCGAGAAGCTCGCTGCTGGATGTCATCCAGGGTGGAGGTAGGGTTCAGGTTTGCGGTGGGCTGCGTCAGTCATCTCCAATCAGCAGCGTATGTATTTAGTGGTTGAGGGGGGGGGCTGGGAGCAATGCGCCGTAGTGTTTATAAGGTGGGAAATTCCGGGTGTCCAAGAATAATCAAGTTGCGACTGCAGTCGAGAATGGCATAGAATAACATAACAGAACAGAACAATTCAAAACGCGCTGCATATCATGAGATTTCTCAAGTATACATCCGGTTTTACGTAACCTGTCACTAATTCATCTGAATGTAGACCATACACGCAGCGGTCTGCGAGCAGGCACGTAGCCAGGAACTCTGACAGGGGGCATCTCACCAAAAGGGCCCAAGGTCAGCTCCAAAAGGGCACCAAACCTTCCTTGGTGGCGGAAGTGTTGCTGACTGGGGGTGGGGGAGCGATGTCGGTGAGCACGCCCGTGTGGCGGATGGGTTGCTGAGCGGGACGTGGTGTTGGGAAGCCGTGCCTGGCTTGCGCATACTCTCGCAAAATCGCTACAGATCTAGTATAAGCTGCTTCCCTCAGGGGGCTCAGGGGGCACAGATTCACTGTCTGTGAGAGATGCGAAATGACCGTACTGCACGTACAATTTGAGCACTGTCGTAAAACGCGGGTCTAGGTGCTACAGCACGAAGGCTTCTTCACTAGTTTCCGACAAGAAGCTATATAGGCAAGTTGAAGCTGCAGTGCGGCTTCCCTTCAGAGGTGTGTTTGCACACGTGACCGAATTATTTCTGGAAGCCGAGTGCTGAGAACTGGGAACCTGAAACACTCGGGTATCATTTCATTATTTTGTCCATATATCGTGCAAGTAAAAAGATGAAGCATATTCCAAAAGATAATGACACAGGATTTGGCGCTGAACCGGGCCATCGAGTGCAAAACCACACACCGTCCCTGTGTGTTGGCACCGAACAAGTAACGATGCCAGGAAAGCAACAGCCGGTATCACCTGCCGTGGCAGGCTGGTCAAATTCAACCACCAACCACAACGGGGTCAAGGGATCTTCACCATGCGGGCAAGGAGGTAATTGCCCACACAACCTTTCACGTCGGCTGCCGCGTGTTAGTAATTGGCAGTACGCATTCTAGCATGGGATACCAGACAATATTAGTTTTGCTATTAACGAAGGGCCAGACCCGCCCTTGCTGGTGACTTACTGCGATTGCCTTGCTTCCCACCGAATTGATGCGCCCGAAAACCCAAATAACTAACTAACTAACTTGCTTCCCACCAAAACTTGCACAATGCAACACATATGCAAGCACAATTTTCACGCACGTAAACAATATAGCGAACCCGGCAGATGTCGCCAGTAAATTTGTCGTCGCAAAATCAATCAACGTTCCAAATTTGAGGTTCACACAATTCCACAGATATGTGAGCTCATGGCGGGTACGACGTCCACGCGAGGGTGCAGAACAACCTGGGAGAGGGCAGGAGCAGCTCGCATTCACCTGCGTGTCAACGGAGACACCGCTGGTCAGAGTGCAGGTGGGGTGGGATGGGGTGGGGTGGTAGTGGGGGTCGGGTGGGGTGGGGGCGTGATCAGCAGGGAACGGACCGCGTGCCGCAGCGTCTGACTGGCCGACCACCCTCGGCACAGCCCGGCGCCCCACTGCACTGACGTCACGGCCGATTGGACCTAATCGGGCGGAATCGCGCCGTCGGCGAAACGCTGCGACGTTGCTGCGGCCCGCAGAAACGCTGCCGCATGCAGAACAGGTGGCTGTTGTTGTGCGGCGCGATCGTATTCATTCAATCGGTGACGGACGATGCGATGAAGCTGTGTCGCACTGCTCACTCGCGGCGCACCGAGGCTGACCGCGTGGGTCGGTGCAGCTCTGAGCTGAGGTGGTGCAGTTCTGAGGTTCGAGAAGGGATGCGCGTCTCATCTCGGGGACCTCACGTACGTCAGGAGGGAGGGAGGCATGCTCGTTTTCCCCTCTTGCACTGAAAGTGGCCGGGGAAGTGGCAGTGCACTGGCCGAAGCTCTGGCGGCAGAGTGCAGTACCCGTAGGTGCCGTTCGCACCAAGCGCGAGACACGCTGACACTACTCGAGGAGACGGCACGCGCAGCTCGGCACAAGCGAGTGTTCCGACTCTTCGCTTCATCCGCGCCGCTCACTTTCAGCGCTCTGGCGGGCCGCGACGCTTTGCTGGCAGGCACGGCCGAGCGGCGATGGCGCTGGCGCTGGCGCTGGCGCTGGCGCTGGGGCTGATCCGCCCCCTCACAACAGCGCACGCGGCCGTGCCTCGCGGGATTAGCTGGATGGCCGCATGAAGCACAGCAGTGCAAGACTCAGCAGCTGGCCAGCAGTGAAGCTTAGGAACGGAGTCGGCGTGCGGTCCGAGCCGCGGCTTCATTACGACCGGCGGTCAGAAGCCACTCCCTGAACTGTGAAGCGACTGCCGATTCGGTAATCACCGGGCTGATCGCTGATCCGGTGTCGGGGTTCGGGACGATGCGCAGCATGGTCGGTATCGCCCTGTGCGTGCTGTGCGTCACTGCTGTTGGCATAAGGGCATGGGTCCGCTCTGTGCACGATGTGTGTCACTGCTGTTGCCATCAGCGCAGGGGTACGGCCCTGTGTGCGCTGTGCGTCACTGCTGTTGGCATAAAGGCAGAGGTACTGATCGGTACTTTGCTGTGTGTGCTGTGTGTCACTGCTGCTGTCATGTTGGCATGACGGCAAGGATATCTATCGGTACTGCGTTGTGTGCGCTGAACGTCACAACTGCTAAAACTGCATTAGTTAACACGAACAGTCAAAACCCGAAGTTATCTATGTTACACCGGCTCGGAAAGTGGTGAGTGAGAAGGTATTGACATAAATTGTGAATTACCCACACCTGAAGTAGCAACTTTCGTGATTTTAGCGTTAGATCTTTGCTCAACGTTTTGTAAGGATCCATCCGTAATAAGGTGATCAGGTCAAGAATATCTATCCGCGCTTGCATAGTCTGAATGTTGATGCTATCGGAAGGCACTTCATATCGACTTGAGTCCTTTTCAACATCACGTATATTTTAACATTTGGCAGTCAGCATGGGGCGGTGTATTAAAACGCCACTAACAGGACATCAAAATTGTTGAAGCACCACTTGAAAGCTTTGGAAAACTTAGGGAGAACTTCGTTACGGAATCCACAGCCGATAATGTACATATTTGAAGCACTTAAGCAACGGCAGTTCTTTGAAATCTTAGCCTGTGCAAGCCAGGCAACAGTTCAAGATGAAACCATTTAAAACGCTCTGAAGACCTTTTAGTTTGAAACAGCATTTTAGCGCTTGCAGTGTGGGAACATATCCTGCCCATTTCGGTGGGGTGGAAAGAGTCAATTTGACAACTGCCTTCGCGCCAGGATATATAAAACATACGTTGTCGTTCCGATGCCAAGCGGATCGCACGGTGAGGGCTATCCGCACGGCGACAGGGAATCGGCCGTCGAACAACCAAACTGATTGGGATCTACTAGGACAGCACGTCTGGGGCGGTCTGACCGCAACAATAGAGTGACGTTTTAAGTCATCGCTGCGAGGTCAAGTGGATGCCGTTCTATTTCTGGAAGACCAATACGTACCCTTGTGCCCAGTTCATGGCTCGAATCAATTCCGTGCATAGCCCGGTTTAACTCGTCCGTAGCGGACATATTCGGAGGCATCGTGACTTTTAGGTTGCCTGGAGGGTCACATGAAGTTTTCTTCATGAAATGGAATACGTCGTGAAGCATGCAAAGCAGATGGCGCCTGAAGCGAAATCTGTCGCCGCTGTCAAATCCCACATTATATCTGTCAACACCTGCCAAACATATTGTACGGTTACATTTATCACACCTGCAAAACATGCAGCACGTGCTACATCCGTCGCACCTGTCAACCGTAGTACTACTTGACTGCTTGCCATGGTAGCCAAACATTCGTCACACCTGTCACACACGTCGTCACTCGTATCACACCTGTCACACCCGTCCGACCTTGACACCACGCTGTACCCGCCACACACCAGCACCAGCAGCGCAGCTGCCCGATACAATCACACTCTGACGTGGGCTATCCGACGATCGGCTTCTCGCCAGCAAGGACGTGGCACCGCCATTCATCTCCATTCATCGCATCTCGGGTGCCATCGTTTCCGCTGTGTACGAGAGAACTGACGTGACACTCGACGGAAGCTGCCGTGGTATGTGGCCAGGCGGGAGGGGAGCTTTATCCAGTCGTCTTGTGCGGCATGTCAAGGCAGGTCTGGGGATAGCAACGTCTGTGATGCTGGCCGTATTTCCATTTATCTCCCTCTTTCTCTCTATTCCTTTCCTCACTCACTTCCTCCCTGCCTCACTCCCTCACTCCCTCCCTCCATCCCTCCCTCCCTTCCTTCCTCCCTCCATTCATTTCTTTTTTTCCTCTCTATTTCTATCTTATCTCTCTCTCTTATCTCTCTCCTTCTTTCTCTCTCTCCCTCCCACTCTCCATTTCTCTCTCTCTCTCGCTCTACTCTGTGAGCGGATATTGAGGTAGTCTGATGAATAGAGCATATGAATATGACCATATCCATGATATATAAATATGACTACGATCATGATATATGACTATGACTATGACTATGACTATGACTATGACTATCACTGACTATGACCGTCAGGTACTAGGGAGGCGAAGCATCTATTGGATCACAAGGTCATCCATAAAAACGCTAAACAGATCCGTATGAAAAGAACCTTGTTTGTATTTTAATATTAATATAACGTTCTTTCCATGCAAGTTGTATAGGCTTTAAACAGCATATCGCATTCAATATGAAGTACAATATGACATGTACCGCATACTGTTATATATATATACATATATACATTTATATATATGCATATATATGTATATATGTACATATACATATGTATAATTTTTTTAATGTAAATAGATATGCATATGTATATATATATATATATATATATATATATATATATATATATATATATATATATATACATTTGTATATACGCACAAGTAAATGTATGTATG
Organism: Imbricaverruca yamaguchii; assembly: GCA_034440575.1. Lineage (NCBI taxonomy): Eukaryota > Metazoa > Arthropoda > Thecostraca > Neoverrucidae > Imbricaverruca > Imbricaverruca yamaguchii. The sequence goes on along the minus strand of JAOTOL010001613.1, from coordinate 608,215 downwards.
CATGTGTGCGGGTGGGGTGTGCGTTCACCATCTCCCACCAACCTTGCAATCTCTGAAACAACACGAGATCAATCCTGAATACATGCTGCGGTGCTACAGCACGAAGGCTTCTTCACTAGTTTCGGACAGGAAGCTATATAGGCAAGCTGAAGCTGCAGTGCGGCTTCCCTTCAGAGGTGTGTTCGCACACGTGTCCGAATGATTTCTGGAAGCCGAAGTGCTGAGAACTGGGAACCTGAAACACTCGGGTATCATTTCATTATTTTGTCCATATATCGTGGAAGTCAAAAGATGAAGCATATTACAAAAGAAAATGACACAGGAATTGACGCTGAACCGGGCCATCGACTTGAGAATGCAAAGCTACACACCGTCCCTGTGTGTTGGCACCGAACAAGTAACGATGCCAGTCTTATATAGCAAACATGTACAACATGATGTATGCATATATATATATATATATATATATATATATATATATATATATATATATATATATACATATTACGCACATACCAGGTGTTTATGATACATACATGGCTAAACACTATATAATATTCGAATTTTGTAGGATTCGTTTGCATACCTTCATATGCTCCGATCGTTTTCCGGCTGCATGCTGTATGTCGGGAAAAATATAACCATATGTAGCACTTATTCCAACGTTTCTACCCACTTGGGCCATTTTCAAGTTTCGACAGTTATGCGATACTACATACAGTACAGCAAAACATTTCAACAGTTTGACAAGGACGACCACCATAAATAGCATTGTACTTATTGAGGAACATTTCGACTTCTGCTTCCACTCTAAATCACAGTGACTGCCGACATATGCTCCATCACTACACCATAACTCTGGGAAGTACAGTGGAAGTTGTGTCAGCTGCCTGGCTTGTATCGATATCAGTACTTGATGGTTGTAAGTATATTAAAATATACTTAGAATCGTTTTTCCACCGCAATAATACCAGTACCGGCATCGAACGAAGCCAGTATACCATTCAGTTGTATTGCGCGTAGAATGTCTACAAGTGTTTCTATGGGTCGCGTAATATTTTGGAAGGAAGATGGGGAAATTATTGCGTTCAGCTTGTTGGCGACTATAGGGTAACAGGAAGCGGAAAAATTATAGGCATCATAGGCGCCCGGATTTATGGATTTTAATCTTGTCAAACAGATCATCTGGACTATGCTCACCAACAACCATCTGCAGATGAACACCATCTACTTTGGCATTGGCTGAATCAATGAGTTCGTAATCTTGACTTATATTCTGATGGTATGTCCAAGGCTCGTTTCATCCGACTAGATAATGACACACACACACACACACACACACACACATTCTCTATATCTATGTGTATGTGTGTGTTTGTGTGTTTGCGGTTGTACATGCTTGTATTTATCCCAGCTCATCAAATGTGCATCATTCTCTTCGCAATATCTGAAAAGCTGTGCCGAGGTTTGCACCTGCATCGAGGCGATTAAAAATAACTCTCAACAGGATATACCAAGCAGAAGGATATGATGCTTACTCGAAACGTATGACGCGGGTTTTTCCAGTGAGTTCTGTCATGCTGTTGAATGACATAAATTTATAGCTACCCGGTTCTCCGATCGCAAGCTATGACAATTATTCGATAAACTAAGCAGCGGCCCGCTGCTTGATGGGGCATTACAAAGGGTGCAGCCGAGGTTCAGCTCCATAACGTGGCTGGATGTGATCGTTGAATGGCATTCCGGAGTTGGAATATTGGAGAACAAGCCTTCCGAGCTGTTTGAGAAATACGCCGTATCCTGAAGCTGTGTCTGTTGATCCCTCTCCCTACCCAAGGGACGGCGGGAGGGGACATTGCTGCACGCTAGCAGTGACGTGGAAGCCACAGCAAAACTCCCAGAGATTGGACATGGCCGCGTGCACGTCATCGGCCAACGATTTGGTGGGCAATAAATAACTGCTAGATGGCATGAGGAAGACAGCCTGGGATGACGATCCTGAGCGCGGGCCGGGCGTATTTTGACCAAGTTGCTGTTCGTCTTCCTTGTTGCAATTGATATTCGTTGCACTTGCCAGCCCATCATTTCACAACGTCAGTTAATACTGGGAATAGCACTGATGTCAACAGCTCGGTATCACTGACGTCACCAGTTCTATACTACTGACGTCACCAGTTATATACCACTGACGTCACAATATCGGTGCCACTGACGTCACCAGTTCGGTGCCACTCATGTCACTAGCTCTGTACCACTGACGTTACTAGCTCTGTACCACTGACGTTACTAGCTATGTACTATTGACGTCACCAGCTGTGTGCCACTGACATCACAATATCGGTGCCACTGACGTCACCAGTTCGGTGCCACTCATGTCACTAGCTCTGTACCACTGACGTTACTAGCTCTGTACCACTGACGTTACTAGCTATGTACCATTGACGTCACCAGCTGTGTGCCACTGACGTCACCAGCTCTGTACCACTTACGTCACCAGCTCTGTACAACTGACATCACCAGCTCGGTGCCATTGACATCACCAGCTTTGTTCCGCTGATGTCACCAGTTCGGTACCACTGACGTCACCAGCTCTGTACCACTGACGTCACCAGCTCTGTACAACTGACATCACCAGCTCGGTGCCATTGACATCACCAGCTTTGTTCCGCTGATGTCACCAGTTCGGTACCACTGACGTCACCAGCTCTGTACCGCTGACGTCACCAGCTCTGTACCACTGACGCCACCAGTTCTGTACCACTGACGCCACCAGTTCTGTACCTTCGAGCTTACTTCGAATTCAACGTTCAATTTTATCGCCGAGTGTAGTTGTTCCAAATTCCATGGACATCAATTGAACCTTCTCTTGAGCTTCTCCCTTGTTGACCCTTCTCCAAGAAAATAATGACAAAAATGTGCCATACCTATTCCAGTTTATCGTCTAGTTTTCCTCTCTAATGCAATAAACAAGATTATAAGTAGACATGGTATGACGACCTAAGCTGAACATGGGAAACCACATGAGCATGAATTATTGATGAAAACGGAACACTAGTACACCAACGTTTGCATAATTTACTTACGAAACATTACGTTTAAATCAGCTTTATATCTTGTAGATTCTGGGCGCGAAAGTGAAAAATGAGTGAGCCGAGGCGAAGAAGCTCAGAATTGGAGCATTTCAGTTCGCTTACCCTTCAAGACTACGGCCTACAAGTTTCAACCAACCACATCAACAATTTTCCCTGGAGGAGCAGTAACGTAATTATTGCCGTCGCTTTATCTCCGTTGTTTTCTGAGATCTAAGGGGTGGGTCTAGTTGATCGTCCACCTTAACGCGCTGTGATGAGCCTGCGGTGCGGTTAACATTCAATTCTTAGCAGGACGTTAAAATGTGTCCTGTAAACGACACTTTTCAGAATCGACCACCTGACTTTGAATTCACTAAGCGCGAATAACACAAACCTTGCGGCTAAATCACGGTGAAGCGATCGTCTGTCCAATTATGCATCACTATTGTGCTTCTTTGTGACGCTGCCAGTAGCGGTGTCTCGGCTACTTGGAAAACATACCGGGAAGAGGAGTACATAAGCTTCACCCCCTCCCGCCAACCCGAGCGCTGTTATGATATTTAATGTGATCGGTGGACCAGCTAAAATCCTATCACGACAAACACATCAAGTACATTTCCTCAAATGCAATCTGTCGAGATGATCTGTGCATTAGATTGCCACCATTTCGACGATTGTCTGACATCATTCAAGATGTCGGGTTCGACATCAATATAATGGCCTCATCATAGGGAGCCGACAGCGTCGTTATAGGCCTGGGTGTAATAGAGCGTTCAAGGCACCGATTGTCCATGAAATAAGTGTATCGATTAAAACGGCGACATTTGTGAGGCATAGTATGCAGATCAGACTTTCCGGCTCGTGAGGCTTATCTATGGGGCCATCGAACTTCTAAGCACTTTAGTCACTAAGATGTAGAAGTAAAATTACAAGTCCTGAGTGAATCCAAGTTCGCAGATTTAGTACACATAATTATATATATTTCCGGACACTGGAAATAGATTCCTGGATCCATCCTAAATCCAGGACCCAAAACTTGATTGAGCAGAAGTCCTCCCTAGTACGTCTGAATACATTACTTTTGGTACTCTTTGCTCCTTGCCTGGTTTGTAAACGACCGACGTGACGACATGAAACAAAGTGCTTGTTCTTTACAGAAGATGCAAAATTATAGCGCAAAATACGCCACTCAAACGACTCATGAAGTATGTCGTTCAATTGCTTAAGTACACAAAACAAAATACATAGCTAAATTTCTCCGGGATGACCAACGTCGACTATGTGAGTTGCTGACAACTGTGGCTAAATCCCGCCAGGTGCAAACTACTCACGATGGCTTTAAATGCAGGCAAAAGCCCTTCACAGCGACCTTCCGATTCGATAGCAGAGTATTTGGGTACATCTCACCCATCCCGGACCTTTCGGATGTGGCTAGAGAGTAAACGTATCTCATGCTATCATATAAATGTCGTATTTGGAGAAGGCAATAGGGTTTCGGGTTTGATGGGCTCTTCAAATGGGATACGCGGGCGGAGTTTTAAAGGCGGAACCTGACTCGCAGCCTGAGTCTGTAAAACCTGCTCTCTTTTGGACTGCAGACGTGCGATGTGGTGAGGCGCACCAGATACTTAAATCGGTAGCTCCAAAGGAATGCAGTGCACGTGTTTGGTGTGGCCTGCATCTTATGCTCACGCATCGCTCTGAGCACATATACTTGTCTATAGCAACCCATCGCAACTATGCAGGTCAAGCTGACTAACTCAACGACGAACTGAATATATTTTTTGTCTTGCAGTGTTCCTGCTAGAATCGATTCCGCATTTCTGCTGAAAAGCTCCTCACATTCCATGTTCATTTATTGGAATGGCAGTTCAAGCTCTGCTGCACATACTATATTCCAGAGTTGAAGCTGTTCAGCTCATCCCCTTCGCACCGCCACCCGCCATCTGAACACTTCCCAATGTTATTGTCTTTCATCAGATCCATCGCATGCCATTCACGCATCACTCAGGCGCGGAGAGAAGTCATGTGTAAAAGCACCATGGTTGTAATGGCCGCATATGCACGCTTATCCACCGCTTACGTACATATTTCATTTTCCATGGTATTATCTTATATTTTTTTCTTTTTCACTTTGCGCACTTTCTACCAAACTCGATGATTTCGCGACAGGCCATCACAGTCGCTATGCGTCAGCACGGAGTCTGCCGCCGCCATCCCAGCTGCCGACCCCTGGCATTTGATATGTAGAGTATGTATGTAGAGAGCGTCCAGATATGTAGATATGTATATGTGTCCAGATATGTATCCCCATATGTAGAGCGTCCAGGAGCTGGAGCTCCCTGCCTCTCAGCGAAACGCATGCCGAGCGCTGAAGCCTGTGTGTGACTACTACGTGCTGAAAGGCATGCGCCGCTCTCGTTTCTTGTCGAATTGTTCACGAGTTAATAGCGATTCGTTCGTCATCAGTTTTAGCCTACAATTTCAAACCATCCGGCAGCCAACAAATCCCATGTGTTATAATACAACGCGAAGCAAGGATATCTCAGATTGGCATTTGAAGATTACCTCCAGGAAAGATCTCACCAGTCACTAGGGCCACATCACGAGGCAGGGAATGTGCAGAGGGAGAGATAGAGATAGGGGATAGAGAGAGGGGGATAGAGAGAGGGAGAGAGAGAGAGAGAGAGAGAGAGAGAGAGAGAGAGAGAGAGAGAGACAGGGAGAAAGGAAAAGGGAGAGAGGGAGAGGGAGAGGGAGGGAGATAAAAACAAGAGAACCACAATGGAACGTGCCGCATCCTTCTTGGCGGCAGTAACCCATTCGCCGTTACACCCGCGTACATGATTAACCGTTAACGTGCTGAACTCCAGCACGCGACGTAACAAGCAGACACGCTGCTCCAACCATTGAGGTATGTGTTTGTGTCATCAGTGGCGTGTGTTGGTGTAATCTACAGCAGCTGCTCAGCTGGCGATGGACTGGCGTAACCGGGAGCTTTATTGGCGTCTTTACAACGCACCCAGATATCCCACTGGGAATGGCTGCTTATACTTTCACTCATAGCGATGAAGTGTACAGCTATGACAGAGTTGACAAGGTGCGGACAAAAGACAGCTGTCCAAAACAGCTCGAAGCGTGCTCAACTCTGTCGCGGAAGCTCCGCCGGCAGAAATCGCAAAAATGCGTCTCCAGTCGCAAGACCTGGACGTGACGATCTCATATTCAGCGCCAAACTAGCCCTTCCAGCGCACCGGGGCCAAGGGTCAAGCGTGGTCTGGATCATTGAGACGACAGCACAGAGGCGGACAACTCTGAGAGAGCATCCGGCCGCGACTCGGGTCCCTGTCGTCTGCGCTTTCAGTCACTGCTTGCGTGCGTAGCTGCCAATCGTTGCACTGCCGCCTGCACAATTGGTCCACGGCGCTATCTGGGCCCGCCGCCAAGGATGACGGAAGGCTGTTAACACGTCAGGTGGACGACGGTGGACGAGGGGCGGCGGTGGCCGAGTGGTTAAGGTGTTCAGCTCTGGATTCCAAGGCTCCGGGTTCTACACTTGCACCATTAGTGAGGGACGTTTGGCAATCCCGCGGCCCACCGGCGAAACAGTGCGGGCGGCGCCATTAGCCTTGATCGCGCATAAAGTGCGTCGTAAATCGCCTAATAAACGATAAACGACGGCGGGGGACGCGAGCGGCAGGAGGAAATATACTTCGCTGTACTGCGACGTATCGGAAGCTGGACAAACATAATAACGTTGTCTCACCGACGCTTCAAGCTGATAATTCGCTACACTCTTCCACAATGGCTACACAGCGAGACTGTGTGACATCAATTATCATGTTAGAACCCACTTGGTGAAATCGTGCAGGCCTAAGCTGTCTTTTTGCAAGCGCTGGAAGGCCTCTTCCTGGTAGAACGTTTGCACACTCACCATACATCAGCGTTTCCCGGCGGCAGCCCACGTCGGAGATCTCGTCGTAATGAGACGCGTAGACACGCCGTGATTGACGGCTGCGCAGCTTCCGTGAGGAGCATTAGTCGGCGTCCACGCAGTCGCCTGCCTCAGTGCTCGAGGGGTGGGGGTGGGGTGTGGATGGGGGGGGGGACGTGGCCGTGTCGCCGCTCCATCTCGCCGACGACTGTCAGCCAGTGCGGCGATGGTGGCCGCGGCTGTCCGCTGCTTTCCCGTAATACATTACGCGACGACGTGGGTTTTCGCTCGGTCGGAGTGGGCCGCAGTAATCGCATTCCTCGACGACGGCCGGCCCGCCGCTCTGCCTCCAGCTCCTGGCTGCGCGCGCCGGCTGTCAGCGCTGTGTGCACTGCCAGTGCGCTGTGCACCGGTCGGCCTGAGTACACAGCGCACAGCACACAGCGAACAGCACACAGCGAACAGCACACAGCACACAGCGCACAGCGCACAGCGCACAGCACACAGCGCACAGCGCACAGCACACAGCACACAGCACACAGCGCACGACTGGCGCTGTTGGCCGGGCCGAGAGCTGAGACGTCGCCAGAATTGTGTCGGGCGGCTGTGTCAGCAGGCGGCCGTACGAAAGGCAAGCCCCGGACACCGATCACCGGCGAGTGTGCCGCTCAGCCGGACACCGATCATCGGCGGGTGTGCGCTCACCCGGACAGTCGGGAGCAAGACACCGGCGGGTGTGCGCTCACCCGGACAGTCGGGAGCAAGACACCGGCGGGTGTGCCGCTCAGCCGGACAGTCGGGAGCAGGACACCGGCGGGTGTGCCGGACAGTCGTGAGTAGAACACCGGCGGGTGTGCCACTCAGCTGTTTGGCGGTGCAGTGGCTGTGCATTTGTCAAGCTGGAATGCGGCTGCGTGGCCGGGTGACCAGCTGGCTGAGTGGTTGTTGTAGGTGGGACGCTGCCGGGTGGCCGACTGGCTGCAACATTGCAGGTGGGACGCTGTCGGGTGGCCGGCTGGTTGAAGGGTTGCAGATGGGAAGCTGTCGGGTGACAGACTGGTTGAAGGGCTGCAGGTGGGACGCTGTCGGGTGGCCGGCTGGTTGAAAGGTTGCAGGTGGGACGCTATCGGGTAGCCGGCTGGTTGAAGGGTTGCGCTGTCGGGTAGCCGGCTGGTTGAAGGGTTGCAGGTGGGACGCTGTCGGGTGGACGGCTGGTTGAAGGGTTGCAGGTGGGACGCCGTCGGGTGGCCGGCTGGTTGAAGGGTTGCAGGTGGGACGCTGTCGGGTGGCCGGCTGGTTGAAGGGTTGCAGATGTGACGCTGTCGGGTGGCCGGCTGGTTGAAGGGTTGCAGGTGGGACGCTGTCGGTCAGAAAATTCGATCCTTGATGGTTGTGCAGGAAGATAATCGAACGTTGGACGGATAACTGAAAACAGGTGGAACGAAAGAATTGTAGTATATGTAGACTGATGAACAGAGGTCCATGACTGAACAGTTGTTTGGCCAATGCACCAATGCTCTCACTGATATCAATTAAAAAGATACCAGCGAAAATACCTTGCAGGCTTTTGCCTACCAAGGGATAAACTGGGACAAATGGGAGGGTGCCTACCTGAATCAGCATGTCAGCTCGGTACACGGGGTGAGCTGCCTCCGTGCTTGGCTACCATGGCGCATGCCCCCCAACGTGCATCAATTGCCAAGTTGTGCGATTGGATGTGATTGAGTGGCCTTTAATCCGGATTGACGGAATGGTTTGATTGATTGGTTGGCTCCAGGTTGTCGACGTGAACCTCTGGCCGAAGGCAGGCACTACTTGATAATGGAAGTATTTCTGGTGGTCGGCACTTACACTTGGCGAGACGTGCAGCCGAGGCCGTTTCCAAAGTTGCGTGGCGGCATGGCTGCCTTCTTGGAGTTTGTTGACAATTATCACGGGCGAGGTCGAAGCCCCAGCGAGTCTGCCCCCGAGTGTGTGGCACAAAATATAATCTGAATGAGTGGCCCGACCCGGTCGGCACGTTTTTGACGCCGAAATTGCGTGTTCGTTGCGGCGTATCGCGTTCTAATTTCTTCACCCCAAGTCAGCTGTGTTATTTTCATTTCGGGTTTCTCATCTTGCATGTCAACATTCTTCACAAAGTATTCTTAATCTTCGGTGGAAGAGTTTCGCGGTGGCGGTTCCGATCATGCGCAACTTTCAACATCGTCTCACGCTGCATTGCAGGATTTCGCGTTCTAATTATTTCGTACAAAACCACGCACTATCTTTTCATTTTGATAATTATCAACTTCCGTCACATTATTTATGCTCAAGTACTTTCAAGCTTGGTTCAAAGAGAGTGGCTTCCGACAGCATTTCTGCGCACGGGCAGCTTACTATGCACTTCGTATCACAACAGACTTTTGCTATCCGTCCCAGGCATCCTACCATGCACCTCGCACTACAGCCGGCATTTGCCTGCCGACCTAGATGTGAAATAGGCGAAGTACTTGAGCAGTGCCTTGGGTGTCGTATTCAGCAATAGGGCTGGATGACGTCGTTTTAATGTCTGTGTTTAGCAATGCAATGCTGTGCAGATACCAAATCAGAAATCACTTCAATTCTGCACATAGGCTTGAAGGCGCATAGTTGCATATAAACACCCAAGAAAATGTGCCTATGACTGATTTGCACGAAGACTCGACTGCACTACGCTTCGAACAATTGCGCTCGTACTTCCAGCGTTCATTTCAACGTCCGTGTATCGGTCCTCAGACGTACACCCAAAGCTCCCTTAGCGGTTTGCCAAAGCGGTTCACGTGAATTCCATTGATTCCCATTCGGACTTTTCAAAACTTACACTCGAGTCTGCAGTCCACCAGGACCGCCGCCGATATCTTCTCTGCACGACGTCTGAAGGAGACGACCTTGAGATTCCTCCAGGATCTTGATATAGGTGCGAGCTGCTCACGGCCAGCCACGTCCCAGAGCAGAGCGAGGCGCCGACCTGTTGCGAATGCACTAAGCGCGCGCGGAGGGGCGCAAGGCCCGGCCTGTTGATCGAGCCAGGTAAAGACCACGAACCAGCACACACAACACGCAATTTTCCCATTCGGCTTGCCAGTGAGCGACAGGCTGGATTCAGTGTTGTGGAACAGTGATGATGGTGATTTCAGATGTTTGACTCCAGACGAAGAGCTATGATTGGCCTGCCAACGTATCTCTTTACGTCCGCTCTCAGCTCGTCCAGACCGATTTGTATATTGGGCAGGTTCAGGACGCACTTTATGCACAATCACGGCCAATGGCACCGCCCACACTGTTTCGCCGACGGGCCGCGGGATTGGGAAATGTCCCGAGCGGTGCGAGTGTTGAACCCGAGACCTTCGTACCCAGAGCTCAACACCTTGACCACTCGGCCATCGCCTTCCCGCGCCCAGACCGGTCTCTGGGACTCAAATAGGTGAAGGTCCATACTAAGAATACAGCGCATCGCTGAAGCAGAACGCAAATTTGCATTGCTGCAAGGTGACAAGGCAAGCCTGACAACTTCGCGAAGCACGCCTGTGTTTGCAGTGTTTAGATGCAGTGCGCAGTTGAAATGTGTGCTTCGCAAATTCGCCGTCAACGATCGGTTGCGTTCTCAACTGCCCTTGTCAAGTTCTGTGATAACAAGTCGCTCGAAAACAAGTGCGGTTTCTGTGTGACCGCTCGGCGTGCTGCGCTCCGGTAATTGTCGTCATGATGGTTATCTTTCAAATGCGCCCGCTCTTTGTCTGTCCCGAGCTGAGCACTGGTCGTGGAGATTCCAATCGAATCGTCTTGCAACCTGCACGTGCCGACAGTTTCTTGTGTATTTGCTAACAAGCATCACGAATTGAGCGAAAGTAAAATGTTTGCGAGACACATCGAGCGACAGTTACTGCCATCATTGTGCGGCTGCCCCGAAACAGGGCTTCCAAAACCGGCTGCTACGCCTCATGAATCAACGCTATGCTACTTATGAGACGCTTTCTAAATTGTTGCATGGAGCATGCAGTATGTACTCAATTGGTGGTGTTGTCACATTACCACCATTCATCCACCTGTAAGAGTGTAGACATTCTTGAATCAAGATGAGACCAGGATCTAGCTGTGCCATTTTCCCAGCTGGAACCAGAATCGGATCTGTTTATTCGTCGATATAACTACCGGGACTGGGAAACAGGCGAGCTATTTTCCCAGGATATCAAGGTAGTGTTTTCTTGGAAACCACTATGAACCATAGCATTGAACTGGACAGCTTAATAGGAAACTGACTGGGCCCTTCCATTATGCAGGGAACCAGCATGGGCTGCTGTTCTCTGTCAAAGTGACAGACATGTTCCAGGATGAAGGTTGAATTCCATGGAACTTGAGCGATAACCTAAAACCACCAATGGTTACATACACAATTATCATAAATGTTGCATAATGGTCTGTTAGCAAAATATTGTATTGCGAATCGTGATCGCCTCAGAAGCCTCACAAGCTGGAGCGGCGCCTGATTTCAGAAAAAAGTGTGTTCATATCTCCTGGGGATATTAAAGACCCCAGATAGCTGAAGGATCCCTAATGATCTAACGAGCTAACGCGCTGTGGTGAGTTGAAAGAGTCTCTTAGAGTGGATGGGGACATAGCAAACTCAAGCGTTTAAAGATCCCTGCAGAACAGGAAGCCTGTTGCTTCGAGAGCTGAATTCAGCCACATGTGGCCCCTGAAGAGGAAGGGTTCTTGTGAGAGTGGTTGATGGGGCTTCATGAGGAAGGATCCTGATAACTGGAGGGACCGCGGGTAGTTGTTTCGGTCTCTGGTTGGGGTCTGAGGGGGCCAAACAGCGACTGATCAGCAAAGGGCAGTTGCAGGTGCCTTGAGGGCACCTCCAAGGGCTACTTTTTGCCGATCAGGGCCATTCAGCGCCCCTAGACTTGCTAAGGCATCGTCCGGCTCGTCGTCGTGGCTCGTGCGCCTCGTCCCTCCCCTGACTGCGTCTTTGCCTGCATCCCTGTAACATTGATATAGCATCACTCCTTGCATCGTACCGCAACTCTGTACCATCACACAGCATACGCTGCCACGCATGTCGCAAGTGATATGCTCTGAGGTATTGAGCCCTGACAACAGCGACTGATTAGTGGGATCCTGGATCCACAAATGTATTTCGTGAGAAAGCCAGTGATGGCTCCCGGTCCCCTTTCACGAAACTGGTCATTGAAACGTACCATTTTCTGTCAACCAGCTTAGGTGAGATATTTTCAGCTCACACCAGCAGGATGCGTAGAGGCAGGTGACCAAACAATGTAGGATGCAAACTTAGCAAAGTACAATCTGTTGAGCGAAGTTAGCCAAACGAAATCGAGTCAGTAATTAATACCGCCAACTTACCAAGTCCGTTAATGAGCTAGTCGATAGTTAGGCGCGTAATCTGCAGCCCCCACCCATCCAACCAAGCTGGGTGCTAAGCTTGAGTTGCTAAGCATTGTGTATTGCATGCGCTTCTCATCTCTGGTAACTGCGACACTCGTCTCTGGCGACTGGGCTTTGCCTCACCACGGAATACTTTATTTTCCGTGAAATATTCTCATGAGGCAAAAGTTAAATGTGAACATTTGGAGAAGATGAAAAACACAGAAACCAACACACACAGGCATTATCATACATGTATGTATATTTATATATAGATATATTTATATGTATATATATATATATATATATATATATATATATATATATATATATATATATATATATATATATATATATATATATATATATATATATATATATATATATATATATATATATATATATATATATAAATATATGTATGTATAGTTAGTATCATAACCATGGTCACACTCAGAATAATAATAATCAGCATCATGATATTGCATTTCGCTTTGCTTTGCGCGTGCGGTATAGTCGTGGGGGTCAACGGGATTATCATGTGGTGACGTAACCACATGCCGATCGTATCGCTCTTGCCATTCATTGAATCTTGCGGCGTCGTGACGAGACTCGATGTCGTTTGTTCTTGAATCCTTTCGGCTGTCGTCGCGGGCTTCCATGAATGAGTCTGAGCCTGGAGGGGGGAGGGAGCAGGTTTGCCGCATCTGGTGAAGACAATAGATTAGTGCCAGCCCATGGCTCTGGTCATGCTGCCGGACCGTTCGTCACCATTATCTAGATAATCATGTTTACCGGTCTCGTGGATTGCGGAATAGATTGCCTTTTCTCTCAAGAGATGCACTTCATTCACATATACACACCCACGGTGTGCTCCTCAGAAAAGCTGAAATTACACCATGGAAATCACTGTGATAAACTTCTCTTCATTATGTAACTTAGGCTTTGACGTGCCAGAAAAATCAGTCTTCCATCGAACAATCTTAATGTGGTGACGCAAATACAGTTGTCACTGAAATCCTTCATCGACGATAAAAATTATGTTATTATGGCGAAAATACATTTATGGTTCTCCTCAAAGCTTAGCTAGCTTTGTGGTACACCTCGGGAACAGAGGGAAAGCGTGAAGAGCTCAGCATATTGATCCCACGTTACTGTTTTGTACGGTAGTGCACACATGTATACCTTGTGTGTCTCATTGGCTGAGCGATTACCTGCACCACAATTGCATATCCGCCAGAGAGGGAGAGAGAGGAAGAGAGTAAGAGAAAGAGAAAGAGAGAGAGAGAGAGAGAGAGAGAGAGAGAGAGAGAGATAGATGGAGAGAAACAGAGTGAGATATAGATAAGAGTTTATTGGTATATTCTCACCGATGCAGTGGCATCGGGCAATGTTGTCCAAATGAAGGTAGTGTATGAAGAAATCACAATATTCCAAACCACTGCGGAGATGATCTAAGTTGCAAACTATTCACTGGGTCACTTAATATCCGGTTTCAATTTTTCTAACTTCATCATCTAATTATCCAGCGGAAGTAATTTCCCAGCTAGATTAAAGAGTTTAAAGTTTACTCTCTGTAATGCGATTTGGGTCAGATAATCAGAAGGAATGGAACCCGTCGACCAGTATCTTACCAGTTGCGGGTAAAACTAGCGCACTGTACGGCGATGCACTATTCATTTGGACACAAAAGACAATGATGGGACTGTCGTGCACACCATTGTGTTTAATATCGGTCCCGTTGTTTTTTTTTAGTTTGATCTTCATCTTCATCCCCACCCACCGAACATTTCTGAATCCACCCCTGTTGCAATGTTTCCAGGTTGACACATGCAATTTGGTAAGCATATGAATTTATATGAAACATTCGTTTAAACACGGCGGGGACTGCTAATGTTTTCGACAAGATTGCGCTACCAAGGGGTTGCGTTATCAGGTTCATCTGCTACCCTCAACGGAGGGTAAGACGGTAGTTTTTGCACTTCTGCTCACGTGTGTGACACGACATTCCCGTATACAGCACACCCTGACGTGTGTGACACGACATTCCCGTATACAGCACACCCTCACGTGTGTGACACGACATTCCCGTGTACAGCACACCCTCACGTGTGTGACACGACATTCCCGTATACAGCACACCCTCACGTGTGTGACACGACATTCCCGTATACAGCACACCCTCACATGTGTGACACGACATTTCGCCACGGCAAATGTCACTGAGACCGCCTCTGGGCAAGCACCCACCGCTGGCCAGTTAGCTACGGCCCGCCGCCGTGTCAATGTGAACGGAATACCCATTTTGCTGAAAATGGTAACGGCTCTGCCACGTTAAGGTGCTGAAAATCGTTCGGATTCAATTGAACACTTTCGAACGGAATGGATGTTTTACCGCCTGTCTGTCGATGCCTTTCACGTTATAGATATTGTCATAACTGTTTTGACATTGATAGGAGGCCAATATCGAGATTGAGAATGTCGAGCAGACTCGTTAAAAGACGCGTTCGGTGAACGTTACTGATGGGATGGCATAGGATGAAGTGCTCGACAGTTTCCAAGGCGTAACCACAATCACACATTCATTATATCAATAAGTTGGAGTTGAACTAGGTGTGCATTTAGGTTCACCCCACAGACTCGAAGTCTTGCGTGAATGGTGCTTCCTCATTTTGGGCCGGTACTGTAAGAGAATAGTAGGAGAGGATAGCCCTAAATGTTTGGAAACGGAAATTTTTGTTGAAGAAGAGGATGGACTTTTTATTTTTTATCGCTGATGGGAGGTTGTTCCACAGTTCTGTGGTTGATGGTGCGAATGATTTCTAAATATTGGAGCTCGGATAGGTGATTCGTTTGTGAGTGGGCGTTTCGGAGTACTCTGTCCGCTTAAGTTTGGGCATTTTGGAGTGCTCTGTCCGTTTAAGAGTGTACGTTTTGGAGTGCTCAGTCCGTTTGAGAGTGGCATTTCGGAGTGTTCTCCCTGCTTATGCTAAGCGAGTTTCTGGAAGAATATATCTAGTGCATTCTGGTAAATGTGAGTTGGGAATTTTGAGTGCGTGGTATATTGGAAGTTTGTAAATGTTCCGACGGGTGGATAAAGAGGGTTTTCCGAATTGTTTCCGTAATTTATTGGTTGGTGTTCACGAAAAGAAGTACCAGTTCTAATTTTGGCCTCAAGATTTTGAAGACGCTTCAATCTCCCAGTACCTATCACCGCAATAAACCCTTCAATAATTGTATCGCAGTAGTCAAAGCATGGCTGTATGCAGCGTAAACGTCTTGGATAATGGGTCACCGGACATATGTTTTGCAGTAGGGTAAATATGAGCAACAGTTTTATAAACTCGCCTAATTTCTTGATCATGTATGCGTGGAAACGAGAATTTTCGAACGGACAAGTCGATTTTTTGCATGCCACGCTCATGCGGTTCAACTTGTCCACAGATGAGGAAGCGACGCTGTCCTCCCCCTCCCCGGGTGCCTTGTCCCCGATTCCTACGTCCATGATTTGGAGACACGGGCTAATTTTCAGAGCCGCTCTTACCAATCGATGACCCGCGTCCTGGACTAAATCTTGGCCAGAGTTGAGGTCAAGGTTGGGGGAATCGACCGTCGTTCGGCCTCAGTTCATGCGACTACAACCTTTCATTCATTCGTCATTTCGATGTTTGAATATACTCTCAGCATAGTCTTTGAGAGTGAGAATCATGCCGACATGCACCTGTACAAAGTGCACTATGAAATAATGTGGCCATAATCCAAGGTATATTGGAAGATAATCATGCCGGCATACATCCGTACAAAGTACACCATAAATGATGTGACCGCTAGTGTTGACGTGTAATGGAAGGAATCATACTGACATGCACCTACACAAAGTGCATTATGGAATAATGTGGCCAAGTTTTCGCGCACAGTGGGAGGATACGGATTGTATCTCCTTCGTCTGTCAACCCCGCTGAAGCAACGCCGGTCGGACTGCCTCGTCTGTGGAAGGATTCCTCCAGTCGCACAAACACCGCCGTTCTCAACATAATTAGGCGACTAATGCCTTTGGCGAGCACCCGACAGGCTTCGTCGCATCAGGTTAGCAACACCAGGCGGTGCCCCCCCCCCCCGCCCTTCCCACCGTCGTCAGAGCTGCTCCCAGCCAATCAGCGGTCGGGGGCGCAGTTCCAGCCCGGAGCCGGAGCCATCAGCGGCTCCGACGTCCCCGACCCGTGTTTGATGGCGGCAGTCTGCTCCGGCTGTTGCTCGGTCGAGTTGGCCTCCCCGCAGCCAGCGCTCGTACTACTGACCCATGGACTGTGCGACCTGGACCCGGCGACCGAGCGACTCGAGGAACGTGTTAACTATCGACGGGCAGTTGCTACCTCGGTGATCAGAAAGTGTCGTTTTCATGGGCTGTGTCGATTAAACTATCGATATACTTAATTTTCGCGCACATTTCTGCAGCACTTGTTCTTCTTCCTCCACCCCATGGGAGCAATTTCTAAGCTGGTTCCTGCCTTGCCACCTTGACTTTGCTAGCTTTAGGTAGCGAGCGATGGCGAGCGCAACGGCGCCGTATAAATCGACGCTGCTCTGGCCTGCTTTCTGGCCACGATCTGCAATATTCACCGATTTCTCTTCCGAGTTCAAGGACATGGCCACGCGCCGATAAATCTCACAGAGCGGGCGAATGGCTTCCTATTTATATCGTACACTGGTGCGCTATTTATTATGTGGACGGTCGAGCTCGAATCCACCCAATCTTCATTGTTGCCGTCCGTTATATCCAGTATTCGCTCTACCGCCCAAGCTCGTTGGTAGTGTTTTGGATGGCTCAATATCAGCCAACAGCGCGGTGCTAGCTTGAGCCGGGCTGTGCACGGCCACGTGATAAGCCGATATAAAAGTGAACGTTGAACTAGAATCCAAGTTGTAGAGGGCCATCCGACTACCGTTGTCATTTAAAGTGACCTAAAATGACCTCGGATATCCAATCATTTTGCGTATAATGTCATTATGGAACGATTTTGGGTGCAGAATTCGAATTATGTGGCTATTTTTCCTCTAGAAAGGTGAAAACTGACAATCTTCACCAGCATATAGGAGACGCGATCTAGGTATGCATCTGACATGCATGCTCTACGGATCATAACGCTATGCGTGACTATTATCAAGATCGGAACCTTGACCTCGACCTGAGGTCAATTAGGGTCCCCATTTGGTCTTGGTGAGTGTCAGTCGAGACAGTTTGTTGCGAAGCCGCACAATAGTTCTTTTCCTTTTTCTTTTTTCCTAGCAAAGTCTGCTTGGAAATTCAAAGGCGTTGCAGCAACCTCCACCTGTGCCATTCTAAGTTGACAACCTGCCAAACTCCGGCCTGGTTTAGTGACCTTGCATGACCAGGAGTTTGTGATGGGCTCTCGTGGGTATAAAATAAACATGTGCGTATATCCTTTATGCTACTATAAAAGTACATGGTCAGAGAATGATGTTGTAACATATGTCAATGAGCTTGCATGACGTTTGAAAGGCTAATAAACTCTTGTCAAGTGGGAAGGGCCGAAGGTTCACCTTCTAGCTGTATTTGATTGAGCAACAAGCATTCCATTGTGCAATGTGATGAGTTGTAGCTCATTAATGCTGATGTACGTACAACATCATCGCCGTTTTAACTTACCTGGTTCCCTTAAGAATGGCGTCACATCCAATTTACCTGACGCGACCTGGCATTTTTGGTTCCATGGAATATATGCCTTGGAAGTACCATCAGCTATTAGGAACTTCAGAGCACTATCCCAAACGGTGTGGCGCTCATAGCTGAAAAGCGGCCTGGCAGTGGAGGACGGGGGTGGTGGCATTCGCACCCCTCCTCGGTAGGCGGTGGTCAAGATTGGCTGGATATCGGCGGCCGGGGCGATGTGGGAGGCGAGCGACATCCACTCCGCCGCGGCGGCCGGGGCGATGTGGGAGGCGAGCGACATCCACTCCGCCGCGGCGGCCGGGGCGATGTGGGAGGCGAGCGACATCCACTCCGCCGCGGCGGCCGGGGCGATGTGGGAGGCGAGCGACATCCACTCCGCCGCGGCGGCCGGGGCATAAGGCGACGACATCCACTCCGCCGCGCGCCGGGCGATGGGAGGTGAGCGACATCCACTCCGCCGCGGCGGCCGGGGCGATGTGGGAGGCGAGCGACATCCACTCCGCCGCGGCGGCCGGGGCGAAGTGGGAGACGAGCGACATCCACCCGCGAATCCCACAGCAGCAGGGTAGAGGCTGGGCAGCTCGCGGAGGGTCATCGTGATCAAGATCGTCAAGCCCATGGCTACCGAGATTTGCCAGCTAATCGCGATCAGAAGCTGTCCGTACTGCAGATCAGCTGGCGCAGAGGGACTCGTACTGCAGATCAGCTAGCGCAGGGGCACTGCACAGCTGGCCAGGCCGATCAGCTGGCGCAGGGGGACTCGTACTGCAGATCAGCTGGCGCAGGGGACTCGTACTGCAGATCAGCTGGCGCAGGGGGACTCGTACTGCAGATCAGCTGGCGCAGGGGGACTCGTACTGCAGATCAGCTGGCGCAGAGGGACTCGTACTGCAGATCAGCTGGCGCAGGGGGACACGTACTGCAGATCAGCTGGCGCAGGGGGACTCGTACTGCAGATCGCTGGCGCAGGGGCGTACTGAGATCAGCTGGCGCAGGGGACTCGTACTGCGAGGCTGGCCGGGCGATCAGCTGGCGCAGAGGGACTCGTACTGCAGATCAGCTGGCGCAGGGGACTCGTACTGCAGATAGCTGGCGCAGGGGACTCGTACTGCAGATCGCTGGCGCAGGGACTCGTACTGCAGATCAGCTGGCGCAGGGGACTCGTACTGCAGATTGGCTGGCGCAGCACTCAGCGCGGCGCAGGGGGACTAGCGAGGGGACTCGTACTGCAGATCAGCTGGCGCAGGGGACTCGTACTGCAGATCAGCTGGCGCAGGGGACTCGTACTGCAGATCAGCTGGCGCAGGGACTCGTACTGCAGATCAGCTGGCGCAGGGGACTCGTACTGCAGATCAGCTGGCGCAGGGGACTCGTACTGCAGATCAGCTGGCGCAGGGGACTCGTACTGCAGATCAGCTGGCGCGGTCAGGGGGACTCGTACTGCAGATCAGCTGGCGCAGGGGGACTCGTACTGCAGATCAGCTGGCGCAGGGGACTCGTACTGCAGATCAGCTGGCGCAGGGGACTCGTACTGCAGATCAGCTGGCGCAGGAGAACCGAGAAGCGGCAGAGACGACGAGCCGCTGGCGCAGGGGACTCGTACTGCAGATCAGCTGCGCAGCTGGCGCAGCTGGCGCAGGGGGACTCGTACTGCAGATCAGCTGGCGCAGGGGCGATGGGGAGCGACTAGACACTCGCGCAGGGGGCTCGTACTGCAGATCAGCTGGCGCAGTCGGCCACTCGTACTGCAGATCAGCTGGCGCAGGGGACTCGTACTGCAGATCAGCTGGCGCAGGGGACTGCATCCTGGAGGCTGACCACGGAGGTACACAGGGACCGTACCAGATCAGCTGGCGCAGTATCTGCAGATCAGCTGGCGCAGAGGGCTGTCGTACTGCAGATCAGCTGGCGCAGGGGGACTCGTACTGCAGATCAGCTGGCGCAGAGGGACTCGTACTGCAGATCAGCTGGCGCAGGGGTCTCCTGCAGATCAGCTGGCGCAGGGGACTCGTACTGCAGCTGGCGCAGGGTATCGCTGGCGCAGGGCCGAGCTGGCGCAGGGGGACTCGTACTGCAGATCAGCTGGCGCAGAGGGACTCGTACTGCAGATCAGCTGGCGCAGAGGGACTCGTACTGCAGATCAGCTGGCGCAGGGGGACTCGTACTGCAGATCAGCTGGCGCAGGGGGACTCGTACTGCAGATCAGCTGGCGCAGGGGGACTCGTACTGCAGATCAGCTGGCGCAGAGGGTCTCGTACTGCAGATCAGCTGGCGCAGGGGGACACGTACTGCAGATGAGCTGGCGCAGAGGGACTCGTACTGCAGATCAGCTGGCGCAGATGCGCCCAAGCTGCATTAGCGGCTCACGAGAGCTCTGTGGACTTAATTTGCTCTTTGTGGGGGTCATTACGGCGATAAGTGGCGTCGGTGATCTACAGCGGTACTTACGCTCAGCGTCTACTGAGTGGGGCAATCCAGCCTACATTTTGTCGTTCTAACCATGGGCTGGCATTGTACGTGCGAAGGCGAGTTTTGCAGATCACAGAGGCGAAGTACGGCGGTCGGAACGGCATAACGTTTACAACAACATCCATGTCCTATGTCTTCATTGCATATCAATCCACATAATCTAGACAATCTTCATAATGTGCACATACATCGACATAATCTAGATAATCTACATATATTTACATAAGTTGAGAATCTACATAAGCATCTACATAATGTAGATAGTCTACATTGCATACTTGGGCATGCTTGCCATGCCAAAATTGTCTTAATCTACCTGACTTAGCGTACCTTACCATTCCGATTTTGCAATCTAGCAGAATTAACATCTCATAGAATTTGAAATAACTTTGATAGCGGTCTTCCATCGGAAAATATCGCGACTTCCAGAGATGGCTACAGTTTCACGTGACGTCAGTAATAACCCTGGAATCACAACAAAACACCACCGTGCATCGGTGCAGGAAGCTGGATGTATGAGCGAGGACGGGGAGGATAGAGATGTGCCGGTGGATGGGTGAGGGACGACTGCTAGAGCAGTTAAAGAGCGAGATACGGATTGCAGTCAGGGTTATTGAGAGCTTCCATGTGTTTTTTTTAGTGTATTGCCTTTCCCTAAGTAGCATATCATGCCAGTAATTACTATATAAAAAATAGTCCATTATGGACCAGAATTCTACCGCGAAGCACAGCTTGTTGCGTGAACCATGGCCCCACCACCAGATCAAAACATTCCAGTTCGACGGCATTATTTCGACCGAGAGTTTAACGTGCCATTAGTGCACCGTCTCGGCCACCCGGGTAGCTCGTTCCCGACCTTATCGGGCCAGTTGCCAACTAATACCACCAGTCGGGGACTAAATACGGGTGAGTGAAGCGACTCGAACCCTGTCTTACGAGGACGGGGAGATCAGTGCACGCCAGCTCTCTAACCAACTGAGCTACCGAGGCGGCACATTGAGGAGTTTTAGCTTTGCAATTGTAAATAAGCACAAAGAATACACTGGACTAATAAGTTGCTTTGGCAATAAAAACACACAAAGCATCCAGATTAGCTACAGGAATTTGGAATGCAGAATGCTCTTAGGGTTTGTTAGAAAATGAAGATCTTGAGGCGTCGTTTTTGTCATGGAAACTGAGCAATGATTCCGCGGAACATGTCCTTAGTATGAAAGGGGTGCGCTATCTACGTTTCCCGTGAGGGGAGTAGGACTGCCGAAGATTGCTGTGAAGGGGATGAGACTGCCTGGGGCTGCCGCGAAGTTGACGGACTACCTACGATGGTAGCCGTGCGAATGGCTACCAGTGCACCGGTGAACCGGATGAAACTGACGATAACAGTTCGCGCATTGTCGGGCAGTGTGTACGCAGTGTTGCGCAGCTGTGCACAGCGCGAGCCCAGTGCTGCGCATTGTGTGCGCAGCGTGTGCGCAATGTCGCGCAGTGTGTGCGCATTTCGCAGCGAGCCGCCGCAGAGAGAGAGAGAGAGAGAGAGAGAGAGAGAGAGAGAGAGAGAGAGAGAGAGAGAGAGAGAGAGAGAGAGAGAGAGAGAGAGAGAGAGAGAGAGAGTGTGTGTGTGTGTGTGGTGGCCGCACGGAGCCAGACTGACCTGACGGCGCGTCATGGCCGAGTCCAAATTCTCCGCCAACACATGGGCTCCGCGAAGTCCGGGGTCACGGATGTTTGGAATACAGTTCGTGTGTTGATATTCGAACTGAAGATGCAGCCGTGATCGAGATGCGTTCTCTCACTGCTTACAAGACAGTGAAGTGAGTGTTTGGCGTTTTAAGAATACCTCCCTTGACCAGAATTGGCATGCGAATGACCAAAAGTCAAATATGTCAAATGTTCCTTACGAGGTGCAAAATCAAGCTGAAGAACGCAATACAATAGCCCGCTAAATAATTCGTACGCAGCGTGAAATTGTATGTAGAGCACGGCTGCACAGCATGACATCACAATCTCAGAACGGTGGGAGAACTTCTCAGACTGCACAGCGAAGACATAGCTGCCATAAAGAGTCGCTCAGGCAAGGGGATGCCTGCAACTAATAGTGCATCTCTTGGGATAGTCGTGAGGCCCTGTCTGCATCTGCTTTCAGCTCCAATGAAGTGGCCAGGCCAGGCACGAAGCTAAGACGATTTCCGAGGACGAAAAATCTCCATAAAGGAGTGGATGACTTTTTACATGCAGTTTTCAGCGAGTAAGAAATTGGTCGCATGTGCCTAACATTACTCCGTTGGATGTGGCAGTGGGCTCAATAATTCACTTTTTGAGCAACTCACACACACCAATTCCATCTGCAAAGGTAGCCTGGGAAAATCAGCTGATTGACGTTTGCTTTTCAACTAATGATCTTGCAGTGAAGCTTTTGATAGTACGGCCTTCTGATTACGCCGTTAAATTTTGCACGATCCCATTCCCAGTTCTCGTTACAGATAACCCAGCCAGGCGGGTCACATGCAAAAGTTACACGCCGCTACCAGGGGACAAGAGTCGGCTAACAGTAGCAGATACGAGTACAATTTGTTGGAAGGCTATCAGTGTGCCCAGCGATGATATGTAAGGCTACCGGTATGCCAAATGATGACATATCAGGCTACCAGTGTGCCCAGTTATAATTTGTAAGCCTAACGGTGTGCCCAGTGATAATATTTGAGGCTGCCGGTGTGCCCAGTGATAACATTTGAGGCTGCCAGTGTGCCCAGTAATGATGTTTGAGGCTGCCAGTGTGCCCAGTGGTGATATTTGAGGCTGCCAGTGTGCCCAGTGATAACATTTGAGGCTGCCAGTGTGCCCAGTGATGATATTTTAGGCTGCCAGTGTGCCCAGTGATGATATTTGAGGATGCCAGTGTGCCCAGTGATGATATTTGAGGCTGCCAGTGTGTCCAGTGATGATATTTGATGCTGCCAGTGTGCCCAGTGATGATATTTGAGGCTGCCAGTGTGCCCAGTGATGATATTTGAGGCTGCCAGTGTGCCCAGTGACGATATGCACTGCCATCGCTAGAGGTGCAGCATCAACCATTCCGTGATCTTCAGATGTGCAGTGGTATATTTAGCACTACAATATATTTATTTACAGAGGCATATTCAGCAACATACATGCAAATAATTCGACGACGCCCAAAGTGAATTGGAGCAGCGGCAGCGTGGCGGTTGGCAGAAATCCCGGCAGCGACCACCTGCTGACGACAGACGAGCAGCGCGTGTCGAGGTCGCCTGGCAGAAATCCCGGCAGCGACCACCTGCTGACGACAGACGAGCAGCGCGTGTCGAGGTCGCCTGGCAGAAATCCCGGCAGCGACCACCTGCTGACGACAGACGAGCAGCGAGCAGCGCGTGTCCAGGTCGCCTGGCAGAAATCCCGGCAGCGACCACCTGCTGACGACAGACGAGCAGCGCGTGTCGAGGTCGCCTGGCAGAAATCCCGGCAGCGACCACCTGCTGACGACAGACGAGCAGCGAGCAGCGCGTGTCCAGGTCGCCAGCCGTGCACGGCCGGCCCCGGGTCCAAGCGCACCGGCAGCGGCAGCGGCAGCGGCGCGGCGCGCCTAGCGCTCCAGACACGGCGCCGGCCGTGGCCGCGGTTCGGGCCGAGCGCGACGGCGGAATTCGGCCTATGGGGCTGACGCACAGCCAGCATCATAAACAGCGGCGTGCACGCGACCAGGTCCGTTTACGTTGGGCCCGTCCGCCGCCGGCCACGGGTGACAGACGAATCAACGGCCGGGCCCCCGGCGGCGGTCTGACTCAACGTGTCGCGTCAGCGCACCCGGCCGTCACAAGGGCGCAGCGCCGGGTCGCGGGTCACTCACTCGAGAGGACGGCCGGCGCCGGTCGGCGTCTCACAAACACTGCCCGCGCCGGCCGGCAGCTCACAAACACTGCCCGCGCCGGCCGGCGTCTCACAAACACTGCCCGCGCCGGCCGGCAGCTCACAAACACTGCCCGCGCCGGCCCACGCGGCGGTCTACAAACACTGCCCGCGCCGGCCGGCAGCTCACAAACACTGCCCGCGCCGGCCGGCAGCTCACAAACACTGCCCGCGCCGGCCGGCGTCTCACAAACACTGCCCGCGCCGGCGCTACAAACACTGCCCGCGCCGGTGGATACAAACATGCCCGCGCCGGCCGGCAGCTCACAAACACTGCCCGCGCCGGTCGGCAGCTCACAAACACTGCCCGCGCCGGTCGGCGTCTCACAAACACTGCCCGCGCCGGTCGGCAGCTCACAAACACTGCCCGCGCCGGTCGGCAGCTCACAAACACTGCCCGCGCCGGTCGGCGGCTCACAAACACTGCCCGCGCCGGTCGGCAGCTCACAAACACTGCCCGCGCCGGCCGGCAGCTCACAAACACTGCCCGCGCCGGTCGGCGTCTCACAAACACTGCCCGCGCCGGTCGGCAGCTCACAAACACTGCCCGCGCCGGCCGGCGTCTCACAAACACTGCCCGCGCCGGCCGGCGTCTCACAAACACTGCCCGCGCCGGCCGGCGTCTCACAAACACTGCCCGCGCCGGTCGGCGTCTCACAAACACTGCCCGCGCCGGCCGGCGTCTCACAAACACTGCCCGCGCCGGCCGGCAGCTCACAAACACAGCTCGCGGCTTGTGTACTCCCGGGGCAGAGCCGAAATGGTGTGAGGATTGTGGGTTCGGGCGCAAAATGATTGTAGTTATTGTGCAGCCGGCACGGAGAGGTGCCAGTGCATAGTGATTCTATGTCCCGCGGGTCATCTAAGGCCAGTTTTTTTATGACCACATGGCAACGTTTACCATGGTCACATCAAAATTGCACTGCATATAATATTGAAGATTTAATATATTTCCTGCGCATTGCTGGGTTTGACACAACCAAATATAATTTTATGTGAAACATTTATGGGACTGTAAAGAGATAGAGAGGAACGTCCGAGTCCCTAAGAGTATGGATGGAATGCGTGACCGGTACACGTAGTGAAATGTTAATTAGAACGTTAGTTAATGTAACGTTAATTCAATGCAATTTGATGGGGAAAATGAACCAGGAAAGTCCACCCTCTCTATGCAAAATGTGCCGCTGCGCCAATTGGACGCTGGAGTTTGGGAATTGGGCGAGATGATATGATCAAATGAAGTTTTCGCAAAATCGGCCCTAAGTCCAGCTTATTTGAGGCAAGAAAGTTATCGGAACTCCCATAAGTTGAAAACGTGCTTGGATGCAACATGCCTTCCAATCCACACTTCTATGATTCGTGCCATGCAAAATGGTTCGTCATTTTCTCGTATGGTTAGTAACTCGCCAGCGTCTCTCGGCTTCGTCGCAAGCGCCCATAGCAGCCATCATGTCTATGACCTCACGACACCGTGATCCCGTGACACCCTGATCCCGCTGACACCGCGATTCAGACTCGTTTGAGGCCTGTCTAGAGATATATTTGCCGCGGCGTGGTCTCCGACAGTGCTGGTGACGAGTTTATTATTCAGTTATTTATATTTATTTATATTTATTATAATTATGGTATTCTTCATTATTACGAGTTCCTTTATTGTCGACGACTTGTAAGCCGTGCCTAATTTACCAGAAAGCAAGCTGTTGAACGCATTATGGTGCGTACCCAGGGAGTATATGTGATCGGGATGCTCCTGGTAGGCGCCGTCGATGCAGAGGTTTCGTGTAGTGTGATCGTCTGGACACCGCTGTTTCTGTACATCGCTGTGTCAAAGGTGATCCAGCTACTGTACTGTCGGTGACATTCCACTCGGAGACGGGGTAACTACTGACATTCCACTCGTTGACCGAGTTATTACTGACACTCGGGATGACTACTGACACTTCACTTGGTGGCAGGGTAACTACTGATACAACAAAATGCAACAAAACGTACCAGAGGAATTTCTTTCAGTCCTTAATTACTTGTTAGTTTTGTATATTTGCCTATTAGAGTTCAAATATAAAATTCTGGAGAAAGTAAGCATTTTTATGATAGCAAGTTGACTTCAAGCAACGTTTTTCGGTCCGCTCTACCCATTAAAAATTGGAAATGAAAGGAAACTTGAAATCCCAGTTTTGAAATTTAAAAAAAGAAGTGACTTTTGTGTGGCCAAAAATGTTATGACCCTTATCGATTTCGCTACCATTTTCTGATTCGACGTATATTTTTTCTCAAATCTCCCTCAAAATGAACTCCCCAGAGCTAAAAGCATGATGTAAGTCGTGGAAGTCTATACCCCTAGTGACGTCAATTTTTGGGAAATGTTTTTTGGGGATGGTGTCGGGCCCTACTAGTCGAGCGCTTTCCGATGACGCCTCTTTCGCTTTCGTGCGATGCTTAGTTTGGATATTATATTACTTGGCAACCAGATGACTATCACTGGATGCACAGCCCCACCGCACCCCACCCC
Organism: Imbricaverruca yamaguchii; assembly: GCA_034440575.1. NCBI lineage: Eukaryota > Metazoa > Arthropoda > Thecostraca > Neoverrucidae > Imbricaverruca > Imbricaverruca yamaguchii. The sequence goes on along the minus strand of JAOTOL010001613.1, from coordinate 581,216 downwards.
AACCTTTTGGTTGGTATGTTCGAAATCGGCATGGTACCGTATTCCAATGTAACGAAACCTAACCTAACTTAGTAAAACCGCTGTAACAGTGCCAATACATATGAGTGGTTTCTATGCTGAACCTTGCAGCTACCGACCAATATCGATATTGCCGGTCATAGCTGAACTTTGTGAGCGTGTAGGCAACTGATGCAATATTTATCCAGTCATCATGCTATGTCCACATCAGTACGGTTTCCGCTCTGGCCAATCTACACAGGCGGGCCCGTTTGCTGCTGTAACACATGCAACAAGCAATGTTGACCAGGGTATGACGATGCCACTGGTCACCACATACACCTCAAAAGCACTTGACAGCTGCGAGAACAGCCTTCTGACTATGATGGTACGGCATCGATCACCAGCGCCCTCCACATGGCTTAGCAATCGCATCCAGTACGTCCAACATTCTAAGGCCCCATCAGTGACATGTGGAATGGTACAGGGCTCTATATTGGGCCCTGTGATGTTCCTTCGTTTCACTAACGACCAAGACACAACATATGCCACACGACATGATTGTCATGAATGCCGATGATACTCAGTTTTTGGACGCATAATGCCAAATCTCTCCGTACTGGAAGAACCAATCTAAAGAACCAAAGAATCACCCTGGTATCTGCAATAAGCTGATGTGGGCAAAAGAGGCTCAGAATAACAACTGGAAGACGAAAATGATTATTCTGAAATCACGGCTTCAAGATATAGATGATCATAACACTGCATGATTTGAAAACTCACAAATAGAATGATCACATTGCGCTAAAACACTTGGTGCCACCTCGGCCGATCTCCTCTTCTGGGAGCAGCACATCGCATTGGCTAGGATGAGGTACCGCATACCACGCGACACTTTGCGGCTACTGGCTAATGCTCGTGTTCCTCCACGTACGATAGTGCACGACTGTTCGGGGTGGATGCAGTACGACCGAGCAGAGAAGGGTGGAAAAGTGCATCAACTTTGGTGTTCGCATCGTCGCCGGACTTGCTGACACGCTCTCTGACGTGCGATGACCGAGTATGGCTCGTATGTTGAAAGAAAAAGACCCACAATTGATGCACAACATTTTTGATGACGCAAGTGCACACGAAATCATTCAACAACATGTTATCACTCGTTGGTCTGTGTCCCAGCAAAGCAGAAAAGTGACCTACCGGCTCACCAAATTTGATAGTTCCAGTCCGCGCCGCTCCCAGCTCGGAGGTGCCCTCTGAAGCCAGATGTACGCGCCTGGCGGTCACACGGTACAGCGCGCCCGGCCGCCGACCACAAAACCACGCAGTTCCCTGTCCGGAGCGTATTTCCACGAAGTCTCATATTCGTGTGACTTTTGGCATATGCAATGGATCTGGATAACTGATCTCGACATGACACCGTTTGACGTCACGTAACACGTGCCCACGTGATCCGCGCAATCCGAAACCTCCGCCATAATCTGCCCGTCGAACCTGCGCATCACGTGTGGAAAATGGAACAAAATCCGCCCGGTCGTTTTGGCACAGTATGCGCCGAAGACACACATACATACACACAGACAGGCAGAGGCAAATATTTCCCGACAGCTTTGGAAATCCGACCGCCGTGTACTAAATCTCCGATAGAAATTGATCGTGACATAGTCGAGGCATTCCACAGTAACTCAACCGAAAATTTTCCAATTTGCCGTCCGACCATTTTTGATTTTCTTGAAAAGTTGTGTACCTGGGTTTTCAAGGGCGAACAATTCATTTATGGTGAACAAAAAAAAATCCCCCAAAAATATTCCCCAAGATGCAATCTTTGCAAATTTCCCAAGGTCAATGAGAAGGCCTAACTTTGACGACCCATAACTCCAAGGCTAAGAGAGCTATTTCATTTAACTTTTTTGTTGAATTGGGATGAATCAAGGAACAAGTTGGCTATCTAAGATTTTCGATTTTCAATTTATTAGGTCACGTGACTCCTTGGCCTAGTTTTTGCGTCGTAACCTTGACCTTTTGGATGCTGAAAATAAAACTTTCGTGTGATGAGCATTTGAGCCCCATTCATGCCTTTTCATATATATAAATAAAAAACGTGGGCTTCGACCTGCAAAAAACACTTTTGGGGCGCGCAATGTTGACACAGCATGCTGTTTGGAACTACTGCCCGCCGATAACTTCGTATCTAGTTGGCATACGGTGTCGAAATGGCCCAGAGTGGCCCCTGATGACGACACCTGTCAGTTGGTTTCTGCTACACTGACATCAGACCACAAGGTCACATGACATTGGGTGTTCAAGGTCATCTGAGGTCACGAACACCTTTATGATTATAGCTTTGCCCCTAATTGAGCAAAAGAGCTGAACTCAACACAATTGTATTCGTCACGTCAAGACAGTTGCAGTGATATATGACATGACCCCGATAGGTCAAGATAAGTCACATAAACTGGCCAGGTTACCGATTTGATCCAACGGGGCCAGGGCATACCTATGTTGTCATCTTTGTCCATGGCTTGCTCAAAATTATGTTGTGGTATGCCAGTGTGATGTCTATGGTACTGTTGGATGAATCTTCCAATGAGATAAAATTGTCACTATTAATGGTTACGCCTACGCCGCACAGGAACAAGAACACCTGAGCATTCTTTCATGTAATGGGGCATGGCACGACGACTTGTAGAGCGCGACGCGACGGTATTGAGGTCAAAGTCCGATGTCAATAATACTGCGGAGTGCGCCGTCGCGGAATAGGAGCGCTCTGGTCTCTACCCTCCCCCCCCCCCTCCATAGGTCGGCGTCTACGTTGGACAAACATGGGGGTCTGGCCAGTGACCAATAGCATGCGCTGCATGCGCTGGAGACGCAAACAACAGAATTTTGACAAAGGCATCGCACCACCAACAGTCACTTGTCAGTGGGGAGAGCGGTGACGCCGTGTGAGGATTAGTCAGCTGACTTGTCGACAGTGTCGAAAGACGTCCTTTATTTCGAAGACGGGAACGATGCCTGCTCCTTTCTGCTGTGACCCGTATAAGCGGCATAAGAAGAAAGTGTATAAAGGTGTTAGATTGGCACCCAAAAATCTGGTCCAGATAGTCGATGATCCCCGGCTACGTATTGACAGTTATCTGTGTGATACTTGCCGAAAGCGTCTAGCGAAGGATCCAGGCAGCCTACCAGAAGAGGAAAACAGTCCGGGCAGTCAAAACATTTCTCGCCGGGCAGCTTGTGACAAAGATCAAGTTTTCTATGTCACAAAAGAGGAAGTGCAGAAGGCTGAGCAGGAGCTGAGTGGCCGCTGCACCAAAGCCGTGACGATCAAGGGAACAAGAAAGCACCACAGATTCTGCCCTGTGAATCAGAAAATAATGCGGATCCACGTCCTCTCAGAAGACAAGACTGGCAAGCATGTCAAGGTGCTGCAGTGATATGTTGGTGCGCTGGTGTCGTATTCTATCGATAGGAATATGTCAATAGGCACCTGCAATTTTACGTATAATCATGCAATCAGTACAAGAACACAAGGTCGTCAAACATGTCAAAGTGTTGAAGTGATATGTTGGTGCGCTGGTGTCGTATTCTATCGATAGGAATATGTCAATAGGCACCTGCCATTTTACGTATAATCATGCAATCAGTACATGAACACAAGGTCGTCAAACATGTCAGTGTTGAAGTGATATGTTGGTGCGCTGGTGTCGTGTTGTTCTATCGATAGGTATATGTATATGTCAAAAGGCACCTGTAATTGTATCGGTGACCTGACCTCAGGTCACGTAACCTAACTTGACCCATCGGGATCATCCCACGTATCACTGTAACCGTCTCGATGTGACGAACACAATAGCATTGGGTTCAGCTGTTTAGTCATCTAGGGATACAGTTTTAGCCAGAAATAAATTCGTGACCGCAGATCCAATGACCTTGAACACCTAATGTCAATGTCACCTTATGACCTGATGACAGTATAACAAGCACCAACCGACAGGTTTCGTCGTCGGGAGCCACTCTGGACCATTTCGAAACCGTATTTTAAATAGATGCGAAGTTATCGACGGACAGGGGGCCCAACCAGCGTGATGTGTCAGCATTGCGATGCCCAAAAGTACTTTTTACAAGTCGAACCCCCACCCCCCCACGTTTTTTTATTGATTTATTTGAAATGTCCTGCATGAGGTTCAAATCGTCATCAGACGAAAGTTATAATTTCAGCAGCCAAAGGGTCAAGGTCACGCCGCAAATGATAGGTCACGAGGTCACGTGACCTAATAAACTGAAATCGAAAATCCGAGATAGCCAAGTTGTTCCTTGATTCATCCCAATTCGACCAAAAAAAAAGTTCAATGAAATAGCTCCCTTTTAGCCTCGGAGTTATGTGTCGTCAAAGTTAGGCCTCCTCACTGACCTTGGGAAACTTCCCTCGATTGTTTCTTGGGAAATATTTTTTGGGATTTTTTGTCATCATAAATGAATTGTTCACCCTTGAAAGCCCCGGCAGACAACTTTTCAATGAAATATTTTTTTTAATGATCGGTCGGCACCCACCGGTTGAGTTACCATGGAATGCCTCAGTCCTAAATTTTATCTGCGGTTTTCGAACACACCAACACGGCGGCGACAACCGGCAATTCACCCGGTGACAGGGCAACTATCAATTCTTCATTCGCTGTCACGTGACTATTTGAATCAGGAACTTCCACGAACATCGCTCCGGGTGCCGGCTACTATCGGAGCTTCACTCGGCAGTGAGAGTGACCGCAGTGACCTTCGATTGGTGACGTCACCAGCTCTGGCTTGACCAGTACCGTTCGGTGACCGCCTGTTTACAGTGTCGGACATCAGCACCCTCGCGTTTGTGTCACCTCGCCAACAGCTGGCTTGGGTCAATTCATCAGCGAAAATAGCACAGAACACGACAGACGAAGGACGATGTTGGAGTGGGAGACAGGTCGCTCTCGAACTAGCAGGCTGACAGGCTAACAGATGGATCGAGTGACGGGTCACAACTCAGCCGTAGAGGTGGCAAATGCCACGAATTGTCGGGCCTAGGACTGCGGCCGTCCGGTTTGATGAGACTAAGCCTAGTTGGGGACCGGTCAAACGAACTGGAAGCCTGGCCAAAAGACGAACTCTTTAAAGACATTTTTTCCCACTTAAAGTAGCATAATTGCTGTTTTTTTTAGATAAGGTAAGATAGGCAGTTCACACCACTGGAAAGTCACGTTCCCTCCCAGAAAATATATTGAAAATACACCTTTTTAAGACCTTCTTTTTCAATGGACAGGTATTAATAGGAACAACATGATGTTTTACAAAACAATTGTTAAAACATACAGGTTAAGAACCATTATACATTTCTCAATCAAGAAAACATTACAATTAAGACTCAGGACGTAGATACTACGCTTTGGATCATTCAGTATTCAATCATCTGTATAATGCTGCATCGTATATTTATTCTACACACCATACTACTGCCAGATTCTGACACCAAAACTGTACTATGCTTCAGCCTTCAAACACCATGGTATTCTACTCTAAAAGCATCACATGTACCACTAATTCACAGGGAAATATTTGTTTCCCTACCCATTTTTGGCCACATGTGCAATAAAATAACTTCATTTGCATTATCTGTGCCTTGTGCAATAGTGCCAAAGTCGCCCATTTTGTAGGCACGTCCTAGGTACTTGGGGAATGGTCGAATATATATATATATATATATATATATATATATATATATTACCATGTACGAAATATAGGACACATAGGATCATGAGAGATATTTCATGAATGAACATTTCTTTAAATAACTATAGAGGCCCACACACTAGTAGAGAAACAGCAAAATAATATCACATATTTAATGCATTTACTACGCGATGAATGAAAACCCATACCTAAATTGCCTGACTCGCTATTGCTTACTGCGTCGGGTTCGTCTTCAGCCTGCATTCTGATTCGAAGGGTTACCGTAAGCCTTCGAATAACTGCACCGTAACTGCAGCGAGGGCCTCGCTGCAGTTATAAACTGCGTGGCTAACCCGATGCATTATACAACAATTAATTATTACCAGGCTCACCAATGGAGTCGAGAAAGCACCAGGTGCATTAATCTTACGATAAGCTAGTAACACATCATTATCATTAAACAATGATGGCTCAGAAGAAGGTAGCATGCAAGCAGCTACAAGCGGCCACCATCTGCTGGTGAGGTTGAAAAATTATATATGCTGAATCTTATGGAGAACTTTGCTGTGGGATGCGGTTACCTGTGTATACATTGAAACTACTTAGATTTAGTTCATGTACATTTTTTTTCAAGCACAATTCTGGCAAGCGGCATTCAGCTATATGGAATGTTTCCTGTCCATCGATCTCATGACGTCACATACTGATTTACATCACAAATCTAGGTCGAAATTTCAGAAGGTGTTGCTATTCTTTTGGTGTTAAGAGCGCACCGATAACATCCTGTAATGAATTTGGTTAGCACATATTCAGCATGACCGAACGTCAGAAGGTACAGCAAGCAAGATGTGGTCTGCGTAACGATGGCCGAACTGAACATGAATCGTCTTTAATCATCGAAGCATATACTGGTAAAATATCTTCAGAGTTTTAAATATACCTTCCTGGATTGCGTTAGACGAATACGCTTACATTAAATCATATCAACTCGATTTGACTATTGCTTTAAATTATATGGGCGAATATAGAAGAAGTGTTCCGAAGAATGCTATTTACATCTCAAGAATCTAAGTAGTGAAGGAAATCTTGAATGGTGATGGCTGTATGTAATAGACGTAATTAAATTAATTGTTTTGTGTTTTATTAATGTGTATTTAAATTAATTATGTTTTTGGACCTTTGATGCTGATCGATTTATCCGTTGCATGATGCTGTTCCAAGGTTGGTTTTGCTGTAAGTTCGTTACTTTACAGTCAACACCAAATTCTCTTAACTTCAAGGAGTGGAGTGTGAAGACAAAAACGGCGCAGCAATCGGTCGTACGGCAGACAGTCTGATCATGAACCATGGATTGTATTGTAAGAGGATATAATGCGAAGTTTGAAGAGTGAAGAATATTGAGCTCTGAATTGTGGATCTAGTTGTGCAATGACCCCCATCTTGGATGTGGCGTACATCATGCTACATATTAAGTGAAGAATAATGAATCAAACTTTGTTCTTGGTGGCACAACAAAGATGCTGATTTTGATAATTAAGTCTTGACTTACAAAGTGTGCATTAATTAAAACATAAAAACGAATACACTGAAAGACCAAATAAAAGAACGTCATATGCTGCAAATTGGTGGAAAATGTTGCCGGTCCCGAGCGGGCTTTCTGACCGGTTTTTCCGTCCTGACATTTGCCGCCTATAGACTGCGGGCTCGGCTGCAGGGGCCGCTGCAGTGGTGTTGCAGGGGCAACTGCACGGACGGCTTCATGGACGGCTGCAGAGGTGACTGCAGGTTAGCTGCAGGGGCCGCTGCAGTGGTGTTGCAGGGGCAACTGTAGGGACGGCTTCATGGACAGCTGCAGAGGTGACTGCAGGGTAGCTGCAGGGGCCGCTGCAGTGGTGTTGCAGGGGCGACTGTAGGGACGGCTTCATGGACGGCTGCAGAGGTGACTGCAGTGTAGCTGCGGGGAAAGCTATAGGGGTGGCATCCAGGGATGGACAGCGTAGCATGTTGTTGCGGACAGCGTAACACGTTACACTGCCTAGCACGTTGTTACGCTGAGATGCCCTTGGGCAGCGTGATGTTCGAAAAACACTTGTTGTACCAGGAAAGCAACCCGAAGTATTTACCAACTATTTCTGTACGAGTTAGTGTTGTCGTTCAGCCTGGTTTGCTACCTTGTTGGAAAATCAACGAGCTCGGAGGAAAAGCCTGTTACATTTTGCTTACACGAGAAAAACAAGGCTGCGTCGATCAGGAAAACACCAGACTCGCTTTCCTCCAAATAGAATGACAGGGCTTACGGACGTTACCTGTTTGGAATGGAACTTGTTGCATGCTAAAGGTATAATTCAATAAGTGTAGTAGGGTAGTGAGATATGATTACATAAGTCTAGCCGTATGACAGGTCGTAAGTGCTATGGTATGAGGTCGTGCAGTCAACGATAATCCGAAGATTTATTGACCCTCCCAGAACCATCTACGCTATTATGAACTCCATAACCAGATGTCCGTACCGTCTGCCCCCCCCCCCTCCCACACACTTCTGAAGTCTTCACCGATGGCACAAAGCGTTGACTTAGGGTTACTTCCACGGAGTGAATTTCTGGTGCAGAGGCATGCTTTTCGATCGAGGAAATTCATCCGCTCCGCCTTGGCCCTCCATGAGGCGGGTTAGCGATACCTCTGGATGGTTAGACTGCGCCACTTCCCCCTAGATGACTGCCGCACCCTAAACACAATCCCACCTACCGTACCCAAAGGTCTGCTGCACCCTGAACTAAAATTACATACGATCCCACCTATCGAGCCCAAAGGTCTGCTGCACCCTGCTCACGATCCAACTTACCGAACCCAAACGTGGACTTGTGCCAACGCCGGACCAGCGTGGTGTATAAAATAATTAACCTCTCGAATAAGCACCACGCCCGACAAGGGAGTCAACAAAGCGTGGATAGAGCGTGGCGGTGTATTCAGGTTAAGCTGACGCCGGCGGAACCTTTGTGCTCTTATTCGTATGTCTAAGCGTGACTCATCCACATCTTGTTCATCCACGATCCGCAGATCGTCGTGTTTGCAGTGTACATCCACACCCATACACATCACCAACACCACCAAGTATGCTCTACTTGCAACCACATGATGCTATATATAGGGTTGGCTATACCTCCTCACTGCAAAGTAATCCTCTCGATATGATGTGACGGATGCTCACTCAGGTGATTTAGTGTTAGCCACATAACAAGGAAGAAAGCCATGCGAGACAGGCCGTTGGAAGGCTAGTAATGCATCCTCTGGGACTACTTATCATAACATGGTTGTCAAGGTACATCAATTTACCAAGTTATGCAGTCATTACTGAAGGCGTGCTTGGTTTTTACTGAAATTGTACATTTGCCTTCTTCGCTGCAGTTAAAGTGGCAAAGTGGTTGACAGTGGCAGGACATTGAAGCTTTAAAAACAACAACATATTCTTGATCTGTCTTGTCCAATTTCTCAGGCTGCCAACGAAAACTTTGTCAAATTTTATCTCACCATGTCATCTTACTCTCAAGCTCAAGCAAATAACCCAATAGATTGCGGATGACCTGTTCGATCCAAGATGCATTCTGAAGATTAATGCTACGCATTGAGCACGACTTTAGCGACCATTTTTATTACTCTTAATTCTGAAGTAGTCTTGGAAAAACATTTATTGCCGATTATACGTCACGGTTGACGCCAGCTGCCGCCGTGTGACCTGACCCACCCGTCAGCAACGCACGTTGCCAGGTCAAATTAAATAACGCTAAGTCCGTATCAGCTAAAGCTCTATTTTCGCCGGCTGAGGTCAGCTTTGTTTCGGACAGTAGCGGTACACGACCAAGCCGGATGACTCCACCTGCGACTTCTGAAGAGGCTTCGCGTTTGACCTACCTCGGCTGGTCCACGGTGGATAAGTTCGTGGGCATTGTGTTTGTCTCGGGGTTTACAACCAGATGAGATGTGCACACCGGACCCGGCGCAGCTGGGTACGGCGAGCAGTTGGCAGCCCACGTCGGTCAGAGCAACCGGCGACGTGTGCTCGATGAACAAGACTCAACGCAGGAACTCTGGACACAAATGGTGTGAGCCGTTCCACCAGGCGTGTGCGAAAACGTTGAAATGTAGGTGTTGTATTCTATGCGGTTCGATGAAGCAGCCGGTAGTTGGGGGGGGCGACGGGTGTCAGGTGGGACGAGCCGTGGCATTTCTAGCACCAGCTGTCCGTGGTCTGACTCGGACCCGCTGGGTCGTTCTGCATTCAGCACACTCCAGCTTGTCAGCATGGCTCTAACGGATTCGGGTAGTTCTGGAGGACCAACATAGTTCCAGATAATCGGTCTGCTTCCGCAGGATCGATGCAATTCCGGGGAGCAGAGAGTTCCTGAACAGCAGCACAGTTCCGCTGAACGTCACTGCAAAACAGCGCACAGCATCCCGCAGAAGCCTTGGAAATCACAGCACAGCGGCACACAGCATCGCACAGCAGGTCTGCGCTGGCCAGCGGTATACACATAAATCACGTCGCACCCGCCGACGAACATATCGCCGTCATCCAGCGAACATATCGCCGTCCATAATTCACACTCAAGGTGGTGCTGTCAAATGGCACGTGATGTGCATTGCATGAAATGAGCAAAACCAATCGAATGCTCGTGCTCTCGGTCATTCTTCGGGACAATTCGCCACCGTCGCTGGATAATCTCGGGAAGTAGATGATGCCGATGACCAACGTATGCCACGCTCCCCTCACATCTGTCCTCGCGTCCACGTCCACGTCGATACTGACGCAGTCCTGGGTGAAGTGTGTCAAGTTCCCCTCACATCTGTTCCCGCCGCCTGTAGGCACTGGCGCGGTCCAGGCCGATATATGCCACGCTCCTCTCACATCTGTCCTCGCCGACCATCGACACTGGCGCAATCCAGGTCGAGGCATGCCGCGTCCCCTCCCATCTGTCCTCGCCGTCCGTCGGCACTGGCGCAATCCAGGTCGAGGCATGCCGCGTCCCCTCCCATCTGCCATCGCCGTCCGTCGACACTGGCGCAATCCAGGTCGAAGCATGCCGCGTCCCCTCCCATCTGCCCTCGCCGTCCGTCGGCACTGGCGCAATCCATGTCGAAGCATGCCGCGTCCCCTCACATCTGCCCTCGCCGTCCGTCGGCACTGGCGCAATCCATGTCGAAGCATGCCGCGTCCCCTCCCATCTGCCCTCGCCGTCCGTGGGCACTGGCGCAGTCGCGATATTTCGGCGCCGCCGACTTCCATCACAATGGTCTCAATGCAGTCGGGTCGATGACGGTCTGAATGGCCGGCAGGTCACTGGAGCACGACTAGAAATGGCGGGTATGACGACAAATTGGGCGTGACATGGCGCGGAGAGCGCGACTCGAGACCCAAATTACTACCTCGAAATGGGGAAACTCACTGGAAGTGAAGAGCGTGACTGGATGCGGAGAGGACCACTGAGAAGCGAGGGAGAGAGAGAGAGATAGAGAGTGTAGCTGGAAATAGTAGTACTAAGAGGAGTGTAGAAAAGATTGGAAACACTGAACATAGAGACTGCGATTGGAAATTGATAGATTACTGGATAAAGAAGAATGTGAATAGTAATAGAGTAGGACTATAAATTTAGAGGAGCACTGAAGATAGAGAATGTGACTAGATATCGAGATTATCACTGGATATGGATATTGCAACTAGAAAACACAGTATAACCAGAAGTGGGAAGGGCAATTGCGAATAGCAAGTATCATTCGAAGTGCCTTCGGAAAAGGAGATGGGAAATGTACAAATTCGAGCTGACGATAACAGTGGGTTATGCTCAGTGCCAATGAAGTGGCACGGAAGTAGCACTGAAGTGACACTGAAGTGGCACTGAACTGCGGATTGTGGCTGGGTGATGATGAGTGCGAATGGAGTCAGGTGTGACCAGAACTGTACCTGGTTGGGAGAGACACTAAGTAATACTTGTGACAATGTATGTCGTTCAACGACTTCAGTTTAATATTCCCGCACCAAATGTAAAAGGTTATTCGAACGATCGGCCTTATTCAGAAAGGACATCGAAAGGATAAAAAGTGAGGCTACTCTTTGAGTCCCTTTCTCTCTCTGCCCTCTCTCCTCCTCTCTCCTTGTCTCTCTTTCTCTTTCTTTCTCTCTCTCTCGCGATCTCTCTCTCTCTCTCTCTCTCTCTCTCTCTCTCTCTCTCTCTCTCTCTCTCTCTCTCTCTATATATATATATATATATATAGAGGTAAAAATAATTCATGCTGAACGCCACACCAGCATTACCGCCACAAAATCCGCCAACTATTATCCTAAACGACGTCTCAAGATTCGCTGCTAGGCTCCAATGACCAGCCTCGCCGGGAATACACCGACTGACCCTCGACATTCGACGTCAGAAGCGCCGACTAATGGCTGCAGCTGTTTCAACGGCTGAGTCCCGCCACCAGCAGCGTTCACGGGACTGCAGTTGATGCTCCCACTGTGGAGGGGGGAGGGGGAGGCCACGGAGCTGAGCAGGCCGCCGTGCCGACAGACTGTGAGACAGACCGGAAGACATAATGGGACGACAGACTGGGATACAGATTGGGACGACAGACTGGGACGGCAGACTAAGAGACATACTGGGACGACAGACTGGGACGACAGACTCAGAGACATACTGGGACAACAGACTAGGAGACATACTGGGACGACGGACTGTGAGACATACTGGGACGACAGACTAGGAGACATACTGGGACGACGGACTGTGAGACGGACTGGGACGACAGACTGGGAGACAGACTGGGACGACACACTGCCCTCTGCTGTTGGCAGACAGGCGACTGGTGACGTCAGCAGCAGTTTGGCGTCGTCAGCCGCTGTTGGACGGAAGCTCCAGCCGTGCACAGGAGCCATCGACCACAACGGCATCTTGAAGCGGCGCGTCGCTCTCACGCGTGGTCGATGCAATCGTCCGTCTGCCCCTCACTGCCCTGGTCAACCCCGCTCTCGGGTGGCCCTCACTGCCCTGGTCAACTCCACTCCCGTCTGCCCCTCACTGCCTGGTCAACCCCGCTCCCGTCTGCCCCTCACTGCCCTGGTCAACCCCGCTCCCGCCTGCCCCTCACTGCCCTGGTCAACCCCGCTCTCGGCTGCCCCTCACTACCCTGATTAACTCCACTTCCGTCTGTTCGTCACTCCCGTAGTCAACTCCACTCCCGTCTGTCAGAGGCTCAGACCTGTTCGTCGGCTCCTCTGTCCCCGGCTGTTGTCATATCTGCCGTTTTCCTGCCTGCCATTTTCCATCAGCTCTGCCGTTTTCCGTCAGTTCTGCCGTTTTCCGTCAGCTCTGCGGTTTCCCGTCAGCTCTGCTGTTTTTTTGTCAGCTCTGTGGTTTTCCGTTAGCTCTGCCGTCTTCGGTTAGCTCCGTGGTTTTCCGTCAGCTCTGCCGTTTCCCGTCATCCCTGGCGTTGTGTGGATCATCTGCCAATACTGCCGTCCTCTTGATGCCCTATGCCTTAACCTATCCCATGTCCTAGCCTACCCCCTTCCCGGGCATATCCCGCCCTGAAAACCCCAATAACTAACTAACCGACAGATAACATATCCAAGTGATGACTAGCTAATCTAGTTGCTGTGCTTTAGACTCTGGACATTCCTTCGTGTTCAGTTGAGAACACTCCGGACATTCATGCATGTTCTGTTGCGGGGACTCTACCCATCTCTTCACGTTCGTTTGCGGAGATTCTGCAGCATGGAGATGCTGCTATCCCCATGACCTAGCCTACATATCTTCCTTTGAACTGCTATTTTCGCATATATGTACCTCCCTTCCATTCGGTATGCGCCCACATCTGCATCGAATTTGCTTCGTAGCCGCCGTTCGACCAAGCACTGGTGCATTGCCATATCAAGGGAGTTGGTTACCGCACTCGCTAGAGACCAGTTCTCCGGAGCAAAACATTTCTCGCGTCTTCCAGTGCAGTCTATGAATAATAATGAGGTTTTATGGTAAGTAGATTTACTTACATCGTACCATTGCTCACCAGGGACTGCCTCGGAGCTTCTGAGACTCCGATCTTGCCCAGACAACACCTGCTTGTTCCAAACGACCTTCACCAAAACTTAACACGCACATATAAATTGGCTGTAATAATGTAAGGGGTAATGTAATGCATATGGAAAGAAACTTTTCGTCTGCTGACGCGCACTTTGATGCACGAGGTGTCCCCGAGGCCAGCTTGATTCACAACATGCATGCAATCATTCCTCTGCAAACAGTTTCGTCGGTGAATTTTGGGCTTGGAATTGATTAAAGTACACTTAGCCGACCACCAAAGTGCGTTATGAGTAGTAGAAAGGCTACACGAACTTCTATGATCATTATCCGATGACAAAAAATGAAGCGCACTCGTTGTTTCATAGTGATGCAACAGAATCGTCACAATGCATTCGACTCATCGCAGGTGTAAGTGAGGTGTGCAACGTGCTTCCTGCATAACGGAACATGAATGAATGTTCAGTGTCTCCGCAACAGAACATGAATGAATGTTCAGAGTCTCCGAAGCAGAACATGAACGAATGTTTAGAGTCTCCGCAACCGAACGTGAAGAAATGTCCAGGATTTCCGCAACAGAACATGAATGAACATCCGGAGCGTTCGCAACCAAACACGAAGGAGTGTCCAGAGTCTCAAACGCAGCAACCAGATCAGCTGGGCACCACTTGGATACGTTTTCTGTTGGTTAGTTAGTTATTGGGGGTTTCAGGGCGCATCGACTGCATTGGTCACGCAGCTACGTACCCTGTCAGCAAACCTGTCAAGGAATAGGCCGCAACATGTTGCGATACGTACGCCGCGGTTGGCGACCTTAACAAGTAATGGAGGTTGGAAATATTGGGACTTCCCCTGCGCGACCAATGTGCCGTCTGTTGGATTTATCGGCAAACCACCTTCAATTCGAAAAGTGAAGTTAATCGTTCTGAAATACTCGCACCCTGCGCCAGGTTTGGCTGCGCTAGGCCAGGTCAGGTCAGGCTGGATCAGGCCCGGCTGAGCCGAGTTTGGGTTGGCCGAAACAGTCCTGGCCGGGCAGGAATTGGCTTCGCTGGGCTCGGCTGGGCTGGGTGGAGCCATTAAAAGCAATGAATTTCCTTTTTTGGACGTAAACCTCAGTGGAGTCTCGTCTCGCTCGTAATCACCGGCAGCGGCGTTATTGAGTAGCTAACGAGCGGGCCTGGGAAGCTGCACCGTTTCAACTTGGGAAGGCCTTTGAAACGTGTCTCGGTGCATTCAGTTCGCCTACCAACATCTTGCAGACCGACAGTAAAGGCTAGTTATGCTTTGAAGCAAAGTGACTTGGCCCAAGGAAAACGTTTAACATGCACGTGAATAAATTCCAGCTGATCCCATTACACATTCCAGAGCGCATTGGCAGCATAATATCACGAGTGATCTTCGCCACAAATATCGCGAGCAACGTGGATAAGGTCGTCTTTGGGCAAAAACGCCAAAACTCCGAAGTAAAGCCCGACATAAAAAGCATGCAGAGGAATAAGCAGACCGATCAAAATCTTGTAGTCTAAAATACGAAGAACATGAAGCGACATGTCTGTGCTCATTCACGATTGAAGGATATCCGGTTGCCACTATTAATTAGCCTACATGGAGAAGGGGTGGAGCGTTCCAAAATGAGTGTTGAAGGGTGGACATTTCCATGCCATCATTGCCAGTCAACACCAATATATCTTATGCATCCACATCCATAGTTAATAGCACAGCATCAGCACCATATCCCTGGTCAATACCACAATGTCACCTAGAGTCCAGCAACATTGGAGGAGAAGGGGAAAGTGTCAAGCAATGCAGCCTCTTCCTTAAAGTATGGGAAGTTCCACCCCGGCGTGGACGCGTTATTGCTGATCAGGCTGGACAGGCCAGGCCTCTGCTCCTGATGAATGTCCTCTTCTCTGCCGATGATTGAATTTTCGCAGTTAATTCGTGCTCCTCTGCCAGCTGAATAAACATCCACCTGGTCTGCGGCATATCCCGTGACAAGTTGGTCCCCGAGGAAATTCGCATCCTCTCGTGAGCTCACTTGCACCGACAAACAACATGCGCCGAGCCGCGTCCGGTGTCAGCTGGTGCTCGAGTTCCGAGTACCCCGCACCGTCACAGCTGGTACTTTGCTGACCGAGCGCTTTGTCACCATGAGACCTCGATACTCATGCACCGGAGGCAATATATCGGTCAACGGATGTGCCAGAGTAAACGCGACACCAAGATGTGGAACGCTGAAAGCCGAAGGGAGAACAATGTCAATGTCAACACCACATCGACGGCCAACAGCATAGAACCCGGGGATCCTCATGCGACACCTCTCGAGAACTCCGTGACAATTGTAATAATTTAAGATCGTTTCGGCACTGATCAGTTCCATCGGCAGCACGAGGGATATATTCCGTGCACAAACACTAGAGCGGCATCTACACTGTTTGTGGAGTGATGAATATATACCTTGTTTGTTGTTTGTGTATTGGGTGCTTCACGACGCACTTTATGCGCGATCACAGCTGATGGCACCGCCCATACTGTTTCGCTGGCGGACTGCGGGACTGGGAAATATCCCGAGTGGTGCGAGTGTTGAACTCGGGACTTGGCATCCAGAGTTCAACACCTTAACCGCTCGGTCATCCACGCCACGAGAAAACACTTTAACATGGCGCACAGCCTACGGCGCTGGAAAGCTGGCCGCACGTTTGGCGGCACGTCGCGACAATGTCTGCTGACCTGTTGCCCGCTCCTGTCCAGTCGGCGCCGGAGCCGAACAGACACCGACAGGAAGCGACAGCCCGTTCCACACCATTTCGCGACCGCTTCGACCGCCGGACAACAGCCGACTGAAACTCGACGGCCCACTGTTTCGGGTTTCACTGGTGTGGTGGTTTTGCTTCTCGTTGTTACCCAGTGCCACAAATAATATGAAGGCTGAATATTTAAACATACGACGCACTTCATTGAGTTAAGTCGCCATTTGAACGAGTTTCTTGAAATGTTCTGCAAATCTCTGAATGCATCGAACCAGGTGTTCTGCCATATAACATGAACTTACTCGCCATGAAAAGCAACTAGATGCATACCGGCCTCCCTCTGCTAGCTCGCAAACTCGCTATGGAGCTCTTCGTGTATCGCTATCGCTGCCCCTCGTGTATCGCTATCGCTGCTCTTGGTGTATCGCTATCGCTGCACATACTGTATCGCTGTCGCTGATCTTCGTGTATCGCTATCGCTGCTCTTGGTGTGTCGCTATCGCTGCCCTTCGTGAGATAGCAGGAATGGGACCCGAGTTATACGGTGTCTGTCTTCCTCTAGCAGCGTAAGCAGCAGCACACCTTTCCCATTCATTTCAATAAGCGATAAAGGCAATAAACAAGCGCCGCAGGAACGCTCTGACGCACCTAAATCTTCATTCACTTTCAGCGGGCTCTGTTCGGCCCTCACCGAGCGCACCATCGTTCCTACGATATTCCGATCTCAATACAGTCCGTTGGAAAAATCTCATGATGCGATACATTTAATTTAGGCCGCCGCACGGTCCGTTCGGAGCCACGGAAAACGTCTGGTCCGTTTTGGACGTGTGGACGTGCGAGTCGGGCCGGCTCGCGTCGTTGACGGTTTCCATGGTGACAGGCGGGACTGCGCCCCCACTTCTCGGCCTGAGCGGGACGGCAGCCTTTTGCGGTGGCCTCGACCAGCCTTTTGCGGTGGGGCGTCTCGTTGCCGGCCACGCGCGATACCGCGGCCAGCCCCGGAGTTCGGCCACGGCGTCGTGTTGATGCAGCTATCGCTGCGGAGGGCTTCGACGCCGGCCGGCGCGGCCAGCTCGGACATCGATCCGGTCGACTGGGGGCGCGCCTCGCGTCTGGGGACCTTCGGCGCGGAGGGGGGGCGGAACACTAGGACCAATCTGGCCCACCACAGACACGCAGTGACACGCACGGCCCTCTTCGTCGGCGACCCACCGCCCGGCCGGTCTGTGCATGTGCACGTCGATTTGAGTCGTCGAGTCAACCTGGCGCTGACTCGCGGACAGCGTTCGCCGGGTTTGCGCCAGAAGGTTGTGAGCGGTTGGAGAGACATCAGCTTCCCCCAGAACTGTGCGGGCTCGTTGCGCAGCTGCAGCTATGCAGACGCGCCAGAAATGGGATATTGGCGCCACAACACGCACCGTTTTACGCGCCCGTTCCGATCGTTCTCCGCGCCTCGTCTGTGGGCTGCCGAGGCGGGACCGGTCTCACGGACTGTGCATTTGGCGGACAAAGAGGAAGGGGGAAGGTTGGAGTATGGTCGTCCAGCAGCCATATCGTGGTCAGACTTTACCCAGATGTTGGTCGCCATACAGACATGTAGTGGCTGGACGGGGAATTCCCTTCCGGTATGAGTATTCATTTTCGCTTGACATTTAGAGGCGGCGGTTTGTGCCAGAATGTTGAGCTTCGTACCTTTCCCGTGTTTTTTTATGTATAGAAATGAAGTCCCGAGTACTTCGCTACCTGTTGTCCAGTGGGAGCTTGGCATGTGCACAATTTGTCCATTTCAGGAATGGCTCGCGAATGTATGTTGCTATTCCCCGTGCAAAGTCATACCGACTGCGAATGTGAGTAATCGAGTCAAGAATGTGCTTAGTTGGGTCATTGGAAGGTGCACGCCTCGCCTGCTCAGTTGGCAGAATGGCACCCGGTAAATTCGAAGGGAACATCTTAGAATCCATCTTTACTCCTGGCATTTGCTGGACACGTTCATTAATTCATAGCTGGATTTAGACAATTAGCACCATATTATCTGGTATCACCAGGAAGGACACATGATATTTTGAAATAACTCATGAACCAATTTTTTAAGCTTCGAAAGTGACCAATTGATAGACTAAAAGTCGCCAATAGCGGATATTTATTGGATAGCGTCGTGCATGATTCTTTGACGAGATATACATGTATACTGCGCTGAGAAAATGGTGCTATGGTTACACCCGCACCGACAACAATCCCTTTAACTATGCGAATGTGTAATTAAGTATTCATTAATATCAACGAATTTGAATAATCTGTCCATTTTAGCTCATTAGGCCATGGCATCCATCATAACATTATGTATTGTAATCGATCGAATCGTTAATCGATCGAATCGGCTCTTATAACATTAGTAATGATCAATGCCAAATGCCAAATATTCAACGCTAAATATTGAGGAAAGGCGTCGTCACACCCAAATTACAACATGAAAGTGTGTACACCAAGAAACTACATCTGTATTTGGTTGCAATACAAGCCTTACCTACCCGCCTTCTATTTCCTCCAGCAACCAGATTTCAGTTCCCAGCGCTACATTTGGCCTCTTACGTCATGCGCGGCATACGCGAAATTAACTGAGCGTGATGCATTGCTGCACCAGCTCAAGACATGCTGATGTGTGAAGTGATGGAAAGATGACCGATAGGCCGGTATGCACATGATTGTCTGCACACGAGACGCGGCTCCTGTCAGCTGGAGCACATCTGCCTCATGTCTCTTTCCCGAGCGGCCGAGACAACGTTGTCGGCGGCGGCAGCTGACCGGTCTGATGTGCGGCGTAACTGTTCCCGACACACGTCGCCGACCAGACGAGCTGCCAGTCGGCGCCCGATGGATGCACGCCTGCCCAGCGCCGACAGATTGGGCCGCATTGGCGGGCTGATGTGGGCCGTTTGCCGGCTTAACTGGACGGTCGTGGCGCTGTGCATCGCGTCGTGTGGAAAGCTCGCGTGGCGATTTGTCGGTCGGCGGGCTTTCCCGGAGCACCCCACGGCGCGTGCCGCACTACCCGATACCCGGGCAGCCGAGCAGCCTGGGCAGCCTGGGCAGCCTGGGTAGCCTGGGCAGCCTGATCATCGACCCGTCCCGTCTGAACCTCGCCAAGGCGACTGGTAACGCTACACTGAACTGGTTCTGGTTGTTGCCTGTCGACTGGGATGTTTTCCCACGTGCGCTTATCAGAAGCACACCGTCTGACTTGTTCGATTTCTCATCTCCGGTCCAGCTGTTCGTGGCCCCAGTAGTGAAGGCTTCAGCTATTGGCATTGCAATCCATGCCCCTGAAGTGAACGTAGCCGGCACGTCATTAGTCATGAGGGCCGTGATGCATGGTCCTGCCGCTGATACTGACCTGTTGTCGCTCATAATAACCGCAACACCGAGCAGACACACGTTCGAGCAGCAGCCACAAACATCAGCCACGGACAGCAGTTGCGGCAGTCACACACCGATTCACGTGGGAGAGCCGCGAATATTAGAACAATATATAACTCGATTTGTCAATCAAACAGGCGGCACAGACGCTTCAGACCAGAAACAGAGCGATGGCGCACCAAATAGCTCGATCACGCACTTTCAGGTGCAGACCAAAAACATTTGTACAGAACCGCCGCGTGGGCTGTATGTCAGGACCCCACGTCAAGACGTGGGGTCCAGACGTGGGGTCCTGACGTGGGGTCCTGACGTGGAGATCTGACGTAGGGTCCTAACGTGGGGTTTTGACATGGGATCCTGATGCAGGTTCTGACGTGGGGTACTGGTATGGGGTCCTTACGTGGGGTCCTGACGTAGGGTCCTGATGTGGGACCCTGACGTGGAGTTACGACGTGGGCTCCTGACGTGGATCCTGATGTGGAATTCTGACGTGATCTCCAAACGTGGGCTCCTGGACCATCAGTTCATCAGGACACTTGGAAATCACGGTTAGACAAAACGAATAATGAGAGTAAGACTCGCACACGCTAAAAATACTCCTTTTTTCTTTCTGTCCCATGACACGGATTCATTTACTGAATATGGATGGTTCGATATAAGTCGGTATCATTACAAGAACGATCATGATACAATCGACAGCGGGCGCTGCCAAACTAATAAGCATACCCATCAAACCTCTCTTTAGCCTTCTTGGCCTGGAGGTAATTTCTAGGCCGGCGGCCGCGCGGCAAACGCGTCAGGCTAGATCCACGATCTTACTGCCGATGCCCTCGTACCTCGCATCGTCGACCGGCGGTCACCGCAGGCGAGCCGATGGCCGTCGTCACGTTTTCGGCGGGTCACGTCGACACCGACGCGAGCACGCGCCTGGAGCCACGCCCAGCCGCGTCGGCGTGGCGTGCAGGAGCCACGGCCGTCACGCGCCGGCGTGGGTCGTAGTCGCTCGTGCGGCGGCCGGAGCACGCAAATGTCAGGCGTGCGACACGAGCCTGTCTTGACAGCGTGTGGATCGAACTGTGCAGATGCACCGAGCTCGTGCAGCGCACCGACGTCACGACAGACGTCGTGCCGGCGCACGGTCGGACGGCAGGATCGTGTTGCCGTGCCGCACCGGTACCTTGAAGTGGTCGTTTGATCAAGCTGCCTCTAGAAAACGTTCACAGATTGCTGGACCCACATGACGCGCTATGATCGGTTGCCTTTTGTTGGAATGGTTCCGTTGCTTCGGCGAGGGTCGGGATGACCACATGAACCAGACATTTGATCCCACCGATGAGGAATCAATAGCAAACAATTGCCAAACTTTGGAGCCAAGTGCTCCGCCAACTTCTTTATGTTCCATTGTTTAATTAAATCGACGTTGCTTAAGGCCTAAAATTAAATCACTCCCAGGCTTAAGTGCCACGGCACGGACAAAACGGACGTTAACTCCCGTCCATCGAAGTGATTGCATTTAATGAAGTCGATAGAGTTAATTGCCAAAAGAAGCAAGATTATGTAACCAGTGGCCGACAGAACACAGACTGCAGACATGTATGAATTTACTACATTTTCAAAATTCATATACAATATTCATATTGAAAAATACCTTTAAAAACTTCACCAAAGAAGAGGGTTTCACAAAGACGGGTTTATATATCACAACCAAAGACACATTTATTCTACTTGTAGCTGTCTTGAATTAGCCAGTCTTAAACGGTGGGAACATGATGAATATAGTACATATGGTACAATTCAAACGTATTTATATGCGACAATTGCATACCTAACCATAACGACATGAGCCGTTTCTTGCTCTACTCTGTGGATGATGACAGTCAGTGTCCACACTATGGAAACCGATCAATATTGACATATCACGCTATATGTACTAACAACTGCCGTATGTTAATGGACACGACCATGTATGAGCCACGTGTTACCATCTGCCATGCATTACCCACATTAATCACAGTACAACCTTTGTAATTAGTAGGGACGGGGAGCGCCGTTAGCGACCCGGCCAGCATTTGCAGCAGCGTATGCCTGGGCTCGCCTCCTTTGCGCCACCACGTACCATTTACGGTGTACCTTTGTTTATGATAGTAGCGAAATTGCACCGTTGTTGCCATCTTTTTCTGTCCATCGGCTTATGCTGCTACGCTACAGCTTTGTATAGCGAGCCATCGACCACTGTTATATCGAACGCACATGCAGTCCTAAAGTGCAGACGAAAACAACAGCCAGGCACTGGAACTGCTCGAATTATTATTCGGCACGGCGGTGTGCAATTATAAGGCATGCCACATGCAGTTGCTTCTTGGCTGGCGACCCCATAAATAAAGCCTTCCGGTGTTGCATGCTCATGCATGAGTGGTTTGCGCTACATGCAGACGAGTCCACTTCCCTGATGGCTTCCAATGCGTCCGTCGCGAAGGTGTGATGCATGGATGGTACAGCAGTTCACAGTCACATCCACACATACACCAATGGATATTTAGTGGAAAGGTGACATCGCCTCCAGTGTTACGCCCACCAGCACACCATCCATCAGCCGCGTTGGACCCGAGAACAAAGCGCGCCTTTATTTCCGGCGCGCCTGCAGCACGCCTTCGGGCCATCTGTCTGCCGTCCATGTGGTCCGTCGGACAGTTGGCCTGCTCAGCGACCCCCACCCATCCCCACCCCCTGCTCCTCTCGACCGACTCCGTCAACAGTGGCCGGCGAGCGCCACTGTGGTTGCCGACCGCCCGACCTGACCCTTCCACCGATCTGACTCATCCACCGACTTGACCCATCCGGTGACCTGACCCGTCCGCAGATCTGACGCATCCGCCGACCTGACCCGTCTGCCGACCTGACTCGGCCGCCGACCTGACCCGGCCGCTGGCCTGACCCGATAGCCGACCTGACCCGTCCGCCGACCTGACCCGTCCGCCGACCTGACTCGTCCACCGACCTGACCCGTCCGCCGATCTGACCCATCCGCCGACCTGACCCGTCCGCCGACCTGACCCAGCCGCCGTCAGTGTCGGTGGCCGTCGACACGGCCGACACGGTGGGCCGAGCCGGCACCAGCCTGGGGGGCGTCATCGCCTGCATCGCCAGCCGCCGGCCAGCGAGACAGGCAGGTGCGGCGGCGGGGGCGGCCGGCAGTGTCGGCCCTGCACCACTATTCGCGGCGCCGCGTGGTCACTCGACTCGTGCCACGTGTTCGGCGCCTGCCCTCCAGGAGGTGAGCCGGAGCCTTGCCGGCCGCCCACAGACAAGTGGCATCGTCAGTCCAGCCGACACGAGCGCCGAACTATTGGCGTCCAAAGCACGAACCGAGCGCCGAACTATTGGCGTCTGAAGCACGAACCGAGCGCCGAACTACTGGCGTCTGAAGCACGAACCGAGCGCCGAACTGTTGGCGTCTGAAGCATCGAACCGAGCGCTTGGTCCGTGCTGCGGATGGCTCATTTACGTGACAAACATTGCAAATATAAAACACGTGACAAATATTGCAAAGAAAGAAATCAAGTGGAATGTATCACCGGCGATTATTTCAAATAAAATGAGGAAATCGTTCGAGGTAAATCAAAATCGCTCGCGCAACAATCGCTCAATGATATTGATCACGGTACCATATCATGTCATGATGCCGTGACCTACCATACTATGCATCGATCAGGGTGCAACGGTATCGCGGTGTGATAAAACCGACGTGAGTACTGGTATCTGGGCGCTGCATGACAAATAACATCGAAGCGCCCTAAAGCGTAATAACTAAGAGCGAGGGAATCTACTTATGGATGAACTATCTGGCTGCACAGGAACACCCCCAACGTGCTTAACGAAATTCCAAAGCAGCTTTCAGCTTGACAGTTGCATTAGCCCGCATTGTAAAGTGATGTAGTTGTATCATGCTACCCAGTCATGTGCTGCTATACTAATATACACACGGTTAGATCCTACTTCCTCTGAGCGTCGGTTGCGAGTTTGGTGGTTATCCTCAGCATGTGTGTATCCACGGCTACAACAAGGCAGTGCGCCTGCATCTTGAGTTGCCAAGTGGTCTTGCCAGGCCGTAGGTCAATCTGAATATATGGATGCACTATAATAGTTAATTATGTGTGCAATGGCATATGCCTCTTAACCTTTGCTTACCGAGGGAGATGCCGCCACCTCCAGCCAGATATTTGTTCAGTTGTGGGCGCCAAACGGTTTGAGACAGTGCTCTGATACTTAAAGTATCTGATGATGCATCTTGTGTGCATGTGTTGATACAAAGGATAAAATCGGTGATGTCGGCTGACTGTATACGACGTCATTATTAAGGACATGCCGGACAAATTTGTGTTAAAACGGCGATGATATTGCACTATACATCATTCTAAGATGAACTCAGCGGTCGGAGTTTGTCACCAGTGGGACAATTTTGCTAGTTGTTATCAAGTGTTGCGTTCAACAAACACGCAAGGCGTTTCTTCTGATATTTCCAGTTTGCGACGTGTGACCGGCATCACTATGATCCATAGGAAAATATCATATCAAGTCAAGCGTTGATCCAACTTGATAAACGTGGCTCAATATCTCTCTTTTCACTTTTGTGGAGTAAAAATTGCAGAAAATTAACGTGCCATACTCGAAGTCAATCCGAGTAATTCCAAGTTCTAAAATGGTCATCGTGGTCATCTTACGTCAACGACCTTGGATGACCTCGGCGCTTGGATGACCTCTATGCTTTGATGACCTCGGAGGATCCCTTACAGCAGAAGTTTTGTCTCATTGCGCGTTTTTCGCAAACCTCATGAACTGTCGTTTGCTTACCCTCAATTTGCCAAACGTTTACAATTTATTGGTCAGAAGTATTTTGGAATTGAACTGGGTTGGGCGTTATCTTAGCGCTCGGCCATGATGTGCGGGACACCAACCTACAGGTCATATCCCGATTTACACTCGCACGCCTATGCCTTGGTTTCTTGTGCAATTTTGTGGTATAATGCTATGATTCACCTGAAGATATTCGATTTTCTCAAACGTCCTATATTTCATCTGACCTTGGGCATGAATGGTTGACCTCACAAGCTCGTGTGTAGTGCCATTAATAGAACTTGTGCCAAGCAAAGCGCCACTTTTTGTTTTATGTCTCCAGCTCAATTAGGAGCGAGATGGTGATGGTGTGCTTAGGGATTAGGAGCGAGATGGTGATGACACTCAATTAGGAGCGAGTGCTAAACCCTCACCCTGGTAGGGGAAGCAGGCGACATGCAGTCATTTGGCGATGGTTAGCAGTGACTTGTGGAACATCACTGCCGTCACACTCGGTAAAATTTCGACATTTGACCTAGAATATAAATGAAGTAATACTTTCAACTGAACTGTGGCATCGATGAATGCTACTTTATACCGGTTTGTTCAGCCGCTTGTGTGCCCAATTCTGCCTCCAAGAACCAAGACGTTGTTGCTCAGTTTGAACCCGCACAGCAAGCTCCCCCAAGCTTTATGAGTTCATTTATTCGGATGAGTGCTTTTGAATAACTCCGTTTCACTGGGCACTACCAGGTGCACACACTCACAGAAGTCCTGATGTCGAAGAACTCGAATGGCGACGGCTTATGCGCACAACCTGGCGAAATGCCGACCTGGTGTCGCCTTCAGGTTGATTCCGCATCGACGTTTCTGTAGAACAGCTGTCGACAGCGGTCAAAGACAAACAACAAGCGCACGTACATGATTGGAGGAGCCCTGGTGCATGAACCGGTAATAGTTAGCCGGCAAAGAGGACGTGAAAGGTGTAATTGAACAGAATGTTGCGCCAGTTCCTTATCCCACATCTATGGTCAAGCATTGCTCTCTGCCGCCTGCAAAACAGTGCGGACCCAGCTGTACTACCCACAGCGTCAGGTGTTGGGACGCGCTTGTTAGACACGACGCACGCACGTCAACGGATCAAATAAAGCAATCACCACAGAGCGGCACGTGTTTCCGGCGCCTCGACATCAGATAATCTAGTGCAGTCGTTCCGTCACGTAACAACAACAACAGCGCATCCGACGCAATGATCCACGAGCCAGCAGCTGGCAGAATCGCTTGGCCTTGAAGGCCATGAAGCAACACCACAGATCTGACGGCGGGTGCCGGAGTGCCGTTGGCAGAGCGCAGAGAGCTTCGACAGCAGCCAAGCGACGGCTGCTGCTGCGGCGGGGCAACTGCAGGGTGGAGCGTCGCACTCAGCTGACCTGCGATCGCCTCGTGTGGCTGTTTGCGATCGCCGACAGTGCACTGGACGCTTGTGATACATGCCGGACCAGGACTTCGCGCCTGATTGTCAGGTGCGCATCGCGAAGTCCTTCTGATTGTGCAACCAAACCCGATGCTACGTGGAACAATTACAACAATTAGGTAGGGTCGGAACGGTTTTGCTCTTGGATATCATTACCTGTGTCGATAAGCACTGAAAGGAAATGTTTTCATTGGCGTATTTGGCATTCTTTATATTTTTGTGCCTTCGAACTTTTACACCTGTTTTGCTATGTTTTACTACCGCTGCGACCAATGATAGTTTCATGATGTATCAAATAAAATAAAATGGACTTATTTTTGTTTGCTCATTGACCAGGTTGGGAAAAGTTTGGGACCAGGTTCATTCCTTAGGTAGCCAAGAATGCATGCGTACCGGAATGATCATATTAAGTGATAAGGCGAAGATGCGTGAAGTGAACGTTGTTATTTCTTTGTGGATGCGCATGCATCCACAAAGAAACAATAAAACAGATTTGTGCATCCACAAGCATTGCTCGTGTATCCACAACATGCCAAACGGACATGCTGAGCTCATCCCTCCCCTCCCACATGTAGCCCTTTCACAGCGTTATTTTTGGGACATGATTTCATCTCTCCCATTTCCTGGCAAGTCCATGTGATGCCAAATGTATATATATATATATATATATATATATATATATATATATATATATATATATATATATATATATATATATATATATATGCATACCCTCCAGGATTTGGGGAAAATTACTGCATTGCGTATGGCGACTACGCTTCGTCTAGCAGCAGCGAAACTGGGTACTTGGCCTGGTCCGGCGCTGCGATAGTTACGCTACAGCACCAACTCAACGCAGTACAGTTGCCTGTAAACTGACTGGTCAAGCTGTTAAGAGGTAGGGGCTGAAGTAGCAAAAGTAGGAGCAGCCAATTTCATTGTGACCTAAATCTGACACCTAGGATTGCCCAGGGGACGAGTAGCTTAGGGGTAAGTTGCTCGTCTCACAATCCAAAGGTTTAGGGTTCGAGTCTCACCTGTCGCTACTCTTCACCCGCGACCAATCGACGTGAGAGATTAGCGACGCTACATGACTCAACGGTCGTTGTGTCGTAAAAACCAATAACCAACCAGCCAATCTAGGATTGTCCGATATAAATGCTCTGGGGACAATCCAGCTTTAAGCAAACCGTTTGGATGCGAGGCGGGCCACTGCGAGCCACTGGGAGCGGCGACAAAACGTGTTCGCCTCCTTAGGCAGCTTCAGAGTGCATCAGTCAACTGCCTGGTCGACGACACCGCGCGAGCGGTTGTCAGGCTGAGCTGAGAATGCGCCCGTGCCGCCCCACTAACCGGACTACGCTAGCCAGATGCAAACGAGCGATGCGGCGCAGTATTGCTGGTGGCGGTGGCTGACATCGGTAAATTTACAGGGCAATGCAGTTTGACTAGTTGCGTCCAGTGCGCGGCCCCTAATGATCCAGCTGGAAACGGTGAGATCCGCCGGCGTCCAGCGTCATCGCACTGCCGAATGACATGGATCCAGCTGGATCCCGCCTGATGGGATGGATCCGGCTGGATCCGTTCGGATAAACCAGTGCACGGTAGAGCATTTCCAGATTCGGCCGGCTACAGTGGAACCAAGTTGAATCCGGCGAGGTCCCCAAGTGTCCACCGTGTCCCGTCCCGGACTGGTAGGATCCTCTTGAATCCATTCGGATCCTCTCGGCTGCTCCGGCGTCCAGTGGGTTCCCGCCGGACCAGACGGGATCCAATTGAATCTAGGGGGAGGGGCTGTGAGCTCCAGTTGGCTGAGTCTCACGTGACCCGACGTGCTCCAGTTGGTTCCGATGTGCTCCAGTTGCAGCCGACGCGCTTCGCCTGAAACCGACGAGACGCACAGCGACGAACGTCAGACGTCAGAAGCCAGTCCAGCCCGACGTCAAACGATGAGCTATGGGGCAGCTCCGATGGCGTCGACAGTCGCTCAGCACGCGCTCGTCGCGCGCCGGTGCTTTTGCTGTGTCGACTCTGCGTGACCTTGCATCGGCGCGCAGTCCAGTGCTCTCTTATAGTGCTATGTCGTTCACGGTTATGCCTGAATACGCAACTCTTCTTCGAGCTGCATTGCACGTCGTTGTTTGTGATCACTGTTCCGATTGTCTGATTCCGTCATCCGATCATTCTACGAACGGCTATCCAATAGCCCCTTCTCACTTACCTACATGCTTGTATTAATCTCCACAAATTATGGCCCTTTGGTGGCCTATCTGTGCACATATTGTGGTGAACCGTGCACATGGTTTTACCAGTTTTGAGGAAAACGCTTCCTTCGCTCCTCTCTCAATGTTTCAGGTTTGTCCAGTATGCTCACGTTGATCGCAAATACGCGTGAAGGTGCATAGAGATATGGTCTTCGTCTGGATATTGCGTGCAGTGCGACGGTACCACTGACACCCGAGGCCGCCTTACCTGTGGTGTCTGTGTGTTGTTCTCACTCCGCATTCCTAGAACATTGCCGCCGTATACCCATGAGGCAGATTAACGTTCCCTATCTCACTTATTTTGATCGCCAGCGCATCCTTGCGTCGTCCGTACAACATTAGCTAGAACATTGACGTTCTCGCATCAGGCTTATTGGCAGCTGGTGCAGTGACCTTCCCCCAACAGGCTGACTGACAGCTAGCCATCCGCAATCAAAATATTAGCAGTCAGTGTAGCTTCTTAGAAGCAAAGAAGCTACACTATCCAAATGCCCTTCACTGTAGCAAATCAAATGGAAAGAAAACTTGGAAACTACTACATGAGCTGATAAATAAACATAGAACAAAGCAAAAATACCAGAATCCATGTATCAAAGTGTATGAATCCATGAAGAAGAAGATAATGAATATCAAACAGAACAAATTCCTAATGCCTTCAACAATTTCTTTTCAACCACTGGCAGAAAGTTAGAAAGGAATATCACTATTTCTAACAAAGACCCAATAGTATATTGCAGGGCATGACTATGCTAATTGGTAACAAGAAATGTATACTAATGAAATCCAAGTTGAAACAATTATAAAATCACTGCACTCTGTTGGAGAAGGGGCTGATGGCATTAGCACAAAAATTATCTTACTGACATATAAAAATATCCTGACACAAATCACACACTTCTTTAACCTCTGCCTCAGAAGTGTAGTTTTTCTTAAGCAACTAGAACAAGCCATAATTACCCCCATATTTAAATCAGGAGAATTGAACAAATTCACAAATTATAGACAAAATTCTATGCTATCAGTAATGTCAAAAATCCTTGAAAAATGATATATTCTTATCTCTTATCTTATCTAGAGCTCAATAATATACTCAGTACTCTCCAATTTGGATTTAGAAAAGAAACATAGCACCTACATGCCGATTGCTCACATGTATGACCAAATTACATCTTTGGAAAATAAAGAACTTACTTGTGGTCTCTATATTGACTTGAAAAAAGCGTTTGATACTGTGAGTATTGACATTCTACTTAAAAAATATAGAATATTGGCATCTCCGAAACTCTACGTGTGATATTGCATTCTTATTTAAAAATATTTATCAGCGAACTAAAATTAATGATGTAGTCTCACATGCAGAGTGAATTATAATGGGAGTTCCATAAGGCTCCATACTTGGTCCACAACTCTTCCTTATATGCATTAATGATTTGGGTAATTCTTTAGATGGAACATTCTATTTATTTGCTGATGATGCTGCTCTCATGATAAAAGCTCCGAATATTGAGGAATTACAAATTAAAGTCAATGTCAATGATTCAGGAATGACTGAATGGTTTCAAGCCAATAGATTATCACTGAATGTCAATCAAATAGACTAACAAATTTATTCCAGTATGCCTAGTGCTGACTTGATCATAGTAATACATTCTCAAATAGCTCATAGGAAACAGCAAATCACATATCTTGGAGTAATAGTTGATGACAAATTAACATGGAAGTTTCACATAGCATATGTTGCTGCAAAATCTAGAAGAAATCTGGGAATAATGGGAAGATAAAAATTCTTTATCACAAGCCGTGAATCGAAATATCTATATAATACTTTGATTCTTCCATATTTCAATTATTATGCTTCAATATAGGGAAACAATTTTCCAACACGATTAGACAGAATTATTAAAATACAAAAAAGGGCATTACGAATCATCGATAATCAACAATATTCATATCCTACAAATTAATTACTTGTCAAATATCACATTTTGAAGTTCCCTCATATTGTATAGGAACAGAACATATTACTACTTCACATATTTTGTAATCAATCATTGCCAATCAGTATAATGAATATGTTCAAATACTCATCACCAAGCAACTTAAGGCATGTTGATCATTTCCATGTACCTTTTTTCATCGAAAACCTATAGACTTCACTCCATACCATTTATAGCAACAAGAACTTGGAATACTATATTGGTTCAACATTTCCTTCCTGTAATGATGTACATATTAAGAAATAAGATATAAAATAGTTATCAGAGCACATTTTATTGACTTATACATCACAAACTAAATGGTTAGTAAAATTAACAATTTCGAACTACAAATGGCATGGATGTGCATGGATGCATATGAGTGTATATTTATGTATGTACATGCTAGTATATGTGTATGTATTTATATCTGTATAGATGTGTGAGTGCATGTGTTTATGTATGTGAAGTAAATTTAGGTGTACATGTTTCATATGTGTGCATATGCAGGTTTGTGTGATAGTGCACTTGATATATGTACACTTTTCCCCTCATAACACTTTTCACTTTGTGCTCCCTGGAGTTCCTTGGCGTTACTAGCTTGCTACCTAGCTGAGGTACTCCTGGGGCTACTTCTACTAATAACTGGTGGTGGCCGATCTGCAAAAAAAAAGAAAAAAAAAAGATGCAAATAGTTATAGTGAACTGTAGGTATGAAGACAGACGACATGTGTATTGCCATCCTGAGGCATTCCTAAGCTGGCTGTCCTAACTTTTGAATAGTTGGCGATAGGAAAGCCCAATAGCAATCGAGTAACAGTGCGTGCAGCCAAATAGGATAGGCTGCTGCATACGAAACAGGGGTCGACATTATAAAAAAATAAGGACGACCTAATTAACCACAGCAGAACAAGGTTAAGACAAACTTTCTTCACCAACAGGGTAGTAGAACACTGGAACCAGCTGCCAGAAAACATCGTCAGTAGCAGCACATTGAACATCTTTAAAAACAGCATAGACAATCATAAGAATAGAGGGCTTGCTTTTCAGTATTACAGGGAGGGCTGATTGACAGATTTGGTGGGCAACTGTTCAGTGTACAGAGTGCAACCAAGAAGGGCCCTTGTGGCTCATAGTTGCACTAATATTTTATGTCTTTATGTCTTAATTATACTTGAAGTATATGAGCGGAACGTATCCAATGCATCATCATATATCATTCGCACTGTTACGATCGTCATGAGCATCTCCTGGATTCGATAGACACTGACGCATTGGACGAACGTCCCGGAACTTGGCACAACATACTTCACCTCTTCGAACGACCCAGGAACTTCACCAACGTCCAAGAAGCTGTTGGCTGTGGCTTTGGCTAAGCAAGCGTCTCTTGGGACACACTTTCATTATGGTCGCTGGGAAAAAATCGATCAGTACAGCGAGTTAGCGTGTCCATGGTCTGTATAATGGCCAGTATAGCGGGTTGGCGTGTCCATGGTCTGTATAATGGCCAGTATAGCGGGTTGGCATGTCCATGGTCTGTATAATGGTCAGTACAGCGGGTTGGCGTGTCCATGGTCTGTATGATGGTCAGTGCAGCGGGTTGGCGTGTCCATGGCCTGTAGCATGATCAGTATAGCGGGTTGGCGTGTCCATTGCCTGTAGCATGATCAGTACAGCGGGTTGGCTTGGCCATAGTCCGTAGCATGGTCAGTGCAGCGGGTTGGCGTGTCCATTGCCTGTATAATGGCCAGTATAGCGGGTTGGCATGTCCATGGTCTGTATAATGGTCAGTACAGCGGGTTGGCGTGTCCATGGTCTGTATAATGGTCAGTACAGCGGGTTGGCGTGTCCATTGCCTGTATAATGGCCAGTATAGCGGGTTGGCGTGTCCATGGCCTGTAGCATGATCAGTATAGCGGGTTGGCGTGTCCATGGCCTGTAGCATGGTCAGTGCAGCGGGTTGGCGTGTCCATGGCCTGTAGCATGGTCAGTGCAGCGGGTTGGCGTGTCCATGGCCTGTAGCATGATCAGTACAGCGGGTTGGCGTGTCCATGGCCTGTAGCATGGTCAGTGCAGCGGGTTGGCGTGTCCATGGCCTGTAGCATGATCAGTACAGCGGGTTGGCGTGTCCATTGCCTGTAGCATGATCAGTACAGCGGGTTGGCTTGACCATAGTCCGTAGCATGGTCAGTGCAGCGGGTTGGCGTGTCCATGGCCTGTAGCACGTGCGGCTGTGCACGTGCTTCAGTGTGCGCTTGCTTCTTAGTAAATCACTTGACTATTCCCTACCACATGACCTCGCGGCGCGGGGTGTGTGGGTGGAGCTCTGCTTCGGTTACAATCCTCTGTCGGATTTGTCACGTCCTTATGCAGTGACGGATTCAGAAGACTGGTTTTCGACCGGTGGAGTGGATTGTTGTTGGCGGTAATTTATTGTTTTTGTTTTGTCTCCAACTTGGGAATGCTCTTCAGATGTGAATGGGTAGCATTCGTTGAGTTTGTCTAAGGCAATGGTTTGTTTTATAATGCATTTATTACATTTCGATAAAATGACATTGAAGTGTAAAAGTTCTGGAAATCGGGTTTCTGAGGCGGAAGGGGGCGCATTTCCTCATGCTCCCTATATCCACCAACGCCCTTATGTATGGCTTGTTCCGTCTGTCCGTATGAACCGGCGCGTCCATTGGTATGATTTATCACTGTTTAGGTGATAAATGAAAGACAAAGTACGTACTTGTGTAGTTAGGTACACTAGGCTTTCTCTGCATGCTTCCTATGCATCCCTTCACATGCACCTTTGTACGATTTGTCGCGCCCCTCTGCATGAGTTGTCACGCCCGTCTCTCTATCTCCTCTCTCTCCTCTCTCTCTCTCTCTCTTTTCTCTCTCTCTATATTTCTCTCCTGGCCTGTCCGTCCGTTTGATTTGTCACGCTACTTTGAATAATTGCCATGCTTGTGATTTATTTTGGCAGGATCTGCCACCGACATGAATAATCACAAAGCATGGCCGTCGCCACCACTGTAGACGTGGGGGACGGGGGGGGCGTTATTCCCAAGCCATGCAAAATCTGACATTACTCCGACGGCGCTGCATGGAAATATTCGACACAAAATCCCTCTCCTTCCCCTTGTTGAAAATCCGAGGCGACGCCTTAGCCCGTGTGTATGACTCGTCACAGATCGCTGTACGACTTGTCACGACCCAGCATGTAATTTGTCACGCCTCGCAATGTGATGTGTCGCACTCCTATGTATAATTTCCTACAGTTCCTTCTGCTGAAGTCACCATTGCACCTCGCTGGAGATCTTTGCTGAACGGCTCCTGCCAGGAGATGTTGCTCTGCGCTCACTTTTGCACCCCTGCACTCATGGGGCAATATTCGTTCTATGCATAAATGGCTCGATGCATTCACGATCAGCCATGCATTTCCCGAAATCGCACGATGTCCTCATGACACTGCCACGAATGCACACTAGAAGTCGTGCGGTCAGAACTGAACTGCCAAGTATCCATTTAAACTGATGGCATATTGTCGAAAAACCTCTTAGCAGGAGTGGTCACACATCATGTTTTGAGCGACTGAGTCATCGGTGCGCAACTATGCACGTCTATTGACGGGCTGAGTTGATTGCATCCGAACTCGATGTTTATCGCTGCCGTTGACAGTGCGCTTTGAAACTATTCCCCTCGCGTGAGAGTTCTGTAATGATAGACGAGGTCGATGACAAAATCGCGCTGAGGATGTCATCAGGTCTTCCCTTCCTGTGCGTGGATGCACGCCGTCTAAGGATGCCGTAGAGTCTTCCCTTCCGGTGTGTATACATGCCGTTTGAGGATGGCGTCGGCTACAATCACATTTTAGCTACAAAATTCGTGCAACATTTGGGATAGTGCTTGGTCGGCGGGGGCTGACCGACACTGGCGCTGGGCTGGCTGGAGCTGAGCAACACTGGCACTGGGTCGGCCGCCGGAGCTGAGCGACACTGGTGCTGAGCTGGCTGGAGCTGAGCGACACCGGCGCTGGGTCGACCGGAACTGAGCGACACTGGCACTGAGCCGGCCGGAGCTGAGCGACACTGGCGCTCACGCAATCGGCGACAGATGCACAGCGGAAGGCTTTCATAGGGCGGCATTCAGGCGGCCAGCGGTGGCAGTACCGCTGGCCACCGGCCACCCACCTCTGTCGGCGCGGCTGAGGGCGCCCTGGGCGCTTGGCACGCCCGGTGCCGGGGCGCACTGGTGCACAGCGTTGGCGACGACACAAGCACGGCGGTGCACACGAGCAGCGGTGCTGCACGCTGCACTGCCCCGCGCCAGTGAACACACAGTGCACGTGTGGAAGGCAGGCCGCCGGCGTGTGTGACGCGTGACGTCACACACGGGCGTCACACGACGCGTGTGTCACCCGGCAGCTGGGCGGAGCAGCCGGACTGTGGCGCCGCCTCAAGGTCAGACAGCGTTTTTGGGTCAGGGTCGGGGTCAAGGTCTGCTTCCTCGGCCGCAGTCTCAGACTCCGTGCCAGCCTCGGGGCGAGTCATCGCCGGCTGATTCTCCGCCTGACGGGAAGGGCGGGGAGGGTGGTTCAGAGTATGGAGCATTTGGCTGGAGATACAGAGCATGGAAGCTGCGACTGTCGTCTGATAGAATGTCTGGCGCCACGGCGTGGGCTGTCTGGCGCCACGGCATGGGCTGTCTGGCGCCACGGCATGGGCTGTCTGGCGCCACGGCATGGGCTGTCTGGCGCCACGGCATGGGCTGTCTGGCGCCACGGCGTGGACTGTCTGGCGCCACGGCATGGGCTGTCTGGCGCCAGGGCATGGGCTGTCTGGCGCCACAGCGTGGGCTGTCTGGCGCCACGGCGTGGGCCACAAAAATACAGTTATCCCAGAAGTGACTGCCGGAGACAGCGCTCCAGCGTTACCTGCTCAGCATGCATCAGCAGCCCTCTTGAAGTAGTTGCACGCGGTACGGTAGGATCAGTATGCGTAAAGCAGTATCAAAAGTTTCGGGAAATTTGTGTGGTAGGATCAGTTTAGAAGCAAATGGATTAAGTAGTGCCACGAGATGTAACTTTGTGTCAACATGGCTCAGAATGTGACTAGGTAGTAAGATCACGAGCTCCAGTGCGATTTGGGCGGATATTAACTTCAACAGATGGCGTCCCATGCATAATCAAGCCGAGAGCTAATTACTATTTGAGCCAGGCAAACAATCTGATCGCCGCTGGTGGGAGATCTGGGCTACCTGTCTGCACAGCTGGTATTATGTGCGGTCCACGTGCTGCTACTAGTGTGGACAGTTTGTACCATGTTCGACCTACTTACAGCCGCTCTATTTTTGTGCCGCTCGGATTTGTTGCAGATCGAAGTGGCACACTTTGTGTGGGATGCCATATTTAGCTGGAGCCCATTCCGGTCAGGCACTTATCGGGCCAGCCGAAGCAAGTTAGTCGGTTTGACAGCACGTAATTTCGTCATAATTCAGTGAACTATTCGCTGTGCCAGTGCTTTGTTTGTAATCGACTGCGTCGAAAGAGGCGTCTTTGCTGGACGCCATTTCGAACAGCAGTCATTGTTGCGCCTGAAAAGTGTGTCCTACTGGGGGCCGGGTGGCTCGCGGGCAAATAATGCCATCTGCGTAACTCTCAAAAGAAGTCGCTGTGGCTTAGCCACACATTTTCGGGTGTGTGCTTTGAGGGATTAGTGGTGTCATGGCAACGTGCCCTTCATAAGGCTAAGAGCACATGTGTAAGTTTTGGTCACGCTAATTATGGGCTATGCAGGGTTTGATCATGCAGGGTACTCCCTGATCCCGCGTCAGATCTCCAGATCCTGAGCTTTTGGAGACGTTGGACCATATTTCACTAGACATGTATTATTTGTTTAACGTTGATGTACTTCCAACTCCCGGTGGCCAATTTCATATTCTGACGTCTTCAGAGCTTACCCTACAGTTCTCTTTAGTAAGAGTTTTTCGCTTTTTTGGGGACATGAACCTGCCTTCGTTTGTTACGTATATCTCAATTCCCTCTCCACAACACGAACTATTCAATACACGTTGCATGTTGTTGTTCCCCGACATTACAATGTCGTCATTTCTACTTAAAACCTCCAGTTAATCTTTGGAGGAATTTTCAAAACTTGGCTGGTGAGACTTTCGCTTTCGGTGACACTAATACAGTCCTAACACCATTCAATTTGCTGGAATAAGGACACCAGCACAAGAAATTACTCCAGACTTCCCGCCATCACGTGATCGCAAGCGACGGCAAAGAAAAGAGAACCGCGTGCTCTCGACCTGTCAATCATTAACCTCTTGACGTTCTCCCGATCTCCGCTGGCATTCTCAACTTCTTGGCGTACCCCGATCTCCGCTGGCATAGCAGCCACCAACCCAGTCAAGTCCCACATAGTCGGATCGGCTATCTTACCAGTGAGGAGCCATCGGCGTGGTCACCGGCGTGGGTGGATAATTGCATTATTTTGGGGTGCCTGCGCATCTCTAAAGCCTACCGAGCAACCCTGAAGTTTGACACAGAGCCCGACCAGGGTGTCTGCTGGCACCCTCTCTGGCTGTTCTGCAGCCATGTTCAGGAATTCTGCGTTCTAATGTAGTACAACGTATGATAATTCCTCCGCTGCATAAACGGGGCCATCAGCCGTGATCGTGCATAAAGGCAGTCGAGAACCACCGAACGAACAAATAAACAAACCCGCAGTGCAAGCCTGTGTGTTCGAACACTTCCTGCAATACACCGATGGAGCAGCTTCACTAGGCCACCGGAGGTTAAAAATCCAGCCTTTTCGTTGAAACAGCGCACTTTTGGCACCATCGCGGGTCGGCCCTGTACGTCGACTAGCGGACGCCGCCCTCGGCGGCACGCTGTGCAGACGGTGCGGCTCTGCCACCGGGACTGGGTGGCCGGCAGAGCCGCACCGCTCCGGTAACCCGCGGAACGTGCCGCCGAACCCAAGAGCCTGCTTAAGGGCAGGTCATGCCGGCGAGCCCGCCGCGGTCGGCGCTGACCGACCGGCGCTAATCCCGCGACACGGCCGACCTTCCCCGGTTACCGCCATCTTCTGTGCGGGGACCGGTCGATGAACAGTCCACCCAAGGTCAGACCTGAACAAGAGACCTCCCACACCCGACAGAGCCGCACTAGCCCGAAGCCATAGCGGCGGTGATCGGCTACAAGTGTGCTGTTTTTGGGAGCCGTTGTTCTCTCATCTCGCATTGAATTGGCTACCTCAATGCCATCTAAATGCAAAATGGGCCAATGTGATGCTAACACACCGCCCCAACCCCAGTGTTTGGAAGCCAGTGTTAGTCATCGGACTGGTATACGGATTATCTCGCTTACGATCGATGATAAGATCGCAAGCGCCAGGCCTTCACAGCTGCATGGGCGAGGTGCACAACGTGCAGAGCTGATATTGCACGCCGTGTGGGGCTGATATTGCACGACGTGTTGGCGTGACATTACACAACGTGTTCAGATGATATCACACCGTGCGTTGGGGTGATATCACACCACGTGCTAAGGTGACATAGCACCAAGTAATCAGCTAAAACGTAGTGGGATTATGCCTATCGGAGCAAAATTTAGCGCTGAATTTGGCTGCGATTGCTGCATTCGCCTCGCAGCTGGGCTGCAGCTTCCGTGTCCGTCTCCCAGCTGGGCTGCAGCTCTTGCAAATCTCACGCGTGTCTCCCAGCTGGGCTGCAGCTCCCGTGTCCGTCTCCCAGCTGGGATGCAGCTCTTGCAACTCTCATGTGTATCTCCCACCTGGGCTGTAGCTCCCACGTAGCTTCCAGCTGGGCTGCAGCTCCAATGTGTGTCTCCCAGCTGGACTGCAACTTCCACGTGTCTCCCAGCTGGCCTGGGACACCCACGTGTGTCTCCCAGCTGGACTGCAGCTCCAATGTGTCTCCCAGCCGGGTCGTGGCGGGGACGTTCGTCCCACGGCAGCTTGATACGCACAAAGTGGGTCAGCTTGGCTCGATCCGACCACACCTGTCTGTGTGACCTCCGCTCGATGGTCCGGACGCCACAGATGGTTCTCCGCTTTGTGTTCAGCTGCTGTGTAGGTGTAATGCCGATACACTGTAGCACCTGCGCTCTCCTCAAAGGCACTGTGCGCCAATGCACACAGAGGGAGACCTTGAATATCGTGCGCCACATTCCGCCGCTGAGTGGCATTGGGCGTGAGCTCCCTTCTGGCTGACGGTAGTCGCAGCCTGGGGGAAATTGGCCCAGATGGAAACGCTATTGCGAAGCAATCG
Organism: Imbricaverruca yamaguchii; assembly: GCA_034440575.1. NCBI lineage: Eukaryota > Metazoa > Arthropoda > Thecostraca > Neoverrucidae > Imbricaverruca > Imbricaverruca yamaguchii. Next base: position 542,459 of record JAOTOL010001613.1, on the reverse strand, counting down.
CGTAAGCACTTGGAACAAGCGATCAAACGGTTCTTCGGATCATCCATGAAGTCATCTCAAAAGAAACGCAAAGGGCAGTGCGTAGCAGTGCACGTTGCGCCTGCTTTTGCATTCAGCGTGAGATGATGCAATCCAGCGCAATCGGAATGTTCCGCCAGACCTGTGCCCGTTGAGTATCGACAGCGCACCCTTCGATAAGCCGTCTGTTCATTGCGAATCATTGGGCCGCAACCATTGTCATCGTGCGAGCATGGTCGTACTCAGAGGTGCAAAAATTATGGTGGGGGGGATAGTGATCGGGAAATACATGAAGGCAAAATAAGGGGTGAAATCGATGGGGCCGATGATAGCATTGAAGTTATTGTGTGTGTGTGGTGGGGGGATTCCACATTGGGTTGAGGGGTCGAGATGGTTTGGCAATGGACCACAAATGTACTAAATGCCCATGAACGTCGATCTAAAATGTTGCCACCAAACCTCGTTCCCCTGTTGCCGTGAAGTTGTCGCCGCGTTCCAGCTGCCCGCGGCTAGCACTGCCAGTTTCCCGCGGCTAGCACACCCAGCTGCCCGCGGCTAGCACTGCTAGTTGCCCGCGGCTAGCACTGCCAGTTAATCGCGGCTAGCACATCCAGCTGCCTGCGGCTAGCACTGCCAGTTGCCCGCGGCTAGCATTCCCGTTCACTGGACTTCATCTTAACAAAACGCAAACTATTGGTTGTTCTAGTAGGTGCGTGGTTGCTGGATTGAGGGACGCTGCCATTGACGACTGAGGAGGTAGAACGTTGATTGAGGATTGATGAATCGAGGGACGCTGATATCGGGGATTGCGGAGGTCGAAAGATGATTCCGAGAGCCTTGATATTTGGCCAGCTTCTAATCATCTAGGCCACCCAGGAGATGACCACACAAGTTATTCATGCGTGATTATTATTGCCTGTGAGTAAATATGTTGAATGACTTATTAGCGAGCACATCCAATTGCTGAAGTTTCCATAGGCAATTTCGTGGCATATGTTCACTCCTGCTCTGGTGTCATGTTTTTGCGATTATGTTGGAAATATTGCCAGCCTGTTGACAACGCTTTCCGGTATGCCGGTTGGAAACGTGACTGCTTATGTATATGCCAGCAACAGCTGTATCTTTGTAGTCGCACATCTACCCGGCTACTACCGGAGCATTTTGCAGGGTCCTGAATCAACCAGTCCGCGAATACATCACCACTATTGATGATGAAGAAAGCAAACACCTATTGATGCCATCAGCTCAACATTTGACATCCGCGATAGCCGTATTGCTTACTGATCGTTCGGTGCTCCTATGCAACTCTGAACATATAACGCCAATCGTCGGCTGGGGCGGCTAGGGTACCGGCTGCTTATGAATATATATATATATATATATATATATATATATATATATATATATATATATATATACAAATATATACATATATATGCATATACATAACGCCTGCATATATGAGTGAGCAGTCTACTTAGGATGGCCATTAACCCCTTGCCCTTCTCTTATGTTGGACGCCACCGTGCCGAATGCCCCGCAGTAAGCTGACCAGCTGAATGGCTTGGCTGGCCGCCGGCCAGGGCCAGGCTGTCGGGTATGGGGTATGCATTACGGCCGAGTCGATCATGTCGCGCGGAACGCTCCAAGACCAACACGGCGCGCCGCGTCATCATTTGTCTCGCCGCCGCCGCCGCCGCCGCCGCCGCCGCCGCCGCCGCCGCCGCCGCCGCCGCCGCCGCCGCCCCCGCCGCCGCCGCGGGGACAGTCGTCGGAGCCGTGACGACCAGCGATCGGAGCGTCGAGTGAAGCGGAGCGGGCTGGCCGGCAGGACAGTCCCCCGGCATCCAGCCGCCGTCCGGCTCGACAGAGCCGCCGCCGGGTCTGCTCTGTCGCGAGTCACGCAGTCACCAGCCCGGCGCGGCTCGTGGCTGTTTTCGTTGCGGCCTATTTGCATTGCCATCTTCTCGACAGCGGAGCAAAACAAGCTCAACCGCGATCGAGAGCATTGGTAAGCAGCTCGCCTCCGGGAATCGAGACAGCTCTACTGGCTCGCCTGAATACAAATGCTCGACGACAGCCAGTACAATGGACAGATTACAGAGGAGCGAATTTGCGCAAAAGCCGAAGCTCAAATTCAGCTACTGAGTACTGATCCATAATACCAACTATATTACCATGTTATTTCGACAAACAAAACACTCCCGCGCACAAGCGCGAAGTTATTTGGAATCATGCGGATTGGATGCAATGCGAACCAACAATAGAGGAAATATTGCATCCTCTAATGATTTATTTTCCTCCCTGTGCATGTGTGGTGAGATCCTCACGATCTGAGATCACACTGGTCACCAATGACGTCACCATCTTCCACCTCTGTTGTCCAATCATGGATGCGTAGCAGATATTTATAACTAACATACAATCAGCTGTACGCGTGTATACCACGTGTAGCTTTATTCACGAATATTATATTTAGACAGATCGTGGGAACCGTACAGCTTGACAAGCATGCGAAAAGGTGAACGTGGCGTTACATGGCGAAACACGGCATCGTTTGCCCATTGCAAGACAAGCAAAAGAAATGGAGCTGAAGTCTTCGGCGCCAGCGCAGTCCTGCGCTCAACCAGTCAGACGTTGCGACACAATGGCGCAAGGGGACTCGATTCACGGCTGGCATATCAGTTGTGACGCACCGATGAGCTCGCCCCTGTTAGCGTGGACGCGAAACGTTCACTGTCCGGAGATGCCATGTGGAATGGATGGAAAAGGGGTGGATAATCGGCGAGAGGGCGAAAGATAGATGAAGATAGAGAGGGAGAGAGGAAGAGAGCTTCTGCCTGAAAGGAAGCAGTCATATTTGACCAGACTACACTTAGGCTCTATAAAATGTTTTTTTTTTTTGGGGGGGGGGGGGGGGGGCAGGTTGTTGCAGCCACTTCAATGGGACTAACAGTAGGAGTGAACTATACCATTTAATTGTTGAGGTCAAGGCCCTCCTTATCGGACTCATGTGCATTCCAACTCATGTTTCGTTTTCAATATGGGCCCTATGATGAGTTCCAAACGGATTTGTGAGCTTCACATTTCCTCGATGCACTGAACCACCTCCTCCGGACTTTCCAAGCCCTTCCATTCATGTGGAGTGCTAAGCGCCATGTTTACTATGCGAGGCTTCGAACATCGAATGAGCTGCATATGCAGCAGGCCGCGTCAACGCCAAACGGCTTTGGTCAAGTTACGGTGTTTCTATGGTGAAATCCACCATGGCAATTCACTTCTTCAGACAAAAATGAGCGGACGCCAGCCACGACACGAGATTCCTGGAATGGAAAAGCACGCTGCCGCATGACAGAGAAGGGTGGCAACTCGCTGACCAGTCACTCGAACATCAAACATTGCACCATTTTCCAGTTTCGCTCATTCTGATGGTTCGATTGGCATGTATTCCATCTATGTTTTCCAACAACTACATCCAACGAAACATCTTGAAGGGGTTGCTCACACGGGGCCTGGGAGTGACAAGTCGGACGCTCTCGCCACCGCTGACGACAGTCGGTGTCGGCTCTTTCTGCTGGCGGTGCAAACCATGCGGCACGAGCAGGTCACTTGCGGCGGCCCCGCCAACGCAGCGTTGCTCGTGACCCGACCAGGCGGCATGAGGTTCGTGTCACTGGCGTGTTCAGAGTCCGCTCGCTTGGCTGTCATAGTGCTTGGACACGTTAGAGGACAATTTGTTCATTTTGTGTGCTCTTATGAACATGTTTTGGCACAAAAACACCACGGGAAGTGCGTGTTCGTGGCATGTGGCACATCTCATTATGCAGTCCCACGTCTCTTATTTTCAGCGGCCAGGCACAGCACAGCGTTGAGGCAGCGGTGCTGATTTGACTGTTGTAATCCCCTCAGGCTAGATGAACAGTGCCCAGGGCTGACCCAGAAGCCTGGCTTGGAGGCAAATAAAAAACATTAATTTCGATGAAACACATCACATTTGCTAGGTCTGCTAAGACAATATTTATGTCATACGCCTCCAGGTTTCGAGAAAGTTACATTGTAACGCACAATTTCGCTAGCAATCGGCTTCTTGGGGCATGACGTTCGTGCACGTCCGATTCCTCCCGGGCAATGCACACCCATTGATAGCGGCTCCCGTTTCCCAGCAAAAAAAACCATTGTCACCTACTTTCGCACCTAGTGACAATTAGTTTAGAATGTCTTGGTCTATATGACAGCATGACATCGACGGAGAACCATTGCCTTTTGCCGCAAATATTTGCGTGGTGTCGATGATTGGTTATACTTCTAACACACTCCAACGCGTCGACTGACACTACTCGGCAAACGCTTCCCAAGCAGCAGAAGGGTCTCGTTTTGGTTTTGTCATTATTTGATGGGCGTTGTCTCTTCTGCGCTATCTTGAACACGAACTAGAAAAGTACAGCCGAACGAATTTCAAACACACCCATGATTTGGCGTCGGTTTCATGTCGTAGGGATTGGGCAATGGATGGGTTTGGTGGAGTGTTCTGTGTGTAATTAATTAGCTCTATTTTATTTAAGAAAATTTTATGTATACGGCTTCTTGTATTTTTCTCATCTCAAGTTGGCGTATGTGTCAGTGTCTGTTGCAACATCTTGGCTGGGGTGTTGGATTTCCCCTTGTGATCCGCAAATGTAGTTATATTTGCGGAAGCCAATTCACCAATCCAGATTTCAGTGACATTTTAGTGCATATTTTATTGCCGTCATAACCCTAGTTAAAATTTTTAGATGCCCTGGTATGTGCCACCAGACTGATATCTTCAGGTCATTTTACAGACCCCGCTGGGTGCTGCAGGCTACCGTTTGGACTCCTGCAGGCCATTTGGGTGCACGATACTCGTAACCCTCATTAGATTCGCTGGTGATTTTGCTCTCCTAAGTTTTCGCAGCTGGGCTAATGACCACCAGCCAGGAACTTTGATTTCTGAAAATGATTTGGGTGTCACAATACATGGAGGCTGGCCGAAACAATGGGCTGGCCGAAATTAAAGAAATGAAATTATTGCGGGGCAAAACGAACATTGTGGGACACATGCCCCCTCAAAAGCATGCAAGACAACACCCACAACACCAGTAATGATAGTATTGCATCTACCGGAGTGGGTGTTGGTGAATACAATATTGTGTGCTTGTCAAATCCAATAAGCTATGTAATTTTAGAGAATGGCGTTGCAAATGAGGAGGATAACATCGGACCTCCAACAACATGAATGCTACTTTCTGAGCCAGTGGCAGGCTATACAGGCTATACAGCAAATCCGGACGGTAGGTAAATGTGACCGCCCAGTCCTGATCGGAGAGCAGCATCCTTATCGGAAAGGGGAAAACTGCTTGGATGACCGAAGTGCACCCTTACACGAATTTTCAGCCAAGGCATATACCACTCAGGAAGAATCGAGTGTGCCACACCGTTAAAATGGTCAGATCAAAGTACCCTTCTGGGATAAATTAGTGCCCATTTGGCCTTTCTCCGTGCAAAGACCCCTCCTAGGGAGCTTTCGGATTAGTGGCATCTCTTCAAAGAAATATCGCTCCAGCGTTAATACCCTCCCCCGATCAAGATTGTTTGATGTGCGGGCGGCAGCCAGCTCCAGCTTCATCTTCTCGCCACTGAGCGGCGCCACATGTCAGGCACTATGCCGCTGCAGCCGCCTGGGAAGCTGTCGTTAGGCTGTTCCGCATGGCAGAGACGTGCAGCGGCACAGTTGCAGATGGGACCTGCTGAGCCGTTTGGAACTGATCTCAGCGTGTCATGGGTGCAGGGTGGATGGGGTGCAATGGCTGCACTCCGGGAGGATGTGCAGTCAGAGTGGCAGACCTCCAGGCTGGTTTGGAGGGAATTTCCCGGTTTTGCGGCCGGCCGCCCACATGCATGGCTGAAGGACATGCGACTGACTTGACAGCGCATTGCTCACATGGACAGCAAGACGGGCGTAGGATAACGATTAATTTCGTCGAAGCAGTGAAATATGGCCGGATACCGGTGACGGCTATATCCACACGTGCCACGCCCCCTCTTCCCGCACTACCTCGACATGCATGCAGCGTAGCGTAGTACCTTCATATCCATACTAGGGTGACTTATTTTTACTCTGTTTTCGAAATGTTTTGCTAACTCTCCTTATACAGTGTTTGATGTTGATTCTTGTGTGAATGTCAACTTCTTTTGAAATTCTTCTACTTTTTTGTGGCCGCACGGATCGATTTAATTTTGTTTTCTAAAGGTGGACTACATCTAGATTATGAACATCTCCTGCAATACATTTACATATTAGCACAGACAACGTGCTGGGCCACTGTTATTTCGTCCAGCAGACCACACAGAGCTCGATGGAGCAATTCCGCATAGTGGTGCACGGGAACACTTTACCCACAGGTCGCCCCATCAGTTGTCCAAAGTGCGCTATCCATCATCCATTATTAGATGTGCTATCAGGAGCTCGACGTCTGACACTACCGCCATCTATGAGCAAAACCTGAATTATGGAAAGGATTCAATTGAAAGTTAATTGTCAGTATGTCAGTCAGTGGATAATGGAAGTGCACTGATCCTGCTGTCAATTGAAGTCTCCGTTGTCCAAACTTTAGTTTAAAAATCGCTAGCTTGAGCACTTTTTTGTTTATTTAGCAACCACACCTCACAAAATTCAAAAATTACATATTTGGACAAAGTTTAATCGATTCGTACGGATAAAAAAGAAGAACAAGTTCAAAATCAGTCCGTATTCGAATTCAGAACCAAAAACTGAATCAGAAGCAGGGGACTCAGTAAAGCGTTAAAAAAACATCAAAAGGTAACACTCTAAGCCACGCAGAGTGAGCCGCACAGGAGCTTCAATCATAATGAATGTCCACACCTGACAGATCCTGTTAGTGCCTGTGATAAGTATGGCGAGACGTCGCTTGGCTCGTCAGACCCGCGCTGTTTAATTGACCCTGTAGGCCGGCAAGGGAGCGATCTGCGGCCTCCGGAGCGCACTCACGCTGTATTGAATTGCGTGAGGGCTATTCTGGAAAGTTGCCTGCACACCGACGTGGAAGGTGGACTCCGGTTCTCTCTGCTGGTGTCTCTGTCAGGGGAGGCGCTACACAGACCCCCGTGATCTGCTTCGGTTGTCTCTGCCGGTGTCTCTGTCGGTGGAGGTGCTACACAGACCCCCCGTGATCTGCTTCCGTTGTCTCTGCCGGTGTCTCTGTCGGTGGAGGTGCTACACAGACCCCCGCGGTCTGCTTCGGTTTCCTCTGTTGGTGTCTCTGTCGGGGGAGGGGAGGGGGGGCGATACACATACCCCCGTGGTCTGCTTCGGCTATCTGTGCCGGTGTCTCTGTCGGTGGAAGGGGGCTACAGAGACGTGGTCTGCTTCGGCTGTCTCTGTCGGTGGAAGGAGGACGGAGGTGTCCTCCGTCCCGCTGAGTCGGGGCATCCGCCTCCACATGACGAGTACGAGTAGTCTGGGTGTAAGTTACCTGTAGCACAATCGAAAGATTGTGGGTTCCAGTCTCACCTGTCGCTACTCTTTTCCCGCGACCAGTCGGCGTGAGAGATTGGCGACGCTACATGACTGAACGGACGGCGTGTCGTAAAATCAACAGCCACCGCCTCCACATGACCCCCGCCCTTCCTCGCATGCCCGCTGAGAGTGGACGTCCGTCTCCACAAGACTCCTGTCCCGGTCGGTTTTGCTTCATCATATGGGACGCTAGTGGTGAGTGGTGTTGCCAAGACTGCCGATCGTATGCTGATCAGTCACCGCCATTCTCATCCGCGTCAGATGAACGACCGACAGAGCGGCACACCACACCACACCACACCACACCACATCACACCACACCACACCACGCCACACAACACCACACCACACCACACCACACCACACCACACCACACCACACCACACCGGCTCGAGGGGTGCCATCGGCCCATCGGATGTTACCCAGTGGGCTGGAGGGGTGCCATCGGCCCAACTGATGTCATCCGGCGGGCCGGGTCTCGAGCGGTATCATCGGCCCATCGGATGTTACCCAGCGGGCCGGGACTCCATGGGTGTTGTAGACCGGCAGTATTGACACGTCCACGCGCTCGACGCCGATTGTGTCCGGCTGACGGACTGCGAGACTGTTCGCAGACGTGCGCGATTTATACGCCCCACGGCTGGCGCCAGAGCGCCTCGTTCCCGCGCATAGATTATCGTCATGCGCGAGTGTTGTGGCTGGTGCGCTGGCCAGCTGTTGGTGACTGGTGTACTGGCCAGCTGTTGGTGACTGGCGTACTGGCCAGCTGCTGGTGACTGGTGTACTGGCCAGCTGTTGGTGACTGGAATACTGGCCAGCTGTTGGTGACTGGCGTACTGGCCAGCTGTTGGTGACTGGCGTACTGGCCAGCTGTTGGTGACTGGCGTACTGGCCAGCTGTTGGTGACTGGCGTACTGGCCAGCTGTTGGTGACTGGCGTACTGGCCAGCTGTTGGTGACTGGCGTACTGGCCAGCTGTTGGTGACTGGCGTACTGGCCAGCTGTTGGTGACTGGCGTACTGGCCAGCTGTTGGTGACTGGTGTACTGGCCAGCTGTTGGTGACTGGCGTACTGGCCAGCTGTTGGTGACTGGCGTACTGGCCAGCTTTGGTACTGGCGTACCGGCCAGCTGTGGACGCGTATGGCCAGCTGTTGGTGACTGGCGTACTGGCCAGCTGTTGGTACTGGCGTACTGGCCAGCTGTTGGTGACTGGCGTACTGGCCAGCTGTTGGTGACTGGCGTACTGGCCGTTACTCTGGCCCTTGTACTGGGACTGGCCAGTCGGCACTGGCCAGCTGGACTGGCGTACTGGCCAGCTGTTGGTGACTGGCGTACTGGCCAGCTGTTGGTGACTGGCGTACTGGCCAGCTGTTGGTGACTGGCGTACTGGCCAGCTGTTGGTGACTGGCGTACTGGCCAGCTGTTGGTGACTGGCGTACTGGCCAGCCGCCAGCCGGCTGCGCCTCCGATCGCCTGCACTCGGCAGCGGTTTTCGTTTGGAAGCCCGAGGTGTGAGGTGGTAATCCGATCGGTGGGCTGGACAATGCCCTTGATTGACCAATCTGGCTGTTTAGCGCGCGGCTGCGTACTGCGTGGCCGCTCGACATGAGGCGGCGAGGCCGCGGTTTTTGCTCAAATCCGCGGTTTTTGCTTAAATCCAATGGGCTGTCCGAGTCGGAGTGGCCGCGCCGAAGTACATCAGCGTGGTATCTTGTTAGCAGTGTACACAGCTAGGTCCCCATATTAGTTCTTATGACTGCGCCAGAAAATAGCAGTGCTGGCTCACCGCTTCGAAGCCCCAACAGGCTGACGTTGGCCGATAATTTGATAGGACATTGAAAACTAGCACAGTTTCAAGGTGCTTTTTTACCTTGGAATCCATCTGTAGCATCTTGCCGCTGTGCAGTGCAAAGCATGAAAGTGATTGGTTTGTTATTTGGTTTTACGATACGTCGACATTGAGTCATGCATCGTCGCCAATCTCTCGCGCCAATTGGCCGCGGGAAAAGAGTAGCGACAGGTAAGATTCGAACCTGCAATCTTTCGATTGTGAGACTGACAACGTACCTCAGGACCACTCGTTCCCCATGCAAGTGGTCAAATGTAGACCTATACATCCGTGCCAACGTGCTGATTATGAATAGTTCCCACTTTAATCACAGGTCAGGTCAGTTCAAAACTACCAGTGGAAGACGTTGTATCTGTTCATGTCCCTCAGATGATGATGTCCGGTCCCACAACTGGTGACAGAGGCTTTATGTCCTTCTTTTGCTTACGAGGGGAGGGGCTCAAGGTAAACATGACCTCCGATAATTTTAGCCTTTAGCATGGGGTATTATGGAGTGGGTCATCCGACGCCGAATTGGTTCCTCCAATTTCCACCATGCATTGCCCGCCCCTCCCCGTCTCCGTTCCGCCCCTGGATGATTATGTTATCATCAGCCACAAATGATGATGTGATAGTGCTCGACAGATAATGGCGCCACGATCCCCTCCGAGGACCGCGTCTCATCATGTGTCAAATGTGCTTGGAAGTATACCTAGTGCAGCCACTCAGTGTGATTGGGTCCCCACAGACTCCGTAGTGGTGTCATGTCGTGCTGGTAGATGGCAGCACAGGTGGTGTGGCGTTGTCATATGATGTTAGATGGCAGCACAGGTGGTGTGACGTTGCCACCCTTTGCCGGCAGATGGCGGCACCGAATCTCACGCCGTCGACGATGACAGCTCCACGCGGCGTCGGCAGATTCACAAGCTGCGCCGCGAGCGCAAGGCGATGCGCACGCTCGGCATCCTGATGGGCGCCTTCCTCTTCTGCTGGCTGCCCTTCTTCCTCTGGTACATCACGGTCAGCTTCTGCGGCAAGGCGTGCCACACACCGATCCTGGTGAACGCCGTCCTCTTCTGGGTGGGCTACTTCAACTCGACGCTCAACCCGGTCATCTACGCGTACTTCAACCGCGACTTCCGCTACGCGTTCCGCTCGATCCTGGCGTGCGTGCTGTGCCACCGCTGCTGCCAGCGCGACCCCTACCACGACGTGTACATGCGACGCAACTCGTACCCGACCGAGCTGCGGCGCGACAGCGTCGTCAGCCAGGTGTACCAGCGGCGGCGCAGCTCGCTGTCGTCGGACGTGTCGCAGGTGAGCTCGGCGCTGGCCGTCGGCCGGCCGACGTCCGTCCACCTGGGCGCCGAGCTGGACGTGACGCCGCGTCAGATGCTCTCGCCCACCGAGCACACGGTGACGTTGGTGGTGCCGGCGGCGCCGACGACGGCGGGCTCGCCGCCGCGGCGCAGTCCCGCCGCGCGCCGCCCGATGCGCATCAACCTGCTCAAGGGCCAGTTCCTCAACCGGCAGCCGGCCAGCGAGAAGTGGCCGCCCGACGTTAAGATGATCGTGTTGGAGGAGCTGAACGGGGGCGCCAAGGTGCGGCCCGGCACCATGTCTGTGTCGTAGTTGCGGCCCGGCCCGGGGTCGTGACCCGCACACGGTGCTCGACTTTGTCCGACTCAGGTGAGCCGCCGATCGCAATTGATCTTATCTGTTTTACGTGATATAATAAATGTCAGACGTCGAAACTGTGTGGTCAGTTGCAAGAGCGGACCGGCGACGTGAACGGCTCGAACACTGCCGCCTGCAGTGGGGATCGAACTTAGCGTCGGAGAACGTCACACTATACCCTGGTACCGTCACATCCTGATACCGTCACACTCTGATGCCGTCACACCCTGATGCTGTCACACCCTAGCCGTCACACCCTAGTACCATCACACACTGATACCGTCACACACTGATGCCATCACACACTGATGTAGTCATACACTGATGCCGTCACACATTGATACCGTCACACCCTAGTACCGTCACACATGATGCCGTCACACTCTAGTACCGTCACACACTGATGCTGCCACAGCCAGATGCCGTCAAAGGCTGATGCCGTCACATACTGATACCATGGGAACCTCTTGGTCACATCTAGCTGCACACCTCACCTAGTTCCCTCCCAGCTCGTCGGTGTAAGAGGCCGCGTGAACGTTCCAACCTAAGGTCAAACTTCTCCCTTTCTGACAAGAAATTTATCGACCAGGATTTCAAATGCTATGCGTGTTGGCATGAGGAGGGAAGCCGGGGGGGGGAGCGGATGCCAACTTTCGGTGTATCGCTGTGACTTGAATTTACTGGAGCTGAACTCTCACACTTTGCATGGAAGTTGGAAGTGACCATTTGAGAGCATCAAAAGGATGGATTCGGCCCCTTTCTTTCCGTTCACATTTTCCTGCCATTGGGGGTGAAGTGGACTGTCCGACCTCCCCTCCACCTTCCCTATCTAACGGCCGTTCCCATTTGTCTGCCCGCCGTGGAAACTGACCAACTATTCGTAAAATGGCGCTTGCGCATAGAACGTGAGGCTTTCTAAGGCAAAAATTCGCGCTTCCAAGAAAAGAAAAAACGTTACGAGTTTTATCTGGGCTCTCTCGTGTTTCTGACTAAATTCCGCCGAAAAGCATCTCTTCACTCAATCTCCGGGAGCGGGAATTTTCGCTGCAATTCGTGTGAGGAAATAAATGTTCCATGCGGCAGAAAATGGAACACAAATCGGCTGTTATTTTGACAAACGATCACTTCACACAACCTGACTCCGTAGGCAATGATTTTACATCGATGTCGTTGTGTTTCTAGAGTTACAAAGAGTATTCACGGTGCGTTTAGTGCTAATATTACCACAGGCACGGCCTCAGCAGCGCAATAACTTCACCATTTGTCGGATTCAACCATTTAAGCTAACTTGAGGACGGGTATCTTGAAAATTAACAGACTGGTCTGAAAAGCATATTACGTTGTATTGGTGCCAGGTACTTATTCACACCGACGAAAATGAACTACTAATATCCGAAAAAATATAGTACCTATCCATGATAAACCGGTGGGATGAGTTACGATTTACGCGGTGTGTGATCAGATAAGTCTCATGCTTTCACCCATGCACTGTAGCATATCTAACAGCAAAACGTGAATTCCAATTTACACGTGCCCTGGAGGGGGAAACCAAATCTGCCCACCCCTCCGGTTTTTCCTATATAGCTCCAGATATTACCGGCCGATGTATGCCATTGTTTGCGTACCGGCTTAGAAATGACCGGCACGGTGGTTAAAGCAAGAAAAATGAAAATCGGTGGAAATTTTTCGAGGCAGGGGCCGTTAAAGTCAGATAATTTCGCAGCACCAGACCACAAAAATGGGCGCTGATGCACTTGCCGCATATCGGAAAAAGGGAACTGTTTTTGGCAACACTAACGACTTGTTTGATGTATATTGTTATGCTCTATAGCTTCAGTCATGTTAGGTCACCGAGGTCAAGTCAGGTCAAGTTCATGACAGGTTAATGGAACCAAACTTGGTTCTCATAAATGCAAATGACTAATGCGATTGATATTACTTTGCATGTTACTCCCGACACATCCTGAAAACTACAATTTGCCATTGTGTACCTAAGCGGTTCCATAATTTATTTATGTACTTCACTCCTTTCTTTGCGAACCCGATTGCGCCGAGCCGCCCAACAGAACAGTCGGGTGGGCAGGTAACTGGAGCAGGTAATGACCTGAAAAAGTGCTGCTATATAGGTGACTTGAGGTCAAATTCCGGATCTAGCATCTGTATTGCATCATTAGTAATGTTCAAAACATCATTGGTGCGAATATTGGAGCACTTAAATACAATCATAGCGATCCATAACAATGACAAGCCAAACGACGCAAAGCTGGAAAATTCTGATATTTTGACCTCATTTGACCTTGAAGATATTGATTTAAGGTGGTACAATTTGCGCACAATAGAGTTCACTATCGTATTCATCCACCCTGCAAATTTCGTTACTCCAGTTTGAATAGAAGCCGGGATTGTATGGAGGCGGAATCCGCCCCCTCCAGTGCGCGTAATTTTCAGAGGCCCTCCAGGGCACGTGTTAAAAGAACAGCACAAATAATCTGCAACGTAAAGGACTTGTTGATGTAGGCGTTGTCCATGATATCACAGGTTAATAATGATTAAGTATCCCAAAAGGTGGAGTAGTGCATTTGCTATCAACCGAAATAACATGGTTGGTGGACGTGGCTTTACTGTTCGACATACAGAACAATGCTATTTTACAGTTATGCATATTGCAGCTTCATCACATGCTTTGATGCCTCCGATTCACTGGAAAAAGACACACGCCCCTGACCAGAGGTATGCAGATCATTCATTATCCACCATTCCTCACGCATATAGCCGCCCGCATTATGTAGATTTGTTGGCTCTAGTCCGTAATCTCTACCATTCTCGCACAGATACTCGCATCGACGCTGTATAATTGCTGAGCTGTATATACCAGATAGCTGAGCCGACTTGTGGTCTCTCAGTATTCAACTCGCACTCACCAAGCATCTTCAAACAATGCCTATCTGCCATAGCCGCAGTATTCAATGAACAAAAACACCTTCTGCCTTCCAGTCTTCCTGCCACGTTCCAACAGAACCCTCACTGTGCCTACCGGACGACATCCGACGTCTCCCAACACGTGCTTGTCTCATGCGCTTTATTGTAGAGTTCTATGCCGCTGGTGGTAGCATAGAAGCAGTCAAGCTGCCGACTAATGTCCGTCGGGAGCGGGACGGACAGTGGGTGTGGACCAGCTTACCGTAGAACATCCATATTTTCCTCACGGAGCTTATACGAGCTCTCGTAGCCGAAACACTAATCCGTTTACGACGGTCGTTTCGTCTCTACGGCGGCCAGCTTCGATGCGCTGACCAGAAGCGGCCACCGGTACTGTTCCTCCGCCCGACTGAAGGCTCTGAGATCGCCACCGACAGAAACCGAGCGCGCCGAAGCGAGTGCGACAGTTTTGCTTCCCACGGCTCTTGCAACGTGAACACGCGGTGAAATAACCGAGCCTCGGTGGAGTCTACTCGAAGTACATCCTGTCCGCCCCACTGGTCGGATACAATGGACGTCGGCTACAGTCTCCAGCAGCTCTGAGCCGGTGAGGCGATCCTAACTAACTAACTGACGAACTAACGAACAATAGTCCTGTTCACGGTTCGCTCTGATCAATGCGGGTGTGCGACGAAAGCGATAGAGTCGAGACGAGAGCTACTGTCGCTACAGGTGCGGACTCAGAGAAACTTCCCAGCATGATGTCAATGAAGTCAGCCGTGAAGTTGATGTTGATCCAGACGCAAAACCTTGTGAGCCTTCAAGTAGGCTAACAAGGTTGGCTAGATCGGATCAACCGATTAGACCAGTTTTTTTGTGAAGGCGAGTGTCAGGCAAGCGGACTCCCGCGCCGACTCTCGGGACTCCACGTTTTTCTCGAGACGTCAAAAGCTGACAGTCATTTATTTACAATCCTCCAGGGTGCAGGCGCTCTATTAAATTATACGTGGTCGTGAGCGAAGCAAATATGCAGCCTGCACACACATTCAGCGACATATTCAAAAGAGGGGACAAAGCGAACGAATAGTCGCCCCACAACAAGTGCTGGCGGCACGACAGAAAATACGGCTGACGCACAATTTCTGTCCATCTTGGATCAGCGGCACAGTCAGATCATGCACTGCTTCTGGAGTCTAAATGCATTTATATCCGAACAGCTTGAAGTACACGAACAGATGACGAACATTCTATATGAAGCTAACTTGTTGCTTGTCGACTAGCTGATTTTCGTATTGTCTTCATGATCTGCCCGATACAAAAATAGCACATGCAAAATTGGACAATTTAGGGAACACCGCAATGAATGTGAACACACCATAAAGCAATTTCGAATGCAAAAACCTGCCAACAAAGTCAAACAAATCGTACTTCATGAGCATGTACAACACTATGCCATGCAAAACATGCTGTCAACACTATGCCGTACGTAAGCAGCTATGCCGTAGCGTTTGTCGATTTATTCCGGTGGCAAAATTTGGCGAATATTATGAGCAGCACAGATGAACTTGTACACCCGTGGCTGTTCGTACCGTCTGCGTTGCTCAGGTCACTTCTCCCAAGCGGTTTTTTGGCCAGGAGCCTCTTCTCGGGCGAACGGTAATCAGTAGGCTCCCCTGCGGTCCACGTGCTGTCCGTTGTATGAATGATTTACAAAGCCTCCTCTAGGTTCCGCGAAGAAGCTATTGTTGGAAGCCTCGAGCAACTGGGGAAAGTTGAGGTGTCAACCGATAGAACTGAAGGCGTGATAGCCGCCCGGCGATTTTCAGCTCCGGTTGATGGGGAAATTGACTCAACTTTTCAACTTTCCACTCGACAACTCGTGACAATGGGCACTAATAACCGTCCAGTTTAATGGATGTTCATCGATAGGTCTGATATCGACTCGCATCCCAACTTTGGACTAGGTCAAGTGCTATTCGACAGTGGAGTAGAAAATAAGCAAGAGCGTGACAATGAGCGGAAACCCGTGCAACTACACAACCATGTGATGTGCGTGCAGCATTATTTTTTCTCCCGACGAAAATTGCACAGACGACGACATCCACATTAAATGACTTGAATGCAGGGAATATAGAGCCACTGCTGTATATACATAGTGGCAAAACACATATTGACCACAAACTTCAAAACACCTTAACCACACCTTCCTCAACTTATTAATAAACCCATACGACTAGCCGAGAATTATCAAAATTTATGTCACCTCATATTTACAATTAACAATTATGTCGTTCTTCCGACCCGAATCATGCTCCCAAATAACACTTGGATTATTTTCACATCATGGTATCTCTTAGTGTCGGTCCTCCACAGCCAAGGCGCGGCGATTACGAAATGATGCGTGACTACACAAGGCTGGACCCAGCGCGACAAACTACACTGACACAAATTGCAACTTAGGATCAATCCGTGGAGAATGACTTGGACGCTTCAACTGACCAGTATGTATCTGACATTGTGACCACTGCCAAATCATGCATTCCCATAAAACTGTAATAAAACGTTCACTTCTAAAACCGTGGCTAACCAGTGAGCTTAACCACATTATAAGAAAACGACGCTCTATTCTGGCGTGCGAGACAAAGCCAGAACGACAATGACTGGACCCCCGGTGAGCTTATAGATCACAGGCATGGCCTCGACAAATGCACCAAAGACGGCATACCTCAACAGGACGAGCCAGAGAAGACACGGTACCACGGCTCGAAGGACGTGACGGAAATATACTGGCAGATGATTATGACAATGTTAATGTACTAAATAATTACTTCGCTTCACAATCTACGTCTGGCATAACTGATGCGCATCAAGTTCCAGCCTATGACAATACGACTGCAGTGCCTCTCTGGGAATTATCCAAACTGACGGGCAGGAAGTTTTTAGAATGATCAATTCCCCGAGCGCAAACAAATCCACTGGCCCAAATTAAATTCCTGTGAAACCTGCACAATTATCAGATATGATCTCAGAACCCGTCTCAAAGTTTTTCAATAAATTACTCAAGGAAGATATTTACCCGAGCAGATTCAAGGAAGCAAGATCTACTGCCAGCATACCCCACATTCTCTACTTACAGATAAACAGAGTGGATATTGTCGCAACCATAGCACAGAAAAGCAGCCACTGAACCTGAAGCACAACTTGCCACTAAACTCTGAAGATTACTTTGTTGCCACTTATCTCTTGCCATTTTGACAAGATCTGGCACAAAGGGTTCCTCTTGAATGCAAAAAGAAAGCCTACTTTCTGATCGCTTCATGACTAGTTGCAATCATATATACTAACCAGAAATCAACGAGTACGGATTGGTGACGCTTTTTTCAACGACGGAAATTGTAAATGAGGGATGCCCACAAGGCTCTGCCCTAAAACCCTTATTAGCACTATGGTACCTTGACGGACTTGCATGACATACAACACATATCACATGACATTCTCGTATTCGCAGATGACACTTAACTGTACCCCTTTCACACGACTGCCACCCCTGAAGCAGTGCAACGGACAATTGAACGCGTCTTAGACGAGATACATAAACATGGTCAAAAATGGGCAATAACCTACAACACGTCGAAAACATGCAACGAACAGCATAGAAACATCAGCACAGCTCGCCAACACTTATATTTGGAGGCGATAACATACAAATACATCACACACATACCCATTTGGAACTCACCCTGTCCCAAGATCTCCATGTTGACGAGCATACAAACATAATTTGCAGGAGAAAAATGAACAGAGCACTCCGTCCATTACACCACAAAGCACAATACATATGCGGACAAATTATAGATCAGCTATTACAGCACATGCATCAGACCTCACTTTGACTCCTGCGATGCTATTTACGATTGGCAAGTTACAATCCATTATGCAACACGACTAGAGATTCTACAAGCCAGAGCAGGGCTACTAGTAACCGCGACATTCTTTAGATCATCTACTGACCAAATTCAACTCGACTTAGGATGAACCTCACCATACACCCGACGACGCATACCTAAGCTGAAACTTCATAAATCAAGCGACTCAGGACAGAATGCACAATACTATATCCGTACTATCATACTCCAGACGTGTGTTCACGAGATAGGTAGGGAACATCGCAACGCGAAAGTTCACACAGTAATTGAAAACTGCACATCGCCCTTTAAAAAAATTACTTTTCCTTCCTACTGGAGGTCTTTGGAACAGCATAAGGGAAAACATCCCACACCTCCTTCAAAGCAGTGACTACGTAACAGTTAGGGGTGCCCAGCCAACCAAAATTCCGCCCTTTTTGATCCAAGAAGGAAGTTCCCTCCACACCAGATTCGGGGTTGATATGTCTCATCTAAATTCCGCTATATTTCGAATACAAATGCGCATAGACTCCCATATATTTCGTGTTGCCTACAAACACTGCATGTCGAGCTGTAGTCTTTCGTTTGCGGGCAGCCGCGACATCGGCCTCGACGTCACAAGTCCAGCGACGACGTGTTTGCCTGACCGGCGGGGCGGCCCGGTCGCCTCGCTCGTACTTGCTCCGCGTATTTGCTGAATGCCGGCCGCGGCAGAGGTGTGGGATGTTTATGTGACTCATTGACCCCTTGCTCCCCTTGTCTCAGCTGGCCCTTACTTTCATATATAAGCGGCGCGTCAAAACCTCTCTCTCCTCTTCTTCTGTCGTCCTCCTCAGGTACATTGCACCTCTGCCGTCGCGCCGTCGCCCATAGAGAAATGGGTGCTTTGAGCGAGTGTTGGAGTGATGAGTGATACGGTGGGTGACTAGTGGAAGTGAATTGATGAACCACGCGCAGCACTACTCATCACGCCTGGGTCACCGTGCCTGACTTTGTTTCCCAGCTTTCTTTCCAAGCTTGTCGTTCTACTTCATTTCCTAGTGCCACTTCTCTCTTGAATTGGAGGGTCTCCTTTAGCAATCTTAAATTAGAACGCTCTTAACTAGGCCCTTGCTATCTTGAATTAGAGGGTTCCTTCACTCTTGAATTGGAGTGCTCTTAGCTAGATCTTTGCTCTCTTGAATTGGGGACTTCCTTCACTCTTTAATTGGTGTGTTCTTGATTAGGTCCTTGCTCTCTTGAGTTGGAGAGTTCCTTTGTCTCCCTTGAATTGGGGAGCTCTAACCTACAACCTTCATTATTACGTCCACGTATATTTAGGTTGCTTCGATTATTTCTTTGCATTCTCCCAGCATATATCTTTCCGACCTCTCACATTGTAGTTTTTTGTTCCTTTTCCAATTGTTATTCACATAATTTTCTTTCACATGTTATTTCCGCTTACTTATCTCTCGCTCGTCTTTCTATACCATTTTCTTTAGGCCCCTTGGCTGTTCTACCCCATGCCGCAGGGCGCCACCCACACACACATACAGTCCACTACCAGCGGATAAACACGGCGTCGGCAACATTTCGAATACAAATGCTCATCTCCTGAATGTTCTTGTGGCTGTCAGAACGAAAATGTTCGGCACCTAGTTCTAGATCTTCCAAATCACATTGGCCTCCGAAATGAACTATTCAGCAAATTTAATCACGCCTCTGCCACAATTTTCCAGGATTCAAGGTACGAACTAAACTTCGTCTCCTGTCACGTGAAGATGGATTGAACCACCACGGTGGTTGGGTGGTGGCTTGCCATTTTCATAAGTTTTTATTCGAAGCCCATGAATGTGATTTGAGCTCGCAATGATAACCAATTGATGACCCAGAGCATCACAAAATTGGGGCCGCCACCCATATTGGACTGAGCGGACCCATAGCGGCTTCGCAGATAATCTGTGGCGGCGGATATTATGGATAAATGATACATTTTTCAATTAAGAAATGTGCATTCATGTTTCTCATTAACTCCAATGGCATCACATATTTTCAGACAGTTGCCATGGTCTAAGCACCTGGTGTTTCGCAACAATCTGAGAAGATGCCTTAATGGATTCGCAAGACTGATTATGTAAGTTATACATTTTTCCCAAAGATGTTCGGACGGTCGACCAAAAAACCAGTTATCGCACCACATGGCCGGGCGCTCCCCACCCTGCCGTGTCAAGATCGCAGCTGTGCCTGACGCAAACAAGAAAACAAACCACAAATATGAGTAGGTGGACATTGGAGGCAAACAATCGTCACAGAAACACACCGAGAGGCGGGGAGGCATGTCCCGAACGCAGAAATGAAGAGGTCCAGCCCATCTTTAACCTCCGGCCACGCTGCTCGACATGAAAATAAGGGAAATTGTAGCATTTGCGACACACACACACACGCATACACACACACACACACACACACACACACACACACACACACACACACACACACACACACACACACACACACACACACACACACACACACACACACACACACACACACACACACACACACACACACACACACAACACACACACACACACACACACACACACACACACACACACACACACACACACACACACACACACACACACACACACACACACACACACACACACACACACACACACACACACACACACACACACACACACACACACACACTCATAGCGAGGAGAGAAGAGCTCACAGGCCCATGCAGAAGCGGTAGCAGAGGCTGGATATTCAGGAAATTACTAATCATCTGCGAGGACAAGAAATGAATGAAAGAAAACGCATGAGCAAAAAGCCAGACGCGATGGAGGAAAAAGAGACTGGACCGAGGAGCACAAGATCTGGGCGGAATCTCCTCCTCCGTCCGTCTACTTCTCCGGTCGGGAAGTGGAAGGACGGAGAGCAAGATCTGGGCCGAGGTTACCAGACCTCTACCACCATCATGTGAGTGTTGCCTGGGTACCGGCCGGGGACCATTCATACACCGGCTCGCGCCAACCTAGCCGACTCCGGCGACTTCCCGCGCGATGGAGGCGCAGTTGCTCATAATATGTACGTAGATACGTAATATGAGATAGTGTTCGGCCCAAAGATCATGTGCATATATTGTCTTTCTTTGTATTTTTTTCTGGTTTAGCGTAGGAGTGAATGGCAGTGCGAATGGCAATGACCGTGAACGGAGTTTGGCTCAATTGGTGACTCCAGATATATGCCGGGTTGCGATTTCGCCTGTCCGGCCTGATATATCCTGGGATTTACCGGATTCGCTTACTGATTCGGTAAATAATATTAAGCAGAACAAACGAAAGCCTTCCCGGTAGCTCAGTTGATTAGGGCACTGGCCTGCACTGGTCTCCCCTGTCCTGGCAACGCAGGGTTCGAGTCGCTTTGCGCGCTCGCATTTAGCCCCCGGCCGGGAGTGTCAGTTGGCAGCTGGCTCGATAAGGCCTGGGACGAGCTACCGGACGGCCGTGTCGGTGCATTGACGGCACGTTAAACTTTCGATCAAAATTATACCGTTGAACTGAGTTCATAGATAGGGTGGTGGGACCAGGGTTCACGCAACAAGCTCTGCTTAGCAATAGAATCCTGGTTCCTAAAACCACCCAGCAACAACTGGGATTAAATCTTAAAAAAAGAAGAAAAAAAGACGATATAAACTGCGAACATGTCACTGGTGACAACACCAACACCAAGGCACGGGCGACCTGATGTAAACTGTAGTAGAATAATGTCATAACTCTGGAGGACATGGTTTATCGGAATGCTGTAGTTTGCAAATTCTTGCTAATACGGCACTCACTAAACTGGGGCCACAATTGCTGACTGTCAGTGTTTCGGGGTTCCGCGGAATGGCTGAACGAGCTTTCATTAAACCTGCCAGCACTTCGGGTATATTTGCCAACAAATCTGCCAATGTGACTCTTTTGTTCTCTAAATGTCATGCACGAATGAACCCATAATTTTGCAACTAAGAAACTATCGGTCAAGTTTAGTTCCCTCTGACGCATTTAACGGGTTCCAGATCTGAACATTGTGTATTGGCGGTAATTACTTTTCCAATGGAACATCAAACGTGTGCATTACCAGGAAATATTGACCGCTTAACTGTAGCTTCCATATACTGTAATCATAATTTCATTCACAAACGAATCTGGGTGCCATCGGCGGAATACACTACGGGAGCTCCTGACATGCGAGCTCGTTTCATTTTATATCAAAAAGAAAAGACGGTGTCTAAGATACGGCTAAAGGAACCGCCCTGGAAGAACTACCTCAGTTCACCAGGACATTATCTTCTACAGATGACTCTGGTCATGACAATGATGAGTCGAACACGCCGTGAATGCCAAATTGGACAACCTTGAAGCCAGACGGAACCCGACAGCCGCCCGGAGGCCCACCCAGCACGCCCAACCCGGCGTGGCTCGAACATCCTACAATTACAAGAAACTTTATGATGACGATGACGATGACGATGACGATGACGATGACGATGACGATGACGATGACGATGACGATGACGATGACGATGACGATGACGATGACGATGACGATGACGACGATGACGATCACGACAATGATGATGATAATGATGATGATAATGATAATAATAATAATAATGATGATGATGATGATGATGATGATGATGATGATGATGATGATGATGATGATGATGATGATGATGATGATGATGATGATGATGATGGTATTGATGATGATGGTGATGATAATGATACTGATGATGATGATGATGATGATGATGATGATGATGATGATGATGATGATGATGATGATGATGATGATGATGATGATGATGATGATGATGATGATGATGATGATGATGATGATGATGATGATGATATCGAGCAAATTTACGAACTCCAATTGTTTTCTCAATTTTAACGTTAGTGACCTCATGCCAACCAACGTTCTATCACAATTTCTTGTCTTCCGTTGCTTTCAGCGGCAACTTAGAGGTGTTGATGCTTGGAATGTATTGACAGGCTTGCATGGCAACATAAAGCGCACGAAGTGACTAAGAGAGCCTACCCGGAGAAATCAGAAATAACAATAGACCGGAGGAATATTATCGCTTTTTCGCTTATGAAATCAGGTCAGGCCACCCATTGGTCCCTTTGAGGAGAGGAATGTAAAGCTGGCCTAAAGGCGCACATTGAAGTGCCCTGTGACAACAAAGTACACAGAAGTCCAATTTTTCGTTCAGTACTACAACTGGATATGTGCAAGGTAAAACATCGACCCGAGGTCACCTGAGGTCACCCGGCATGATGCGAAGTTCGAATCGATAATTTCTTATCGCATTTTCTGATAATCTTCATGGAACAATAACAGAAAACGATGAACGGTGACGAAACTGTTCACCTGGATATAAGATCATAGAGTCAGATCAGGTCATCCTTTTATCCCTTGAGGCCAGTGATAGAAAACTGGCCTACAGCCATGCTATGAAATCTTCTGAGATACGGACATGGTCATAGACATGAACCTTGAAATCGAATTCGTCGCTCAATATCTTTGCCAGACGTAGGCAACAACAAGAACGGCCCGAGGTCACCTGGCGTCACCCGCCGTCAAGAGAAGCCCGAACCAGAGTTATCTCAACTATGTGCCGATGGTCGGTAAGCAGCACCATAGGTACGCACTCAGGCGTGTGCGCACCATAGGTCAGCATGTTGTCGGACATTATGCGTCATGTATATGTATGGTGTGACACGTTCCGTTGTGTCTCACGCATCTGTGTCACGTGTCTCATACGTTGCCAACGCAGTCCAGTTCAGGCTTCGAACGCGGCACCTTACAGAGTCCAATGTTTACCTTGTGCTTGTTGTTGGTAATCTTTGTTGCGGCAACACTGAATAATGTTTTAAGGTGATTTTCTACATGTGACATCGAAAATGCGGCCAAACAGAGTAGTGTTCAAATGAGGAAAATCCGTGCAACCAATTTTGCTCAATTTTTCATATAGCGTATTTGGCCCCATTTGACATGGCAGCCATATTTGACCCGAGTTGACGTGCTACATTCAGACCAAGTTTTGGCGAAAGTTCAATCATTCCATCGAGAAAGCTTCACATTCCTGCATGTCTTCAATCAACGGACATGGAAATTGTATGAAGCAAGCTACAAAAAGGTGAGACATTTATGACCTTGACCAGATTAAAGCTCAGATATTGGCTTGGCATCTTCATTGGTACGTGTTGGTACTTGCTCCAAGCTTTTGCCCTTACTGAAACAATACGCAATAATTTAAATATACAATGTTATAAAGTAGGTCGAAGGTGACTTCGATAACTGACCCAAGATACATGCACTTTTGAGTCGAGATGATGGCTGCAACGCGCAACTGTTTTCAGCTCGGACATATCGTCTTGGAGCTAAAGGGGAGGTGGATATGGACAGTACGAAGGAGAGGTGGATATGGATAGTAAGATCGCAGTGGCGGTGTGACATGCTAGTAACATTTATTCAACAATGATTTAAACCAATTTTATCAGAATCCTGACTCATTACTTTATGGCTGTCTGTATGCGTATGCTTCAATTTTAGCGAAGCGGATCCTGAAAATTCAAATATATAGGACGTTAATGTTTTACCTAAGTAACTTATGGGGACCGTAGGAATTGACTACGGTAAAAGGTTCCAGGCTACAAACGGGTCAAATGGTAATGAGTTCTATGCAGAACGGAAAAACAGCTCTTGTTGAATTAGCACAGTCAAGATGATGACATACTGTGACGATCTTATGAATGTTATGTATGTCGCACTTAGATGAGTCTGTGCAAGCAATGTGCATTGTAAGATCAGGACTTTCATCAGCTTTGGATTCGCATCCTAATGCTTTCTCCGTCATCATTAGTGGTTGAGCTAACATTATTTGTTGGAACCCATGCAATTACATGCACGGACAAAATGTTTCCTAATTTGAGTTTAAAAAGCTCAGAAGCTGCCGGTATTTCGAGAGCTACTAGTTGAGAGCTTCCGGCGGGTTTAACCTTATGTTCTATCTGATGCACCGCTCATGAGTTAGAGGGCTGGGAGGCGGATCGTCGAAACGCCCTTCCTCAGGCTGAGGCCTGCCAGGCCTACCCCCTGATCGGTGCCGGTTACCATTGCCATTTTAATGCATACCCTGTCAATGGGTGCACCAATTTATAATATTGCAACACGCAGGCACATTTACAAGTGGCGAGCTCACAAGCCAGGGGTACAGTGGTAGCTGAGCTGGGTACCTGGCCACCGCTCTGTCCCTGCCCTCCTCGTGTTATCAGTGCGGCATGCTGTGTTCATCCCGTTGCACTGCCAGAGGTGCACCCTCCGTCTCTTCCCTGGCCTTCTCATGTTGTGAGTGCGGCATGCTATGCACGAACAGCATCCCGTTGCACGAACAGCGGCGTACCTTCCGCCCCGTTCCTCCAATTCTCCAGTTGGACTTG
This sequence comes from Imbricaverruca yamaguchii, assembly GCA_034440575.1. NCBI lineage: Eukaryota > Metazoa > Arthropoda > Thecostraca > Neoverrucidae > Imbricaverruca > Imbricaverruca yamaguchii. Next base: position 517,073 of record JAOTOL010001613.1, on the reverse strand, counting down.
CTCCCCAGAGCCTATCGTCTAGCTTGTCGCCCAGCAGACGGCTTGACGCCGCAGTACGGCCGGTCGGCCGATGCCCGATTTTCCGTTGCCATGGCGATCGATGGCAGCGGCGGGCCAGCGCTGAACCAGTGTTTGCTCATGGGATGACTGTTCAATGTGTCGCTCGGACCGGACCATCAGCTATGATGCCATCGTCAGACAAGGAAGCGGTGCGGCCGCTACGAGATAATGGCGTGGCCAGGATTGGTCCAGGGGGACGAACATTTGAAGAGGGACATTTGAACATACTTTGTTATGACCCCGACGTCTCCGAAACCCTTCGGAATTCGGTCACTGCATATTCAAAGGGTACGCTATGAAAACACACACATCACACACACACACATATATATATACACGTCTACGTGTATATATATACATATATAATATATACATATATATATATATATATATATATATATATATATATATATATATATATATATATATATATATATATATATATATATATATATATATATATATATATATATATATATATATATATATATATATATATATATATATATATAAAAAATATATATATATATATATATATATGTAGTATCTATATATATACATACATATGTTGTAGTGAAGTTGTGTGGTGCCCCAGAACTTCTTGCGACTTAACTGATAGTCTAGGGAAACCTCGTCCTGATCACGGATATTTGGCTCGAAATAATTGCTACGTAAATTGGCTGCTCAGAGTAGCGTGACGGACCATCTCGACAACTCCTCGGAGGCTCCTCAATGCTGGGGTCTCCACACATCACTGACCGGCGGCCGTGCCACGTGGCGCGCCCCACCCGGCGGAGGTCACGAGGGCCAGTCGGCCGGCGGTCGGCACATGGACACTGGCGGCCGCACCAGCTGCTGCGATGTGCCGGGACAGCGGCTGACAGGTGCGAACACATACAGCTACCACTTGGTCACCAAATGCCATCCTGAAGGTACTGCCAGACGTTTATTTTGTCAATATGTACGCAAAGATGGGTAAATACCTTGGAAAATAAGGCACCCGCGCTAGCGCTGCTAATGCAAAGACTGCAATCAGGGTCCAACAGTCCGGTGAAGACTAGAAGGAACATAGGTTTGACTGCCGACAACAACCAACAAAAAAAACCTATTACGGAAAATAAAGGAACATTAACGCAACCCATATGAAAACATCAACATTGGGAGGTTATGTAAAAATAAAATAATCAATTTGCTTGTTTCTGTTATCCGCTACGTTCGGACATAGTTTAGTTGGGAGGATATTTCAACAACTTTATGCTGTCTGAAAAATGAGGCGTGAATGATTATGGTGTGTTGATTTATGAAAATTATTGGGGAAGGAGGAGGAAGGGGGCACAATACACGGCGGAAATAAACAGGCCCAAATTGATTGGGTCGGGGCCATGTCATGGGGCCCCATGTTATTGAAATTATTGGGGAACAAAACCAAAATGAAAGCAAAGCAAGCAAGCAATACAAAGCAATATCCATGCTAGTGTGCAAACCAGGTGCAAGATGTGGATACCAGAGAAGGACTAGGAATGTGTCTGATCAGCTGTACCATCACACAGCATCATGCAAATAATTTTGTATTTCTTTTTTACTTAACCCGCGCCGTCTCTCCGGTCAGATCTTCACACCCCGTCTCGGGGGGGAGGCGGATAGTAACCCCCTCTAAAATCCGAACTAAGCTTCACACGAAAACGAAAGAGATGTCATCGGAAAGCGCTCGAGTAGGGTCCGGATCCACCCCTCAACACCAAAAAAATTCCCCAAAAAGTGACGTAACCAGGGGGCCAGATTTTTACGAGTTTTCACGACTTACATTATATTTTTGGCTCTGGGGAGTTCATTTTGGGGGATATTTGAGAAAAAAAATATTTGGAATCAGAAAAGGGCAGCGAAATCGACCAGTGCCATACAATTTTTGGACCCCCAAAATAAAAAAATACTTTTATGAAATTTCGAAATTTTGATTTTTCAAGTTTTCTTTAATTTTCCTTCCCCAATGGGTAGAGCAGACCGAGTAACGTTGTTGAAAGTCAACTTTCCATAATTGAAAAATGCTTACTTTAGCCAGAATCTTGGATTTGAACCGCCGTACGCAAATATGCAAAATTTATATGTAGTCAAAAACGGAAAAAAGTCTTCCCGTACGTTTTGTTGTATCCCTAAAGATAAGCAAACACTGAAAGTTGTATTAAAATAACTGCATCCGTTAAAGCCTGACGACTGGTTGAACTTTTTTGGAGGCGACCTCACTTGACCTTGATTAACTCGTTGACCCTAGATGACCTGACGTAAAATGTTGAAACAGCATGCCAAATGTGGGAAACGGTATGCCAAATCTTGGCACGCTGCCCCGCGCCGTTCGTTCAATATCCACGAAAAACCTGAGTGGGGCTGTTGAAGACCCGCCCCCCCCCCCCGGAGACGGGACGGGTTAACCGGTGTCACCCAAGTCTGAGGCGAAGCAACTGATACCTCTGGAGCGGCCTGGAGCGGCCGCTGTCACAGCTATCGCTGAACTGTCTAGTTCGCCATCGCTGGAGGCACCGCAACTGTTGAAGCAGCTGTGGTCGAGCCACTGAGACAGCTGTGGCCTCTTGGGCGGTCGTCACCTCTAGGACGGCCGAGGCGATAAGGCAGCCGCCACCGTTGATGTGGTGGTGGCTGACCTTCCCAGTCCCTGGTAGTATTTATGACCCTTAAGGATGTTTTATATCTGAGGCTGACCCTCAATATTCCACACACTCATCGCCAGTTCTCAAGGACTCTCTTAACTCTCGGGGCGGGGACAAATCACTCAGGTGCCCATCGAAAAGCTGAGGAACACTTTAGCCTAATCCTATCTGGTTCTCATCGAATTTAGCTTTTCATCCGTCAGAAGCGCTCTTTATTTTGTATGGACTATTCCGAGTCCTCGACAAACCTACAAACACACAACCGACAAACAAGCTTTCAGGTGGATACTGCAGCTCCGAGACAGGCTTCATAACTTTTATAAGTTTCGCCAGCTCTCGGAACTCTCCTTAGCTCTCAGGCAGCTCTGTGCATTCCTCAGTGTGCCTAATATACCTCAGAAGTATCACACCCCGGTCAGGTCTAGCTCTCAGGGGCTAATCTTACTTTTCGACAGCCGTTTGGGCTATCAAGGACAGTCTATCTCTGAAACTGTCTCTCCGCATTCTTCACAACCACCTCTAGCCATCAGGGGCTCTCTTTGGACCTCCCCCTTTTTCCTGTTCGACCCCTTCCAATCCGCTTGAACATCCCAGTCCAGTCATCTCTAGCGCTCAGTGACTATTTCCAGTCGTCGGGACCCTCTCCAGACATTGGGTGCCCTATCCAGTCCTCGACAATTCTTCTAGTTTCAAGGACATTCTAGTTCTGACACGAACCTTCAGAAATGCTCACAAAACATCGATTGTCTTATGCACTGTCCTTTGCTCTCAGGGGCTCTGTTAGCCCACAAGCGACCCACCTCTGAAGCTGCTAGGGGCTCTTTTCATTTTTCTACAGATCTTGTGGTTAAAAAAAAAATTCAATCTCTGAGGATGACCGTCAATACTCCTAACAACAAGTTCCATTTAACAGGATTTTTTTCTTCAATATCTCAGGGACCTAGTTCGTCAATTATGGACCGCTGTCAACCTCAAGATAATCCCTGTCAAGACCTCTAGGACTCTCAGAGATCCTCTTCATCTGTAAGGGACGTCTCATGCTTTTAAGGCTCAATAGGCCTATCTATCTCTCATCCCGGGGAATTCTGTTCTGATCCCCCACTATCCATTTTCAGCTTTTTCCTTATACTTTCGGCTCTCCGGATGTGCTCTCTTAGGCCCATCCGTCGGCCAAAGGGCCCCTTTTAACTGCCCGAGGTTTACTACGGCAACTAGGGCCCTCTGTCAACTCAGAGGACCTCTTTGCCAACTCAGAACCTTTTCCCGCAAGCTATAAGGCTATATTATCAAACGCCTAGAGCTTTCCCATCGGGTGAAAGGCACTTCCTTCGGCTCAGGCCCTGCCGTCAGCCCAGGAGCCCTTTACATCGGGGCAGGATCCTTTCCCTCATCCCGGTGCCTCTTTTGTCAGTACAGGGGTTTTCAAGTCGACCCAGAGGCCCCGCAAGGGCCCCTGGATCCTCGATAGTTGGATGCCCTCAAAGCGGTCGCCTGGAGGGCTCCCTCCGATCCTCCATGGGGGGGGGGGGCCTTGACTACACCACTGCGACGCTATCATATCAGTAGAATATACAGTAGAGTTTTACCGATTGCGTTATTCTTTCAAGATATTTTTTGTGATATATCCATAGTGGAGATGAGAATATACCATTCAGTAAATTGGGCTGTTAAATGAGGATAATTTTGCTGACTCAATTTGTTATGATATCAAGGCGTATTCATTCGCTTCATTGTGAGATTTCCCGGAGTTAAACGTATGCTGTGCTGCGTTCGGGGATTTCACGAGTGGCGACGTTGGTAGTAATGTACCACACCACTACCACACTATGGTAGTGCTGGCTAGCATGCATGGTGACGGTGGTGGTGTTAGTGGTGGGCAATATGTATGGTGACGGTAGTAATGTTAGTGGCGGGTAATATGTATGTTGACGGTGGTGGTGTTATTGATGAGCAATGTGTATAGTGGCAGTAGTGGTTGCAGTGGTGGGTAATATGTATGGTAACGGCGGTGGTGTTAGTGATGGGCAATATGTATGGTGACAGTAATGGTTGCAGTGGTGGACAACATGCATGGTGACGGTGGTGATAGTAGTGGTGGGTAATTCGCATGCTTGAATGGGCCCGGGACGTATGGCGAGTGGTCTTCGGATGTTGGCCGTTGTCCAATGATGATTCGAAGCTCAGTGGACGTCACAGTTATTGGAAACCAATGATGTCGATAGGTTTTCTCCTTGCATAGCGCTTTAGTACAGATCATGACGTCAGCAGGCGCCAATGGCGCAGCCAGCATCTTGCTGAGGGGAGGGCATCGATTTTTGAAGGGCCCACAGCTGGACGAAGGCCACTAAAATGTACCCCCATATTTCGGAATAGCGCGATGCTTGCAACACACGAGACATCGCGGACTTTCGGACTTGCGAGGGCTAACACAATAGGAACGCTGATTGGGAGGTGGCGTCGGGAAATGTGAGAAAGAGGGCACCCACCTCCGGAGGAGCCCCCACGACATGTGGATCCCCAACCCTGGAAGGGGGCCAAGCTAACTTCATACGAGTTAGTCGGCGATTAAACTTCTAGGCCACGGACCTAGGTCCTTTTCATGGATAGGAACTGTTCTGACGGGCTCTCTTCTAAAGGTTAGAACCAAGTAACTCTGGAGGGGGCCAACCCACCACAAAGGACTCCGGTCCTAGAAGGTACTCTGACAACCGACCTTCAGAAGATATCGGAAGGCATCGGTAGGTATCGGACCTTTTGGAGGTATCTCGGAGTCGGAGGACTTCCTCAGAGGTGAGAAAAAAACGGCTACTCGGCCACGAATGTGAGTGACAGATATATGACAAATATCTCCGGTTGTGGTGACAACCTACGCTACCATATTAGCATTGCGTATGGATTGTATTTATCATCAGGCCGCTTTTCTTCTTAACATACGCTTTTCTTTTCTTCTTAAGGACTTCCTGTCCGATCGAGGATCCTCGGATTGCATGTTGGAAAGGATACTTGTTAGCTACTAACGATACGTCTAAAGGAGTCCCAGCTGCCTGCAGGAACGTCCAAGGGAACCAAAACGCGACTATGTCCTTGAAATGTGACTTCGGTCGCCTTCGGTCGCGGGCGAACCCCCCACAGGTGTTGGAAAGAACCGTAAGCTCGTGCCAAGGGAGACCTTCGGACCATTTTGGTGTCGCGGGAGAAACGCCAGCCCCCTGTGCGCCTCCCTTTGCTGCGCCTTCGGCGTATGCGGCGGTGTTTTTATGACATGGCATGTGTTCATTATTGTCGGAAGCCTCTTGCAGCGAACTTCGAACGCGCTCAGGATAACCTCCCACTTACGTTGGTGAGCGCGTTCGAGCGGGCGCGAGGTATGCCTGGCGGTCCGGAGCCGTCCAATATGGCCGTTTGGTGCGCCTTCTCCGCCTCCACGGTCGCTACACTCGGCACGCTCTTGAAGCCGCTGAAGTCGTCCGCCCCCACCGGCTGAGAGAGGCTCAACAGGTTGGCAATCGCCGCTGTCGGCACGCGCACGTCGGCGAAGCCGTGCAGACTTATCTCCGTCTGTTGGCAGAGCGGCACGGGACCAGTTCAGCGGGGTCAGGTCAGCCAGAACGTCAAATTACGCTTACGTTCAATTTATTCCAATGGAAAATATGATCAGTTTTATTTCATTTTGCAGGCGATTCAGATTGACCTCTTGTCAAGAGTGAATCTACATTTCGCAACCTGAAGTATATATTTCAGCTCTAATTCAATTCGGTTATCGCTCGTTACTGGACAATCGAAAAGGGGGTGGGTGACATTGAAACACACAAATCAAATACAACAGAGGCGCTATCTCGAGAGGTATCCAGTTCACAGAGATCAGCTGCAATCAGCTGGCAGGAAGGAGAGTACAAGGAATAGGCAGGACAGACGTACATTTGCTGGCACATGCACACATGATATTGCTACAAATGGAAGGGACATATGAGACGCTCATCAGCACCTTCCCATCTCCACTTGAAATGACTCGCACAGGTTAGTGCAACCAGGAAACAAAGGGAACCGGAAGTGTTCACCACCTTTCTCACTATCGATTTTGCTTCACATAATAAACAGTACCGACAGCTATTGAACCTCTGGCATTTGCGACGGATTTCCATCGGTGGCTCGGCCTCGCAGGCAGCTCAGGTGTGGTGCTACGACCGCATGAGGACTCCCTGTGTGTCGGTCGCACCGCCCGCTCATCAGGTAGAGAGCCACACCGCCCACTCACGAGGTAGAGAGCCGCACCGCCCACTCACCAGGTAGAGAGCCCCACCGCCCACTCACGAGGTAGAGAGCCGCACCGCCCACTCACGAGGTAGAGAGCCGCACCGCCCACTCACCAGGTAGAGAGCTGCACCGCCCACTCATCAGGTAGAGAGCCACACCACCCACTCAGCAGGTAGAGAGCCGCACCGCCCACTCACGAGGTAGAGAGCCGCACCGCCCACTCACGAGGTAGAGAGCCGCACCGCCCACTCACCAGGTAGAGAGCCGCACCGCCCGCTCACGAGGTAGAGAGCCGCACCGCCCGCTCACCAGGTAGAGAGCCACACCGCCCACTCACCAGGTAGAGAGCCGCACCGCCCGCTCACGAGGTAGAGAGCCGCACCGCCCACTCACCAGGTACAGAGCCGCACCGCCCACTCACCAGGTAGAGAGCCACACCGCCCACTCACCAGGTAGAGAGCCGCACCGCCCACTCACCAGGTAGAGAGCCGCACCGCCCACTCACCAGGTAGAGAGCCGCACCGCCCACTCATCAGGTAGAGAGCCGCACTGCCCACTCACCAGGTAGAGAGCCACACCGCCCACTCATCAGGTAGAGAGCCGCACCGCCCGCTCACCAAGTAGAGAGCCGCACCGCCCATTCACGAGGTAGAGAGCCACACCGCCCGCTCACCAGGTAGAGAGCCACGCTGACGCCCAGCAGGTATCCGGCCACCGTGTCCGCCCAGCGGCAGTAGAACGCATGCAAGCTGCCGATGCCGGGCACGGCACCGCCCAGCAGGCACAGCGCCACCAGACTGGGCCGCACCGTCCTCAGCCGGCGGAACGACGCCATCTTGTGCAGGTAGGCGGCGAGGAACGCGCCGCAGAAGGCGGCCATCGCGGCGCTCTCGGACGGCCAGCTGCGCAGCGCCGAGTCCACACGGTGCGCGTCCGCCAGACAGACGGCCGCCGACGGCGTAAAGGTGGCGTTGGCGGCGACCGCGCCGCTGTAGATGTCGCCACCGCACACGTCGGCCAGCGCGCTGGCGTTGGGCCGGCACGCCTGCAGGAAGTGGGGCCGCGGCACCGCCAGCAGGTACTTGAGCGTGAACGTGAGCACGTCGGTCGCCAGCATGCCGAACAGCAGGGTGGCTGGCGACGCGAAGAGCGAGCAAAACAGACTGTCATCGGCGGGCATCGCCGCGTGCAGCGGGCAACACATCAGAAGGCATCTCAACACGATCCGGGCGCTGTGCACATGCAATGCCGATGCGAATTCGCCATGCGCAGACAATTTGTTCACCCTGCGTTATGGCACGACGCGCTCATGAAGGTCAATTGCCGGTATCTGAGAACGCCTTTCTCCATAGGGAATTGAGTGAAAACTACTGTGCTGGATGATACCTTCACTTAGTGTCCACTCAGCTTCATATACCTGCATTGAGTTATTGCCTATCTGATGGGAATGTCTCTGTGGTATTCGCATTAGCACATAACCCGGCGGTCACTGGGTTATATGCAATCACACGAGTCGCTTGTGGGGCGTTTTGGTCCCCCTTGTATCTTCGCAACCAACATACTGATTTGCGCCGATTCGAACGTCACCCGACAGCTCCTTTATTTAAATCGACATAAAATATTTTGTGTTTACTCAGAGGCCACTGGTGAGATCGCAGATCATGCTAAGTAAAAATATTTGACTGTTCGAGGGTGTATATCATATATTCCAAAGTTCATACCTTCCAAAGTTCGAAATTTATCCATTGGAAATTAACTTGGAAGTGGAAGTGAACAGCCCGGGTAGGAGGCTTTCTCATTTTCCAAAGTTCATAATTTCCAAGTCGGAAGCGGCCTCCCAAGTTCGAATTCAGCTTCGAACTTAGAAGTTAAGTACCCAAACTTGAAAGTTAGCTTCAAAATTGGAAGATAACTTAAAACAACTTGGAATTGAGGCTCCAAAATAGCCCGGAAAGGAACCTAACCCAGCTTAACCTAACCTAACCTTACCTAATTCAATCTAGCATAACCCAACCTTCCAATGCTTTTAAATTGACTAATAATTTTTGGAAGTTGACTAAGTTAGCCTCCAATTTGGAAGCTAACTTCTAATCTGGAAGCTAACTTCCAATTTTGAAGCAAACTCTCAATTTTGAACCTAACTTGCACGTTTTGGAGAGTAGCTTCAAATGTTAAGGCTACCTTCCAAATTTAAACTCGTTAGCTTCGGGAAATATCAACGCCTCCTATGCGAACTGTTTTGGAAGTTCACTTCCTATGATTCGAAGTTAACAGCAGCATAAACCAACGCTATGTTGCGGATGATAATGTCGTGCTTTGTCATATTGGATGCTCTACGCTGTTTCAATAAAGCCTAATGCATCCAGTGAATAATTTCTGCCTCACAATTCATCACAATTCATTGGGATTATTACGGCATTGACAGGTGGATGTTAAAAATATGGTGTTGCATAACGATACTAAAGCTTTGAGCAAGTGTTCCACAAAAATATCAAAGCATCCAATTGGTTTCCAACTCTACTCACAGGCCACGCACACAGCTACCACGCAACGTAACGTAACAGAAAACCTAGAAGCTGCAATACCTCCCACAATTAGGAAAACGTGATGACACTTGGTTTAAAGTACCCCAGGTCAGCTTTGGCCATTTCGATACTATGTGATGTATGAGGTGGAGAAAATACTTAAGATATCAAAGTAATTCGGAGGGGCGGGGCAGTGCAGCAAGATTTGTGGACGTGTAGGCCCAGCATCCGTTAGGAAAAAAACAGGCATTTATACTTATCGTCTGGCTAAATGAAAACGTATACACTGTCTTGACATGCAATGTGAGGAACGCAGACCTTGCTGATATATTGGAAATATGCACTGCTCATCAGCCAAATGGCGCTCATTACTTCAGCCATTTGACTTAAAGCAAAACAACCGATGCTATGTTGCATGGTTTGATGCATGTTCAAGGGTTGTTTGAACGTTACAATCAATAATTCCAACAGCCTTGCTACATCGCTTACCCTAGGTTCAACCAGGATGTTCTATTGTATCAGTCCTAACTGATGGACTGCGTGAGCTCTTAAAATGGGACGGTAATAAACAAATGAAAACTCACAAAGTACGCGGACGACCCGTCTCGGGAAGAAATGCAGATCCCAGCGCGGGCAGGCAACCCTCACCACCTTCTTCTCGCCTTCGTAGAAGAACCACCTGATAATCTCCATCAGCGTCACCTGCGGCACGACACGGATGCAGATGCTGCTGAAGACGCCTCAGAGCATTTCAATGCGATTGCCGAAGGTCTCTGTTTGTCAGTCACGATTGGGTATTGTAATATCTCAACTGTCGGCACCTCGACTTCAGACAGTGCGGCCATGGGGGTGCAGTGCGTGAGACTTTCATTGGTTCTCTGGATTTCCGGACGCAGTAATGGAGCCTTCCAGTGGATCTCTGAGCCCTGCTCATGCGGTGCTTAATATTTCCACTGGATATCTGAGGTGCACTGCAGACAGTTGGGTATCTTAACTCCGGTATCTCACCATCTCACCTTCAAGACCCCACCCTGTCATGCGCAGGACGTGATACATAACATGCAATACTCCGGTATCTCACGATCTCGTTATGCGTGAGACGCAATGTTAATGCGGATATCGGGGATCCTGTAATTTCGGGATCCTGTTTACGGGGATCCTGTAACATCGGGGATCCTGTTTTTCAGCGAGGTGACTTAAGCTGAGAGAAAGAGAAAGAGAGGAAGAGGAGAGGCTGCAGTCGATCGTTGTTGGATGAACGCCGTCCTGGGGCTGGCGTTCACATGTATCAAACCATGTAACATGGTTTCGGCTGTTTTGGTTTAAGTCCAACCACTGCAGGACAAGGCTAAGACACTGCGAAGTCTTTTTATTTACTTACAGGGTAATAGAACACTGGAACCGGCTGCCAAGAACCATTGTCAGGAGCAGCACATTTAACAACTTTAAAAACAGCATAGATAATCATTATAAGAATAGAGGGCTTGCTTTTCAGTATTCCAGGGAGGGCTGATCGACGGATTTGGTGGGCAACTGGTGCAGTGTCCAGAGTGCAACCAAGAAGGGGTCTTGTGGCTCATAGTTGCACTGATATTTTATGTCTAAAACAATCGAAGGCCCCTATGAGCCACTTGCCCCCTTTTAGAGGTGAATCAGGAGGCCCCCTTATTATTTTCACTCGTAGAAGAATTCCATGGTGACGTCACTGTTTCGAGGTGACCTTGACTAATGGCTCACTGCTATGCACTTTTGCCAATCGTGGAAAGTTCCGAGGCTGATCCAGCAATTGTCATGTTGGCAGGGAGGCACTTTGCCCTCCGAGGGGCACCTGCAGCCTAACAAAAACAAGGGGGGGGGGAAGTGGGGGTGGGGGTGCACTCGGTCCTTCCCGAAGCATCGCCTCTTCTTTTCTTTTCAGAGGGGCGCATCTGGCTCAAAAACGTCAATGTGGTACATTCGAGCCTTCTCGGAGGGAGCCCTTTCCCTGCGTGGAGGAATGGCACTACCTTCCCATCGAGGTGGGGGAGTGCATGCCCACAGTGTCCCTCCTTGTATTCGCCCCTGGGGAAGGCGACCTTGACCAATTGTTCACCGTTGCTTGTGAGTGCCAGTCATTCCAAGGTGGTCTTGAAGAACGGTCCACTGCTACACATGAGGCGACCTTGATTGGAGGTTCGCCGTGACCCACGATAGTCCATTGGTGTAACCGTGACGACATTGGTGTCACGGTGACGACAGTGGTGCTACCTTGACGTCAGTGTTGTTACCGTGACGACAGTAGTGTTACCGTGGCGACAGTGCTGTTACCGTGACGTCAGTGTTGTTACCGTGACGACAGTAGTGTTACCGTGGCGACAGTGCTGTTACCGTGACGTCAGTGGTGATACCGTGACGGCAATGGTGTCACGGTGATGACAGTGGTGTTACCGTGACGTCAGTGGTGCTACCGTGACGGCAATGGTGCTACCGTGACGGCAGTGCTGTTACCGTGGCGACAGTGCTGTTACCGTGACGTCAGTGGTGATACCGTGACGGCAATGGTGTCACGGTGATGACAGTGGTGTTACCGTGACGTCAGTGGTGCTACCGTGACGGCAATGGTGTTACCGTGACGACAGTGGTGTTACTGTGACGACAGTGGTGTTACCGTGACGGCAGTGGTGTTACCGTGACGACAGTGCTGTTACCGTGACGTCAGTGGTGCTACCGTGACGACAGTGGTGTTACCGTGACGACAGTGGTGTTACCGTGACGTCAGTGGTGCTACCGTGACGTCAGTGGTGCTACCGTGACGGCAATGGTGTCACGGTGACGACAGTGGTGTTACCGTGACGTCAGTGGTGCTACCGTGACGGCAATGGTGTTACCGTGAACAGTGTGGCGGACCAGTACCGCGTACCGCCGTTGGCACCGTGACGTCAGTGGTGCTACCGTGACGGCAATGGTGTCACGGTGACGACAGTGGTGTTACCGTGACGTCAGTGGTGCTACCGTGACGGCAATGGTGTTACCGTGACGACAGTGGTGCTACCGTGACGGCAATGGTGTTACCGTGACGACAGTGGTGTTACTGTGACGACAGTGGTGTTACCGTGACGGCAATGGTGTTACCGTGACGACAGTGGTGTTACCGTGACGACAGTGGTGTTACTGTGAAGGCAGTGCTGTTACCATGACGACAGTGGTGTTACCGTGACGGCCGGGATGAAGAAGCAGGCTGAGTAGAGTGCCGGCCCGTCCAGGAACAGTGGCACCGAGCTGGGACTGTCGTAGTACGGGTAGGAGATCCACAGGATGTCCGCACACGCCAGCGGATACCGCCGCTGGTGGAAGTTGTCCAGGTACCTGCGGCCGGCGTGCACTGGTTACTGCCGCTGATGGAAGCTGTCCAGGTACGCACTGGTTACCGCCGCTGGTGGAAGTTGTCCAGGTATGGACTGGTTATTGCCGCTGGTGGGAATTGTCCAGGTACGCACTGGTTACCGCCGCTGGTGGAAGCTGTCCAGGTACACACTGGTTACCACCGCTGGCGGAAGTTGAACAGGTACCTGTGGTCGGTGTGCACTAGTTGCAACTGCCGCAGACTCGGCCGCCTTCAACGTCGCGTTCGACGTTCGCTGACGGCTTTCTCAGCCGATTTCACGGCCGCCATGCGATGGTGGCGCCACGCTTGGCCAGCCAAGACATTTAATATTGTTCAAAGTAGCTAGTGCAATTATTTCGTACCTTGGTATATTTGTTGCGTGATAGTAATCGGAAAAAGCACGTGTCGCAATGGAACGACGGCTACGGTTTCGAGTCATTTTCTTGGCGTCGGCATATTTATCTGCCGATAGCCTGGCGTTTGGTGGTGGGTCGCCGGCGGTCGCCAGTAACGTAGCATACTCCTACGTGCGACGAAAAGCCACGCGGCGAGCTCAGACGAGCTCAAGATAAGCTCCATCATCAGCTACGAGGAGGGGTGGGAGGTCGGAATAACGCAAGCATATGTCCGTTGAAGGTGAATGCTAACAATGAGACGCTGCCGGAACATCACAAGCTCATACCACAGCCAATATGGTCTGGCATATAAGTAGCGGATATTAGCGGTCAGACAAAAATAACTTAATGAGGGAATAAAGGAGGAAGCAAGTGGAGGGGAAGGGGAGACGAAAGGAGGATATTGCCGATAATTTTACAGATTGATGAGCTTATTCGGATATTTCACCATTTCAAGGCCTAGCCTATCCTTGCTCCTTGTTGGTATGTACCCATTCCTATTAGATAGGCATGAGATGACAGTGGAGGTCATGCGCCCGGCTTTCAGTTCCGTTGCCTTTCTTGAGGTCAGATGGTCCGACAGCAGTCAAGTGGGTGTTAGTTCCGAGTGCGATGAAGTGGTCGCAGATACCAACATCTCTTGCCGCCTGTCACTGCGGCTATGACTCACTTGAGATAGTAGAATATGACGGCCAGACAGCTGGTGACGGTGACCTCCAGCAGGAACAGCGGCACCAGCACGTGGTTGACGGGACGGCCTTCCATGGCCGTGCCACCGTCAGTCCGCAGCATCCCGTCACCTGTGGACCACGTGTGTCCCGTCACCTGTGGACCACGTGCTTCCCGTCACCTGTGGACCACGTGCCTCCCGTCACCTGTGGACCACGTGCTTCCCGTCACCTGTGGACCACGTGCCTCCCGTCACCTGTGGACCACGTGCCTCCCGTCACCTGTGGACCACGTGCCTCCCGTCACCTGTGGACCACGTGCCTCCCGTCACCTGTGGACCACGTGCGTCCCGTCATCTGTCACCTGTGGACCACGTGCGTCCCGTCACCTGTGGACCACGTGCCTCCCGTCACCTGTGGACCACGTGCCTCCCGTCACCTGTGGACCACGTGCCTCCCGTCACCTGTCACCTGTGGACCACGTGCCTCCCGTCATCTGTCACCTGTGGACCACGTGCGTCCCGTCACCTGTGGACCACGTGCGTCCCGTCACCTGTGGACCACGTGCGTCCCGTCATCTGTCACCTGTGGACCACGTGTGTCCCGTCACCTGTGGACCACGTGCCTCCCGTCACCTGTGGACCACGTGCGTCCCGTCATCCACTGTGGACCACGTGCCTCCCGTCACCTGTGGACCACGTGTGTCCCGTCACCTGTGGACCACGTAGCCTCCCGTCACCTGTGGACCACGTGCCCGTCACCTGTGGACCACGTGCCACCTGTGGACCACGTGCCTCCCGTCATCCCTGTCACCTGTGGACCACGTGCGTCCCGTCACCTGTGGACCACGTGCCTCCCGTCACCTGTGGACCACGTGCGTCCCGTCACCTGTGGACCACGTGCCTCCCGTCACCTGTGGACCACGTGCGTCCCGTCACCTGTGGACCACGTGCCTCCCGTCACCTCGTACTGGACCACGTGCCTCCCGTCACCTGTGGACCACGTGCCTCCCGTCACCTGTGGACCACGTGCGTCCCGTCACCTGTGGACCACGTGCGTCCCGTCACCTGTGGACCACGTGTGTCCCGTCACCTGTGGACCACGTGTGTCCCGTCACCTGTGGACCACGTGCCTCCCGTCACCTGTGGACCACGTGCCTCCCGTCACCTGTGGACCACGTGCCTCCCAGTCACCTGTGGACCACGTGTGTCCCGTCACCTGTCACCTGTGGGCCACGTGCGTCCCGTCACCTGTGGACCACGTGTGTCCCGTCACCTGTGGACCACGTGCGTCCCGTCACCTGTGGACCACGTGTGTCCCGTCACCTGTGGACCACGTGCCTCCCCGTCACCTGTGGACCACCTGTGGACCACGTGTCCCGTCACCTGTGGACCACGTGCCTCCCGTCACCTGTGGACCACGTGCCTCCCGTCACCTGTGGACCACGTGCTTCCCGTCACCTGTGGACCACGTGCCTCCCGTCACCTGTGGACCACGTGCCTCCCGTCACCTGTGGACGACGTGCGTCTCGTCACAACGTCCGACCACGTGCGTCTCCACTCTTGAGACATTTAAGTTACCTAACATGCAGCATGTACACATTTGAATATGCGAAGAAAAAAAACACTCATGAATCCATCACTTAGCAAAAGCTTGACGACATAGCACATTGTAGCACTTCATTTTTAAGCTATGCACACTTGGACATGACCTCACAACAACGCAACTAATTCAGGAGTTGGTGTAATGTAGCTGATATACGGATATTTACACCATATATTATGTTATACAAGAATATAAAGCAGATAATATGGCAACCAGTATTAAAATACACCCATGCTAGAGTCTCAGCGTATGTTTTTAACTGTTTGCATATTTAACATCGATTTCGTTATTATTGTCCACATTGGAAAATTATCAAGGCTGAAGGCAGTAGCGTAACACAATCAAGGTAAAATATATAATTCCAAGTGCAAATTCCTTGCCGTGATGTTACACAGCCGTGAATTTGATATGGCCATTGTCTTAGCTGCCATGCACTTCAATATTATATTTTGATAATTGAAACATACAAATTCTACAACGGTACATTCATTGCGTGACTGTAGTATGAAATCGAATGCAAGCATTTCAACATTTCAATGTGTTTTCACAATTGGGCACAACACAGATATCCAACCTTTTGAATGAGATGTCTGCTGTTTGAGTGAGATTATCGGTGTTGGCATCCAACATAGCAAAATAACTTATTTCCATCACTTATTACAGTAGTAAAGATACAATAGTGCAGTCTGTACCCTATTTTATTAATTTCAAGTGCGAGAATGCCTCTCAGTACCTGAGATTCCCGAAGAGGATTATAGGCGCTCGTAATGCGACCTGACAATGCCACATAAGGAGTAATATGAAGAGTGATGATGTGACGAGTGACGAGTGATACTTGTCATGTGACCTGAGAAGGCACATGACGAACATGGCAACTGACCCGAGTGGATCTTCAGCTGGGTAACTGCGTAGTAGCATTGACAGCACGTTATATATTTCATTAAAATTATGTCGTTGAGCAAAAATGTTTTTGTCAGATGGTGGGCTTATGGTATCTGTGACAATATCTGCTCATAAAAGACTCCGATCGCAGAATCTGTTTACTGAAACCACATTTTGATTAAAAGCAAACACCGAATTACAATAGAGCCTACTATCAAGGTTTGTTATCGTTCAGTGATGTGTACGTCCAGGTTGACATTTAAGAACCACGAAAATAATGGAACGAATTCAGGCCAATTACATGTTGTATATTTATGTGACACTACTTGTGGTGCAAGCAGTTAAATGGGCATAGAAAAGTCGAATTTGTGTCATGTACTCCATAGACGTTATTGTTAAGTTATACAATCATTGGGGCATGCGCAGTGGTGTAACGAAGGGGACATTGGAGCAGTCGCCCCTCCCCCAACTCATTTGAGGTTGTGGGGCCCAATAATGGCGCCGGGGTTCGGAAAAATAGCGCCAGGCTCCCTAAAATCCTGCTGGTTTCCCAACAAACTCACCGGGCACATAACAATCACATTGGGGGCCCAAAAGAGTATCTCAGGGGCCCCTGAACACAACTGAGCCTCTAAAATCTTACCAAGGTCCCTGAAAATCACATTGGGGGCCTTAAAAATCGTTCCGTGACCCAAAAATTGACATAGAGGGCTTCAAAATGTTGGACCGGGCCCCTGAACATACCGCTGGGGTCACCAAAAAGTCAAGCCGGTACCCCGAAAATTCGTGCCATGGCCCACGAAAATCACGCAAAAGCCTTCAAAAGTTGGGCCGGGCCCCTAAAAATCAGGCTGGGTGTCAAAAAGTGTCGCCGGGTCCCTCGAACATCACACTGGCCCCAAAATAACTGGTCGGACTCTGAAAGCACGTTGTGTTCCATAATGTCAGGCTGAGGCCCTTGATAATCACGCTGTAACCCACAAAAAGTAGAACCTGGGCCCCTGAAAATCATGCTGGGAGCACAAAAAGTCGTGCCGTGGTCCTTGAAAATCACGATGGGGGCCGAAAAAAGACGAACAGGACCCTTGAAAATCACGCCGGGGCCTCAAAAGTTCGCGCCCAGGCATCAAAACTCACGCTAGGGGCAACAAAAAGTCGTTTCAGGGTTCTTGAAATAATAACATGGACCCGAATGGTTAGGTCAAGGCCCTTGAAAATCACGCTGAGAGTCAAGGTACCAAAAAGTCGCGCCCGAGCCTCTGAAAATCACGCTATGGTTCGATAGGTCGCACCTGGGCCCCAAAAAACTCATCGGGAACAATCATTAATTGAAGCCTGGACAACGAAGAACAGCCAGGCCATGGAAAATAACTCTGGAGCCCCACCAATCGCTTCAATGGAAACCAAAACGTGCTGTGCCCCAAAAGACGTGTCGAGGCCTCTAAAATTCGCGAGATGCATCCCAACAAATGACGACAGTGTCTAAAATTCGCACTTAGACACAAAAACGTCGCGCCGCTACCCTTGGAAATCAGAATAGGAGCACAAATGTGCCGCCGAAGCCACAAAAATCGCAGCTAACTTCCTAAAAGTCAATTCCTACCCGGAATGTCACCATGTAGCCACATAAATTGCGTCAAAATCCTCAAAAATGCGTTGGGACCCGGGAAAGGAGCGCATTGGAGCACACAAAATAAATCGGATGGTTTATAAACACAAATCTAACCGATCTGGTTGATCGACAATAGCTTTTCCAGCAGCTTTGATATATGGCAGCATGGTTGTGTCTTGATTCCAAACATGTTCGCATTTTTTTGCAAGGTCAAAATATTTCAAATGCAACACTACAGGTGCCAGCAATATACGTCGGCTGCCGTGGGTAGTTCTCAAGCTGTTGATCATAAGCGGAAATGGTGGAGGGAGGGAGGGAGGAGGGATGACTTAAATTTAAACATCCGGTAGCTAACCTTATCCATACAAGTTAGTTCACAGTCATAATACCACTGCAAACCATTGCCGAGACGGACAGCCTGTTTATGACGTCTATTTGCTCATTTATGAGTGGTCGAATCCAACATGTTCACCTTAGGTCCTGAATAATTTGCAAGATCTCAAGACCTCAAGACTCCGATGGTCACATGTCGGGCTTTCCCACGTCTTTATTGTGTTCGTGGCAAACATTTCACCACAAGATTATGACCGCTATACCATCACAACCTCCGACTTGTGATCATTTACACAGTCCCCTCGTCACCTCACCTCTCTCCGTGCGTGGACCACACCTCACGCGACACTGTTCTGCGCCTGGTGCCGTCCCCTCGTCACCTCACCTCTCTCCGTGCGTGGACCACGCCTCGCGCGATATTGTTCTGCGGCTAGTGCCGTCCCCTCGTCACCTCACCTCTCTCCGTGAATGAACCACACCACACTGCTCTGCGCCTGGTGCCGTCCCCTCGTCACCTCACCTCTCTCCGTGAGTGGACCGCGCCTCTCGCGACACTGTTCTGCGGCTAGTGCCGTCCCCGGCCGGCGGGCACCAGCGCGCGGCACTGTGCCGTGCCGACCAGAACCGCCCACGCAGACGCCCTGCTGATCCACACCGACTCGGCGGACGCCACGGCCGACCTATCTGGCGCGATACGTCGGCAGAGGATACTGGACGTCACTCGGGCTATCTCGGTCGTGCGCGAATACAGCGATAAGGCGTGCAGACCAGGTGAGGCGGCGTCGTCACCGGCCGCACAATGGGCTCGCCCGTCACTGCTGGTCACGGCAGGCTGGTCAGGCTGGTGCCCGCGTGTGGTCACTGCTGGTCACGGCAGGCTGGTCAGGCTGGTGCCCGCGTGTGGTCACTGCTGGTCACGGCAGGCTGGTCAGGGTGCCCGCGTGTGGTCACCGGTCAGGCAGGCGGTCAGGGTGGTGCCCGCGTGTGGTCACTGCTAGTCACAGCAGGCTGGTCATGGTGGTGCCCGCGTGTGGTCACTGCTGGTCACGGCAGGTTGGTCGGGTGGTGCTCGCGTGGTCACTCGGTCACGCAGGCTGGTCAGGCTGGTGCCCGCGTGTGGTCACTGCTGGTCACGGCAGGCTGGTCAGGGTGGTGCCCGCGTGTGGTCACTGCTAGTCACAGCAGGCTGGTCATGGTGGTGCCCGCGTGTGGTCACTGCTGGTCACGGCAGGTTGGTCAGGGTGGTGCTCGCGTGTGGTTACTGCTGGTCACGCAGGCTGGTCAGGCTGGTGCCCACGTGTGGTCACTGCTGGCCACGGCAGCTTGGTCAGGCTGGTGCCCGCGTGTGGTCACTGCTGGTCACAGCAGGCTGGTCAAGGCGATCCCAGCCTTTCGAGCCCCCACATCACCCAATAATGACTATGCAATGGGAAATACAGCTTGACCGAGAGAAGGGCGGCCATGAGAGGGAGAACACACCCTCCACCACTCAACATATTAAAGAATATCCTGGAGCGCTAAATATTTCTCAGAAAGCCAATGGGTCCAAGTCATTAATCTCAAGACATATTTTCAGATGGAATACAGAAAGTTGCAAATTAGCATTAGCGGTGCACCAGACCCGGGGGATCCAGACGTTTGACCCATCCGGGATCTCTAGCCATGCCCTGGATTGTGGACTGGACTGAGTCCAGTATTTTGGCCGAGCAATGTTGCGCCACCTTTTATCAGCGCCGCAATTGCAACATTCCATCGATATAAAAAAACTGTTGTTGAAAATTGTGGGTCTCGTGCAGTTCTATCCAACTATTTGCCGTCTCTTTCGCTATAGCCAAAATATCTCATGAGATATTGGACTTAGCGTGGTTTTTGCCACAGCCGTCAGTGTATTTTGCCCTCCAAGCCAGTTTGCAGCTCCGCCTCTTGGCGACGTGGCAGTTGGTGGGCAGCCCCTATTCCAAATATTCAATGTCGTCGTGCCACAGGAATATAGACTACAAAAGCTGGAAATCTGGGAAAGAAGGTAGCTTTGCCGCAACATCTTCCAGGCTTTTTGTTCACATTTTTAAAGTGCTTTTCCTAATTTTGCATGTGAAAAACGTTTTTGACAACAAATATCTTTATCAATGCCTTTCCGATTGTGGGCGATCAGCACGGAACGTTTTGCGAAGTGAGAACCTGCGAACCTTCCCAACAAGCGCCCACATCCCAACTTGCATGCTTTTCTTCGGAAAAATTGCATGACTTATTCTGGGTCGATTTCCGCGCCACTGGCTAACACCACAATTCATGGTCTTACTTTGTGTTAGTCACCACGAACGCAGACAACTGGAATCAGCCAGCTCACAAGCACAGTTATGGCTTCCCCGATGCTGTGGGCACTAGTGTTCGAGGTCGACATTGCCAGCAAGTGGGGGGGGGGGGGTGCTTAGGGGCGCATCGACTGCAGTGGTCATGCAGCTTGCCAGCAAGTGGATGGCGAACACTCGAGTACAGGTGAATCATTTCATTTATTGTCATGTACAATCCGTGAAGGCTAAAGCAACCAATGAGGGAATCGCCGGACGACACTGGACAAGGGACAGCAGAAAACCGAGCTGTCTCATGGACTGCTCATCTGGAACTGGGCATCCCGGAAGATTGCAAAACCGCATTGCGAGATCCATTGCGATTGTGATTGTGCTAATTGTTTCAGCTTACGGATTGAGAGTAGATTAAAACCTTCTGAGGTGGAAATGTTTCAATAAAAAACACCATCTCTGCTCAATATCTCCTTCTGCGAACACAGCGTGGCAGAGCTGTCGTGCTGCATGTTTGTCCTGGCGCCCTCTGTCCATCTCTGCTCAATATCTCCTTCTGCGAACACAGCGTGGCAGAGCTGTCGTGCTGCATGTTTGTCCTGGCGCCCTCTGTCCATCTCTGCCAATATCTCCTTCTGCGAACACAGCGTGGCAGAGCTGTCGTGCTGCATGTTTGTCCTGGCGCCCTCTGTCCATCTCTGTGATAAGTGGTGCACATTTTACGTGCCACACATTTAGCCAGTGTCGCCGCAGCCTTTCACCCCAACAGCTGTTGACAGCGAAGCCTACACCACAGCCATCGCTGTCGGACTTCAGCCAATCAGAAGCGCAGGAAGCATGTCACAGGTGGTAAAATCGTACCGGAATTTTGAAAAAGCTTCGTGCCATGCGGCGACGCCGAACTAATGCTGAAATTATCCAATGGCCCGGGAGGGGAGGGTGCTGGGAGTCTCTCATGGGCCATGCTCATGCACCAGTATAACCTGCTAAAAAGTGCTCGGCTTCATCAGACACTTGCGCGGTCTGTACGCAGGCGTTTCAAGCCCGAGCACTTTGTAAATCGTTCTCTACCTTCCCAGTGACGTCACCCAAGCAAACGCACGACAACACGTGGACCTTCGACCACCAACCGTTCGCTCCTTAGCCAGCTTCCAGTCGAACGGGCACCAGACCGGCCACGTGCAGCACGTCAGGCTCAACTAAATGTATTCGCGGCGTAGCCAGCTACACAGGGAGCATTGCCACATAATCGAACACCGTGCAGCCCTGGGGACGATTGCGGCCGGTCGACAAGCTGTGTACAGCACCGCACATCAATCACATTGACGTCCATCCTGCCTACACACCGTGAACACCGACACACGACACGTGGGTCCTAGCGCCAGCCACAGTGTGGCGTGCCTACGTCGGCCGTCGAGTGCCGCACATCACAACTCGACCCATATCGCCAGTCGCCCAAACCGACCGGTCCTCCTCTGGGGAAATTGAAGTGTTGATCGCCGGGAACGGTCGGCCTCGTGGCTCCGCCCGGCTGTGCGATGCCGCCACACGGCAGCATCTACGTCGTCCCGTCTGTAGAGACGTTTGGTCGCGCCGTATTTGGAAATTTACCGACGGCACTCTGTACGATTTGGCCTCCCATCGGTGTCCGTTACGCTGCCGATTGTGTGTTAAACGAGACTGTCACGACGTTTGCTCAGATTTGTGCCTCGCACCCCCCTACCGGTGGTTAGCCTCTGACAGGGACGGCGGCCCCTCTGCCAGCTTGGACTGTCGTCGGCCTGTCTGGCCGACTGTCACTGTGCGTGCTGTAAGCGTCGTGAGGGGCTGCAAACAAAGCGGCGTGCTGTGCAGCGTCGTGGTGCTGTGCTCACTAGCGAGTGTGCTGTGCGCTGTTGCTGTGCTGTGCCGGCGGCAGGTGCTGGTTCCTACTCTTCGACGGTACTGCAAAACGTCATCACAAAATAATTTGCTCTCACGTGATGGTCATCACATTCACATGTAAGCCACTTTCGGTGAGGAGAAACGGCGAAACGGTGAGAGCGTCGCACGCGGTGCGCGCTGGCGGCGCCGGGACTCTTATGGGACGAGATCGCTCGTGCGGGTACACCGGCCCACAACGCATCAGTGGTGGTCCAACGGTCCGTGTAACGTGCTCAACGGCAGGCACACTGGGGCGGGGATCGATCGCAATGTGGGCCCGCCTTCGTTCTGACATTCCCGGACAGCGCTCTGAGTGCGGCCGACTAGCCGAAACGCCACGCGGTTCATTATTGCTGTGCGGTCAGTCCACGCCCAGCACTCGTCCCGTCCAGCAGGCCCGCACACACACACCTTCAGTCGAGCCCAGGAGCTGGTGACAGTCTATGTCCGTGCGCGCCGCCATTGACCTGAGGTCGGGATATCTTCTGACTGTGGGCCGGCTCGCTCTGCCGCCTTCACGTCGTCGCTCGGAACGCGACGACGTCTGTATGTATGAGTATGCACCGACGCGACGGCTAACCGAGCGCAACAGATCACAACACGAACACGCCGACAGATCGGAGGCGTGCAGAAGGAAATTGTTTGGCAATGAATCGGCTAGCAGGCACGTGTTTTAGCTATAGTACACACCCATATTCACAAAATGCTCCCACGAGACTTGCTGAATGACAAAGATACACCTAATCGGACAAATCGAAAGCCCTTTCCCAAGGAAACGCATTAACTAAAGTCGAATAACTTTAGCCGTGAAAAATAAGGGCGCAACGCTAGAAGACGGGAGGCGATGACTCGATATAATTTCCAAGAGGCGAGCAACCGGGCCATGGTGGTAAAGTAGCGGTGCCTGTAAGTGGAGTCGCCCATGCTCCTTCCCTCCCTCTCTCTGTCTCTCGGACATGCCCAGACACCACGCTCGTCGCTTGTCCCACGACGCTTCACACCAGCACACCGCGGCACGCCTGCGAGAGGCCGCTCCGTCAGCAGGCTCTCGCCCTCACGGCGGCGCCGTCCATCCGGCGACACGGGTCGGTCGTGACGTCACAGGAACACGACACCAGCGCCTACCTACAGGATACACTGACGCGGCGCGAAACGGAAGACACGGGCGCGCAGGCCGTCCACCGCAAAACAGCTCCGACGAACATCGCTTGAACGGTTCGCAATCGCGTCACTAGATGGCACTGCGCTTGCCAGCCGGCCACTAGATGGCACTGCTCCCGCCGACCGATCGCTAGATGGCATTGCTCTGGCCGCCCTGGCGGCCGCGTCGCCACGCGCCCCGAGTCGGATTTATCGACCCAGTGGCGTCTCGCCGAATCGCTCACTGCTTTTCAGGAAGCACGACGAGCAGCTTCTGCACCAGTCGGGTGAACGCTCCTGAAACGACCGACAGCACAGTGATGACAACTGACCGCCCGGCACGCCTGGGGGACGGAACACACACACACTCGTGCTTCTAACAGGACATGCACTACGCAAACCCTAGACGCTAAGAGCCCTATGTGACGGGAAGACTTTGAAGTCGGCATAGTCGGGCCTGACTCTGATTGTCCCCGGCCCGACTTACCTCTGAGCAATGTCATAACGATAACGTTGAAACTACCAACAGCGATTAAGGTAGCACAGGTCCAAAGAAATCAAATTGCTCCAGGACTGCACGGTAAGTACTGTGGCTAATTATTTGAGCTTAACCCGCGTCGTCTTTCCGGTCAATCCTCACACCCCGTCTCGGGGGGGGGGTTGAAGACCCCCTCTAAAATCCAAACTAAGCATCGCACGAAAACGAAAGAGGTGTCATCGGAAAGCGCTCGACGAGTAGGGCCCGGGTCCACCCCCAGAATAGAAATCCCCCAAAAGTGACGTTATCAGGGGCTAGATTTTCACGACTTTTCACGACTTGCATTATGTTTTTTACTCTGGGGAGTTCATTTTGGGAATATATGAGATTTTTTTTAATTTGGAATTAGAAAAGGACAGCAAAATCGACCAGGGCTATATTTTTTGCCCCCACTCCCATCCCCCGATCTTTTCTCGAAATTTCAAAATTTTGAGTTTTCAAGTTTTCTTTATTTTCCTTTCCAATGAGTAGAGCAGACCGAGAAACGTTGTTGGAAGTTAACTTGCCCCAATGAAAAATGCTTACTTTAGCCAGGATCCTGTATTTGAACTGCAATATGGCAAATACGCAAAATTTATATGTAGTCAAAAACAAATAAAGTGAAAAAATTTAATTCGTACGTTTTGTTGCATCCGTAAAGATAAGCAAACGCTGAAAGTTTCATTAAGATATCTGCATCCGTTAAAGCGTGGCGCTGGTTGAACTTTTTTGGAGGTGACCTCACTTGAACTTGACTAAATCGTTGGCCCTCGATGACCTGACCTAAAAAATTTGAATCAGCAGGTCAAATTGACGTCGGAAAAGGAATGCCAAATTTGGACGCGCTACCGCGCGCCGTTCGTCCGCTATCGGCGAAAAACCTGAGAGGGGGCGGTGGAAGACCCCCCCCCCGAGACGGGACGGGTTAATGCAATCAATGAATAAATAAACAAACCGACAAACCGACAAATATGCAAACCCAGACGGCCATGAGACATATCATTGTTCAGCTGCACGTGACACAACTCTGATATTCTGTTCATGCGCCCGGACTATGATGCGTACACAATGTTTCGGCGAAACAGGATGATGCAGGCACCCTTGTTAGCAGTTGCTTCGCATTCTGTAATGCCGATGCTAGACTCCACATAGCGGTAGAAAAGCAGCCCCCTCTTGCTTATCGCCATCCCTCCGCCATATTAGACTCGTTTCGGGATATCAGGTAGCGTCTCAAGCTGGCATTATGTGACCTCATCAACGTACTTTTTCAACCTGAATGTGCTATGTGCATTCTGAGAATTTGTGTGGCTACATTGTGGTTGCACCTGAAGTCGTGTGGTTGCATTCGGACATTTTGTTTTGAGCTGGTGTGCGGGATATTCCAACCATCCGACGGTACCTTCATAGTCTAAAAATACAGCTCAGAAATAACACGACTTAAGCTGACGAACGAAGGAACATACAATGAGGAAACATTACTCCCAGGAATTATAAATTTGTTTGTCCTTGCAAGTAACAAATATTTTGGTACCCTCACCAGCTTGTAGGTGTTTACTACGCTATAGAAAAACAATCACACATTCTAGAGGCTAAATAGCCAGCTTCAAACAGCATGCACAAGTCATTAGCGGAGTGACAACTAATTACATACACGGTTAGGAATGTTGCCAGAAAATATCGAACATTGTCGCAGAATGCATTGTCATAACTTCTGGTCCAAAGACCAGAAGTTATGCTTACAAAAAGCCCAGCCTTACAAAAAGAAGACACAATTGAGTGGATGGACGCGCCCGCGAGTACAGTCGTCGTATGTGCTCGTAGGGGCAATGCAGTTTCGTATAAGATGTGTTGTACACAGCGAACCTGACATGTTGTACACGGTACGCATAATATATGTCGTAACACATGCTATACGCTACACACGGTGTACATAACACGGTACATCTCGTGTGCGATACACTTCAGACTGGACCGCTACTGTGATCAGAGATGCGAGAGAGAAGACGCACTTTACCGTGGCTCACTTCTCGCCGACGACGACCATCAACTTTTGAACCAGATGTGTGAAACCGACTAAAAGAGACAGCAGACACGTGACGTCAGCAGCGGACACACACTGGCGGCGGCGTGAGACGAAGCCATCCACACGGCAACAGGTGTCGAGGCCGGTCCCCGCGTTATGGCAAGCGAACGGCGGATGGGCTGCTAGCTAGCATTTCGCCGCTGCCCCGACGGCCCGCTCGCGTGTGCCCGCGAGAGGGCCGGGGGAGGCGCGGATCGAGCTCATCGGGCGCGGATCCAGGCAACGATGCTGAGGAAGGTCCAGACCGTGGGATGAGGATCCAGGCCATGGTGCTGGGGCGGGCGGAGATCCAGACATTGTGGCGGGGATCTAGACTACGCGCGGTCCGAGGTACGGCTACGTGTGGCAAGACGCGTGGATACACGTGGCGGGAGGAACGGATACGTGTGGCAGGACGCGTGGATACACGTGGCGGGAGGTACGGGTACGTGTGGCGGGTCGTGTGGATACACGTGGCGGGACGTACGGATACGTGTGGCGGGAGGTACGGATAAACGCAGCGGGAGGTGCGGATACGTGTGGCAGGAGGTCCGGGTATGTGTGGCGCGACGCACGGGTACCCGCGGTGGTAGGTACGGATCAGACGTCACACAGCGGCGGCGGGTGGCAGCAACGCACACACTGACGGTGACGTCACAGACACGGCTGGCGGCGGGACCGGAGAGGCGCGGCGGGACCGGAGAGGCGCGGCGGGACCGGAGAGGCGCGGCGGGACCGGAGAGGCGCGGCGGGACCGGAGAGGCGCGGCGGGACCGGAGAGGCGCGGCGGGACCGGAGAGGCGGCGGGACCGGAGAGGCGCGGCGGGACCGGAGAGGCGCGGCGGGACCGGAGAGGCGCGGCGGGACCGGAGAGGCGCGGCGAAGGCGGGACCGGAGAGGCGCGCGGGGGAGGCGGACCGGAGAGGCGCGTGGACCGGAGAGGCGGCGGACCGGAGGCGCGGCGGGACCGGACCGGAGAGGCGCGGCGGGACCGGAGAGGCGCACCGGTGTGTGTAGCCGACGGACTGCGGGCGGTCGGATTGGAGCCGGGAACGGCAAACAACACACATTGGGTGCGCCTTGAAGGGCAGACGAAGCTAAAAGCAGTGAGATGTGTCAGCTAGTGAGTGGCGAGCGACAAGTGCAACAGCGTCCCGCCGCCAACATGCACCTTCCCTGGCGGTGATAGTCGTGCACACCAGCCACAAAACCACCACAAGCAGACGAAATAGCTATCGGGCACATTCCGACAAGAACGTGACATCGGCCCAGCAAGCGAAGACAAAGAGAGCCGAAGAAAGGGAGAAGCGGTCAGTTACATGGGAGTACGACTGGATTTAAAAGGAGGTTGTCATTTTCAGACCCTCCGTGACCCCACAGTCAGCGGACGTGTCATCTCATGCCACATGCAGCGACGTCCAGTCTAACAACGCAAGGTACTGTCCCGCCTCCCACCTCCGAGTTTGAAACCAACATATTTTTGTTGATATTTCTGACCGTCTCTGACAGTCCCTCGAGAGACTGATGCGTTACAGATATAGATGCTTCTAAATTTGTGTATGTACACACTTAGAAGCATCCATATATATATATATATATATATATATATATATATATATATATATATATATATATATATATATATATATATATATATATATATATATATATATATATATATATATATATATATATATATAAATATATATATATATATATATATATATATATATATATAACGCATCATAACGCACATTTACAAATGGAATGGATAGATAACGTTTCAGGGTGAGACACGTGATTGTGTGCATACAACGGACAATGAAACTAAAATCGAAAGAGCGAACATGTTCGCTGTCAGATTTCTGGACGCAGCACCCGGTGGCGCCAGTTTCCCCACGTGCCCCCGCCCAGTGCCACCCACGACTACTCCATTCTTCAGCCTGTCACGCAGATTAGGCCCACAAGCCCGGCGGCTGTCACCCTCGCAGCCGGCGGTGGGTCACCTGATTTATACAGCCGAGGATGGATCAGAAGTGCTCTCTCTGAGTCAAACCTGCGCCGAGCACCTACCGAGCCACACACTGCACGGTCAGACGGCGTCATGTCCGAGACTGCGCCGGACGTCGGTCGGCGGGGACGGTAACGGCAGAGGCTGTATTCACATAACCGATCGGGAACATTTGGGATGTGTTCGGAATACACGGCGAGTTTACTTCTCTTGGTGTCGTCTACTTTAAGTATCTGAATAACCCTAAATCTGTATCAGTGAATTTACAGCTTCCATACGTTATAAATCCAAGTTCAGTACTCCTGAAGCGTATTCGATATATTTATGTGTCTGGCATTCGTTGTCAGTAACTACTGCAACATTCATGCTCACTGCACCACAGAATGATAATATACATCACGACACCAAATCCATGCTTCAGCTATTGCGCAGATAACTGAACCACCGGAAATGTGTCAAACATGTATCTAGGTTCCCATTCAAGCACGTCCTGAGGTTGAGCAAAACTGATACAAGCTGAAGCGCATCAGGGCAGAGGCCTTAACTAAAAACGTGAGTGTCGCTGCCAGTGACGAGCGGCGATGCGCGTGTCGCTGCCAGTGACGAGCGGCGATGCGCGTGTCACTGCCAGTGACGAGCGGCGATGCGCGTGTCGCTGCCAGTGACGAGCGGCGATGCGCGTGTCGCTGCCAGTGACGAGCGGCGATGCGAGTGTCGCTGCCAGTGACGAGCGGCGATGCGCGTGTCCTGCCAGTGACGATGCATTCGCTGCCAGTGACGAGCGACGTGTCGCTGCCAGTGACGAGCGGCGATGCGAGTGTCGCTGCCAGTGACGAGCGGCGATGCGCGTGTCACTGCCAGTGACGAGCGACGGTGCGAGTGTCGCTGCCAGTGACGAGCGGCGATGCACGTGTCACTGCCAGTGACGAGCGGCGATGCGAGTCTCACCGCCAGTGACGAGCCGGGGCGAGCCCGCTATTGCACTGACACAAACAAGTTCCTATCAGCGACCTAACCTCATTTGATCCCTACGCCACTAAAAACCCCAACAACTTTGTTGTTGCTTCAGCCTTTCAAACCATACTCTCCTCAATGAAATGCAATCAAATCTGTAGTGCATATTTTGATTGCTTCAACTTGCATTCCAATATGGCCTCTGGCAGTATTCACTTTCTTTGCTTAGATACAGTAGTTTTGAGCAGTATTTTCAGCGCAGCGTCGCGCCTCGTGCTGCCGCTGCGAAGTCCGACAGCAGGACACCTTTCTCTGCTGACAGCAGTACCACCTCCGATCCCGTGCCTGCAGTACGGCTCACGTCTTGCCCTGTGTCCGACAGGACACCTTTCTCTGCTGACAGCAGTACCACCTCCGATCCTGTGCCTGCAGTACGGCAGTCCATGGCTCACGTCTGTCCTGCCCAATTCCACACCCCATCCCGTGCCGCTCACGTCTTGTCTTGTGTCCGACAGGACACCTTTCTCTGCTGACAGCAGTACCACCTCCGATCCCGTGCCTGCAGTATGGCTCACGTCTTGTCTTGTGTCCGACAGGACACCTTTCTCTGCTGACAGCAGTACCACCTCCGATCCCGTGCCTGCAGTATGGCTCACGTCTTGTCTTGTGTCCGACAGGACACCTTTCTCTGCTGACAGCAGTACCACCTCCGATCCCGTGCCTGCAGTATGGCTCACGTCTTGTCTTGTGTCCGACAGGACACCTTTCTCTGCTGACAGCAGTACCACCTCCGATCCCGTGCCTGCAGTATGGCTCACGTCTTGTCTTGTGTCCGACAGGACACCTTTCCCTGCTGACAGCAGTACCACCTACGGTCCCGTGCCTGCAGTACGGCTCACGTCTTGCCTGTGTCCGACAGGACACCTTCTCTGCGGCAGCGGCACCACGATCCCGTGCCTGCAGTACGGCTCACGTCTTGCCCTGTGTCCGACAGGACACCTTTCTCTGCTGACAGCAGTACCACCTCCGATCCCGTGCCTGCAGTATGGCTCACGTCTTGTCTTGTGTCCGACAGGACACCTTTCCCTGCTGACAGCAGTACCACCTACGGTCCCGTGCCTGCAGTATGGCTCACGTCTTGTCTTGTGTCCGACAGGACACCTTTCCCTGCTGACAGCAGTACCACCTACGGTCCCGTGCCTGCAGTACGGCTCACGTCTTGCCTTGTGTCCGACAGGACACCTTTCTCTGCTGGCAGCGGGACCACCTACGATCCTGTGCCTGGAGAGTGGCAGTCGCATGGCTCACGTCTTGCCCTGTGTCCGACAGGACACCTTTCTCTGCTGACAGTGGTACCACCTACGATCCTGCGCCTGCAGAGTGGCAGTCGCATGGCTCACGTCTTGCCCTGTGTCCGACAGGACACCTTTCTCTGCTGACAGTGGTACCACCTACGATCCTGCGCCTGCAGAGTGGCAGTCGCATGGCTGACGTCTTGTCCTCGCCTGTCCAGAACCCATCCCCTGTGGCGTCCCATACTGATCAGCGTGCCACTGGACATCAGCTGTGTTCCGGGTCTATTCCTGCCATGCAGAGTTTGCATGGAGATAGAATGCGTGAAGCGATGTTCGGCGTATTCCCAATTGATCCCACCCTTAGCTAGCAGAGACTATTGGGTACACCAAGAGTATACAAGTGCTGAAGAGTGTAGCCGACCCTCCACAAACAAAAGAGTGAAGAGCACAGAAGAGACAGGACAGAGAAGAGAGCGTTTGCGACAGACACATGGGAAGAGCGACGTAGTGAGTCATACCACTCGGACAAGCATTACCCCGGTGGTAATATGCTATTACCTCGGTGGAAATATGCGCAAAAAGCAACGTTCATCAGAGCGAGGTACAATGATATAATACAAGTATGTACTGACCCATGCCATTCTTGATTCTGGCTGGCTTTTTCTTCCAGGCGATGCAGATCATGTATACAGGTACCCCAGACATAATGATGGCGACGCCGAGACCTGCAACAGCCAACGCAGGTGTGGTACAGGGTCAACTGTGGAACCATGACAGGTGAGGTACTGGGTTACCTGTGTAACCATGGCAGGTGAGGTACCGGGTTAACTGTGGAACCATGGCAGGTGAGGTACCGGGTTAACTGTGGAACCATGACAGGTGAGGTACCGGGTAAACTGTGGAACCATGACAGGTGAGGTACTGGGTCAACTGTGGAACCATGGCAGGTGAGGTACCGGGTTAACTGTGGAACCATGGCAGGTGAGGTACCGGGTTAACTGTGGAACCATGGCAGGTGAGGTACCGGGTTAACTGTGGAACCATGACAGGTGAGGTACCGGGTTAACTGTGGAACCATGACAGGTGAGGTACTGGGTCAACTGTGGAACCATGGCAGGTGAGGTACTGAGTAAACTGTGGAACCATGGCAGATGAGGTACTGGGTCAACTGTGGAACCATGGCAGGTGAGGTACAGGGTCAACTGTGGAACCATGGCAGGTGAGGTACTGAGTAAACTGTGGAACCATGGCAGGTGAGGTACCGGGTCAACTGTGGAACCATGGCAGGTGAGGTACTGGGTCAACTGTGGAACCATGGCAGGTGAGGTACTGAGTAAACTGTGGAACCATGGCAGGTGAGGTACCGGGTCAACTGTGGAACCATGGCAGGTGAGGTACTGGGTCAACTGTGGAACCATGGCAGGTGAGGTACCGGGTTAACCGTGGAACCATACCAGGTGAGGTACCGGGTTAACTGTGGAACCATGGCAGGTGAGGTACTGGGTTACCTGTGTAACCATGATAGGTAAGGCACTGCGTTACCTGTGGAACCATGGCAGGTGAGGTACCGGGTTAACTGTGGAACCATGGCAGGTGATATTTTGAATACACTGTGTGACAATGACAGGCAAGGTGCGGGGTCATCTATGGCACCAAGGTCAGGTATGAGGCCAACTGCAACCGTAGGATCAGGTTCTAACCCGCGAAGTGAGAAGTGGGGTCAGGTTATTAATATTAGCAAGAACACATCTCAAAGCAAAGTGCCTGATGTCTAACCTGAAGAAAAGCATCTTGTGGCACCTCGGAGCATGCATGTATCAAATTCAAACAATGAAGGAATAACAGTTAAAAACTTTCTTTTTTTCCATGCAAATCTGACGGCCAAATGAACAAAGCCGACACCGATATTCCGAGAGCAGCGGCGCAGCCAACATCGTCACAGACTACCACTAAAAAACGAACATCACAGCGCAACACACCACAACCCAATCTGCACGTCATGGCTCTGACCTCGTGTCAGGCGCCGCGGCCCCGACGACACCAGAGCCGACAGCACGCCCTCGTCCAGTCCCGGAAGCCAGTCAGCAGTGCCCCCACCCCCACCCCCAGCCCCACCCTGTCAGTGGGCGTCCGGCCGTGGTGCCGGTCCGGATGGTCGCGCCGCCGCCGGCCGTGGGGCGCGGCAGCTGGGCAACTCGCCGACACCACACTGCCCGGCCCGGTCACGTCGCACGGGCACATTTACCGTGAAAATGGCTGGGCTATGCCACCCGCTGAACACCGCATTCACAATCCGCTCAAAAGAGACCTTGATTTTTTATATTAAATAATATTCCAAATTCTTGCTGGGGTGGCTGTATGGACCGCAATTGTATTGCGAAGCAGAATTTGATATCGTGTGCGCGATGTGCGCTTAGGCTGTGTTCACGTCCCGCCCCTCACGGCATTATGCACGGCTACTCACGGCTGAGAACCGTACTGTTAATTCAGGCAATGCGATTAGGTGCTCATGATGCAGTCTGCTACAGCGCTAGCTTCTGATAGTCTTGAAACAGTTCCTCCCAGAAACAACTAGAAAAACGTCAGTGATCGATGTACGTAGAGCTTACATGAGCTGAGATACATTTTCAATGCAATTGCGCTCATTGTAAATTTTTACATCCTGCTGTACTCTGTTCAACGTCGCACACACGACCCAAAAAAAGTACCTTAGTGTAGCAATTCCTAGTCGAGACGGACACCAGCAGCGTATATCTGTCGGTGAATCAGCCGACAGTGGCGAGTTCACTCCGTACCGCCCGCGGCAGCAGAGATCAGAGAGATCGCGTCCGGCTCCGTCCAGTGGAGCAGGGCGTCCGAACGCTCCCCTGACGTCCGGCTCCGTCCAGTGGAGCAGGGCGTCCGAACGCTCCCCTGACGTCCGGCTCCGTCCAGTGGAGCAGGGCGTCCGAACGCTCCCCCTAACGTCCGGCTCCGTCCAGTGGAGCAGGGGCGTGTGGACGCTCCCCCTGACGTCCGGCTCCGTCCAGTGGAGCAGGGCGTCCGAACGCTCCCCCTGACGTCCGGCTCCGTCCAGTGGAGCAGGGGCGTCCGAACGCTCCCCCTGACGTCCGGCTCCGTCCAGTGGAGCAGGGCCGTGTGGACGCTGCCCCTGACGTCCGGCTCCGTCCAGTGGAGCAGGGGCGTCCGAACGCTCCCCCTGACGTCCGGCTCCGTCCAGTGGAGCAGGGGCGTGTGGACGCTCCCCCTGACGTCCGGCTCCGTCCAGTGGAGCAGGGGCGTGTGGACGCTCCCCCTGACGTCAGGCTCTGTCCAGTGGAGCAGGGGCGTCCGAACGCTCCCCTGACGTCCGGCTCCGTCCAGTGGAGCAGGGCCATGTGGACGCTGCCACTAACGCGAATGAAACTGCTCACGGAACGTAACTGTACAGAATGTGGCTGTGCACTGTGGCTGTACATTGTGGCTGTGCACTGTTGGTGTGCATTGTGGCTGTGTAGGATGTGAGTTTGCAGGATATGGGTGTGCGCGGTAGCTTTGTACTGTGACTGTGCACTGTGTAGAACGTGCACGTCGGCCTATTGCCTTTGGTAGTGATGAAGTGGGAGAGGGAGATAAAGAGGGAGAGGGAGAGGGAGAGGGAGAGGGAGAGGGAGAGGGAGAGGGAGAGGGAGAGGGAGAGGGAGAGGGAGAGGGAGAGAGGGAGAGAGCGAGAGAGAGCGAGAGCGAGAGCGAGATAAAGAGAGAGAGGGGGAGAGGGAGGGAGGGAGCGATAGAGAGCAAGATGGAAACACGGAGGGAGAAAGTGGAGAAGTATGAATGGAGGGAGAGGGCATGGGGAGCGGGGCAAATGGAGCTGCAGTAAAAGCAGCCCACTCCCATTGCGACCCGCTGGCTGCAGGCCCGTCGGCTGATGGATTTGTTATGTTCTTTTTTTGCGGACGGGTGGATGGAAGCCGAACGTGACCCGTATGGTTCGGTGAAGCAATCTCTGCGCAGGGCATGTGAGCTGTCAAGCCAGTGGAAGATATTCAAGCCAGATGGCGCTTACACCGGAAAACCGGGCAAACATAATACCCGAATAAACATGCTGAACTAAGCGGATGTGTCAGTGTACATACGCCGGATATGGGTGGTGCTCGTGATGTGATGTCTGCGACTTCCACCGCATCAACGCAGCCACTTCAGTTTACGTCGGAAGTTGGATTTCACACAAAAATGCCCTACAAAAACTCCATGTAGGTTTAGGAGGCTGGTTGGAGCTGAGACACTGCAAGAAAGGGAAGGTGGAAGACCTCACCTTCAGGTCAGCACTGACAACAGAAAAGTGTGTCGATGAACTTCTTGATAGTTCAATGTCAATACACTACAGCACATGATGGCAAACAGGTCAAGCCGAAGGAAGGCATGCCAATATGGTAAGTCTAATAAGTACAATACTGAGTGACGGACAAGCTCCCCATATTTCTCTCCATACTTTTCGTACATTAACGGCCTTCACTTCTTCAAGTCTCCGAAACATGAAAGGAATGCTTCCAACAGGTTTCTGGAGGCACTGAGGAAACTGGGACACAACCAAGAAAAATCGGAACTCGTCTAAATAAATCCACACTGATGACCCACAATATCGTTACACTACTAGTGGAATGCGAGGAAATACAACTGCTCAGTGAAGGACATGATAAAAGAAGCACTTATAAAACATGCAATCGAACACATAGCCCTACCATACCACGATTACAAAGAAGAAAAAGAAAGTCCGACCACAGCATTGCAGCGCTTATGCTATGGCTTGGCCTACCAATTCATGGAGGATGTACCATTACAACCAGTGCGGTGATCCGCTACCGGAAATAATCTTTCCAGCGATGCGGTCGTCGCTTGCCCCACGCGGCCACATGAATCAGGTCACAGTACCGACAAGCGGCGACACTCTGGTCCCGCTGCCAGAGGACGCCCGTAGCTGGTGGTCCCGGTCACGTGTGGTGGTCCCGGTCACGTGTGGTGGTCCCGGTCACGTGAGGTGGCCCCGGTCACGTGTGGTGGTCCCGGTCACGTGCCGGGTCCCGGTCACGTGTGACGCCCGTAGCACGTGGTGGTCCCGGTCACGTGTGGTGGTCCCGGTCACGTGTGGTGGTCCCGGTCACGTGTGTGGTCCCAGTCACGGGACGTCCCGTAGCTGGTGGTCCCGGTCACGTGTGGTGGTCCCGGTCACGTGTGGTGGTCCCGCTGCCAGAGGACGCCCGTAGCTGGTGGTCCCGGTCACGTGTGGTGGTCCCGGTCACGTGTGGTGGCCCCGGTCACGTGTGGTGGTCCCGGTCACGTGTGGTGGTCCCGGTCACGTGTGGTGGTCCCGGTCACGTGTGGTGGTCCCGGTCACGTGTGGTGGTCCCGGTCACGTGTGGTGGTCCCGGCCACGTGTGGTGGTCCCGGTCACGTGTGGTGGTCCCGGTCACGTGCATCAGGCGGGAGTCCAGCCAGGTGGAGCGGGGCCAGGTAGCCGGCGTCGGCGCCATGGGGACAGCGGGCCGCGCCGAGTTACTCTCGTGGTCACCGGACGCAGTCTCTGCGCAGTTTTGGCCCGGGCACGCGCCGGACCGCGGCCGCCCCAGCCAGCCCGGGCCAGCATGTTGAGCTCGGGCGGATATCGGCAGGCCAACAATGGGCTCTGCTGGTCGGCGTGATTGTGATCACCGGTGGAGTTTTCGAACGTGTTCCGAAAATTTCAGTTGGTGGCTTTGTGGTTTCTAGGTGATGCTATTCCATGCATTCCCATATGCACTAATGTTTATGCTATAAACGCTAGGTGGTGCTGAGCCACCCCAATGCGGTGCCCAAGCACGGCCCGTTGACACCGAAACTCCACCCATGAGCATGATTATTTGCACGGCACAACATGAAGCCAAGTGTGCAAATATGGGACATTTCATGGTAGGTATTGAAATTGTACAGAAAATAATGCAGGAAATATGACGAATTTCGATCTTCGAAGTTGCAACGCACGTTAGCACATACAGAGCCGTCTGGTCGGACACAACTATGCAGAAAATACGGCCTGTCTATCAGTTGGCTATTCTGCATCACCGTGCCCAAAATAATAAAAATACACACCATGGAATCAACACAGTGCGATACCGCACACCCACTCCAGGTTACTGTACACCAATGAGATTTATTTCCCTTTGGGAAATAAAATCCCGCACCTCTTCTCTTGCAATTAATAACCTTCACGGATTATCCGAGATGTGCTCATTTGAGGTGGATATACTGCGCGGCATTTGCAGTGGCTAGACAACCTTTAAACGGCCGAAATGTGCTCCCACAGCTTTGCAGCATAAGCTAAGATATTTATACATTGATGAAATGCCATGACTGCCAACAATTTCCGGAGCAAATGGGTCTCCAGTGCAGTGAACGTTTTCAATTTGGATCATGCGATCATTTGTCAGTGTCGGCTGATGCATTTATTTCCATGACAGACCAATAAGCATAGTCTGAAGGAATTGCGCATTTCTCGACTAATAACCATAAGTTAAGGGCGTATGACAGACGGTGCTATCGGACAACGGTACGCGTACTCTCGCTTATCTCTCTCTCTCTTTCCCTCTCTCTCTCTCTCACTCCCTCTCTCTCTCTCTCTTTGCCTATCCGCATCTCTACTTTTCTGTCTTTCCATTTCTCTGTTTCTCTCTTTCTCTGTCTTTCTGCTTTTATATCTCCATGTCTCTCTGTCTCTCTTTCTCTTTCACTGTCTTCCTCTCTCTCTCTCTCTCTCTCTCTCTCTCTCTCTTTCGTCCTCTCTCACTTGTTCCGTCACAGCATTGCTACAACCACGACCGAATAGCGAAGGACTGTCCTGACTGGTCGGTGCTAAGCAAATGCAGCGCCGAGACGCCTGACGCTGCCTTCTTCCAGGACGGACGCACCGAAGCACGCATATACCGACGGAGACGTGTCTGTGTCCCAGACCGGACCAGATGTCCCGGACCGAAAAGGCCGCCGACAGTTCACCCCACGTCAAGCTCGAACTGCGTCCAGGCAGCACAAATGAAGCTCACACCACCGGAACACCGCCACTGACCTGTTTCCTTCGGCTTTGCGACCATCGGCATGACGGTGATGAAGATGGTGGCCAAGATGTAGGCGATGGGCCAGAACAGGTTCACCCGAATGGGACGCAGCAGGTTGGGCTGCGTGCGGCGCAGCACCGGCAGGCAAAGCACACCGCCACCTATGCTGAGCTGCAGGGGGTGGTCACGGTCAGTCAGAGGAAGGCAGAGCACACCGCCACCTATGCTGAGCTGCAGGGGGTGGTCACGGTCAGTCAGAGGAAGGCAGAACACGCCGCCCCCTATGCTTGCTGAGTTGTAGAGGGTGGTCACGGTCAGTCAGAGGAAGGCAGAGCACGCCGTCCCTTATACTGAGCTGCAGGGGGTGGTCACGGTCAGTCAGAGGAAGGCAGAGCACGCCGTCCCCTGTGCTGAGCTGTAGCGTGTGGTCACAGCCAGTCAAAGGAAGGCAGAGCACACCGCCCCCTATACTGAGCTGTAGAGGGCATGGCGACGGCGACAGCCAGAAGAAGGCAAAGCACGCCGCCCCTTATACTGAGCTGTAGAGGGTGGTCACGATTAGTCAGAGGAAGGCAGAGCACACCGCCCCCTATGCTGAGTTGTAGAGGGTGGTCACGGTCAGTCAGAGGAAGACAGAGCACATCGCCCCCTATACTGAACTGTATGGGCACGGTCACGGTCACGATGGCATGTCTGAAATTAATCAGCTGATACTAGCGACCACGTCGCCGAAGGGCCACATCAGGGATAGACGAATCAGCATTAGCACACAACAGTAATGCACATCATACCTTTGTGAAGCAGCAAGGCGAAGTACAAGTTTGATGCAAGAAATGCGCCTGGAGCTGCTTCCAAGAATAAAAACACGCTTGGAGAGAGCATATGTGGGGGCACATTTCCTAATCGGATAACAGAGGTTTACATTTACAGCATCAGCACATCACGGCCATGAGAGTTCGATTATGTCCGTTACGCCCGTCACAGTTCATGTCCTCGAGACCGTGACGTAACGATGACGTCAGGGTCCTTCGGCATCCCGACTGGTTACCCAGGTCACTCTCTATCCAAATTGGTCACCCAGACCACCCCCACCCAGGTTGGCTATCTATGCTATCCACTACGCAGATGGGTTATCTAGTTTGGTTACCCGGATTGGTTACCCGGGTTGACTACCCAGGTTGGTTACTCAGGTTGGTTGCCCGATTGGCTACCCAGGTTGGATACCCGGATTCCTTTCCTACCTTGGTTGCCCAGGTTGGCTTCCCGGATTCCTTACCCAGGTTGCGAATCCGACGTAGTTTATGAGCGCGAAGATGTCGGACGATGTTAGATAGAGCAGGGACAGCAGAGCCTGCAACATGAGAAGGAACCGCGTCACAACATCAGAAAGATCCGACAGCGGTGCCGACGGCCTACAATCGAATGCCGGCGCTCGAGTGGGCTTCAGTCGATCGCCTTCACGGAACAGGTCGATGCGCCGATCGTTCGAACCAATGGTGCGACATCGGCAGCATCGAACGCACAGAGCAGTGCGCACATTTCACGGTCGTCAGGGCCGAAACCGACGCCGCGTGCACAACAGAAACACTGCTGTTAAAATTGTCCAGCGTTGGCATGGCGACGGCGAAGTGGGCGGGGCGTCACCTAACCGACAATAACGCCTTCCACACACATGCACACAGTCGGTGACGCATTGCCCATGCAGCGAGACCACTACAGTGCCCTCTTAACCCATGGACTATTCTATTAAACCATGATGGGCCTGCCCTGTCCGCTCGGCAATTGCCGGCTGACAGCTGGCGTCGGGACGCTGACTAAGGCTATCGCCGCGCCACAGCCCGACCAATCCGCCTAAACAAATGTGACCGACTTCTCTGCTCAGTGTTCAGCAGCAAATTGATCTCGTCTGGTGGGCGAGACAGACGTGATGCGCCGGCGCGGCACGAGGCGAGCTCGCGCGGCCCGTCGGCGCTGCGCCCGGCGGCCGCCGCTGCTCGGCACTTGTGATGTCACATCCGGGCCATCTGAGCCTGCCGACGTGACGGGTGATGGGTGACGGGTGACGGATGACGGGTGACGAGTGACAGATGACGGGTGACGGGTGACGGGTGACGGGTGACAGATGACGGGTGACGGATGACAGATGACGAGTGACGAGTGACGGGTGACGGGTGACGGGTGCAGCCGCATCAACAAGAAACAGGTCGGCGCCCGTGGCGGACAGAGTGACGCATCCACACGCCTTCGGCCCGGCGATAGAACATCGCCCAACTGCAGCCTTGGCGGAACCACTCTTGGCGAAAACCGCGGACCGACACCGCTTGGTAGCGTTCCGAGGCAACCGCGGAGGGACAAAATCGCCGTCCGTGCACAAAGCGCTCGCCGCCCGGCTAATGCCCACACCGCCGATGCCAGACGCTACTAACGCCTGGCGACAGCGTCAGACGAGCGTGCGCGGCTGCCAGGCCGAGCAGCTCCCTCAGCCTCCGTCCGGCTATCCCCGCCGAGGGCTCTGCTGCTCCCCGCTCTCTCTCTCTCTCTCTCTCTCTCTCTCTCTCTCTCTCTCTCTCTCTTTCTCTCTCTCTCTCTCTCTCTCTCTCTCTCTCTCTCTCTCTCTCTCTCTCTCTCTCTCTCTCTCTCTCTCTCTCTCTCTCTCTCTCTCTCTCTCTCTCCAAACTGGTCTGATAGTAAATCAGTCGGACACCGTGGAGCGTGACCGCCGGAGGCGATCCGGGTCGCTCGGGACGGGCACGGACACTGGCCCCGGGTCAAGTTGCATCGGATTTGTGGTGCGGCCGGGTGGTTGGGTGCATCACATGGAGTCGCGCCTCGACAAACCCGACAGGGGGGAGGGGTAGCGGCTTAGGTAGAGGCAGCCATGGTCGGGGAGGATAGGATCGAGGAGGTCTGGCTCGGGACGAACAGGATCAGGGAGGCGATAGCCGCGGAAGCGAGGTCGGGGTTGGGTCCGTCGTGTGTTTGTACGGCTGGCAGAGGTCAGATCGGGTCAGATCAGAGTGGCGAAGGTCGGGACAGATGCGGTGAGCAGTGTTTCGTGACGCCGGAGCAATCGGCATAATGAATCGACGGCATTGTTCGTCGGTATCACGTGACACTGTCCTGAACCGGTCAGCTCATGGAACGCGCCTGACAACAAGGCCAACAAGGCCAAGGGGCATGGTCCGAGGCCAGCACCTCTGCGCAATTAGTGGACAGTGACCAGACACTGTCTGGCAGCCAGTCTCACTGGCTGCCAGACTACCCGCTCCATGCCGTACGGGAGATGGCACCGCAACCGAGACGTGCGACATGTCGTGATAACTAGAGCACAATGCGCAGGATGCCGAATGCAACTACAAATGGCGTTGTGTTCGCAGGTAGTGCGATGCATGCAACACAAGTGCGTGCCTAGAATAGTCCGGCTAAGTTGAAGACGCTTCCTAGCAAGCGTACGTAAATCATTTAAATAACACATCACAGTTCCCTGGACGGAACCTAGCTGGTCTATTCATAGCGGCCAATCGACTACTGCATAACCTTGTCAAAGACGGTGCACATTGTGCAAGGTGCATGGTGCGCTGTGACCGTCTGTCACCGGCACAACCATACAAGAGTCAGTGTAACAGCACCGTGGTTCCGGCAGCTGGAGCGGCTTCCCCGAGAGTCACCCAGCCGGTTGGCACGAGGCGATGGCTCGGCGCTGGCCGGTTTGGGGGAGAGCGTCGTGTTCCGGTGTGCTCCGGTGGCGGGAGGGCGTCGTGCTCCGGTGTGCTCCGGTGGCGGGAGGGCGTCGTGTTCCGGTGTGCTCCAGTGGCGGGAGGGCGTCGTGTTCCGGTGTGCTCCAGTGGCGGGAGAGCGTCGTGCTCCGGTGTGCTCCGGTGGCGGGAGAGCGTCGTGCTCCGGTGTGCTCCGGTGGCGGGAGAGCGTCGTGCTCCGGTGTGCTCCGGTGGAGGGAGAGCGTCGTGCTCCGATGGAGGGAGAGCGTCGTGCTCCGGTGTGCTCCGGTGGAGGGAGAGCGTCGTGCTCCGGTGGAGGGAGAGCGTCGTGCTCCGATGTGCTCCGGTGGAGGGAGAGCGTCGTGCTCCGGTGTGCTCCGGTGTGGGGAGAGCGTCGTGTTCCGATGTGCTCCAATGAAGAGAGAGCGTCGTACTCCGGTGTGCTCCGGTGGCGGGAGGGCGTCGTGTTCCGGTGTGCTCCGGTGGAGGGAGAGCTTCGTGGTCCGGTGTGCTCCGGTGGAGGGAGAGCGTCGTGCTCCGGTGTGCTCCGGTGTGGGGAGAGCGTCGTGTTCCGATGTGCTCCAATGAAGAGAGAGCGTCGTACTCCTGTGTGCTCCAGTGGAGGGAGAGCGTCGTGCTCCGGTGTGCTCCGGTGGAGGGAGAGCGTCGTGCTCCGGTGGAGGGAGAGCGTCGTGCTCCGGTGTGCTCCAGTGGAGGGAGAGCGTCGTGCTCCGGTGTGCTCCGGTGGCGGGAGGGCGTCGTGCTCCGGTGTGCTCCAGTGGAGGGAGAGCGTCGTGCTCCGGTGTGTGGGCGCCGGCCGGTGTGGGGAGAGCGTCGTGTTCCGGTGTGCTCCGGTGGCGGGAGAGCGTCGTGCTCCTGTGTGCTCCGGTGGAGGGAGAGCGTCGTGCTCCGGTGTGCTCCGGTGGAGGGAGAGCGTCGTGCTCCGGTGGAGGGAGAGCGTCGTGCTCCGGTGTGCTCCGGTGGGGGGAGAACGTCGTGCTCCGGTGTGCTCCGGTGGCGGGAGAGCGTCGTGCTCCGGTGTGCTCCGGTGGCGGGAGAGCGCCGTGCTCCGGTGTGCTCCGGTGGCGGGAGAGCGTCGTGCTCCGGTGTGCTCCGGTGGCGGGAGAGCGTCGTGCTCCGGTGTGCTCCGGTGGCGGGAGAGCGTCGTGCTCCGGTGTGCTCCGGTGGCGGGAGAGCGTCGTGCTCCGGTGTGCTCCGGTGGAGGGAGAGCGTCGTGCTCCGATGTGGTGGCGTGTGCCAGTGGCGGGAGGGCGTCGACCGATCGCCCTACAGCAGCGATGACGGAACTGACAGTTTAGACTCAGACATGGCTGGCTGCATGACAGCCAATAATCGACAAATACTATCACATCCCCTTCGTAAAATCAAGCTGAAGCACCGGCTGCCGCCTTGGTTGCAGTATGATGACGTGCATGCAGCAAGGGCAGCACTGAAACAGGCGCTCCAGCACAGAGGTGCAACACGAAATGAAGAAGCCCAGCCGAATTACCGTGGGTACAAGAACGCTCTCCGGATGGCTCAACATCACGCGTCGCCAGAATACTTCCAGACCGCTGGTGCTCGCACACCGTGGGAAGGACATACGCAAATTCATCATCGCCTCCAGTAAGTCACCAACTGAGCAGCCTGGCACAACCATTCAGCCGCCTGATTGGCACGAACGGCTTAACCGATATTTCACCGGCGTCGGTGCCGCGGTAGCTGCTGATCTAGCGACGGTGCCGCTAGGAAAGCCTCTGGCGGAGGCCACCACGTGTCTGTAGCGGCGCACCCACATCGCATCCTGTGACGATGCCAGATCTATGCAAAGCGTTGCAGGGCATGGGTGGCTCACGAGCGTCCGGAGCAATTGGCGTCGCCAGCCAGATGCTGAAGATACATTTAGCGTGGTGAGGCCGCACCTGCTGAACAACATCAACTCAAGCATCAC
This sequence comes from Imbricaverruca yamaguchii, assembly GCA_034440575.1. Classification (NCBI taxonomy): domain Eukaryota; kingdom Metazoa; phylum Arthropoda; class Thecostraca; family Neoverrucidae; genus Imbricaverruca; species Imbricaverruca yamaguchii. The sequence continues at coordinate 473,776 of JAOTOL010001613.1, read as the reverse complement.
AAGCTGTGAGCTGCCACGGTCACGGAAAACGGCGGTAGTAACAACCCTGCACAAAAGTGGCAATGCAAGCGGCCAAAACTGAGATGGTTGTTCCCCCATCTTCTAGACAGCATAGCCTGTGGAGCTCACTGTTTGTCTGGCCAAGCTGGAAATAGTACCCACGAAGTGTGTGAAATTACTTGGTGTGAAAATTGACTAACACTTGGCCTGGGATGTACACGAAGCCAATGCCGTGTGTCTGCGTAACCACATACTTATTTGACTGGCTAGATTGCGTCGCGAGCTTTCTCATGCTACGATGAGGGTGCTAATTGACACACTCGTGTTCCCTCACATAAGCTACTGTGTGCATATCTGCGGAAGCTGTGACAAAGCCCAGAAACGGCGCATTAAAAATGCATCAATTTCGGTGCAAGGATTGTCGCCGGCTTGCACTATCGAGATCATGTGTCGCCAACGTTGAAAGCTCTGGGATAGCTCAAACAGAAGAACTTCATATCCGAGGCAGGTACTCACTCAGTTTTCAAAATTATGAATGAGTTTGCTGGCTCAGAACTGGTGATGGTGGATTGGATTTTAGGGGCGCGTCGACATCAAGGGTCACTTTGCGCCCATAACTGAGCTGGCTCAGAGCTCATTTGTGGACAAATGCACCAGGGCCACGGCAACCGGTGAGCTCCAGGTACCACAATGCCGCACAGAACTCACACCGCATGCACGCATACACGCCATTCCTTCATACGGAGAGCTTGCCGAACCTGGAACAATCTGCCTCCAGATGCGAAGAACTCATGCGGCTACAATGTTTTCAGAGGGAAGCTTTCGGTCATGCTGCGCATGTCCCGGCCTTGACATCCGGCCTCTGTAACATCGCTTACCTCAACCCTGTTATGCCACTTGTTATCGTGCACGCTCGTGATAATGGATTGCGCTACACATTAGTGCACTACTGTAACGGAAAACCCCTATTCGGGAGAATCCGAAATGCATTACACTACAATACATTACATTACATTACATTACATTACATTACGCGTCCAAGAGTCATGCCGTCAGACATATGTGCTGCCAGCAGATATCGGCCGCACATTGCTCCAGTGGTAGTTCCCTTGACAAACAACTCCCTAAACTTTCAAGTGGACAGAATGAAATGTACAATCAAAATGTTACCGATCATAACAACTACGCAGTGATATCAAATCTCTTCCAGGCGTACCTCACGTTCCCTCTCCCCGTCTTGGTCCGGCGTACGGCCGAGCCGTCAATAGCAGCCCACTCGCTGGGCAACAATAACCCGGCGGTCGATAGTCAGACCGATGGATTGCACGGGCGAACAATCCAGCCGAGAGCCGGTTAGGGCCTACTTAGCGCCGCAGAGCAAGTTACTGGTGGCCAACGCAACACGTGCCCGATTGATGCGCATTCTAGCACCAACGGCAGCATCGGCAGCACCTTGATGACACAACACTTCACGATCACGGGCAACAGGTGACCCCGTGTGTGTCATCTGCTCTGAAGCGCAATGCAGACTTCTTTAGCGGAAGCATACATCCGCTCGGGATGGTCTGAAAACTCGTGCCCAATGGAGCATTCATTTCACACGTCTTCACCGGACACGCTTTTTGTTTAAAAATAAGATTTTAAGTGCTGCAGTTGACTTAACAAGCTGCTCCATTATGATGCCAAGATCCGGGTAGACACCACCAACTGAATGCAAATGGACTTGGTTCTGAATTAGAAAGCATTCCATGTGTGAGCATCTGCACGCCGCTCCATAGCCGTTTCAACAATGGTTAAATTTTCGGCATATGGAGGAATACAACCGAGCGTGTATTGCGGCTCTACGGTGTTGGATGGCAAAACGATTCCTATGCATATACCTTATAGTTTAATATAATGCTTATGACGCTATATCGTGACATACAACAAGATAACTTCGCTCTCTTGGCCAGCTATCAGTTGCTGGAGTCGCTACTCAACACAGTGCTGGACCCACCACTCAACATACCACTGGAGCCGCTATTGAACATATCACTGGAGCCGCCACTCAACACAGTGCTGGAGCCGCCAGTGAACACAGTGCTGGAGCCGCCACTCAACATACCACTGGAGCCGCCACTGAACACGGCACTGGAGCCGCCAATGAACACAGTGTTGGAGCCACCACTCAACATATTGCTGTAGCCGCCACTGAATATCTGTATAACCGTGCGCGTGTTTCCGCCTACCGTTCATTGGCTGGCTCAAGCATACGCACACGAAAGCATATCATATGTAGAGATCGAGGTGATAATTATGCACGAAGAAAGCAGAATCAATATCAAATGTAATAAGATGACGCATTTCCCTGGTAACGGTGCGATTGTAAGCAGTTGCGCAAAAACGGGGCTGGGTAAAAAATAGGGGCATATTGTCCTCCACAAGGACTATTTTTATCCCTTTCAATACTGAGGCTGTCCGGACTGAAAAACTAGCCTTCCTCAAACATTGACTTGATTATTAAGAGCATCATGGCTGCGTTCTTGATTCCCAAATAATAAGCGGAAAGATGGTAAGAAGTTTATAAATATTCCCTCTAAAATCTACAAAACCAAAATGCTTTGTGTTATGTTCAACGAACTTTTGGGCTATATTTAACCCTATTCTGATATCGACCTCCGCAAGTGATTCGCACGCACCTGTTCACATGCTGGAACCATTGCCTGCGACAAAAAGGCGATGACAAGGCAGCAGCCCACATTTTGAGACGCAAGCCGCCATTGAGAAGGCGTTCGTCGCTGCCCTGCTCTGCTGTCGCGGAGCTCCACTGTCATTTCGACTCTTCGACAAATTCGACAAATCCGAGTCGTGGACATTTAAGCCAACGGCGCGTTGAATACACAGTTGTCCATACATACACAGTTTGTGTGTGGCGTGTCACGGGGCCTCTGCGAGACCCCTCTCACGAGACCCCTCTCGCGAGACGCACTCACCACGAGACCCCTCTCACGAGACACTCACCACGAGACCCCTCTCGCGAGACACACTCACCACGAGACCCCTCTCACGAGACCCCTCTCGCGAGACACACTCACCACGAGACCCCTCTCATGAGACACACTCACCACGAGACCCCTCTCGGGAGACACACTCACCACGAGACCCCTCTCATGAGACACACTCACCACGAGACCCCTCTCGCGAGACACACTCACCACGAGACCCCTCTCGCGAGACGCACTCACCACGAGACCCCTCTCGCGAGACACACTCACCACGAGACCCCTCTCGCGAGACCCACTCACCACGAAGAGCACGGCGGGAGCCGGGGTGAGCCTCTTGATCTGGATCATGGTCAGAATCTCTGGCATCTGACCCTCGCGCGCGCCGGCGTAGAACAGCCTGCCGGTGTGGAGGCCGCCGGTCAGCACGGCCAGGTCGGGGGTCACGCTCGGCCAGGTCGGGGGTCACGCTCGGCCAGGTCGGGGGTCACGCACGGCCAGGTCGGGGGTCACGCACGGCCAGGTCGGGGGTCACGCACGGCCGCAGCCATCGGCCATGGACACGACGGGCACAGGACGAGGCGGGACTGGTGTGTCCGCCCTCACCAGACGGGACTGATGTGCCCGCCCTCACCAGACGGGACTGATGTGCCCGCCCTCACCAGACGGGACTGATGTGTCCGCCCTCACCAGACGGGACTGATGTGTCCGCCCTCACCAGACGGGACTGATGTGCCCGCCCTCACCAGACGGGACTGTGTCCGCCCTCACCAGACGGGACTGGTGTGCCCGCCCTCACACGGGACTGATGTGCCCGCCCTCACGAGACGGGACTGATGTGTCCGCCCTCACCAGACGGGACTGATGTGTCCGCCCTCACCAGACGGGACTGGTGTGTCCGCCCTCACCAGACGGGACTGATGTGCCCGCCCTCACCAGACGGGACTGATGTGCCCGCCCTCACCAGACGGGACTGATGTGCCCGCCCTCACCAGACGGGACTGATGTGCCCGCCCTCACCAGAGGGGACTGGTGTGCCCGCCCTCACGAGACGGGACTGATGTGCCCGCCCTCACGAGACGGGACTGGTGTGCCCGCCCTCACGAGACGGGACTGGTGTGCCCGCCCTCACGAGACGGGACTGATGTGCCCGCCCTCACCAGACGGGACTGGTGTGCCCGCCCTCACCAGACGGGACTGATGTGCCCGCCCTCACCAGACGGGACTGATGTGCCCGCCCTCACCAGACGGGACTGATGTGCCCGCCCTCACCAGACGGGACTGGTGTGCCCGCCCTCACGAGACGGGACTGGTGTGTCCGCCCTCACGAGACGGGACTGATGTGTCCGCCCTCACGAGACGGGACTGGTGTGTCCGCCCTCACCAGACGGGACTGATGTGCCCGCCCTCACCAGACGGGACTGATGTGTCCGCCCTCACCAGACGGGACTGATGTGCCCGCCCTCACCAGACGGGACTGATGTGTCCGCCCTCACGAGACGGGACTGGTGTGTCCGCCCTCACCAGACGGGACTGATGTGCCCGCCCTCACCAGACGGGACTGATGTGCCCGCCCTCACCAGACGGGACTGATGTGCCCGCCCTCACCAGACGGGACTGATGTGTCCGCCCTCACCAGACGGGACTGGTGTGTCCGCCCTCACAGACGGACTGATGTGCCCGCCCTACGAGACGGACTGGTGTGCCCGCCCTCACCAGACGGGACTGATGTGCCCGCCCTCACAAGACGGGACTGATGTGTCCGCCCTCACCAGACGGGACTGGTGTGCCCGCCCTCACCAGACGGGACTGATGTGCCCGCCCTCACCAGACGGGACTGATGTGCCCGCCCTCACGAGACGGGACTGGTGTGCCCGCCCTCACCAGACGGGACTGATGTGCCCGCCCTCACCAGACGGGACTGATGTGGCCGCCCTCACGAGACGGGACTGATGTGCCCGCCCTCACGAGACGGGACTGGCGTATCCACCGTAATTATCGACTTCGACAGATTATCGACTGTGATATTTGATGAGTTCATTTTAAATAGTCCCGCAGGACAATCGTTCGCATTTTTTAACAAATGCAATGCTACTGGTTGTGTACTATAATCGGATTGTGGAAATGACCGTTATATTGGGTTCACAACCTGTGGGATGAGAATAGGGTGCATATTGTATATGATGCATACATAATGTGTATGTAAGTACAGTGGTCAAGCTGAGCGTCTAGCCCGGCGGAGGCACGGGATTCGATTTCCCGGAATACCCACCCTTCCTGCCAGGGCAAGAGGCAGGCGACGCCACATGACCTCAGCTGCTGAGTGAGTCGTAAACCCATAATCAAATCCAAAACATGCCAAGGTAAGAATGCGTCTAGTTGTGCAATAGGCGGATTGCTTAATGGGATCTCGGTAGCATACCCACAATCTCTTGATTACAGTGCGATCGCAGTTATCTAGCTTGTATCCAAGTTCGATGACTGGAAATCTACAGAACATTGGAATGAATCCAGCTCAATGCAATACTGCATGTGCTTGATATTAATGGTGCCTACGGGAATGAGCATGACCATGCAGCTTCTAATTAATGGCATCGCACATTTTCCAGACAATTAAAAAAATAAGTATCAGTTAATCCACTCATGGTATGAAATGTTGTGGGTGGAAAGGAGAAGAATATTATACTATTTGTTCAATCTTCGTTTCACGACAAGAGTTTGGAGAGACAATCCCATACATAAACCGTATCCGTTTGCCCGCACCAATCTTTACCAAATTCGATCCATTATCCGCATCAAACGGATATCTGCACGGATATCCAGTCGGTGCTATGTTCCAATCATAGCCATAACAAGCAATCGTTAAGAGCTGCATACTGTAATTTGCGAGGTTCAGGCCTGCCTATTATTCCCCTGCACAATTTTATGCGAGGTAATATTTTCTACCCTTGACGCAGTTGCCCAGCCATCTATATTAAGCACGTGATATTTTCACTCCTGAATATGAAAATCGTGCGTGGTGTTGACTGCAATTGCTTTGGGACAAGATTGAGCGTGATAAGATATAATCTACTGGTGAGGAAGTCTAATCAATATCAACAGGATGAATATTGTAACAGGATGATTGTTTACCAAAGCCGTGATGTTGAAAGTTAAGAAGTGCTAGCGCCAGTCAGCTTTTGACTACAGCATGCAAATTGGCATGTGGAAGAATAAACACTCCACATTACTGATCTAAGGGAGCCCGATATACTACCAGTTACCCTCACCAGGCCAATGGTCCTAATGGTGTGCTTACTAATGTCAAACAGGCTGAAAGATAGACCTGACGACAACCATTGTAACTACCAGGAACCCACCAGCTAGGCAGCGATTATATACAACAGCTAATTTACTAGGCTACGGCTGCGGCGGGTTGACGCTTCCGATTCCATGGTAGGCAAATAGCGCGTGTTTCATGACCTTTTTCAGCTGAAGTAGTAGGTGGGGTTATTCATGAGGATAGAACCTAAACAGACTCCTGCAGAGCTTGGACAACGTTTACCATTAACCGGCTGATTTATCACGAATAGCACAGACGGCTATAAAGATGGCGAGCGTCGCACGAGCGCGCTGCCGGTCTGCAACGCCAACACGGTTGCCATGCCAACTCACCTGGAGCTGGTGAGCAGGATGCCGTTCAGGCCGCCGAACGTCGACATGGCCACAAACACGGGTATAATCCAGGCCATGTAGCCGTAGTGCCGGGTGGCGAAACTCTGCAAAACAGCCGCCGACGCACCTCAGTCACGGCCGCCGCCTCACACGCACACACCTCCAGATGGGGAGAGGGCTGAGACCTTCCAAATAGAAGGTGCACGGCGAGAAATTGCCCAGGAATTGCGAGATGAGTGCTGAGTGTGACGTTTATTGGAAGCGCGCCGGCCGACGCGTTCGCTATGGACTCAACAGAGTGCGGTACGAAGCTGTTCACTGTGTTGAGGGCTACAGGAGCAGATCCGGGGCGCTGGCCGCGAGCTCGAGGGTGAATACAACCGTGTGATCACAAGGGACGCGCTGGTGTTTGGGGGTTTTCGGAGGAAGAACGTGACAGGCAGCATCAAGAGTGCACACAAGTCGGCGAAACGCGAACAGACGCCTGTCAACGTACATGACGAGTTCACGAGCTTAGCATGCCACCGACACGATGCACGTATGTCGAAGCAGTACACTTCATCGCAGCACGCCCCCAAGCATGGCATTTCGAAAGGCTGTCTGTTGCACATGACGTGACCAGAATGGGTCTCCTGTTGCAGGAGAGATATAAAGCTACGCCCTCGTCCGACAGCTTCCAAACATATCGTCCAATTGCCGACCACGGTCGTAATCTTCGCATGACATTCACAGCGCCATCAAGCCGACGCGAGCTCCCCGGGACGGAGAGCGCGCGTCGGCTTTGGTTCCGTGCGGTGTGGCGGGTAGGCTGTCTGTTCCCACAGTCTTGTGCTGACGTGGGCGCGGTCGATTGCATGGGGGAGATAGTCTGTCTCTCGCGGATGATGGTGACTGCCGATAGCTACACAACCGACCAAGATTATGCCGCGACCTTTATCGGCGGTTGCTACTTGATGGCTTTTGAGGACCAAATACGGTGATTATCTTCTCGAGAGATATCCGAGACGTGTCGTAGACAGAATAATAACTTCGTGAATACGAACATCTGAAATAAATTGTAGGCCATATCCGATATAGCGTCTTAGATTAGACACAATTTAATTCATGTTCGCGCCATGATACACCAAGTGATATTTTTAACTGCGCACCAAAATCACCAATGTGGACAGATCCGCTATGTGTCCGAAGCCCAAGAGCCCGGAGAGAGAGAGGCCAATATACCAACCAGGATCGCCCAGGCACACATGAGCTTTTCGCTTTGTGCAAAACCGCCGCCAAAACTTGCGGGACTTCGCCGATCCGCCTACATCCGGCCGTGGTGCCCGACATTTCAACACCGCCGCGATCGGTCACATGGGCTTCTGAGCGGCGCCGGCCTCTGTCCCGTGCGGCGTCTGGCGACCATCACTGCGCGCTCAGCCTGTCACGTGACGCGTGTCGCTGTTTACAGAGCGTCACCCGACTGCCAATCACCGGTCGTGTCTGGTCCCACGTACAAATGGCCAGTCTGGAGGCCCCCGCCCCGCCCCGCCCCGGAGAACACCGCCGATGGACTCCCACCCCTACGCATCGCTGTGCGACGCACCGACTGACGAAGGACTTGGTGCATTTTAAGCGACGCTGGGTGCTGGTTTGATTACATAGCGCGTGCCGCACACTTTCCACCGCAACACAGATTATTCGGGCGCGTTTTAAAGACGACGCCTGCGTCGGATAACTGAGGTCCCGGTCCGACGTGTGTCGCCACCTACGCCTACCCCGCAGCAACACCACACCTACCTCGCCTACCCCGCAGCAACACCACACCTACCCCGCCTACCCCGCAGCAACACCACACCTACCCCGCCTACCCCGCAGCAACACCACACCTACCCCGCCTACCCCGCAGCAACACCACACCTACCCCGCCTACCCCGCAGCAACACCACACCTACCCCGCCTACCCCGCAGCAACACCACACCTACCCCGCTACCCCGCAGCAACACCACACCTACCCCGCCTACCCCGCAGCAACACCACACCTACCCCGCCTACCCCGCAGCAACACCACACCTACCCCGCCTACCCCGCAGCAACACCACACCTCATTCGGCCACTGGCCGCCGACCCGTGTTGTGTTCGTCAGAACGCGCGCGCATTGTCCAACAATGGCGGGAGCGTGCGACATGGGTTATTTTACAATGCATTCAACCCATAGGTCATATGGCGTCGCCAACCTCTCACGCCGATTGGTCGCGGGTGGACTCGGTAAATGCCGTCGGTTGTGAGAATCGAACGCACAATCTTGCGATCAAGAGTCCGATGCTCTACCAACTGAGCTACCGCGGCCCCGCAGCGGTGCGAGCGACTCAGCGCAGCCGTCACACGCGGCCACACTTTGATTTGTTCGCACGCCACACCCCGCAGCAGCCGGGTCCGGGCCCAGCCTGCTGACGTCTGCATCGGTCAGTGACCAGCATAGCCATCACGTGACCATTACATGTGCAAGCGTGTTGGTCAGCTGATGTTCCATGTATTGAAAAGTGCCGGCCAAATTGCATTGCTATATCTAAAATACATTGCAATTGCTGTACCGTGTAGCCCTGCCTGTATTGCTTGTCCTGAATGCACCATGATGTTGTTCTTGCACTGCGATGTTGTACTACATTTTAGGCATGTGTTGCATTATTGCAGCTTTATTATATGCAACTGCATTGCATTATTGCAAATTATATATGCATGCAATTTGTATGTCTGTATTCTATGTATGCATCATACTGTACTGTAAGTGCTGCTTATATTGCAGTGATATAATTATATTGTTCCGCCACAATTGTACGCACAGCATTTCTGATCAAGTCTACCGAATGTGCCAGTAGTGTATCAGTATATCGTCACCTGCAGACGGACGGCGCTACCCATATGCGTTCAGCATCATGATACATGGTGCATTTGTGATAAACAATTTGTCAAAGATGTGCTTGATAAAAGGAAGACAGTGACACGAGGCGAAATACATATGGAATAACCACGCAGGCCGTCAACATCGCACACTGCCTTTTCCACCAACAATCGGAGCATTATCAACCGACATGGAGCACGGCGGCGTCTGACAACCACGTTTCGTAAACAACACTCGGCAAACAAACTCGTGGGCAACCCGTCTGGAAGCCCAATGCAGCAAAGCAGAGAAATACGACCCAGTTGTTTGTGCAGGGCTTGGCAAACACGGTGTTTATGAAGCGAACGATAAACAGCGGTAAGCGGTGGCACGTACGGTTTATATTCCATTGTGGCTCTGCGCACGTCCCTGAGCCGCAATTTCAACACTTTCCATCCTTAGCCTGAATGCCGGCAATCTCCTGCAATCCCCCCAGAATCATCGCCGGGAAATCCCCGACACCGGTATTTATCTGCTCGCAGACATACTTTTGTCGACTTGTTGCGCGCTCTCCGGACTGGAAGTTGCCCTCTGGATTTCATAAAGGCTCCACGCGAGATATCATGCCATCAATTTCATCAACTACAACGACAGCAAAGATGGAGTCAGGTTGGACAATAACGTCAGCTGCTGGAGTGTCGCTTAACTACATACATGACGCGCGTGACGATTGTGAGCGCCATCAGTTTTTTGCCTGTGCACGTACTAATTGAACCAATTATAGTGCAGAGATTGTGTGACAATACATAAGCAATTTTCGCTAAAGCGCTTTCGAAATCCATAAATCATTCAGGGAGTTTGTTTCAAACAAATTAAACGATTCAAAATGATATAGGGCACACGTGCTCCCACGCCAGACAATCTGCCGTGTGGGATGGATTTGACATGTGAACACAAATACAGCTGAGTCGTATAGAGTTACGTTCCTCGAAAGCTATTCTTTGCATTGTCACACAACAATTTTGCACTGTAATTGGTGATCTTGGCGCGCGCACAGATAAAAATAGATATTGATCACAATCGCCACATGCGTCGTATGGGCAACTAAAGGACACCCCAGCAGCTGATTGCTATTGCCCAGGGCTGAACGACAACAATGATCTTCAGTGATTTAGGCGAGGAAGAAAAAAAGCCCATCATTGGTGCGCCACAGTTTCCATTTTCACAGTTTGAACAGCAGCACAGCCGGGTGTGTTGCGTGGCTCTGATGGACTCGTCAGCACTGCTCAGCCTCACCGAACCTCGAGGAAAGCACCTCAGAAACAGCGCCTGCGTGGACGCCGAGTGCTGGTCCTATCAGCCGTTGGAGGCAGTTCATGTCCTTGTGGAGTGAGCCAGGCCAGCCGGCCTAGCTCACTTATATCATGTGGCCTGCATAGTACATGGTGACCTGTGGACTGCATGGTACGTAGTGATCTGTGGCCTGCATGGTACATGGTGATCTGTTACCTGTATGGCACGTGGTGGTCTGTGGCCTGCATTGCACGTGGTGATCTGTAGCCTGTATGGCACATGGTGATATGTGGCCTGCATTACACGAGTGATCTGTGGCCTCCATGACACATAGTGATCTGTGGCCTGAATGGCACACGGCGATATGTGGCCTGCATGTCACACATGTGGCAAGTATGGCACATGGTGATCTGTGGCCTGTATGGTACATGGTGTTCTGTAGCCTACGCGGTACATGGTTATTTGTGGCCTACATGACACAACGTGTTCAGTGTCCGACATGGTGAATGGTGACACCCTTCAGCAAACAAAGCGAACGGCGCGCTAACTGTGCCGCCATCTGCTGTGTATGAAACACCAGACGGCTCAATCAAGCGACAATTAGCAGAACGTAAACATTGGTATGTCACCACCAGCGGTCACGCAGATGACGTAACCACCCCCCCCCCCACGGACTGGCTGAAATAACACCACCACAACCACTCCACTGACAGCGGTCTTAATCGTCTCGACTTCGGCTTCAAAGTGCCAAAGATTGAACCGACCGCGCGACAAATACATAGGACACGATGAAAAGAGAATCGTTTAATTTATTATGAAAATTTTATTACACATTATACGCATTATGTTGCATTGCATTGCATTAAATTATATTAGTATCAATTACTACATTATATTATGATTACTATAAAACAATATAAATATGTCCATCTTCCTTCTTGAAAGAGACATATAACTTGGGGTTTTCTGGTATAAGTTGGTTGCTTGGCGGTTCGTACACTTCATTGTTCGAAAGAGCACACGATACGAAAAACCTGACATAATTGCTCCATGCTATTTTCTTGCACATCCCTGCTATACCGTAGTGTCGTTCATCTCATGTACTCAATGAGTGCTTGTTGCTCAGCAACAGCGCCTTCGTTCACAACAAATATGTGTGTATACACACACACACACACACACACACACACACACACACACACACACACACACATATATATATATATATATATATATATATATATATATATATATATATATATATATATATATATATATGTACGTGTGCGTTGTGCGTTTGTGCGGGTATATATATGCAGTACACACATAGGCAAGTACGTGCCCATTTGGGATATGATTGCGTACAATGTACAGCATGTTATTGGTTAATTGGAACAAGTAAAATACAGATTACAACGGAACAAGATGATATATTCCAAAAAGGAACAACAACGTTTCGGCTTTATGTCTTTATCAGGGTGACAAGTACGATATAAAATAAATACATGAAACAGTATTTTGATTTTTTTTAATCGACACGTGACACTACGTCTACCATCTACCACAGGTTTGGGAAATACACACAAACTAAATATTCAAAACCACATGCACACATCATATAGGAGTGGTGTGCAGCATAATGCAGCAGGATGATGCACATACAACATCTGAACTTACCACAGCGAGGTGATGTACAACATCTGAACTTACCACGGCCACCGCCTTTGAGGAGAGCACCTCCATGTTGGAGAGCGTGGTGTAGAAGGCGATGTTGGTCAGCACGTACACCAGCGTCACCAGGACGATGGAGATGCCGATGGCACGAGGCAGATTCCTGTCGGAGACGGTGGCGGACGTCGGAGACCGCTCTCCCACCAGACGGCAGGGGGCGTTTGTATACTGACATTCTAACTGGAGGACGCTGAAGTGAGCTAGTGACGACCAAGTTTGTCTTTGGAATGGCTACAAATCAACGAAAGCGACAAATCACCCAGATCATGGCTGTCTGAATGTATTTTTGTAACTCATTGCTGAATGCTCACGAGGTTGCTATGTTTGTGATGCTATGTTTAACGCTGACTTTTCAATCCCGCGGCGGCTGTTCTATTAATTACTAGTGGAACCTCCCTGGCTACTACGTCCTTAATAATGCGAGGGTATAGCTCACCTGACCGGATCCTTTAGCTCTTCAATAATGAAGTTGAGGTAATTCCTGGAACACACGAAAAATGCCAGTTATCTAGACTAGAACGAGCTCGACGTCCATGCCAACAAACATCGCAACGTATTTCGTGGACTGAATAGTGGATAATTGTCCAGACACTGCTGGTGTAAATGCGTGCAGGGCAATCAGATAGTACTCGATGGAAACAAATAATCGTTCCTTAATTGGTCTTAAGGACGCTTCGACCACGAATTACGGTAATTCAGCTTCCATACCACTCATTTAGTATGTGAGAGCTTTATGAGAAGTGCTACAGCGGTAAATATATGTAATATAATCTAATTGCTATCAGGTATCGGAATATGATTGTGGAATTAATGAGTTCCGTCTCATTCGCCGGCACGTCCCCATACGTAGCACATCCAGATACATAGCACGTTGCGATACGAGGCACGTCCCGATACGTGGCGCGTCCAGACACGTGGCACATCCACATACGTGGCACGTCCAGATACGTAACACGTCTCAATACGTGACACATCCCAATACGTTAAATAAACTTCACGTGACGACGGGGTGCTAAAGCAGTTAAAATTGCACGGCACCAGTCCGCCTTGGCACGTTGGCCCCAACGTTCGCGAGCGCAGCTGCCGGCGGCAACGTGCGGGCGAGCGCGTCGCCGATGACAGGCCTGAGTCACGGCGGCGTCACCCGGCAGTGTCATCTGACACTGCCGGGTGACACCCGACACAGCCGGCCGTACGCAAGTGACAGCGGGCACCGGACGCGCTGGCGGCGGCCTCGCTTCAGCGCCGAGGCACCGCGCCGGCTGCCACACCACTCGCCCCGCCGGGCCAGGACGAGCGAGCGACGAAACCCAGCTGGCCGACGACAGCGCCACCGACACCGTGTCTGGCGGCGGCTTGGCATTGGATGCCGTCCCACGCGCCTATCTCTGCAGCGCGCTGCCTGCTTGTCGATTTCGGCACCGATGCCGGCTGGCCAGATTCGGGCCCCACCGGTGCCCTCCCGATCACAGTTGTCGGCCTGCGTCCTTCCCGGAGGTCCAGTTGTCTGTCCATCGACAGACGGCTGCTGCCGTGACGGTCGTCACAGGCGTGACCTGCCTCGGCTGAGGCCGCCGCCGACAGACAGTTGGTAGCCGTGACGGCTACACCTGTCCTCACAGCAGCAGACGCCGCGTCCCCACGGTAGCAGACGCCGCGTCCCCACGGTAGCAGACGTCACGTCCCCACAGTAGCAGACGTCACGTCCCCACGGTAGCAGACGTCACGTCCCCACAGCAGCAGACGTCACGTCCCCACAGCAGCAGACGCCGCGTCCCCACAGCAGCAGACGGCACGTCCCTACGGTAGCAGACGCACCCCCGAAGTCCCACAGCAACAGACGCCACGTCCCCACAGCAGACGTCACGTCCCCACAGCAGCAGACGCCACGTCCCCACAGCAGCAGACGCCGCGTCCCCACAGCAGCAGACGGCACGTCCCCACAGCAGCAGACGTCACGTCCCCACAGCAGCAGACGTCACGTCCCCACAGCAGCAGACGCCACGTCCCCACAAGCGACGTCACGTCCCCACACACAGACGCCACGTCCCCACAGCAACAGACGCCACGTCCCCACAGCAGCAGACGCCACGTCCCCACAGCAGCAGACGCGGCACGTCCCGTCCACGCGCAGACGCCACGTCCCACACAGCAGACGTCACGTCCCCACAGTAACAGACGTCACGTCCCCACAGCAGCAGACGTCACGTCCCCACAGCAGCAGACGCCACGTCCCCACAGCAGCAGACGTCACGTCCCCACAAGTCACGTCCCACAGCAGCAAGTCCCAAATACGTCCCCACAGCAGCAGACGCCACGTCCCCACAGCAGCCGACGTCACGTCCCACAGCAGCAGACGTCACGTCCCCACAGCAGCAGACGTCACGTCCCCACGGCATTGGAGGCAGAGTGGCGCCATGTCCGAATAACGCCGTGGCGGCTGACCGCTGCCGCTGCCGCTGCCGCTGCCGCATCGCTGATGGGCTGGGCGGAACAGGGACGCGGAATTGATTGGCCTGTTATTGTGTGTGGTATTGGCCCCTGGCCTGTGGAGGTCCGGGTAATGTTTAGCCAGTTGCGCTCCGTCGCATTGACTGGCCTGTTGCGTTTCGTGGCATGTTGCCATGTGGGATAATGATTGGTCTTCTGCGATCCTTGGTATTGAATGGTCCGTGGCGGTCCATGGCATTGAATGCTTTCCTGCGGTCCATGACATTCATTGGCATGTTGTGATCGGTGATATTAAATGGCCTGCTGATGCCCACAGTATGTGCCAGTCCCAAAATTAGGCTGCGATGCACTGTGGGTCGTGCCCTCCACCTCAGCAAACCGCGTGCCCTCCATACTTTAATATTACTCCCAGGTAAAATCGAGTCAAGAGGGGTTTGGGCCTCCTATGCTGCCGACAGCTGGCTACGGGACTGGAGCAGTTAATGACATCTCCATAGTCATGGTAAGCGGCACGGTAACTGCCGGATGTTCAGAGAACTGGAAGCAGCTGATCAGTATGCATGTATGCAGAATTGATACGCTGGTTCGTTTGTAATGAAAGGTCGAATGATGCCGCGGGACAGTAGCGTGTGGACGGTCTCTCTCCTCTCCTCTCCCCTCCTCTCTCCTCTCCTCTCCTCTCCTCTCCTCTCCTCTCCTCTCCTCTCTCCTCTCCTCTCCTCTCCTCTCCTCTCCTCTCCTCTCCTCTCCTCTCCTCTCCTCTCCTCTCCTCTCCTCTCCTCTCCTCTCCTCTCCTCTCCTCTCCTCTCCTCTCCTCTCCTCTCCTCCCCTTCCCTCTCCTCTTCTCCCGGGCGTCACCACTGCAGGTTAGGCTAGAGGACCGGCTAGCCCAGCTTGTCCCTGGTAGCCGGTATCACCATTGCCCCCACGTTACCCCAGCCTGTCCCTAACCCGGGCGGGCTATGCACGAGCACAGAGACAACATCGGCGGCAGACTGTCCGTGCCGACATCTGGTAACGGGCCGTGAAAGGGGCCGCCCGGCCGGCTGCACGTAATGCACGCGACCGGCGCCACTCTAAAAGGCGCCGGCGCGGTCGGCAATCGAATCAAATTCGGCCAATGAGCACTTCCTGTGTTCGGTGCCGGGCAGACTCGCGTGACTCGCGCTCATTCAGGCGGTGCCGGCCGGGGTATGCCGGAGCGGGCCACGTGCAGGGGGGGACGGCAGGGGTATGCCGGAGCGGCCACATACTATCCAGGGCAGCCCTGTACGGCTCGGCAACATGGGACGCAGCGCCCGGCAACGCGGGACCAGATCGGACAACGCGAACCGAACCGCCGACAACGCGATCCCCGAACGGCTCGGCAACACCCGACCGTCTGGCAACGCGACACGGACGTCTGGCAGCGCGCGACCAACGACCCGGCGACCCGGCGCGGGGGCCGCGGCGGCCGGCGGCGTCTCCAACGAGCCACGCGTTCCGACACCGCCGCCGGCCGTGCGAACGCCGCGGGCGATTGATGCTACGCGACGCGTGGCGAGTCGGCGTGACTCGGGCGCGTGCGGTCAGGCGGAACGGCATGGTTGCGTGCCACGACACGTTCCACGACACGACACGCGACCCAAGGCTGCGGTGTCGTCACAGTGCGGACACTGCAGTTCACACGTGTGTGGCGAACGACCTGGCCGACTGTCAGCCGTACGTGTGTGACGGCTCGGCAACAACAAGCCGCTCGTCACTTCATAGCTCCACGGCTCCATGAGCACAGCAGACCGTCAAGCTTGGACGACCGCGTGCCCGGTACACTGGACGCTCTCCGTGCCCTGCCAAACTGGCAGCGTGTGACCTGGCGTCTATGTAGCGTCCCGTGGAGAAAGGAATGTGACAGAAAGAGCTTACATTTCGTCAGCATTTCTGGAACTGCTTACACTTGTAGCTCATGCACGTGGCTGAGGAACTCGAGGCTTTAAGCGCAGAAGGCAGCCTATCACGCGCGTGGCACGTGCTTCTTCGCCAACCCCAGCCTCGGATTTCGATGGCGTTCTCTACCAGCCGAGTCTGACCTGCCAGTCTCTGACATCTCAGCAGTCACGTCTGGCCAGTTATCACACATCATGGGCGTCCATACAACGGGTATAATTTTATCTCCCAATTCCTCTCCCCTTTACAGCTGCTGCTACTGCCATTTGTTCCACTAAGCCTTTCCCAGGGACGCTCTGGATTCGATACCATCGCCCGGTCCGTAGACGGAGCGGTTTCACTGATTGTATCGCGGCTGATTGGTGGTGCAGTGTCGGGTCACGCCCTACACCCGACCATTGTCTTCGCCTGACCACGCCGACGGTTGCTGCCTTTGGCTGATTTTCCGCGCAGCAGGTGCAGGTCAAAGCCACCGATGGAGATGGCGTGCGCTCGAATTCGGCCGCAACAACAAAACACGCGCCCTGTGCCATTGCTGGGCCCCGAGTAGGCTGAGCTTAGTCTAGCCGCCGATTCACAGCTGGGGGTAAATGTATCTACAGGTATGTACAACTAGCCTCCACAAGTAATTTTCACTTGTGTTTGCCGAGCCAACCGTGTCAAAATTGCATGGTGGCAGTTGTGGTGAGTGTTGCTGGCCGGCGGTGAGTGCTGCTGGCCGGTGGTGAGTGCTGCTGGCCAGCGGTGGGTGTTGCTGGCCGGCGGGCGGCAGTTGTGGAGAGTGCTGCTGGCCAACGGGTGGCAGTTGTGGTGAGTGTTACTGGCCGGCGGTGAGTGTTGCTGGCCGGCGGTGAGTGTTGCTGGCCGGCGGTGAGTGTTGCTGGCCGGCGGTGAGTGTTGCTGGCCGGCGGTGAGTGCTGCTGGCCGGCGGTGAGTGCTGCTGGCCGGCGGTGAGTGCTGCTGGCCGGCGGTGAGTGCTGCTGGCCGGCGGTGAGTGCTGCTGGCCGGCGGTGAGTGCTGCTGGCCGGCGGTGAGTGCTGCTAGCCGGCGGGCGGCAGTTGTGGAGAGTGCTGCTGGCCGACGGGTGGCAGTTGTGGTGAGTGCTGCTGGCCGGCGGTGAGTGTTGCTGGCCGGCGGTGAGTGCTGCTGGCCGGCGGTGAGTGTTGCTGGGCGGCAGTGAGTGCTGCTGGCCGGCGGTGAGTGTTGCTGGCCGGCGGTGAGTGTTGCTGGCCGGCGGTGAGTGTTGCTGGCCGGCGGGAGTGTTGCTGGGCGGCGGTGAGTGCTGCTGGCCGGCGGTGAGTGCTGCTGACCGGCAGTGAGTGCTGCTGGCCGGCGGCGAGTGTTGCTGGCCGGCGGTGAATGTTGCTGACCGGTGGTGAGTGCTGCTGGCCGGCGGTGAGTGCTGCTGGCCGGCGATGAGTGTTGCTGACCGGTGGTGAGTGCTGCTGGCCGGCGGTGAGTGCTGCTGGCCGGCGGACGGCAGCTGTAGCTCATATATTTATATATACTGAGATCAGGGACCAGTGGTGGCGGGAAGTTCACCTAGTGGGACCACGCCCACAACCGGTAGTGCAATTATCATGTTAGGTTTAACATTTGGACAACATATGCAAGCGAGTATGCAAGTAGGTGTGATAATATCACATCTATAATCATGTTTCGCTTATTTCCAATGGTGGGTCATACCATATCGGATGCCAGAAAAGTGACTGAAGGTCTGTTTTTTATGTCCAGCTGCCTGAACTACGGCTCTGAGCCAAAACTAAAAATAAACATAAAGAACTCGAGAACAAAGAAATAAGCCAGACAGCGACTGGCTAATATCCTGAAGAGAGTAGCCAGTCACGGCCTGGAGATACACTGATAACGCGGGTCCGCCAGAAGTGGAGAAGTGAAGGAAGTGGAGAAGTGGAGGAAATGTACACGTTTGTCATCCGCAGAAAATATATATATATATATATATATATATATATATATATATATATATCCAGATAATTGAGAGCAGGTGGTCGGCAGTGCCGTGACGGCGTGCTCGGCGCTGCCAGACACCGGCCGTGACAGCGCTGCCAGATGCAGCCCGTGATGTTTGTGGCGCCACACGAGAGGCCGTCGCCCGAGGCCGTATCGTCGGTCGGCCGCAACCAGGCTGTGACGGCCCGTAAATAGGTCTGGTGCAGCGTCACACGTCACCAACGTCCATGGCTTCCTCGGACGGGAGTCGTCACCAGCTGCAACGACTGTGACGGCTGTGACGACTATGAGGGGGTTCTGACGGGCTGTGACGGCTGTGACGAACTATCACGAATTTTGACTGGCTCCGACGGGCTCCGACGGGCTCCGGCGGGCTCCGACGGGCTCCCACGGGCTCCGACGGGCTCCGACGGGCTCCGACGGGCTCCGGCGGGCTCCGACGGGCTCCGACGGGCTCCGACGGGCTCCGACGGGCTCCGACGGACTCCGGCGGGCTCCGACGGGCTCCCACGGGCTCCGACGGGCTCCGACGGGCTCCGGCAGTAGGCCTTTGGTACGCGCGCCCTCCAGTCGATGTTGACGGCAAAGACGAACGGCGTCAACACCCACGAGACCAATGGCGTCAACACCGACGCTGTTGGCTCAGAGATGGCTGCCGGTATTCCCCGCGCGAGGGTTTCGAGGGCAGTGTGAACCACGGGGGTGTGATGGGGGTGTGAACCAAGGGAGTGTGAACTGAGGGGGATGACAGAGGGAGCAACGATCATCAATGCTTTAGACCCGTTTAATATTAACCCTATGGGTGATGCATGCAAAGAATGGACTTCAAAATGTGTCTTGCCTCCGCCTTCCCCACCCATACGTTGAAACAGTTTCCGTTTCGCTGAGCATGGAAAGTTATTTCCTGAAGTCTGAGGCGACGTTTGGTGAAGTACACAGGCGACCCGCGCGGGATGCGATGAGCACGCCACGGTGATTAGCTCCCTTCTCATCTGTAAGTCCCAACTATTGTCATAATCTTCATCAGTTCGTAGGTCACAAATATCACCATTATTTTGCAGTGTGTGGATCCTCGACTAGTAGGTTTATCGCCTATGTGCACAAGTGTATACATGTATCTCAATCTATCGCAGGTGAGCAGCGTTCAAGACACGAGACCAGCAGAACATAAGATATCAATTGTATGAACATTTGGTGATCTGGGACAAGTAAGTAACACCTTGTGTACATTTTACCTCCAAGTTGGAAGTCCACCCTTCTACCACACTAACCATGGGTGTCATTAGGGGCGTCAATTTCTGAACATCGTTGGGGGCCCAATACATGGAAGAGATGGGAGAGCCAAGTCGACTGGGGGAAAGCCCATAGGGTCCCATGTTGAAAATTGAAATTATCGGGAGCGGGAAGGGAGCGGTAGCAAGCCAAGATTGAGGGGACAAAAGCTCCAAAGCATGTGGAGTCAACACCAATGGATGTTGACTCTATACTACACTACACTCTCAGCGCCAAGTTTCCTTCGAGATGATCGTACTTTGCACATGACCGTAAATATGGCCGATTGGAAGCCCAAAGCCGCTCCCTGATCAGCCAACTTCTCCTTGCGATCGAGGTACAGATCTGACACTGTATTCTAGACACCTGCGTAGCAACCTTCGCTATGATCCATGATCGTGAACGGAAAACCAATAATCCCTAGAGGTCGTCTTTGACCACGGGAAAAAACTTTAGTGCAAAAACATACGTAAGAGCTAATATCCTGTTCTTTGTAGAATAATAGATTATCAATGGATTTATCGACATTCATATATCACAGTCATCATCACATCACACCGAATCACACCACATTGCATATCACATCACGGCTATCAGTTTGTATCAGACTGATGCCGGCAATCGACCAGTCATACGTACCTAGATACAAATTGCTGCAGGGCAGTGTACAAACGGCAAGATTCCAAAAACGTCCAACGTTTTCTCTTTACATAAAGTGTCGCTTAAATTGACGTGCACCGCCAAGCCTCCGCGCCCGAATGTCATACCATTACGACCTGAAACAGCCGCCACAATCTGCCCACCTTCTCTTGGCACCTTCCATGCGACACACAAGCTGTTGTCGAACCCCATCACCACCGACGTCTCACCGACCAACACAAACCCTGCGCCAAAGGAGCCAAAACGTCCAACAGGGCGCCGCGCCTCCACCGTCCAGATATCGGAGCTACAGGGAAGGGACTCTGCCGAGACGGACAGGGGACTCGGTGATACCTCACCCGTCACCAGGGGAGGTGATACATCGGTGATACCTCGGTGATACCTCGGTGATACCTCAGTTATACCTCGGCGATACCCAAGTGATACCACAGTGATACCTCAGTGATGCCTCGGTGATGCCTCTCCCGCCACCAGGGGAGGTGATACGTCGGTAATACCTCTGCCGTCACATCTGCCTGGAATCTGTCCTGAGCTTGTGATAATGGCTGCCCGGGTTCACAGGGAGACCACAGAGAGACCGCCCCCTACTGCCGGGAGCACTTCTCTGTCGGGAACACAGGTTGGAGTGACACGTCTGGCCAGCCGTCACGACGTGGCTGATGCCAGTGGGAGACGGCCGGACGACGATGACCACCTGTGTCGGCCCGCCGACAGCTGCGATGCCCCCCCTACACCACCCCCACCGTCCACTCACCAGCCGTTGTAGGCGAACAGGCCCGAGTAGAACGAGAGCGCTATCTTGGTCACGTCCGTCTCGGTGTTGTCCCATGAGAAGTTGCTCGTCTCGCCTGCGGCGGAGACGTGCACACGTCACTCGCCGCGTACGCAGATGTGAATCGCGCACCTGCGCCACACTGGCTCAGGGAAAATCGCGCACCTGCGCCACACTGGCTCAGGGAAAACACGTGTGGCGCAATATGTCGGGCCCACGGTTGTTGTGAGCAGCGACAGGTGGGGAGGAGAGGGGCGCGAGCTGAAATCCAGGCGTGCCAGCAGCCAAGACAGACAAGGAACGGCCGGCAGATGACGCATGCCGGGACGAGCGCCTCGCGCCCACGTAATACGCTGCGCCAGCCGATTGTCCCCAAACTGCGTCAGAGGGAGTTCGCGGCCAGCATATCGAATGGCGGCGGCGGATCTGATCGGAGGGAGTTGGCGACAACACGAGTCCACCCTGAGCGAGCTGTTCGGCCGCGGTGAGCGGCAGGCCTGAGATCCGCCTCGCCCGCGGCAGGTGGTCGTCTGGACACAGCCTGACCTGCAGGAAGTCAAAACGTTTCCCCACCCAAGGCCCATCGAGTCAGGTTGGACAGTAGCATCAGCTGCTGGGGTATCATTTAGCTGCATATACGACGAGTGTGATGACTGTAGTGGAGAACAGTTTTAGCTATGCGGGCACTAATCTAGCCAATTACAGTGCAGCATTGTATTGGCGATGCCTTAAATAGCATTCGCCGAAGCGGCTTCGAAATAAATCGGTTAATCACCGAGTTTGGCTTAACCAAGATCACCAGTCGAAAACGACAGAAGCGCAAGTGGTAAGTACATACCACTCGAGACAAGCTCCCGTTGGAGGGATTTGATATGTGAATACAATTACGACTGTGTGATATAGAGTTGCGTTTTACAAAGGCTATTCTTTCTATTGTCATAAAAAATCCTGCACCACGCGCGCACAGATAAGATTGCTATCGATCACAATCGCCACGCGCGACATATATGCAGCCAAACGATACCCAAACATCTCATTGCTATTGACCAGGCCTGACCCAGCCAGCAGAGCGTGTACATATGCCGTAAAGTCGAGCGCTCGCGAGCTGCAACCGCGGCCCCGGCCAGTGACCACCGCCACAGGTCCTGATGACGCCTGCCCGAGCCACTAGACCACCGGGACAGAAATACAACGGCAGCGATCTGAAGCGACACAACGCCACGCGAATCGGCATGTGTCGGCAACACTGAGTAGCGACGGCACGTGAGGCGCCGGGACACAGCGGATGTCAAACGCCACAGCAGCAACACTTCCCGGTCACAGCCGCCAACTTCGGAACGGTCCGCTCGTCGGCCGCCAGCCGTGGTTCGCCGAAGTTTGTATTGCTGGCAACTGTCTGCGGCGAAGTCGGCACCGGCTCTGTCGCCAGACCGGGCCCCCCAGTGCCTCTGAACCGATCGACCCGCGACCGCCGCAGGGCTCTGGGCCGTCCCCAGCCCACCGCAGCGCGCCCCCTGTCCGCATTCGTGTCATCTCTACGCCCACCCACCCGCGCACCTGCAAAGCTTCGTGTCATCTCTAAGCCCACCCACGCCCCTATAAAGCTTCGTGTCATCTCCAAACCAACCGTACCGATGGCCCGTAAGGCTTCGTGTCACCTCCAATCCCACCTCCCGGCGCACCCTGCAGGGCTTCATGTCATCTCCAAATCAACCACCCGGTGCCCCCCGTGAAGCTTGATATGACATTTTGAAGTCGAGCTTTAGAACATCTGGGAATGCTTAGCTCTTCGCAGTACTCCCACGCTGATAATGCGCACAGCAATCTGTCGCTGCCTTCGCATCTGCCCTTCAAACACCTGCGCAGTACAAAAAAACGGCATCGCGAAAGCACGGAAGCTGCGGCATTGCGCAAACCAGCACTTGTAGAGTTACGGGGAACAACGGCCGTAGTCAACAGCTGAGTGGGACTGGCAGCTGGCAAATAAGCACGGCTGGCACACAAAAGTGCCCGGTGTGTCGGTGTGTACGTGCACCGTCGGCCGACTTGCCTGACCTTCCAGTCGGAACAGGTCACGTCACGCGTCAGACGGTGCCCCGATAGTGGCCGAGCCAGGTCACGGCTTCCCAGTGCCGACGTGGGAGAGATCGGGACAGGGCAGCCGCCGGGGTAACAAGGACCACCGGAGTGGTCCTTGTCGTGATCTTGCGGTCCTTGATGAAGCCGTGACCTGGCTCGGCCACTCTCGGGGCACCGTCTGACACGTGACGTGACCTGTGCCGACTGGAAGGTCAGGCGAGTCGGTTAACGGTACACGTCCACACCGACACACCGGGCACTTGGCCGTGCTTATTTACCAGCTGCCAGACTCACTGAGCTGTTGACCGAGATAGAGAAGGGCTCGTAGGCTAATTCTCAGACGGGCTTGGACCGCGCCGTGTACGCGGACGGAGTGCAGGATACACGACGCGGGAGAGGTGGAACGAGATCTGGAAAGATCTCTGGATCTGCAGCGAGAAGACGGTGTGTGGACGGCGCTCGCCCGCCGGTTCAGGCAAGGCCTGTGCCGTGTTTGGCAGACCTGTCGTCGTGCCAATTCAGACGGCCAGAGAGCACTTTCTCAGGATGGCGAGAACAAAGGCTTGCGAGTTCGCTGAGAGCACGCTCGGCTGCACAGCATTTGGAACGGCCCACACCAATCGAGATCACCGCCCTGCTTTTATCACGGAGATAAACATAAAGCACTCCCTGTGCAATATCTGCGTCCACAGCCGCGCTGCTTGCGAGGTGTGTGTGCAGTGTGGACGTTACTCCGCTGCAGCCGCTACATGCAGCTCCTGTTCGCCTTCTGCGTTCACATCACGTGAAATTATAACGTCACTCACCGAGACAAACATTCGGCTGGAATGTGGCATAAAGTAAGACAGCTGTTTACACTGGCTTCCCAATGGCGGCGTTTCTCAGATGGGACGCATGCCTCGCGTCAATTAGCTCGGCCCGGTCGGTGAACTGTGGCGGCCACACAGCGCCGCCGACTGCATCCCGTGCTGACCAGTGCAAAGACGTGTACACCCGGCCGACACTCGGGTCAGCATGCACTCCCCGGGGAGTCGGTAGCTCAGTAGCTGTGATGAGCGTCTCGCGTGCCACAGGTGCGGGGTTCGACTCCCCGCGATGCCCGGCCTTCCTGCCAGAGTGGAAAGCAGGCGACGCCATGTGGCCTCAGCTGCTGAGTGCGTCGCAAGCTACACTGCAATCCAATCCAAAGCCGGAGGTGTCCGCCCACAGTCGCATACCGGTCCACTGCTTTACCCGCACGTCTTGTTCCACTGTCGCGTGGCGCGCCTCTCACCATGATGGTGTGGCCGGCGACCAATGCGATCGGCTCGGCTGTGCTCATGTAGGGCCGGAGGTCCGATTCAGTAAAAATAAGAGCTACGATTTTAAGATGGCCGTAGGAAAAACAAGACGGGTTCAAATCGTACGCGAATATGTAAATTGTGTTTCACTTGCATCGTACTTTCTGTTTTATAATTTCCCTCCATCGTAGAAAATGCATGGAATGATGTCACATAGTTGTACAAATAGCTCGCTTGTTGCACTGTGGCTATAATTGATTTAGATAATGATGTTGATGACTATGACTTCATTTCAGTTATTAACATCATTTTACTATAATTATGTGGTAGGCGTTCGACATTCATGGATTTTTAAAACCACATTAAATTCAAATTTCCATCCGCCACATCACTTCGTCCGGCCGAATCAGCTACGGATCGATATGCCAACATAAAACCGCGGCGGCGCCTTTTCGTGGTTCGTAGTAATTTTGTGTGTACCAAACGTAAAACGCGAAGAACACTGACACTATGTGATGGACTTCAGTGTATTGACCTAAAAGGCAGCCTGGAAGCCTTGACATCTACGGATTGGAAATGAAACAGTGGTAATAGTGTAGACTTGTCTATTTAGATGAGCTGACAAAGTATGCACATATTCTAAACATTTGTATTCATAGTGGCCGCTGAGAAGTCAATAACTGGGTACGTACCTTCCCATCAGGGCCGAAGCAATTAATTTGAATAGAGAGGAGGCACTCGTCTGGAGGACCTTTTAGGCTGAAAATTGAAAATCCGTTGAGGAGAGACAGGCGGGTCCACTCGAGCCTCTCGGGAGAGAAACCTTCCCGTCAGATGGGCGACATCTTTCCACATGGGTGAGCAGGCAAGTGCCCCAACGTCCCCTTGCACCCGCCCATGCGAATAACCATCCTACTTTAGACATAATACATTCTGCATGAACATATAAGTTGATGCACCGATAGTGCCACTTTACGTGGAAGCCTAAATAGATCTGGTTATGGTCCACGACCATTCCATATTAATAATTGGCCGGAAAACTCGGTCTTAGTGGTCGGCATACTTGCTTAGCATTTCCTTCCAGGCTTATTTAATCATGTTCAAGAAAATTGCGACCTTTAATCACAAAGCGCAACACACATGACAGAAAACAGCCCGTAACATAACCACAGCAACCGTTTGTTGGAAAAGGCAACAGCACCACCCCTTCCTAGTTTTTCCGAAAGAAAAGCATGCATTTACGCAAGTATGGCTCAGGAAGGAGGGACTATCATAACCGTTTTGCTGAAAGTTCCGGTTGATGAGATAGGATTCGACGAAGTGGAGGAGAATAGTGACGTGCAATTTCTACGATGCATTTTTTCTGTAGTAGAATCGCGTAGTCTCGCAGGTATTCCAAGTAGATTCGATCCTTCCATTGGGAAGACTTTTCATAAAACCGACAAGCGTTTCCGGAATCGGCTACCACGCCTCTGTCCATCAAGAGATGGCCAGCGGAGGGTGTTACTGACAGGGCTGCACCTGTGCAATGCAAGCTAGGCGTTTCCGGAACCCACCACCGCTGTATGTCTCGGCCCTGTCCCTCGAGATGTGACCAGCGACGGAGGTGACCGGCTCGGTTGTGGTCACGTAAGTCAGGCGACACCGGAATCGACGTCTGGTCAACATCCCATTTCGAAGATAGCCCAGTTAGAACTAAGCTAAGGAACCAAACAATGATGCATACCTCGAAATGCAATTCGTGCCACCGTTTGAAATTGATCCGTAAGGTGTAGCTACCACTAGCGTTCGGTTGCGGATGAACTGATTGAATGAAAGCACATGCTAACTATGTGTGTGTGTGTGTGTGTGTGTGTGTGTGTGGGGTGTGTGGGTGTGTGTGTGTCTGTGTGTGTGTTTGTGTGTGCATGAGCACGGGGTTTGCGTGTGTACATACGTGTATGTGTGTGTGTGTGCGCTTAACTATATATAGAAATTAAAGAGCACCTAAGCGTAGTTCCTCCCACACTCCACCCAGCAATGAACCTAAGCTTAGCCGGATGAAGTTTTGGGAGGAGCCTAAATACAATAACATCTCAAATTAGGAGTGCTTACTACCATCTGGCGCAAACCAGCCTCTAACACTAGCTTAGACCTTAACTTCTTTTTGGGATGGATCGAGGGCCAGTCATATGCCTCCTTTGGATATGACTACTTGCAGCGTTCTTTATTGTTAGTTTATTGCACTAACACCGGGCGTTTTGCATGCTTGTTTGTTTGTTTTCCATCTCATAGCTGGGAGTGCCGCGCCTTTACTGTTTAGGTTATGGTGTTAACGTAAATGACGTACTTGCAGTCGCTGGATAAGAGGAGGGGCACTCCTGGTCACCCGATCTTGGGTGGCGAACCTTTAACACTTCAAGTCAAGGCTTTATGGGAAGGGATGACGTGGTGAGGGTTGTAGCAGCATGCTGAGCCCCTGACCGGATGACGAGAAGTCGGTTAATTCACCTCAGCGTAGTCCCTGGATTTGAATCACGAATGCAAAAGGCTTGGCTTACCACGCGGCAAAACCACCACAGTCTGACGCCGCCGCAATATCGTCATCATCGCTCAGCTGAACTTCGCCTCGCCGACCCTCGTTGGGGGTGACGGTGGCTCAGCCGACAGGGGGATGAACCCTTAATCGTGAGCTCATGAGTTCGAATCCCACAATCGGCGGAATAGCCGAGTCCACCAGCGACCAATCAACGTGCAATGTTGGCGACGCAGTAAGGCTTAGCAATCGTAAAGTAATCCAAAACTTTTATTCCTTTTCGAGTCTCACTGGGTAAACTCTTGCAGCCGAACAAACTTCACCAACTGTTGCTAGCAATCGCCCAGCAACTCATGGTGCACTCAGCTGCCCCAGTGGACCTTCACGTCTCTGTCAACTTGTGGCGCCCTGGCAACCTTCGCGTCCCTGTCAACTCGACGGCTCTTCACGTAAGCAACACATACACCCGTTGCAGAGATCTCCGAACCCCTCCCCGGTTTGCCTGGCCAACAGTTGATGACTATGTTCGAAGCCGAACATCGGGGGGGGAGGATTTTTAGAGGCGTGCCGGACCATGCAGATGATCTGCGCCGCCTTGGCCGAACGCCACCATAGTGGTGGCACCTGACCGGGCCATGGCTGCTTTACAGTCCGGGCATCACGTGTCTACACTGTGCCGGCACGAGCGCCCGGCAGTGCGCCGTCGTCAGCGCTCGGACACGGCGGCCAGTGACGTCGCTTGGCAACTCTCCAGCCCGTCCAGACGCTACCGGTTCACAGTCGTGGTGATCTCGCCAGTCGCCGGGTCCTACATGCCCCCCCCAACTGGACCGTATTCTGCCCCCGAGGTCAGTCACGCCACGCCAGCTGACACCGCCCCGCACGACTGAATGACGTGGCAACAACACAATGAGTCTAAATCCACATCCCGCCCGCGAGAGTTGTTTTCACGTTGCGCTTCGAGGTGAAGTTTTGGCCTCGTTTTCCAGCAGCCAACCGGCCCACTGTTGCGTATGCTGACACACGCACATGTCACGCAATGTCAGATGACGTGATTATTTGACGTGGTCTGTTTTACAGTACTAGTTGTGGATAGCGTAGAACTGTTCACTCCCAGGAGCAACGTACAAAGTGCGCTTCAAAGTAGGCTTTCGGCTTCAGACTGAGAGTTCAGAGGAACGAAAATGCATGCAAATTGGCATCACTTTCTCAACGAATTTCAACAACGTCCTGATTTCCACTCGGCATGCTACACACGAAAAACGAAAATGTACTCCGCAGTGGTGGGTCGGCGTGGCAGGAGCTCCAGCACGTGACCTGTCCGCCATGACAGTCCCCGCCCTGTCCAACAGCGATCTCAGGTCACAGCACCCATCTTGCTCACAATGGCCCGAGACCACAGTACTCACCCTGTCCCAGCATGACAATGCCAGTGATGATGATGATGACAAGCGCCAGCAATTTGGCGAAGGTGAAGACATCCTGCACCCGGGTGGCCCACGACACGCTGTAGCAGTTGACGAACGTCAGCACACCTGCAACACATGGGAGACACACCTGAAACACACCTGCAACACATGGGAGACACAACTGAAGCACATGTGATTGATTGGTTGATTATTGGTTTTATGACACATCGACCGTTGAGTCACGTAGCGTCGTCAATCTCTCACGCCGATTGGCCGCGGGCGAAGAGTAGCGACAGGTGAGATTCGAACCCACAACCTTTCGATTGTGAGACAAGCAACTTACCCCTAGGCTACTCGTCCCCTGAAACCCATGTGATAAACACCTGCAACACATGAGGGACACACCTGAAACACACCTGTAACACTCGGGAGACACCTGAACTACACCTGCAACACATGGGATACATACCTGGAACACACCTGCAACACATGGGATACACACCTGGAACACACCTGTAACACATGGGAGACACACCTGAAGCACATGGGACAACATCTGCAACACACGGCAACACACCTGAACCTCAACCTCCTGAACCTGAACCTCGGGAGAAACACCTCAAACACACCTGCAACACACAGGAGAAACACCTGAGCCTCACCGGAGAAACACCTGAAACACACCTACAACACATGGCAAACACATCTGCAACACACGGGAGAAACGCCTGAAACACACCTACAACACATGGCAAACACACCTGCAACACACGGCAACGCGTGTTGTGTCTGAACCTCATGCGAGAAATGATGATGAATTGGAGTTTAGGGGCGCGTCGACTACCAGGGTCATTTTGCGCCCATAACCCATCATGCGAGAAACATATGAAACACACCTGCAGCACATGGGAGACACACCTGCATCTCATGGGGGCAACACCTGAAATACACCGGAAGCACACGAGAAACACCTGAAACTCATGGGATGCTGCAGAACAGGTCAGGTCAGATACAAGACAGATCCAGCGCTGTGTCACGGAACAGGTCAAGCATTACCGCACAGGACTTGTCAGGCGCTACGCTACAGAACAAGTCAGGTCAGATATTATGTAGCAAGGCAGGTGAGGTTAGGTTACGGAGAAAAGATGTGAACAATTTAACCATAAACTGCACCTACACAGCCGCCAATCATCAGCAGCCAGCTTGCTTCTTGCAGCTCTCAACGAATTTGTAATACCGTGAACTGAAACTACAGTAAAAATTGTTGCGATCAATCACTGCACTTCAGCGACCCTCAAGTACCCTTAATGTGAACTTGAATGAAACGTGGTCTTTCCCGCGCGTAGGCATAGATGCAAGCGTGAAAATAGCTCAGCTGAAGAAGTCGACATCTGTACTGGTGAAGCAGCGAATAGAACCGAATAAGTAAATTTCACCCTGCATGGCATAGAAGCAAGGTTAGGCTTAATAGGTCGTGAAAAAAAACAAAAAACAAACAAAAATGACTGCCCAACTGAACACCCGCTCCAATAATGACTGGGATGGCGGCGCCAGCGGACCACTATCCAACTGGCGATGTTGATGCAGCGATACAGATGACCTGTGGGGCCTTCACCAGCAGCGAGGCGACCGTCCCGCCGGACCTCAGCCGCCTTATTGTGACGAGGGGGGCTGACTGGTGGCGATATTTCCCCGGAGGCCCAATAACCAGGCCGTGCGTGGTCCACGGTGGCCCAGAGACGGCGGTCAGCCTACACCAGCGGGACGGGACGGGCTGCCGACGGACGCGCCGGCCGGCCCTCGGAGATGGCGCCAGTCCACTGTCGGTGGTCAGCCGTCAGCGCGATCCGTGATCTCAGCGGTCGTTCGGACCTGCTCCGGGAGCGCAGACGCGCGCGCTGCAGAGCTGTGCCGAGAGCCCTGCTGCAAGGGTGCGCTCGTGGCCCACGATCGGACGCGCTGCCGTGCGTTCACAGCGTTTCTCGGAACCGATGCGGATGGCAATGAGCATAAGCCTGCTGCAATGCCTGCCAGGCATGACATGGACGTAAGTCATGAGCAATAACGCCGTTTCGTTGGTGCATTCGGTACCATGCTGCTGCACTATACTACCCGTACTATGTGCGTACTATATCTGCACGAAGGTGAGCCGCCACATAAACGTTTTTCTCCCGTCGGCAGACCATCGTTGTTATCACGTAATGTACAGTGCAGTATTACCCGTTCATGGAGCGCTACATCGTCTGCTATCAACAACCAACTGACCGCCGACCATCACAACGGAAACGCAGAGCGCCTGTCCCCGGACACAATCACAAGTAACGCCGACAGACTGCGCGTTACAACAGTCCAAACCGCCAAGATAAACGACACGACAGGGACTCTAAATACACCGCTAAGTGCTCGCGTTATCGCGGGCATAAAGCTGTCCAGTCGGCGAGATAGCAGGCGTAAACCGTGCGGCCACTGCGGCCGCGCGGCGGCGGCCAGGGCCTACTGGACGGGATCAAGTGAGCGCCGCCGGCGCAGCTGCTGCGTGTCAGCGGGCGACAGGACCTGTCGGCGGCCGGCCGCACCAGCCGCAGCCGCCGACGGACGCGTCATGTGCCGCCCTGGTGGACACCGACGGACGGTACGGACGGGTAATGGCCACGGTAGTGGACACCGACGGACGGTACGGACGGGTAATGGCCACGGTAGTGGACACCGAAGGAGGGTACGGGCGTGTAATGGCCACGGTAGTGGACACCGACGGACGGTACGGACGGGTAATGGCCACGGTAGTGGACACCGACGGACGGTACGGACGGGTAATGGCCACGGTAGTGGACACCGACGGACGGTACGGACGTCGAATCCCACAGTGGTGGACACCGACGGAGGGTACGGACGTGTAATGACCACCGTGGTGGACACCGACGGACGGTACGGACGTGTAATGACCACCGTGGTGGACACCGACGGACGGTACGGACGTGTAATGACCACCGTGGTGGACACCGACGGACGGTACGGACGTGTAATGGCCACCGTGGTGGACACCGACGGACGGTACGGACGTCGAATCCCACAGTGGTGGACACCGACGGACGGTACGGACGTGTAATGGCCACCGTGGTGGACACCGACAGACGGTACGGACGCGTCAGAAACGTCCTGTTCACAAACTGTAAGCAATGGAAGGATATGTTTTTTCTCCAATACTTCCCAGTCAGTCATGTCTATTCTGCCCAAGCAAATGATGGAAGCAGTTCTTGTAGCAATCGTTAAGGACAAGTCGGTGGAGCTTGGAGCCGGGCAATGGCTATCACCCAGTTGTTTCATACGGGGTGGTGAGAACTTCTTAGATCGTTATTCGGGTTCGAGGATAAGTCTCTAGTGCCACGAGTGAAATACTGGATTCGTTTGTTCTCGAAGAAATTGATTACTATACGGACGCCACATGTCAGAAACTTTACACCTTTACTATCGCCCTAGCCCCAAGTTCTTTCTCGCTTGCTAAGCACCATCAACAACATTGGAGAAGAGGACTGCTTCTCGACTCCAGGGGCGCAGCCACGATTTTCTTAGGGGGTGGGGTGGGGTTGGGTGAACAGGAGATGATATTGATGCTGCCACGGGCGCGGTTCTTGTTTTGCGTGGTAAGAATATCAATGTCTTCTTTGATCTAGTGTATTTGAGGTTGCCAGGAGGGGACGTCCGTCCCCTCCTCCTTGGCAGCGCCTCTGCCCCACGATGTTGGAAGACAACGGTGGTGGCAGTAGTAGCATTTCAAGCCCGGTAAAGGTGGCTTGTTCCCTTTGGATTATTGTCCCATACCGAAGCATTGCAACACTCACTTAGAAAAAGTGAATGCGACAATAATAAGCTTTAGCACATCAAACCATCACTAAATGGCAAACCGCAGCCATTATGTACGAACGACATTAACCTCTTTTACGCCACATTTGACTGCTGGGTCATATAGCGTCGCCAACCTCTAAAGCCGATTCGATTAGTCGCGGGTGGACCTGATAATTTCGCCGGCTATAGGATTTAAGCCGCCGCTGTGTACAATGCTCATCAACATAGAAGATACGCTCTGGTGATCTCAGCAATGACGGAGGGTGGCACACTAAAAGTGTTCGGGGCAGGTCTCGCCCAGGCACATCTAATGATAAATCCGCTTCATCTGTGAAGCCTCCGGTTTTCGAAAATGGTCAGGGATATGATCCTCTCCCCGACGGAAACAGGGGTTACGTCGGCCACCACAGGGAAAGTTGTCTCACCTTCACATTCATGCTGCACTTTGTGAAGCATGCTACTACAGGCAGGCAGAACTGCAAATTGCACGTGATAAAGATACATGTGACCCAAGGGTGAGCATGCAAAGTTTGCAAACGTAACAGGACAGTAGTTATCGAGATACAAAAGATGTTGTCACTTGGCTTCCCTGACTACGATGGCTCTCCAAGTGATCTCGGCCCCACTCTGCAAACCTTCGCGGTCTGTGCGTGGTCCGACTGGCGATAAGCCTCACCTGTTGAACGGCTCACAGGGTTCGTTCGTGGTCAGGAGCTCAGCATTAAAGTCACTTTTTATATATCTCCCTCTCTCTCCCTCTCTCTCTTTCTCTCCCTCCATCTCCCCATAACTCAATCTCTTTGTTTCTGTCTCTGCCTCTGTCTCTGTCTATGTTTGTCTCTATGTCTCTGTTTCTGTCTCTGTCTCTGTCTCCGTCTTTACCTATGTCTCTGTTTCTGTCTCTGTCTCTGTCTCCGTCTTTACCTATGTCTCTGTCTCTGTCTCTGTCTCTGTCTGTCTCTGTCTCTGTCTCTGTCTCTGTCTCTGTCTCTGTCTCTGTATCTGTCTCTGTCTCTGCCCATATTTCTGTCTCTGTCTCTGTCTCTCTCTCTGTCTCTGTCTCTATCTTTATATCTGTCTCTGTCTCTGTTTCTGTCTCTGTCGCTGTCTCTATCTCCGTCTCTGTCTCTGTCTCTGTCTCTGTCTGTTTCTCTCTCCCTCCCATGCTCGGCCTCACTCTGCCACTCAATCTCTTTCTACGATGGAGATATATAAGTATAGACACGTGACGTCCCTGCGGGCAGTTCGTCACGGACCGGGAATCCCGGCCCCGTACTACGCCTGTGGCGCTGCGGCGACACCAAGACGAGGTCGACAACTGCGGCCCGTTCAGGGCTCGACCGCGATGGCGCACTGGACGATAGCTGCCAGCGGCGTAGTCGAGGTCGTGTAATGGGCGACACGAGGCGCAACGCCCAAAACCTCGCCTGTCTCTCCATCTCCAGTGGTACGTGGGCGACGAAATTTGCGAGATGATAGGTCGGATCGATTGTCACTGTTTGTGTGTTTTAACATTTACGTACATGCACCACGAGCGGTAGTCGCCAGTAACTGTCTGGAAATGTACGCCACCAACCTCTTCACTAGCCGCAAGGAACCGTTTGGTGACGTAGATAGACCTGCAGTTGAGACATGGGCACCAAGCTCGAGCAAGTCGCCAGTGACCCATCTGTATAACTGCATATATTATCGTTACATTTTATGTTTGCCCTGCACCTCCGCGATTCGTACTGGTTTAGTTCTTGAATATGTGAAGCCTGGATGAAAGGTGACAAAATATGATAACTTCGAATCGCGATTTGTTCCACATTGCTGCAGACTGCCAATACTACATTTGCATTATAACAGCCGTGTTAACCAATGCAACCCTTGAAAATATTGTAATAATATTTCCCATAAACATAGACAATTTGTTCGAAACTAGAAAGCTTGACTAGGAAGAATATAAATACACAGAACGCTCTCGCAATCAATTATGCATATATGCATATATATATATATATATATATATATATATATATATATATATATATATATATATATAATATATATATAACATAACATAGTATAATATAATATGTATATATATATACATATATATATATATATATATATATATATATAATAAAAATATATACATATATACATATATATATATATATAGATGAGAGAGAGAGAGAGAGAGAGAGAGAGAGAGAGAGAGAGAGAGAGAGAGAGAGAGAGAGAGAGAGAGAGAGAGAGAGAGAGAGAGAGAGAGAGAGAGAGAGAGAGAGAGAGAGAGAGAGAGAGAGAGAGAGAGAGAGAGAGAGAGAGAGAGAGAGAGAGAGAGAGAGAGAGAGAGAGAGAGAGAGAGAGAGAGAGAGAGAGAGAGAGAGAGAGAGAGAGAGAGAGAGAGAGAGAGAGAGAGAGAGAGAGAGAGAGAGAGATATATATATATATATATATATATATATATATATATATATATATATATATATATATATATATATATATATATATATATATATATATATATATATATATATATATATATATATATATATATATATATATATATATATATATATATATATATATATATATATATATATATATATATATATATATATATATATATATATATATATATATATATATATATATATATATATATATATATATATATATATATATATATAGAGAGAGAGAGAGAGAGAGAGAGAGAGAGAGAGAGAGAGAGAGAGAGAGAGAGAGAGAGAGAGAGAGAGAGAGAGAGAGAGAGAGAGAGAGAGAGAGAGAGAGAGAGAGAGAGAGAGAGAGAGAGAGAGAGAGAGAGAGAGAGAGAGAGAGAGAGAGAGAGAGAGAGAGATAGAGAGAGAGAGATAGAGAGAGAGAGAGAGAGAGAGAGAGAGAGAGAGAGAGAGAGAGAGAGAGAGAGAGAGAGAGAGAGAGAGAGAGAGAGAGAGAGAGAGAGAGAGAGAGAGAGAGAGAGAGAGAGAGAGAGAGAGAGAGAGAGAGAGAGAGAGAGAGAGAGAGAGAGAGAGAGAGAGAGAGAGAGAGAGAGAGAGAGAGAGAGAGAGAGAGAGAGAGAGAGAGAGAGAGAGAGAGAGAGAGAGAGAGAGATGCGGTTCCAAACGAATTGGATTAACCTGCGTGCAATGTTGCAAAGCATTTGTGTTCTGATGTTCAATATACTAAGTAATTTATTCCTAGTTTTCTGGATTGTATTATTCGCAGATAATCCCAACTCATTCGAATCTACACGAATTCTCCATATGCCAATATGCCAACAACCAGCAAAAATGTACAACTAATCACGACTCAGCCATGTAGACAGTGAAACACCCGCGTCCTATGTGCTGCCGTCCTATGCACCTACAGCGCAGTTCCTGTCGTTAAACATCGGCGCGCAGTTCCTGCTAGTAAAAAGCGACGCGCAGTTCCTCCGGAACGAGTCGTTGCAAGTGACGTGACGTCATCGACCATCGACCATCGTGCCGTCCAACAGCGATCCCCTCCCCTCCCCTCTCCATGTGATGGCCAGACCCAGCGTTGGCTGAAGCTTTCACCATTCAAACAAATATCCACTCCAATGAAATATACTCCCTACTTAGGCGTCAATAAAAGCAACGGGGGAGGAGGGGAGTAAGTGCAGTGCCACTTCGACTTCCCATAAGTTCTGTTTCGCTTATGTTGAGCGCACGCTGCTCAGTTGGTACCGCAGGTTTTGTCACAGGTATGTCGCGCCCCGCATCGTATTTGTTTGGACGTCAGGAAATACAACATGTGCCATACATAGCCAGTAATCCCCGCTGGTTATGTCGTGATCCAAGTGGACGCTATATGGCCACTGTAGATGACGCGCTCCTGAACCTCACATACACAATGTCGTTATCCAATAGTGATACATGTGACAGGGGAGAGGGAGCAGCATGATTCGCGAGTCTCTAGCATACAGTTACAAATGGCTGGTTATAACATCAGCTTCTTGCTCTATTGCTCCTCATTTTGTCAGCCATAGATGGTTCTTGACAGAGCAACCTGGCACCTCAATGGAGGATAATGATTATATGTTATCTCAGGTGAGCATGAGAGGTGCAGGATCATTCGAAGATGATGCATGAGTGGAACAGGAACTGAGATACCAGCAAGATAGGAAGAATGTCAGCTTGACAGCATGTACAATTAAAGCTGAAGTCTGGATCACCATGTACACAACCTTAATAACATCGAACATGTTCCCTACAATGGCCCAGGTGGTGTGTGTGTGTGTGTTCGTGCATGAATGCCTGATGCAGACTAATAAAAAAACAGTCATGCCTCCACCTGTACATTCTCCATTTGTGAAAGAAGCGCAGATTGGAAAAGTGAGCAGAATAATCCAAGGCTACAACATAGCTAGAGAACTAGAGCTTAGCGTAGCCCCTACATGACTGACTAGGCAGGAAGGGAATAATTTTCCAAAAACATTTTTGGATGCAAGTCAAACTTTGCCATAGCATAGGAATTTGCACGAAGTGGAAAAGACACAAAATAACAAATAATGGTGTTCAATGGGATGGGTGTAGCCCAGCATTTCTTAAATATTTAATGAATGCACAGGCAATGCTTGTGGGTGGAAGCATATGTGAACTAAAGGAGCCCAAAGCAAACGCAATGGTTAGAATGAATGCATCCAGAACCCACGAATAAGTAACCCACAAATAAGTATTATCTAAGCCCATAAATAAGTAGTTTTAATACAGGCTCCAAAACATTCGCTTTGTGGCAATAATTCCTCCTTCATAATAAAATAAAATCAAACCACGCTCTCAAAACAAGAACGAAACCAAAAAACTTCGTCCATTCCGGGACCACCCGTTATGCAAATCTTAATTGGGCCACTGGGTGCATGCGCACCCACAGAAGGACATATAGATCCATACCTGCAAGACATAGGGAATTGCGATTTCGCTATATTTGCCCGTAGTTTTAAACATCAGGGTAGATGTTCATGCGCCATTCTCGCCATCCGTATTGATGCTACAATACCTAAGTTTGCACCAAATCCAGAGGCATCCATTTTCAACAGCCAGCTCAATTGAGCCTCATTTCTTCTGTTAGCCGATGCTACACAACAATTAGCAGTCTCACTTCCCGCTCCCATGATTATCCAAACATATCCCATCACACAATTCAGGATACTGATTGAGGTATGCCCCAGTACCCAGGCATCCACCTCGAGCAAAACATACAGCAGTGATGGAGGGTCTACTTTGCAGCGAAGGGTTGCAGCTAAGATGACGCTCCGAGATGGTTTGGCCGATTCGCATGATCGCCGATTGCCCAACTTAGATATTCAAAAGCGCAGATGAAATCGCATACCGTGAATCGATTGGTGAAGGTTCCATGTAAATATGTCAGGTCATATCGAAACATGGCTTAGCTGCATATTTTAGCTGCGCACTAGGTGGATGCTCACATGCATATTTAGTGTTGTTTGATGTGGTTTCAAGCCTAGCTGTTGAAAAGCGCTGATGAGATCGTGCCCTCTACATGGATTGGTGAAAGAATACTCTTATGCTGCCATATACCATACTTTCATTTTCTATACCTTTGGTAATGCCCTAGCCCCCACCAAAAGCACACAAAACTCTGCATATGCTCTTCGTAGTTGTAGTTGGCGGTTGTGTTTCTTCACGAGTGAATTGAAAAGAGGGTCATTTCTTTCTCGGCGGCAAAACCGGCCAAGATACTGTTGAAATTGCATATTGTATGCCTTTTTATATCCGCTAAATAGTTGCCTTAGCCTAAACACCCAACACTCGCTGTTCTGCCTTTTTGCCTTTCTTCGTAATCTCCTTAGGCACGTATCCGTGGCTATGCCTTAATTGCAGCAAAATGCACCAGCCGGTGGCTGGTAAACGCCTTTAGAGCTCACACCGAAGATCGAGGACTCTGTTGGGCCATCAGTGGAATAGAAAATAATGCTGAAGGCAATTCGGGTAACAATTTCAAGTTATAATATTTCCGCTGAGGTAGTACGAGGAAATATTCTTGCGATTATTCAGCGAATTATTGGCACAATTGTTCCCTCACGGGCGAGATTGGCGCAGGCTTTTAGCTCACATCCGGCGCAACAGAGACAGGCATACGTGTTGCTTCGTTGCATCCTCTTTACCCCCACGGCCTCTGCGAGGAACTTTCTTGTGGCATGTGGTTCTTGGCTTACCTGATGTGACGCAATATTTACTAGAGCGTAAGCATACATAATACCTACCCAGTTGTTAAACATTATGTTTATTACTTTTATTTCAAAGGTTTCCAAAAATGTACCCCCTACCTCGCCCCGAATAAAATGCTGATATTGGAGTTCTATACTCGCTTACCCAATATTAGCCTTCAACAAGAGGTGCAGCCAGCAGATACAATGACATTTGATCCTGACTTATTTCAACTTCCAGGAATAGATCAGTGATATCAACGGGTCTATAATGAAAAAGAGCATGGCGTTTCAACTCAGAAGCTGTTGAATTAGAAACATATATTGTTCCTTGAATGGAAAAACGAGTCTTTTATTCCTTGGTCTGGGCAAAATGTATGCAACTTATGCATGACTGCATTTCATGATTGCGTCAACTAAAAAAATATACACTCCAAATCCAAGACTGAAAAGTGCAAATCCAACACTGCGACCGGAGCGCTGCGACCCCCTGCCAAAGTTACCCCAGCTCCAGCTCCACCCACCGTCACAGCGCCACCTTGTGCACCAAACGTCAGCAACCCCTCATCGCCCACAGCCTGTCCGCTAATCAAATCCCATCCACGCGACGTTCGCACCGTTCCACCTCCGCCACCGACCGCAGACCCGCCGGCGTGACGTCACCTCCCCTCCCCCCCCCGCTGCAAGGGCCGCGCTCGCGCCACCCGCACCCGTCGGCGGGTCGATGCACGGCGGCCTACGTCGGAGTCGACTATTTCTGGCGTCGAGCACGTGGTGTCGGCTGTCGAGAGCTCTGCCGACTGGCCGTTCACATCCAGCTGGTGGGACTGGCCACTGGCCGTCAACATCCAGCTGGTGGGACTGGCCACTGACCGTCCACATCCAGCTGGTGCGACTGGCCACTGGCCGTCCACATCCAGCTGGTGCGACTGGCCACTGGCCGTCCACATCCAGCTGGTGGGACTGGCCACTGACCGTCCACATCCAGCTGGTGGGACTGGCCACTGGCCGTCAACATCCAGCTGGTGAGACTGGCCACTGGCCGTCCACATCCAGCTGGTGGGACTGGCCACTGGCCGTCAACATCCAGCTGGTGAGACTGGCCACTGGCCGTCCACATCCAGCTGGTGCGACTGGCCACTGGCCGTCCACATCCAGCTGGTGCGACTGGCCACTGACCGTCCACATCCAGCTGGTGGGACTGGCCACTGGCCGTCCACACCCGGCTGGTGCGACTGGCCACTGACCGTCAACATCCAGCTGGTGCGACTGGCCACTGGCCGTCCACATCCAGTTGGTGCGACTGGCCACTGACCGTCCACATCCAGCTGGTGCGACTGGCCACTGACCGTCCACATCCAGCTGGTGCGACTGGCCACTGACCGTCCACATCCAGCTGGTGCGACTGGCCACTGACCGTCCACATCCAGCTGGTGCGACTGGCCACTGACCGTCCACATCCAGCTGGTGCGACTGGCCACTGACCGTCCACATCCAGCTGGTGCGACTGGCCACCGACCGTCCACATCCAGCTGGTGCACTGGCCACGACCGTCCACATCCAGCTGGTGACGGCCACTGACCGTCCACATCCAGCTGGTGCGACTGGCCACTGACCGTCCACATCCAGCTGGTGCGACTGGCCACTGACCGTCCACATCCAGCTGGTGCGACTGGCCACTGACCGTCCACATCCAGCTGGTGCGACTGGCCACTGACCGTCAACATCCAGCTGGTGCGACTGGCCACCGACCGTCCACATCCAGCTGGTGCGATTGGCCATCAGCTGCCCACACCCGGCTGGTGGGACAAACCGCTGGCCGTCTGCACAGTTGGCAGATTGAGCTGGAGTAGTACCCTGCTATCCACCACTCAACACAGGCCGGAATACAATACAACTTCAATTGGTCGCCATGTCTGGAATTCCGAAATTTACGTGGAAACGACACCTTTTTGGAGCCTGTTCCGACCTGATGCAGACAGAGTTTCGGCTTCCTGAATTGATTCACATGAAACGTCACAACATGTAACCGCAGTAGCTGTTACTTGCCCACCATACTCGATTCCTGGCATCTGGGCCATCACAATCTTGTCAGCAAATGAGGTGTTCATGTGTCAATAGCATCGTTTACCAGCTCACGTTTTCCCACCGCATGACCAAATTGCTTGAACGCCATCAGGGGTGTTGACGTCTTCACCTAACACCACCCACTGTACGAGAAATACACCACAGGACACCGGCTAACCGAGACGGTGGACGGACCAGCAAGACGACTATCGAGTGGCCAGCATCGCCGGTCATCCAAACCCAGCATCCAAGAATGTCAGAAGTGCCAGCAACTTATTTTAAAGAGCCTACTTGGTTTTGTGTTCCGAGCGCCCTCGCCTGCAAACCTATAAAAATGGCTTGCAATAAGTTCCGCTATAAGGCGAGTTCAATCGTCATACAATATAAACAGTCTGACACAATTCCAGGCCACACGACAGGAAGATGTTGAACTTTACAGACTAGTAGCTCAGCAGCTCTGCTCATGATATAGTCAACCATTCGTATGTAGCTCAGTGTAGGACTACTATAAGTGTGTGTGTGTATGGGGCTGGGGCACGACCCCCCTCTCCATGTTCCTGCAGCCATTTGCTCCGCACCGAATAATTGTGTTCCGATTTACTGCAATGAACAAGGATGTCACGTGCAAGTACTCTCCTCGTCGAAACACATCCTCCGTCATTTGCATGTGTTCTGTTCATCTATAGCCAATTATCAGTCAACTGCATGTGTCTTGCTCATCTAAAGCACGACCTCGGTCAACTGCTCACGTGATAGGTAGAAAAAGCACGCACGTTTTTAAATATCAATGCCAACTACATTTGCCCGTACTTCAACTCGGAAACGGGAATACGAATTGCATGCCCATGTACTGTGGTAAGCGAAACTCTATGCAGAGTAGAGCTCCTCGCGCCGGCCAGGATCCGTCTGGTCGACGGCGGCGGAGCTGAAGCTAAGCTCCCATTTGTTTTCAGCAGGGCGGGACTGGACATCCTGACCAAGTTCCTACGCACACCCTGCCCCTCCATCGACCCAGCACGTCGTTTGACGTCGACGCTCGAGCCTTGTCGGTCGATCCTAATTGGTCTATGGAAATGAAATGGCGGTGGGGGTGGGGTGGCGACTTACGTCGCCTCATCACTTGGGTAGCAAACGGAGGGGCCAGCTGTCCTTCCCAACGGTCGGGTGGTGTCTGACACCACCAACGTCAGAAGTGCCTCCACTGGAGCTGCTCGCGCCAAAGGCCGGCTGGAGTCCGACCACACCAACGTCAGAGGTGCCTCCGCTGGAGCGGCTCGCGCCAAAGGCCGGCTGGTGTCCGACCACACCAACGTCAGAAGCACCTTCGCTGGAGCGGCTCGCGCCAAAGCCCGGCTGGTGTCCGACCACACCAACGTCAGAAGCACCTCCACTGGAGCGGCTCGCGCCAACAACAAAGAATCGGTGGTGGGTGCGTCCCTTCGGAGTTGTGCACGCTTTGTGTTCAGCGTAGAAGGCGTGAACCTTAACCGTTGAAGGCGCCCGACAAACTGTCGCCCTCCCGGC
Source organism: Imbricaverruca yamaguchii (assembly GCA_034440575.1). Classification (NCBI taxonomy): domain Eukaryota; kingdom Metazoa; phylum Arthropoda; class Thecostraca; family Neoverrucidae; genus Imbricaverruca; species Imbricaverruca yamaguchii. The sequence goes on along the minus strand of JAOTOL010001613.1, from coordinate 431,309 downwards.
TGGACACCGCGTGCCGCCAACCAGCGCAGCCTGCATGTCCACTACCGTCGGCGCCGTCGGTCGGTCGTTTGGCGGCCAGCGGCTCCCGTCCTGGAGTGACTCGTACACACCTGCCGGGGTCGGCCGGCTGCCCCGGAGCATGACTCGTGCGCAGTCAGTTGGCGCCGAGCCCCGCACACACCACACTAACTGGGACACGGCAACAAAAAACGGCAGCGCCGGCCGACGAGACGGACAAACGGACGGCTGAGTATTTATAACTGGCCCGTCAACAGCCGGCGACCCGACCTCCTCCGGTGACTGGCCATCCCCACGCCACAAAACTAGCTGCAGCATTGTCGTACATCACCCAGCTGACACGGCTGCCGCGCGCCGCATGCACGCGCAACAAATCGTAGTAGCATAAATAGCTATCCACGGGTGGCATTGAACTAGGAAGCCCGATTTGTCGTGCCACTTGAAGCGAACGGCTGCCTGGCGGTGTCGCCGGACGTCGGTCAGCTGACTTGGCATCATTTGAAGCTGACTCGGCTAAACTGGCGTATGAGGAAAACGGGTACCTGGTGATGCGCACCATCGGACGAATACGAGCCGACTTGCAACACGTATTAACTCCGCATGCAAGTCTGCATGATTATCCCCCTTCCGTGTGCAAGATGTATGCTTTTAAAGAGCAGCAGCCGGGGTGAGAGACGATGTAAAATATTACTGCCTTACACGCACGGCACATATACCTCGGTGTATTTCAAGGCCAGTAAGCCAAGAACCGGTACCCGAACAAATGCAACGTATTTTTTACGCTTCTTCTCCACAAATACAAATCATCTTGCGGAGGAGTAAAGTAAGCTGAAATTTATCAAGGCCGTCGAAACACCTGGGAGCCGGCATCCCCCTTCCTTCCGTCAGGAGGTTAATACAAACCTTCACCATAACGTAATAACCCGCTTAAAGTACACTTGCTCTGACTTCGGTTGAAAACTCCCTCGCTTTAAAGGCGGCACACACGGCCTTCATGGTCCGGCACACCTCTGAGCAAACTGTCTCTCACAGGCCGTGGCACCTTCCCTAGAGCCGCGTCTCTGCTCTGGCGAGACGTAGGCCACCCGATAGGAACAATATTTGTGGGTTGCGGGGTGTGGGGGACGCAGAGTGGGCTGTGCTCTACACACACTGCTAATCCTTCAATTTACGAAACTCTACATTCCCCCGTGGCAGTGACCCAGGTCGCTCAGAGATTTTATTGCTTGAGAACTTACTTTGAGAACAAAAACGCAGCGACACGCTACATGCGTCCGCGTTAGCCAATAGGTGTGGATGAAGTTACACTAAGGTTGTGCTTGGGGCGTGTCATGGCGCTGTTGGCCTGCCGGCTTTTACCTCAAGCGTGGCGGTGCTGTGCTGTCATGGCTCTGCAAGCCTCTGCTTGGACCTCTGACGTGGCGCTGTTGTGGTGTGTCATGTCATGTCTACTAGCCTCCATCTTTTCCTCTGACGTGACGATGCTGGGTGTCTCATGGCGCTGCTAGCCTGTGCCATTGCCTCTGGCGTGGCGATGCCACACGAGAACCGATATAAGCGCTGGCTTTCGGTGCCGCGCCACCACTAGAGAACATTAATTCGATCGCAGCATCAACTCTACCACAGGTCATCCGACTGAAACAGACTATTTGTTCCTGTGACAAGTGCTGCCAGCAAAAAAGAACGCCTATGTAGACGATGGACGAGCAAGGACAAGTTTTAAAAAGAGAGGCTGAAGTCGAATTCCTGTGTGTATTAGGTATTCATAGAGGCATTCCCTTGCGCATTTACGCCGTCACGCGCCATCAAGCATGTACGCAAGGCTGAGGTGATACCAAATACGATACAATTACCAAATTGCACTACTAAAAGCAGAAATAAAAACACCAAACCTCTCATCCGCCCGAACTCCAGAAGCCGGGATACAAATGAAAAACTTCACTAATCAACCGCACGGAACGGCGAGAACAGCCTCCGGTACAAGATTTATGGTTAGCTACCCGCGCGTGCCGGAGTTTTTCCGCAACCCTCATTCTTGGAACAATACAAATCGTGCATCATAAATAACACTAACAAACTACTTAGTAAGATCAAACCACACATAATGTATAATGAAGAAATCAGAAGGCAATACGGTGTAGAAAAAGTAAAAGAAGTTAAGACGGCTTCAGAAGCGTGACGGTTGAGGTGGATCGAGTCGCTCAGATAAAATTTTGTAACATGCATACGTCAGTTGACTAGCTCGCAACCTATTTACTACTAAAACCTATAAGCTGGTTATCGGGCTACGCCTGGGTGGTCTGCATGAAGACAAGATATCAGGCTACGTTGGGTGTGTACGATCATACGTGGGAATAAATTAAGTTTGAACGTCCTGTGGTAGGAGTGCGTTAATGATTCATTAGCGTGCTGCTGACCCAGCATGTCCCCTGCCAGCGCGGCTCCCGGCTGTGGTTTCACCGACGACCGCCAGGGGCTGGTGACGCTGGGACGGTCGGCAATCGTGTCGTTTGGGTCGAGAACGTAGCGTTTCTTTAAAGCAAAACTACTCCGATGCGCGTGGCTGCTGTTTTTCTGCAACAGAGCCCGTGGGAAGTGGAGCTAGTTCCATCGACACCGAATCCACCGACCACGTGGGGAAGTAAAGTTCGACGGACTAGTTTCAGCGGGTGGTACATCGTGCTGCCAATGCATCGATACGGCACCGGGGCGAGACACTCGACGTCCGGTCTGCCGCCAAACTTCTCGGACCAGAATTGCGAGCTCCTTGTGGAACTCAGGTCCACCTGTTGCTACGGACGACGCGCCCTCAAGTTCAGCTCTCTAGCTCGTTACCACCCGTGACCTTAAACTCTAAAGCCATGCGGGCCCGACATTCGCGGACGATCTTTTCATTCCGCTAACGACGAGGCGACGTTGAATATGAGCTAAGCCGAACGGTCTCAGCAGCGTAATTATACACATGAAGCACCGCCGTACGTCTTCTCCTTCATTAAGCACGAAAACTACAAATCAACCTTTACGTGAGGTGCAACGCTGGGCAGAATTCAAATATGGACGAGAGTAGCGACTTCTTTGGCGGCCGTGAAGGCTGGTGCTGGACAGCATCCCGCCTGGGCATATTCCTACTGACCAACGACAGCTTCGTGCCACAGCCATCGTCGTCGCTGAGCGTCGGTAGTTCAGCAGCTGAACTGGGCGGGAACGTCAATGTCAATGGAATGTAAACTGGGCGTCTGGGGAACCACAGGCACGCGGCTCGAGTCCCCGCGGCGTCTCCCCTTCCCGCCGGAGTGAGAGGCATGCGACGCTGTACGGCCTCAGCTGTTCAGTGGGTCGTAAAGCCACAAATAACAACAAGGACAGTTATCGTCCATCAATGTACGTGCGCGGGCAGTGTGCCTGTGGTACTGATGACCGTCCACGTACGTGCGCGGGCAGTGTGCCTGCCGTACTGATGACCGTCCACGTACGTGCGCGGGCAGTGTGCCTGCCGTACTGCTGACCGTCCACGTACGTGCGCGGGCAGTGTACCTGCCGTACTGATGACCGTCCACGTGCGTGCGCGGGCAGTGTTCCTGTCGCACTGATGACCGTCCACGTACGAGCGCAGGCAGTGTGCCTGCCGTGCTGATGATCGCCCCAACGGACGCGCAACACGCCGCCGCGCCGCGCCGCTCGCCCGACACGCAGCGACGGGTGAGCACGCACTGTGCACGCAGGCAGTGCACTGCACAGTGCATGGCAGACCAGAGGGCGACAGACAGCTGATACGATCAGCGCGCGTCTCGCCAAATGTGCAGCCGTCACTGGCGTGGTGCTGGCGTGCACCAGGGGCACCATGTGGTGCTGGTGTGCACCGGGGAACACCACGTGGTGCTGGCATGTAGCGCGAAGCATCACGCGGCACGTGTTCGGACTTTGGGCCCGCTTCGGCGGTGTTCGGATGGGTCGTGGTCGCACTGGCGGCAGGGACACCACGGAGCTGGACGCAGTGATGCCCGTGTCTCAGCCAAACAGGTGGGGGTGCGGCCTCTTTAAGAGGTGACCCAAATGCGAAGGGTAGATTGCTCTGTCAATGGTCACACTGTCCTTGAATATCTACCTACCCGATAATGTTGGACATTGCCTGTGAGGGCTGATTTGCAATACTAGAATGAAAAGTATTCCCTCTAGAGCGTGCTCAGTGACCTCACGTATGCCTCTGGCGCGAATGCCTGTTGTCTGGTGAGGTGTCCTCAGCCAATAGGACACGCTCCATATCCTCACTACCATTGCGACGATTTTGGCTTCTCCTTATCGTCCGACGACGATAAGTTATCTTTATCATCCTCCTTATCGTCTAAGGCATACAATTTGAAATAATGCAATAACCTAATAACGCCCACTATCCAACCGTGAATAGCGCAATGATAAGTAGGAAGGGAGACATTAAAGCCAGTTCCTTTCTCCAACTACAACTGAGTACAGGTTCTAAGCATAGCGCCATATAATATCAGCAGGTTCTTGTAGGCTTTATTTCCGAAACATGGGCATGAATTTCCCACTTTCACGGGTTCAAACACTGACAGGAGGAGGTGACGGGAAAGTGAAATCTGACCAAAAGCAGCGCTCTCTATCTCTATCTCTCTCTCTCTCTCTCTCTCTCTCTCTCTCTCTCTCTCTCTCTCTCTCTCTCTCTCTCTCTCTCTCTCTCTCTCTCTCTCTCTCTCTATATATATATATATATATATATATATATATATATATATATATATATATATATATATATATATATATATATATATATATATATATATATATATATATATATATATATATATATATATATATATATATATATATATATATATATATATATATATATATATATATATATATATATATATATATATATATATATATATATATATATATATATATATATATATATATATATATATATATATATATATATATATATATATATATATATATATATATATATATATATATATATATATATATATATATATATATATATATATATATATATATATATATATATATATATATATATATATATATATATATATATATATATATATATATATATATATATATATATATATATATATATATATATATATATATATATATATATATATATATATATATATATATATATATATATATATATATATATATATACAGATGTCAGTATTCGTCGGACTTTGAGAAAATAACATTTTGCACTTCGGAAGAACATTTTGCATCATATACAAGGTTAGTAACGTGAGGTCCGGATTAAGAAACGCACTGTCGAACAAGTCAACTTTGATAATCTTGGAATCCAAAAGCTAACAATCGAAAGCTCGATTTACACATTCACTCTTAACCTTTCGATTTAACCCTCCATGCTATATCAGAAATATATAGGTCTATACGGATATCAAATATCAAAATATACACAAGCCATAAAGATATCCATTGGCTTGCACAGTTCATATGCCTTGTGGAATTGGGACAAACCTAAACACCTCAAGAACCCAGCCTGTGCCTATATAGAGAACGACCAGACATATACAATTTGGTGACTGCAGATGTCTGACTTGGGTTATTTCCCATTAGTTTCAATTACCTTAAGAACTGCAAACAAGTCTATTATCATTGTCTTAGTCACTCCTACCGCCATACATGGCAATCAATAATGCCTGTAATAGAAGTATATCCTTGGCCAGCTGATTACCAACCTAATTGAAAGCGCCTCCATTGCGGAGATGCCCAATGGCCCATATTAACGGCAACATATACGGGCCCTCAGTGTGGATCTGTGCACCTTGCATGGGGAGGGAAGGCAGTGGGTCGGGATGGACGGGAGCAGGGGTAGTACTCATATATTCTGATGGCGGCCAACAGGGGCAGGGGTAGCAGGTCAGGAGGGCAGGGGCAGTACTTACAGATACTGACTGCGGCCAGCAGGGGCAGAGGCAGCGGGTCAGAAGGGGAGTGGCAGCGGGTCATGGAGGGGAGGTGTAGGGGAGTACTTACAGATGCTGACGGCGGCCAGCAGGGGTAGGGGCGCAGAGGGTCAGGAGTGGACAGGGACAGTACTCACAGATGCTGACGGCGGCCAGCAGGCGGGTGCTCTCGTCGGGCGGCTCGCAGTCCGGGTAGAACGGCTTGAGCGCGTAGATGGCGAAGGTGAGGGCGACCACCGTCTGCGAGCATGGCCGCACGATCATGCACTCCACCCAGAGCCGCATGAACGCCAGGAACGGGCCGAACGTCTCCATGATGTAGGCGTAGTCGGCGCCCGTCTTGCTGATCATGCAGCCCAGCTCGGCGTAGCAGTAGGCGCCCACCATGGAGAACACGCCCGACAGCACCCACACGACCAGCGACATGTTGATGCTGCCCGTGTTGGCCAGCACGCCCGTCGGCGAGATGAAGATGCCGGAGCCGATGATGGAGCCCACAATCACCTGCGGCAGAGGGACGTTGGCTGGAGAACTGCGCAGTGTGAGGTGGCAACTGAAGGAAGCCATGCGACTGGTGGGTGGGTGATGGGACTGGCCTGCAACTCAGCCGGTCACGCTGCCGCTAATTGCAGGAATGAACTGAACCGTACTGTTTATATGTGGCATTTGAGCAACACCTAACCCTGTCGGTTCATTTTGCATTGCCTGAAGTTCTGAGAATAAAAATGTGATCTTCATTGGCTGTAAGCCATTACTCAAACGTACATAAATATAATGTAGACTCACAACAGCGCACGAAATATACAGACTGCGAAGACGATGTTCTAGAGGGCGGAGTGTTTACCCCGTAACCGGAAGATCTCGGGGTCAAATGTCTTAGCTTAAGCTTTCAGTAGCATTGTGATCCCATGGCGCGGAAGAGTTACGGCGTGCATTTTCTGCACACGGCTAGACAGCTACACAGTTACACAGCTGCAGGGGTCGCAAGAACAATTCCCGGATGCCTCCTTGACATGCGAATACTTGGAATGCTAGTCAGGACTAGAAGCCACATTTGAATGCAGAGCTGCAATGGACCGGCTGAAGTTGCATTACGCTTCAAAGCGACACAGGAATTACAAAGACAGATGATGTTGCAAGAGCGATGGACGGGGAAATGCCACTTCGTATATCATACAGGATCTCATGACTATTGCACAGACATTTGAAATGGATGGTGTTAGTTTCTGCTGCTTTGCATACAACGCGGTAAGATTCTATTGTTCTGGTAGGGCTGGCAGGTTGGACGGTGCTCTAGGCGAGTGCAACAAGAGGTTGAATAATTAAACGGATTGGAGATAAAAGTTCGGTTGGCAAAGTTTCGGTGACGAAGCACACCGTTACCGATCGCGTGAATCGGACCGTGATTTGTATCCTGACGGCATTCGGTGGGAAGCAGGGGAATGTGAGTCATGACTTGGCTCGCAGGCAATGCATGACTCACAAATGCGTCCGCGAAAGATATCAAGAGCACGAAGAAAACATCTCCGGCAATTCATTAATAGTAGCGGTCAAGACTATATGTGTTCATCGGCGAGAAAAAAACTGATCGCACTCTGCGAGAAATGCTATTATATAATAATAGTTGGCATAGTACACGCTTTTACTTCAAGACCCGATACAAAACCGCGGGAAGTAACAAGCTAACCGAAAAAGTAGGTGAAGTCCAAAGGCCAACCGTAGCGTTCAGTATTTCAAGAGCCACGTGCCAACCGATGCAGTGAACGTTTTGGACCTATTCCATTTCCGCCAGCCGTAAGAACGGCGTGCGTGGCCGCCTGCAATAGCGATCCAGCGCGCCGCCATCGGTCACATCGTGTCGCTTACGGGTGCATCGATCGGGGCACTTAGCCCGGTCACATGTGTCGTCTTTCTGTAGCACGACTGGTGTCGTATGCCTGTCCACACACCTAATGACACCCGAGCGCATTCGGGGCATCGTGGTTACCGCCCGAACTGTCACATCGTGTCCGGTCGCGCCAGCTGCCACGAACTGTCAACATCGTGTCCGGCCGCGCCAGCTACCACTAACTGTCAACATCGTGTCCGACCGCGCCAGCTGCCACGAACTGTCAACACCGTGTCCGGCCGCGCCAGCTGCCACGAACTGTCAACATCGTGTCCGGCCGCGCCAGCTGCCACGAACTGTCAACATCGTGTCCGGCCGCGCCAGCTGCCACGAACTGTCAACATTGTGCCAACGGTGACTTTCGAGCGCGAAGTCACGTCCGTGTGACGTTCGTCTGGCGTCCGTGTGACATTCGTCTGGCGTCCGTGTGACGTTCGTCTGGCGTCAGTGTGATATTCGCCTGGCGTCCGTATGACGTTCGACTGGCGTCAGTTTGACGTTCGTCTGACGTTCGTATGACGTTCGTCTTGTGTCCGTGTGACGTTCGTCTGGCGTCCGTGTGACGTTCGTCTTGTGTCCGTGTGACGTTCGTCTGGCGTCCGTGTGACGTTCGTCTTGTGTCCGTGTGACGTTCGTCTGGCGTCCGTGTGACGTTCGTCTGTCGTCAGTGTGACGTTCGTCTGACGTCCGTGTGACGTTCGTCTGATTTTCGTCTGACGTTCGTCTGACGTTCGTCTGACGTTCGTCTGACGTTCGTCTGACGTTCGTCTAACTTTGGTCTGCCCTCCAGTGTCGACTATTTTCCATTCCACTTTAGAGGTACGTTCGACGGCCTGGTGTGCAACAGACACGTCCGGCTACAACGAATTCCGACGGCACTACGGGAATTCCAAGTGGTCCAGGCTGTCCCTACCGTCATAGCTAACACATCACCGCCGCCGCCGACAAAGCGGGCGGGCGACCCCGTCCACTCACCGTGATGCCGTTGAGCAGGCTCATCTTGGCCTCCAGCTTGACGCCCTTGTCGGCGGCGTCATCGTCCTTCTTGCCGTTGGCCACCGAGTCGGCGAGCGGCACCTCCCCGTACTGTCCCCTCTCCCCCTCGGCCATCGCGCCTGCTGCAACGACGACCGACGACCGACGACGACCGACAGCGACGCCTCCCGCCGCGGGCAATGAGGACCGCGCGCGCGGCCGACTGAGACCGTGCGACGGCGCCGCCGCCGCCGGTCGCCGCGTCGGATCGATGCTGACGGGTGACGTCACCTCGGCCCGTCGGTGACGTCACCGGCACGGCCAGGGGATGTGTCCATTGGTGGGGAGAGTGTGGGCGGGGCGCGAGCGCGGGCGGCGGCAGGGAGCATGCGCGCGCGACTGCCAGCGCCGCCCACCGGCACCGCCAGGTGTGCGGCGGCCGTGCCCGTCCGGATATGTCCGGAATATTCCGGCTGGCCAGTGCAACCGGGCCCAGGTGAAGCCGATGCCTTGGGACGCGCCGCTACAGAGACGGCCGCGCGAGCGCGGACCGACCGGAATATCGGCCGGCAACCGTCGGCTGGGCTGCGGCCGGCCGGCGCGCGCCACGTGCGGGCAACGTGCACCGGCGGCGTACGACCGCGGCGTCAGCAGGTGCTGACCAATCACCGGCGCTGGGGCCATGCTCACAGCCGACGAAGCCGGTGTGATCCCGCTCCAGCAGGTCGATTTGGGTCCAGCTGCTGGGAGTTTCGTCAGCTTTTTCATCATCCGTTCCGCAGTTCGGTAGGCGTGGTGTGGGCGCGCCCGATTTATGACCGAAGGATCTTGAGTCGGAAACTTAGTGCGCGCAGAATTTTGGACGAGCCGTGAGTGGAATGAGGAGGTAATAACGGTAGATAACTTTGGCGCCAGAATGCGGCGCCAAGGAATAAACTATTCCTTTTCTCATCATCCATGGAATTCGGAGCTTCACTGTATCGTTCAGTGGGCAACTGAGGATTCAATAATTCCCATGGATGTGAGGGCGCAACTGGGAGGTCCTTGGAATATCACTTTCTGCTAAGAACTATTCGAGTGGGAGGGGACGTGTCGTGAACATATTTTATAGAACCAACGGTGTTCTAGAAGGTGTTCCACGGAAAGCATCGATTTGAAATGACCTACACACACCTTGAACATGCTGAAGGTTCCAACAGCACTATCTACAGCATTATCGCCTAATCGGGCTGTACCCTGAAATTTATTAGCCGTACAGTAGAGGACGTCAGCCCATGACGTCAAATGCAGCCACGACGTCGAAAGCCGTGAACAACATGCACGCAAAGTGACGAAATTAGAAACAAAATAAATGATTAACAATGTCATTCCCCGATAATATTGCCACATCGGGGCATTGTACACAATAGGATGTACTAATGTAGTTGAATGCAGTCATATTTAAAGTGATATCAATTCAGGATGTCAAAGCGTCACTCGATGAGGTCCGAACAAGCTTCTGTTTGGCATTGGTTTCCACGCAAAATTCGGGGTTCCAGGGCGCTGTACGCGAGTATCACTGGACACACCTCCAAACTACCCAATCACGCCCATATTTTGATGTACTATGACAAAAACCATGACCTATTGTAAACTGAATGAAAGCATAATTTGCGCCAGGTTGTCAAATATTTACCTATCCTTGACCCGCGCCGTTTCGGGGGAGGGGTTGTTGAAAACCCCCTAAGGTTTTCACCGGATAGTGAAAGAACAGCGCGCAGCAGCAAGCCAAAATTTGGCATACGTTTTCCCACATCAATTTGGTATTTTATGTCAAGATTTCGAAGTCACGTCTTCTAGGGTCAACGAGTTAGTCAAGGTCAGGTGAGGTCACCTCCAAAAACATTCAACCAATCGTCACGCTTTAAGTGATAATGCTATTTTAATTAAATTTTCAGTGTTTTCTTATATTTATGGATGCAAAAAAAAAACACACCAGTGGAATTCTTCATTCTTTTCGTTTTTGATTACTCATTAGTTTCGTATATTTTCCCATTAGAGTTAAAATAGAAGATTCTGGCTAAAGCAAGGATTCTTATTGGAGAAAGTTGTCTTCGAACATTTTTGGCGCACTGTGGCAATTAGAAAAGGAAAATTAAAGAATCTTGAAAACTCAAAATTGTTAAATTTCAACAAGAAAGATTTTTGGGTGGCCAAAATTTGTATGGTCCTGGTCGATTTCGCTTTCCTGTTATGATTCAAAATGTGTTTTCTTCTTCAAATCTCCCTCACAATGAATCTCCGAGCTACAAACATAATGTAAGCCGTGAAACTCTAGGGCCCCTAGTGACGTCACTTTTTGTGGGCAATTTTTTTTTTTTTTGGGGGTTGTCTGGCTCTAATCATCGAGCGCTTTCCGATGACACCTATTACGTTTTCGTGCGACGCTTAGTTTGGAGACTAAAAAGGGTCTATCGACCCCCTCCGAGACGGGGTGTGAAGATGTGACAGAAGTGACGGGGTACGGGGTACCTGAACGATGGCGCTGCTGTCAAGCGGAAATCAGCCAACCGGCTGCACTTTGCAAACAAATTGTTTCCAATGTAAAGGCGTGATTTACTCAAGCAATTTCAGGAATGATCAACCGATTACAATACTAAATTTGCATCAACAAGACTACAAAAAAGCAGAACGAGGCAACCGCCGCTCGCCATGTACCGGGCGAGTCAGCGGACTGAGTACGGCAGTGACGTCACCAGAGCTACGTTGAAGTGGAACAAAAATCCTTCTTGGTAATCCCACGACATCCGTACTTTGCACGGGAATGTAGCTTAGCGGTAGCCTATTCCAAACCACAGCAACCTTTTATCAATTCTGCTCAATAGAATTAGACAGATACCGAATGTGTGGCCACGACTAGGAACCATGCGACACCTACTCTCCTCTCTTGGGAAAGAGCCCGACTATTCCGTTGAGTCGGAGAAGAGTCCGGCCTCTTCGACGACAAATTTTACTTGCAATTAGTGTGACGACGATCATGACTAAGCTGTATGGCAGGATGGATCTTGCTGGTAATCAGTACAGGACGCATTACCTGCATTACAAGAATTGTCTCCTTTAAAGTTGTTGGTAAGTGGTTAGATAATTTTTCATCTTGCATTATAGTTATTTTCATCTTGCATTCTGCAAGCAGGATGCACACACTGGTTCGGCCATGCAGAACGAAAGGTTGAGCCATTCGTTTCATATCTAAGGCGTTTGTGTACCACGTCCACTGCTTACCCAAATACAGCAGCAAATATTTTTTATCTTAAGCGGGGTGGGGCACTTCGAGAAAAGTTTGATTGATATAAGCACGTTTCCGATACGATTCAGACTGTGTGAGCAACCATTCTCAGGATAAATGTGACTGGAGTTTGTGATTTAAAGAAAACAAAGTATAAGAATAACGGCATAAAAAGGTACTTGGTCTGCGAAAAAATACGTCAATAAGAAAACCTATCATCACTACCATATATGTATGTAGTAATATCCTATATTTATATTTTAGCATACTCATTCCATATTTACGTACGGTTTGCTGCATCTTGATAATCTACTACTACATGCATCGATACTTGTGGCCATATGTCGCTGGTTTCATTTTTTGTTAGTTTATATTAGCTCTACAGTGACAATGTGTCACCTCATCTTATCTCACCTTTAATGATAGCCGCCGCGCTGGGGGACTGGATGAGAGAAGTAGCACGTGCTGAAGTGATCCATAATTGAAAAGTTGAGTTTTCAACTCCAAGCAATCTGTGCTTAAGTTAGTTATTAGGGCTTTAGGGCGCATCGTGCTTAAGGAATATGATATTCTTGCAAATGCTACCAAGATTATACCCGGTAATTTAAGTGTCGAGGATGGCATGGAAAGTGATATAGACATGGATCACATCCTCTTCCAGTCACATCCTTTACATCCCTGTGGATTTAACACGATCAAAATACTATGATCAACACGTGTTGATTATGCACCGTGTATTCATCATCAGCATCCATTAATAAGTGCATCAGCATATATAAATAACATTAGAATACAATAACTGAGCACTACTGACATTCATCCACTACACCAGCTCATCTAAAATAGTATCACAAAACCCTGCATACATAGCATTAGCTTAGCTCAATATATCGTAAAGCAAACTCACTCTTGGTGAAATGTTCGAAAACTGGTCGTGTATGAGTTGGAAACAAAAATGTTGAAAACAGTGGGACATGCCAGAACCAATATCACTCATAGATCTCGTTTCTACTCAGATGGAAAACCTGTTGGATGCAACGAACTTGGGGAAAATACGGCTGCATGATCACCAAAATAAACAGCTTGTGACAGAAGTGGTAATGCCGCGTGATATTTCTTCCACGATTTAGGAACAATCTAAGTGATGGGGCAGGTTTGTATTATTTCCAATTAATTTTATCAGACTTCTTCCTGGAATAGCTTTACGAACCAGTCCTATTGCTAAGCATAGCTTGTTGCGTGAACCCTGGCCCCACCACCCGATACATGCACACCAGTGCAACAACATAATTTTGACCGAAGTTTAACGTGCCGTCAACGCACAGACACGACCGCCAAGTAGCTCGTCCCCGGCCTTATCGTGCTGGTTGCCAACCTCCCCCCCCCCCCCAGTCGGGGGCTAAATGCGAGCGAGCCAAGCGACTTAAACCCGGTCTTGCCGGGACGGGGGAGACGAGCGCAGGCCGGCGCTGTAACCGAGCTACTGGGGCAGCATCTAAAATTATTTGTCAGATGCAGTTCGTATTATTGCTTCAAATGCAGCCCGGAGTATTGCCGGGGTGGCTTTGTGGAACACGGTCCTATTGCTAAGCAGGACTCGTTGCGCGAATCCTGTCCGCGCCAACCACTTCATGAACTCCAGTTCAAAGGCACAATTTCTACAGACAGTTTGACGTACCGTGAACGCACTGGCACAGCCGGCCCGGTAGGTAGCTTCGGGGCTTATAGTCAGTTCCCAACCGAACCTCCCAGCCGGAGGGTTGAGCGCGAACGCGCGAGGAAACTTGAAACCTGCCTTGCCAGGACAATAGAGCAATTCCGACCTGGTGGACAATTGGTGAAGAAGGGCCCCCAGAACTGCAGCAATATACACGATGACTAGTCAGCACATGCATAGTAGCGAATAAACAGTGTTCTAAGTCACAGCCAAGATGCCCGCCCGATCCGCTAGGCCTCCGTCGTTCGTGGCAACAGCCAGCACAGTTCTGCCACCTATAACAAATCATTTTCGGGCGGCGATGATATCGCCACCTACATGCTCGCCGCCGATTGGTACCCGAGCAGGTGGAAGCAGTGATCGAACACTCGACGCACAGCTCGCAGCAGGTGAACACGTGCGTGAAGAGCATCCGCAAGGTGGTCCTTTGGTGGCTGCAACAGAACAACAATCACTTAACTCACGAAGTTTGGATACACCACACACACCTAAAACCATGGTCAAACTGCTGCAAGTCTGTCTGTCATAGCTAATTCCCGAACCTCAAACTAGGATGAAATAGCTTGATGCCATGATCACCAATCCCCACACCTGTGCTACAATCTATAATCCAAACAAGATACATTTATAACTCATCGAATTCGTGTTATTTATATGCAGGATGGCACCACAAATATGTATAGAATACATTTGATGACCACCTGAAATTAGACGCGACGACTTAATTTACTCATTATTCCAATATTTCCGTCTATTTATTAGCTTCTTAGACACCTTCTCCACCGCACAGCACATATACTAAACATCCACAGAACCCTGTCATACGCTTTAATCAATATAATAATGGATAAAACGTGGCACAGCCAACATAGCTGCTGCAGAATACTCCACCACAGCCAACACGACCACCAGGCCAGAGCCTATAAACGCTGTAAGCCACACACGCTGTAGGCTGCAAACGGCAACACCTGTCGGCAGCCTTACCGTGAGCACCCGGGTGCGGCTGTAGTATCGACTGAAGGTGCCGCTCAGCGACGAGACGAACGCGCAGATGCGGTGCAGGCCGGGCCGGCCATCCAGGGCGCCGCGCGCGCACGTGTCAAGCAGGGCGGGAAACGGCAGCAGGTAGCACAAGGCCAGCTGCCACTCGTGCTGGGGGCGGAGCAGACCGGGTCGGCAGCTATTTCTCCCGTGGAGGGAGGGAGGGAGGGAGGGAGGGAGGGAGGAGAGAGAGACAGAGAAGAGAGAGAGAGAGAGAGAGAGAGAGAGAGAGAGAGAGAGAGAGAGAGAGAGAGAGAGAGAGAGAGAGACAGAGAGACAGAGAGAGAGAGAGAGAGAGAGAGAGAGAGAGAGAGAGAGAGAGACAGAGAGACAGAGAGAGAGAGAGACATAGATACAGAGAGATAGAGAGATAGAGAGAGAGAGAGAGAGAGAGAGAGAGAGAGAGAGAGAGAGAGAGAGAGAGAGAGAGAGAGAGAGAGAGAGAGAGAGAGAGAGAGAGAGAGAGAGAGAGAGAGAGAGAGAGAGAGAGAGAGAGAGAGAGAGAGAGAGAGAGAGAGAGAGAGAGAGAGAGAGAGAGAGAGAGAGAGAGAGAGAGAGAGAGAGTGAGAGAAACTGGTGACTGGCGATAGCCGTGGACAGCGCGCGGAGCCGAGAGCGCTGAGAGCCTCGGAGACGCCGTACACGTACGTGCACAGGAGACTGCCAACACTGAACTCCGGCACTAGATGTACATAACACACCGAACTCGACAACGGCAGTTTTAGCACTGAACTCATCCAAAGGTATTCTGATCGCTACAGTGGCATCCTGCCTACAGCTGACCTCAACCTCGGCACGGGCGGCCCAGGTTGACAACACCTGCCTTAGTGCACCGGCCCGACAGCAGCGCACCCCGCGAGTCTGACCTCGGTCACCAGGTGGTGCAGCACGTGGCCAGAGGTGGCCAGGTCGGGCAGTGGCGGGTAGGTACCGGCCGCCACCCCGGCGTCGAACCTGTCCAGAAGGCTCTGCAGTCGAGAGTAGTTGTAGAGGGCGAACACAGCCCGGTCTGAGGGCATACGGTGCGGCGGCCGGGTCAGTGTCCGCGCGGAGCACGCAAGGAACACAGCCGCCGCCGGCGCGCCAGGGCGTCCCCGCGCTGCGACCCCCCATCGGTCGTCGCCGGCAGACGGCGGTAGCAGCGCGACCGCAGCCGCTATAGGTGGCGCCACGTGTTTCGGCGCCGCTTTCAGCGCAACAAGAATCACCGCGGAAATCAACGAGGCCGCAGACCAGGCTCAGGTTCGAGGTGGAACCATCGCATCAGTATTCTATCACACTGTAGTAAATTGATCTGGCTTAAGTAGAGTTCAAGCGCCGGAGCCGCAGGCCCGTGACCGGACACATGACGAGTTTGTCTGGCGTTCAGCGGGCAAACAAAAACCGCCACGAAACCGAGGATCGGGAAACAAGCCCCAGTCACACGCTGATCATATCCCGAGGATTGAAGGCACATGACTTGAATAAATTACATTATGTCCAATTTATAATGAGTGACATGTGGATTCCAGTACGCCACCAAGCCACATCACGGACATGCTATTTGGGAAAGCCTACGATATGCTGTTTGGGCAGCGGTGGTGCGCCGCCCGCCTCCCGGGCAGTGGGAGCCAGTCCCCAACACTGGCCCACCTGACGACCCGCGGGCCTCGGTGGGCTGCAGGTGGAGGCGACACGGCGAGCCGGCGGAAACCGACAGCAGCTCGTGTGTGACGGCCGCCCGCGCCAGCTCCGCCGCCCGCCCCGGCCCGCAGCGGCGTCGGCTCTGACATGCTGCCAGCAGGGCGCGCTCGCGCCGCCTGCCGGTAAAACGCACACATCTAGACATGTACACACGCCACTCGTGCTGCACTCTCGTCATCATAAACAACAGGTTCCAGTGGGCCCATCCATAATTTGAAAGGGTAAAATTGCGCATGCACTTCGAATTTTATTTTCCGGCGATATACATATACATATATATGATATATATATGACATATATGCATATGTGTATACATATATACATATCTATTCATATATATATATATATATATATATATATATATATATATATATATATATATATATATATATATATATATATATATATATATATATATACCATGATATAGTGAGCTTTTGGTTACTTCTTTTGGTTGCCATAACTGTTACATCCCATACAATAGGCACATAACTCAGTTCAGCAGCGTGTAGCCACGTGTACCTGATGTATTCCGCCGCCGTCACGTCCACCTCCTTCCTGCCAGTCTCGGCGTTCAGCACCGGCCCGACGACGACGCTGACGCGACAGAGCGGCGAGTCCGTGCGGCGAGCTGCGGCAGCGGCGTGCGGCGCAGCATCCCCGACCGTCGGCGGGTCGGCGGGCGGCAGCGCCTGCTGCGGGCCGGCGGCCGGACAGACCGTCGCGGCGTCCGACGCCCTGTCGCCGGCCGGCGCCGCCTCCGGCAGACGGCGGCCGGTCAAGGTCAGCAGCCGTGACGTCACGCCGCGCACCAGGCGGCGCCGCTCGTCGGTCAGGCTCTCGGAGGCCGAGGCGGCGTCGCCACCTGGCGGCAGCGGTGCCGCCGGCTGTGGAGGAGCCAGGTGGTCAGTGGGGCCGCCTCGCCTGCTGTTGGCAACGACCATACCATGCTGGAAACAGCAACGCCTGCTGTTGGCAACGACCATGCCACGCTGAAAACAGCAACGTCTGCTGTTGTGCCATCACATGTCAAACACGAAGTCGAAGCTGAAGAAGAACTGCCCATAGGTTCGTCGCTGGTGGAGGCGGTGGTTCCGCCGGTTTCCGGATTCGAGTACACGATCTACGACTGTGTGTCGGAAGCCTTATCGATACTAAATCGAATTAATTGAATTGAAATGAAAATCAATCCGCTGTGCTGAATGCCAAAAATTGTTTTGTGATAAGTAAGTGGATAAGTGGATAAGTTGAAAATGCTGCGGGGAAAACCAGAGAAAATCATTACTTTTTGTTGTCATCTAGTGAACTTGCATGGTCTAGGGTTGGCACTCAGTGAAGAAATATACAATTACTGCTCATGGTATAACGTGCTTGTCTGTTCAATTACACATTCAAGACATTATAACATGCATACATGACAGTGAATGACAGGAGTGGATCTTCAGATTTAACTATATTGGCAGAAGTG
Source organism: Imbricaverruca yamaguchii (assembly GCA_034440575.1). Lineage (NCBI taxonomy): Eukaryota > Metazoa > Arthropoda > Thecostraca > Neoverrucidae > Imbricaverruca > Imbricaverruca yamaguchii. The sequence continues at coordinate 413,294 of JAOTOL010001613.1, read as the reverse complement.
TAGGATTGCAGCAAAACTGACATAGCAATAAGAACTTAATGAGCACAGCTTCAATAAACACAGAACTAACATGCATGATGAGCAGACATGGTTGGTTTTCTGATAGTGTGGGCTAGAATATCTGCTAACTTGCTATTTGTAGTAGCAAAATAAGAGCAATTGCTGCATGCATGAAATAGTTTTGCTGCATCAGAATGCACAGCAAATCCCAATTTTCTAACACTGGTTGGGTGGGAAAAATGAAAGGCTATAGGTGCAAAAATTAACGTAGTTCACAGATATATACTTTCACATGTTAATGCCATTAGCCCAAGCTATTAGCATACAAGGCAGATTTCTGATGTAGTGGTAGAGGTTCCAGGCACCAGCTGGTCCCTCTCACCTCCACCTGGTGACACTACTGGACACAAATCATCAGAGCATACTATCAGAAGAGCTTCCATTGCACACCTGTATTCTGGACACATCTCCAATATTCATAATAGTTTGGATTGCTCCAATGTAGATTGGAAGTCTGGATACTGTCAAAAAGATCCTTCTGGATTCTGGTGTGGCAGATACAATTTGATACATCCAGGTTCTTGATGCACTGGGAAGTAATTTGCACAGCTGAAATAAAGAAGGGAATGAATACACATGCACCACATGGTGACAAAAATCATCAAAACCAACCATGATACATTGTATGCTACTCATGAATGAAAAAGAAATAATACATATTCATCCAATTAGCTCAGTCTAACTCTTATGAGACTAGAGCAACCTTAATCATTGAAGGCAAATACAAGTGACATACCACATGGATTGACATACTAGAAGCATTATGCTAAAAACAAAGAATTTCCAAAATATTTAATGTTACTGTCTGCAGATCATGAAAAGAAAATATAGAAATATAGTGCCTGGATTATGAACTAACATTTCATTTCTAGGGCAGCATACAAACATATTTCATGGTCCTGTAACAATGGCCCAGGTCCACATGCTATCTGCCAAGCATAAGCTGGTGATTCTATATCTGACTAGCATTCTTTGATGAAGCTAGTCAGACCTATTAACCCCAGTTGAAGATTACACAAAAATATTAGGACACATAAAATATACTGAAAAGGAATCCTTGCACAACTATGCATTATCTGCTCACCACATGCCAAAAGTAGCCATCAAATAAAATGCTAAGATCTTGCCTGCTATTTTCTTTAATAGGCACTACCCATGATCCCATAGTCCCTGAAAATATTCTGCAATGCAACAACAATTAGGAAAATCCAAAGACAATCAGCCAAGCCTTCCTAATCATGCACAATTTCCCAGAAATAGGTAGGTGAAAGATAATTCAAAAGTTAGGCATAGGATATTTTTTATCACCTGCTTCCACAGTGTCTCTTTTGAAGCCTTTCTATGAACTTTGTGTATGTACTGAAATATCAATTTCAGTATATATACAAAAGCTTGTGGCCATATTTGTTGAAAAAATGTTTTTTTTTCTGGTTCATCTGATGTGAGTTTAATAATTTAGAAATGTGAACCAAATGTCTACATTGCAGAATGCTGTTTCTGTTGAAGTTTGTGGTACATGGGATGATATTTATGCTGGTAAGCAGGGTGGGATTCAAATGCTTTATATTTCCACCTTCAACACAACTCAATTTTTTCAATGTAAAAAATCTTGCCACCTGCCTTGACACATGCCAGATGGGTTGCTGTATTGCTTTTCTTTTTGTAAATATACTCATGGACCAATCACTGTAAAGTATTGCTTCTATGTCAAAAATGTCAGAAGTGTGGTCACACCTTGAACACACCACCAAGTGAGTTTCTGCACACTTACAGAAATGCACTCTGGCTCTGAATCTCAAAAGTAAGTATCTTACTCTGCCAGTAGGCTTGCACTGTGCAGGGATAGATACAGGAGTTAAAAAACATTGATGGAGCATGTCTATACAGAGGAAATGCCTACTATGAGATGAGAAGGATGCTGAGATACTACAATCAATAACATATCCAATAACATATCAACAACACCCCAGTTTCAGCCCTGCATTTGCCATCATGCCCTGCAATTCATATATGAGTAGGTACCTAGGCAGGTATGCTCCTAAATAGGTACCTACCACATATCTACTTACCCTGTCAATTAATTGAACTAACTCAGGCTTTACTGATGATTCTCTGCTACATGCACATAACTCTAGCCTGATATCCCATTGCTCCACACAGGAACTATCTCTTTCAGTCATGAGACACTGCTCAGCTGAATTATTTGACAATAGTAAACCATTCACAAAATCTATCAGATCCTGCTTCCAGTGAATCCAAGACAATGACAGCATTCTAAACTGGGGAACCCGGATCTTGAAAGAAAAGGGTGTTAAGAGGACATGAATAGGAACCTAAAGGGGGGGGGTCAAGGCCGTATACAACTAGGGGCCATATCGTAACATCCAAGGTTAATTTACTTCCATAGTTAATAACGTCCACAGCTAACATCGTCCAAGGATTTTAATGTGCAAAAAAGGAAATTAAATGGGAGAAATGTATTCGCTCGGGTGCATTCGCGATGTCCAACGTTCATAACGTCCAACAATCACATACTCCTAACATGGCTTTTTGAGTGTTCATAACATCTAAAATTAATTTAAGTCCAGTCCAAAGTTTATAAAGCCCATTTTCTTCTCGGTTGTCCACAGAGGAGTCAGCCAAGTCCTGGCGGTGAAATCGTGCGGTTATGCCTCTATTTGCTCTCACCAGGTGTCAATAGTGTGCGGTTTTGTCTCATAGCGCCTTATGATTGTGCCGCAGTGTGGTTTGGTGTTTTTTCCAGAACATTATTATAATATTTATCTAGTTTGAGTCAATTTGATGAAGTTGGTCTCCGAGTGGCGAATGCGACATGTCATCCGTCAACGTAGAATTATTAGTGACGCATTGCCAAACCCAAATATCCATATACCTGCATAAGCGTTTCCATCAACAAGGAAGGCGTGTTGCACTATATGGAGCATCGCTTCACTCTTTCTTTTAGAGGTGTGCCCTCTACAACTTCGGTCAATGAATAGGTACTGAATGGGTATTGAATAACGAATAGGTGTCAGTTTTGGGTAAGCATTAGAATGGAAATTTTTTTTTAAATCGATTGAATGTGGATGGTGTTGTACCAGCAATACAACGAGAAACAAGCATCCACGCCTGTATGCATGGCTGCTAGTCACGGTGTCAATGGTAGGTATCAAGGTAGCTACTACTGATGCTACGATTGGTGCCTTCGTTTCTCGCTAAGCCTTGACATATTTGAAGAAAATGTAGAAAACAAGTAAAAGGGTAAAACAAGTAAAACAAATCACCCACCTGCCAAACAAAGCCACATATCACGTTGCAGTTCACGGCAATGAAAAAAGTCTTGGAACGTACAGCAAGAAGCGTGTCGTTGTGTGTCGGCATTATTAGTTTTTCAAAACTTGGAAACCGGCCGTCGTTCCATGGAAAACTTATCTGCGGCGTAGTGGCGGATGCAGAGCACGAACGCACTGTTCAGACCTATTTGTATCCCATTTCACGGTTAGCTTAAGATTTTCGTTACGCTGTGATACTCGCGCAATATTTAAATTTTCTGCCTGCAATATGCCGCCTAGTCATACGCTGGTGACGTTATTGATCAGTCGTCTTGTAAACCCAGCCAGCATTCCCAAGTGGGTCCCAAATGGGTCCCAAATGGGCACCCATGTGGGCCCCACTTGGGAATGCTGGCTGGGTTTACAAGACGAACCCATATGGGCCCATATGGATTTGTCGTGGGATTCATCTGGGTCCCAGATGGGCGAGCCCATATGGGCTAGGTGTGGGCAAGCCCATGTATGGGCCAGATGTGGGGTTCATGTGGGCACGCCCATATATGGACCAGTCATAGATTCGATATAGGAAAACCAATATTATGTTTCTTCAGTACAGTCAGAAGGTCTGAAAGTGCTGCATGTGAACAGTTATGTTTTGTTGACCAATTGGCAATATCCTCTTTCAGGCTTGCTTTGAATATTCCTGATGGGCCTGCACCACTATCTTCACCAGAAAGGCCATTATTTCCATGTTCCATTGACTGATCAAGCAATTCGCATTGTAGCATGCTTCCCAAATTTTCTTCTTCACAACTTCCATTCTGACCACGCACTTCAGGCAGCACCCAAATCCCAAAACAAGGCCTGGCTCAAAACTATTCCCTCGACGAAACCGGGCGGAGGGACTGAGCTGATAGTGTGCGCCGTGTGAAATCACATTGATTTGCGCCACTGGCTTGTTTACTTACATTGGATGATTGTTTAGGTGCTTGTAAAATCGAAGTTTCTGATGCATTAAATATTGTATTTTGATGCCTAAATATTTGTCAAGGGCTGAAAGCATTAAATCATAATTATATTATTATGCGATTAAAAAATTGGTGAAAAAGTGTTGCCTGTTGTGTCCAAGACTCCCTGTAGACCAATTTATTTGTTGAATAATATGCCATATTACCATCCTGATTTGAAGCAAAATATATTAATTTTAGTATATTTTCTATGACACTAACCATAGAAAGTAACCTACCGTCCCCAATGCTAACAAGGTTTGTTACCTTAAGCTCATCGTAGAACATCGCTTTGCCCAGTTACCCCACATGTGGCTCACATGCAACCCATCGCGTTGTTAAACTCATTTTCATAATTAGCATTCATTTTTTTAAACATCCGATGAAGAATAACCAAAAAATATGGCTATTGCTACCCACCGACATGTAAACAAAATTGAGTACAATATCTGAGCATCCCATCTGGGATCCCGATGGAGCCCAGCTAGCTGCCCACTTACAGCCCATATATGGGTTATCCCAGATGGCCCACATATATCCCATATGGGTCCCATTTGGGAATGCTGGCTGGGAAGGGACGGAGAAAGCGCAGCGTCTGTGACGCGCCAAATTCGTCTGTTCGCTCTGTTCGCTCATGAGCGTGCCACGCATGGAAATATGCATTTCACTCGCGAGAACTGGTTACGCATATTATAACCTGCCTCTATTATTCCGGATTGCTATACAGTTCACGTGCATTACGAGTTCGTTCAGTTAACTCACACGACATAGGAATAGCCCTTATCATCTTTGGATAGCTCTTGCTGTGCCAAATAACCGATTTTTACAAGGGAGCGACCACCACGCCAGACCATCTTTCCTAACTCTCAAGGGAAGAATTTCTCATGTATGGCCGCATGTGCGCACATCTAAAGCATCTCGGTTTAATCAGGTCGGTTGTGGTCAAGTTTCTGCACAATGCAGCCACACGTGAAGTCTTGTTAAATGTAATGCGCTGAAGTGAAAAGCTCCCATGTATTTTCGTGTCGAAACATTCCATTGTGTGGTTGAAAAATTGATTCTTAAATTCAGAATTTCGCCACTTTATTCTTGCCTTGTAGTTATTGTGTCGGGATTTATTTGCATGGTTCGCTAGGAATTTGGCGTAACTTTCCAGTAACATGTTGGCACTACACATAGGGCTATTTTCTGATCATAACTTTCGATGTTTCGTTTTTCAGATGGGTGGAGGTGGGGGGGGGAGGGGGCAGGGGGGCAGGGTTGGAGGGGGCAGGGTTGGAGGGGGGCATGGTTGAAGGGGGGAAGGTGACAACCGTAGACAAGCGTACGCAAGTCCGCTAGCTCGTTTTAAACCTAGTGCACAGCCTCTGGGGAAGTTCATTAAGGGCGGATTGGAATAAAATAGTGCATACGCATGCGGGTACGTTGACGCCGCTGACGCTGCCCCCGCTTCCGCTGTCCACGTGCCGCAGCAGCAGTAGTAGCCCCCTCATCCTCCCGTTGAGGTAGATGCACTCTTCAGTAGGCCATGGATGCAGTCATCGACATATTTGATATTTGCGCTTGCGTATGCTGTGGCAATTGCAAGCTATGCACAAGCGTGCGTGCGTGCGTGCGTGCATTCCTGTGTGCCTGCAAGCGAGACGTACTTTCAGCTGCCGGCAGACATTTCTTAAGAAATACACAATGGCGGTCTTTTAAACGCCAAGGGAATGGGATGGGAGGCGTGTCGACCATTCGGTAGTCCAACACCTTAATTATCATTGGCATCTCAAGACATTTATATGCGACTCTGACCAATATATTGTATTATTATTATTGATATTGAACTAAAAGTGTACGCAGACTGGCACCCAGCAAAGATTAGGAGGGTCTTGCCCTCTCCCATAATGCCCAGGTTAAGCACTGAGCGGACAAGGTCAAGCGCCCCTTTCAAACCCTGCCACGACACTATCTCTGCACGCCACGACACGCGCAAACCCCGCCACGACACTATCTTTGTACGCCACGACACGCGCACACCACGCCACGACACGCGCAAACCCCGCAACGACACTATCTCTGGTCTATTCTCAAATAACTGTATCCGTGCGCCACCGCTTGTAAGTGGCTATATCCGACAGCCCCGGTGGTTTCCAATGTAAGGCAATTCCGACGTAAGCCAAGATTGACTACGATATCATGTCCTTGGACCGACACAACCGTCCCCTCCATTGATAGGTTGACGAAGAGGCACCTTCAGTGCAGGATGACTGTCTATTTCATGGGCAGGCAAGTGCAATATAGCACCCATTTGATAAGGATGAGCCCAATGTCATATGAGGCTAATTTCATGAACAGATCGGTGCAATATAAGAATCAATTTATAGCCCAAAAGAAGGCGAGGAATTCCACCAGGTCAAAAAGAGACATAAGGGACTCATAGGAAGGCCGGAAGATTTATCCAATGAAATTTGGGGCTCCCGTAGCTCATATATGTACCTCTGGAGTTAATCAGGAGGTATGACCAATGGATCAGAGGGATAAGTTTCTTCAAGGGTGATCTCGCCAATACAACGGGAGTCCTTTTCTTTTGTTGACAGGAGTTTTCACCGGTGGAGTCGGGTCCCTCGGCTCCCCAGAAGGTTACATATCAGACTGAAGAAGACTACGATGTAGCTAGGACATTGCTGTTTGGGGAAGTTTGGTCAATTCCTGGTCTGATGTTCGCCTTGGAGATCTGACGGCCGGTCCTTTGAAAAGCAGAGGCCATTGGGATGTACTCTGCAATTGGAAATAAGGATCATTGCAGCCTCCTGGATTTGCCGACATCTCCGGTTATTGCCAATTCCCTAGAATGGCGGTTGTTGTCGGCGATGTTTGACCGATGCTCGATTGACATGTCAGGTAGTTAATACCCTGGCCGTGGGTAGTCTAGGAATGGACCTGCGCGTTTATGATACACCCCAGGTTTCGGTAAAGGACAGCTCGCGATTTAGCCACGTCGGCAGAGATGCTCCGAGAACCAAACAGCTGTGGGAGTCGGCCACGAATCTTCCTGACTCAAGCTATCAGCGCAGGCGACCGATGCGACCGGGCGTTACCCAGTACAGTGCAAAGAGCAGCGTCTGTCTCTGTGCGTCTCCTGGGACCCTCTCTCCTCTTTTTTCTTTTCACTCAAACACCGGTAAATATACGACACAACCTAGATTATACAGCATTTCTAACAAGCAGCGTTTTGATTGGTGAACTCGCGCGGCGCAGTAGGCTATATTGTATGTCGGACCATGATTTGTCATTCGAGACAGCGGCCATTGCCCGGTGGGCGTGACGGGGTCAAAAGGTGACATGTGCTTGCACCGGGTGGGCGACGGGACTGGCTTCCGTGCAGACGAGAGCTGTGGGGGGAGTTGCGGCTATTGGCATATCAGCTTGCCAGGTTATGGAGCCACTCCGGCCGGAGGCGGTCGTCTGGGTATGTGGGGAATGCCACGTTTTGAAAGGACCACATTCTTCGAGTTCACAGATAGGCCAGTTCCGGCGTGTGCGGTACGCTTATCGGCCGGATGCACGATGGGTATTCCTGAGATTCCGAACCCCGCTACAGACATCATCAGCGAAAACCACAGACTCATGCTGCTCTGACACCCGGTGTGACCAGCTGACCTTTGCTGGCGTGCCGTGCACTGACATGACCTTTGTCCCAGTGCACCGATGAGAGGTACAACACCCTGACCCCTCGCTGTCAGTCTGTGACGTCACGCCTGTTTCGTGCGTCACCGACTGACACGTCATGCAGGTGCCTAGGGAAGCTGAACAAATGGGTGCATCATGGGTGTAGCCACTATACTGTCGGACAACGGGCTATCTAGCAACGGGCTATTTACCAATGGGCTATCTGTCAACAGCAAGGCCACATGGCATATTAACTGTGCCTTCAGATTGTCTGACTGTCAAGTTAATAGTAAATCGGTGTATTGGTCTAGCCATAGGTGCCACTAAGGTCGGGTTCACCCTCACGTGGTCAACAATATTAGAGTACATGTCTGTTGATATCGTTCATTGTCTCATTTTTTATTAGCAGAATCATTTTTGCCCAATATCTATGTACATTTTCCAAAAAATTGTAACAATGCTTAATTGCGATGTCGTGTAGCGATAATATGTAGCGTGTGAAACGTCTGATCTGCTTCATCTTTTTGGACCATGTTTTCATCTTTTCAAGCACAGTTTATATGTAGCTATATTTGACAGCCCCAGTGACTTCTAATGCACACCTCGCAAGGCAACATTGGTTACGACTCTGTCATATCCGGCATGCCCTGGACCGACCAAACTATCTCCGACGTAAGTCCTCACGATGTCTAAAACTGCCACTCACTACTTTCACAAACAACAAAATCATGGTTGTAAGGTTGCCGGGGGAACCCTGCCGATGGCGCAGGAATTACTCGCGATAGATATTGGCCACACACCGGGAAACTGTGGGCCACTGAAATTTGTAGGTTGATGGAGAGACGAGATGGAGAGGAGGGACGGAGAGGCCGATATTTTGTAATCCCGTCTATCTCTCCTATCAAACACCAAACTCACGATCCGCACTAATACACTAACTCCCAAAATGGACACTTACACCGAAACAAGCACACCCACGGGTGATTGCTTCCTCTGCCACTGGAATGGCGGGAAGGCCTTGACCTGTGGACGGGTCGAGGAGTAAACCACCCGGTGGACATAAGCGCCCCCACACGTACGTCAAATTAGATGGGGGCGCTTGTGATCCAGCCCCACATCGACCACGGCGATCTTTCTACTCCAGACCGAACTGATCAAAGACCAATCACCATCACGCCAGCCACACATCTCAACACCTCACAGGACACCATCTGTGCAAGGGGGTTGGCTTGGACGACGGAGCAGGTACTGACTCTCAAGTTTGGGAGCCAGGGGATCTCCTTCGTCTGCAGGCCCCGTCTACAGGTCTGTAGAAATCAAGCCTTGTGTACATGTCAGGCCCGTGCACAGGTAACGAAAACAAAACACACACATACTCATACTGACATTCAGCACAAAACCACCGCCCACACACGTCAGAGCCGGATACATTAAGTACACAGTAACACCATGAGCACCATTTCCCTTGACGCTGTCAATTCTGTTAGCGCTGTGGCCACTCGAGCTGGGGGGGGGGGGCATGCCACGACACCAACTTGTGCTTATTTCGTTACTTCACATCACAACGCATGCACGAACGGCACGAAGCGCTGCGTCGGATGCTGCGGAGACCACGCCCCCTGAGACAGGGCCTGCCCTAGGTGGGGAGAGAGAAATTCCCCGTCTCGTCCACCTAAAGAACTGGGCCCTGCCGCGGGCGAGGTCGTGGGTCAACAACCAGCAGCCGGCGCAGCCCACACGTGGCCAAAAGCCGTCCACAAGAACAGCACAAACACTCAAAACATGCGGCTGACAGACGTAACACTGGCCACAGCCCACAGCACAAAATACCCCACAAGAGCCATCACCGAGCAAGCCACAACACAACACATCCACCCGCTCAACACATGCACCACACCCAACAGCACAGCGCGGAATATGCAAACAATCACCCCACAAATTCCAGGGAAGTGTATACGTGTTTGCACTGCTGTCTGATACTAACGTGAAACAAAACAAACAAATCAAAGCAAAAGGAACAAAAGGCCAAACGAATCAAACAGGGAAAAATTGACCACAAAACAAAACAAAAAGGCCCATGCCAGTGTATCATGTGTGCTCTTGTAATGTACGGTGGAAGTCGGGTTGTCCATCATGTGTGCTCTTGTAATGTACGGTGGAAGTCGGGTTGTGCATCATGTGTGCTCTTGTAATGTACGGTGGAAGTCGGGTTGTGCATCATGTGTGCTCTTGTAATGTACGGTGGAAGTCGGGTTGTGCATCATGTGTGCTCTTGTAATGTACGGTGGAAGTCGGGTTGTGCATCATGTGTGCTTTTGTAATGTACGGTGGAAGTCGGGTTGACCAGAACCAACCTCCCACTCAACACCCCTTACCCCACTCCTGCACCGTCTGGAGCACTACTTCGACTCAACTCATCAAGACCCACTCACTGCACTCAACTTCATCTCCACACGCGTGAACAGCGACACCTCCGTACTGGCGGCAGGCTGGCCAAACTCAACCAACAACTGCTGGCGGAGCTCACCTGCCACCTGTCGGCCGGGCAGCGAACCTCCGTCTGAAATGTATTGCCAACGACGAAAGTAGTATCATGCGCTACGAGTGCATCCGCTGGGTAATCAAGCACACAATTGAGCACAAGCTGAAGTGAGCCGACTGTTAACCGCTGGCATGTTTCATCGCCTTACTCACAACCGTTGCCGAGATACAGATACAAAGTGCACGACATCGTCAACGGCCGCTGGAACGGACTTCGTTCATTTTGAGTTGTATCATATCAGCTTTGGTCAATTTCTGCCTGCACGTTCGTGTTGGAAGACTAATCGTCAGTCCTTTGAGAAGGACTGACGCCATTCAATGGTACCCTGTAATGGGGGATAAGGATAATCGCAGCCTCCTGGCCCACGTATCGTGATTATGTGCATTTCCCCAGGCATATGTGCACATTTTCGTCTTCCAGAATCATTTTTGTTACACATGTACTGAGCGATTGTGCGTTTTGTGAACGCTTTCTTGTCTTTTCGGTCAGATCCTCATACTCCGACTCGCGGTGTGAGGAATTGAGACCGTCATTATATGCCACACCTCTAATCTCTAAACTAAGCGTGGCAATAAAGCGAAGAAGGTGCCCTCGGAAAGCGCTAGACGAGTAGTTCACGGATCCAAAAATGTTCTCGCCTTAAAAGAGACATTACTAGGGTATTGTATGTCACCACTGATGGCATGGTTTGGTTTTTTATTCAATATTTTCGACGAAGAATATTTTTTATTGGAATCAGCAAAAGGAAGGTGAAACAAGCTATGGATCCAAAATGATTGCCGACGCCCAAAAAAGGTTCTTTTAAAGTAAATTTTAAAACATTTCAGGTTTATATTTGATATATTCTTGTTTTCTAATGGCCACCGAGAAATGTCACTTTACCGTTTCAGACCGGCGACCTTCGCTTTAAGTAAGCGTGGACTCATGAAAAGTGCATACTTTAGCCAAAACTTCATGTTGTTGCCCTCATTGGTAAATATGCAACATAAATAAGTCACGAAAACGCTTAGCTTAAAACTTCCCCTGGTGAATTTTACAACGTTACTAAACATCAGTAAACGTAGCAAGCTTCATTCAAAATGTCTACCTACCCGTTAAAGCGTGACGACTGATTGAACATTTTTGGACGTGACCTGACTTGACCATGACCAGCTCGGTTTTCGTGGATGACTTAACCTCAAATGGTTTAAATAACATGTCAACTGAACGCGAAAAAAAGTATGACAAATTTCGACACACGACAGCGCACAGTTTCCTCGTTGTCCGCGGAAAACCTTAGCGAGTGAAAAGAGACCGCCTAGAAGGTGAGGTTAAAATGTACTGCTAATTAGTTCCTATGTCGTTTAATGATAATTCATAACGTGTCTCTTGACCCGCTTCATTTTCTTAAACCATAGAGGCATGCCATAAATCCTTCGATTACAAAGTGTTCCAAAAGTGCAAGCGAAGTGTTGACGACACACGCATGGTAGTCCGGCGAGTGGTATGTATCAAAACATATGAATTTACGGTATTTTGATATCTGCTGATTGCATTCTTCCTAACGCAATGCAATTCCGTTGTTGGTGGTAACATATTGACGCAACAAAAGTGAGTTTTGCTGCTCGAATTATATGATTGGCATTCATCGTTACACGAGAAAGAACCATTTCACACAGCTGACGTCGTTGAGCTTCAGCTTCCTTACTCGTTAGTCGCATGCACCCAGTGCTTGTTGGTGCAACATATAGACCGTCTCATTGTACAGCTTACTTGCGGTGGGCAGAATGCATATGCAAATATCCGACGTGGGAAAAAGTTCCACCTATTTTAGACTAACTAATGCAGGTTCTGTTGATCTTCCAAAGGTTACCTGTGGTGGTGGGAATTTATGATAAGCATTGCGGCAATGAACTCATATGTTGATGTTACTCCTGATGTCGGCTCAGTTCAGAAACGCCGAGTATTTTGCCAGCGATGCAGTACTTTCGGCTCCTTCACAAAAATAACTCCTGAGATAAGGAACGATTTTTTGGGCACATTTTCCACACTTTGACAGGAAGCCAGGAGCTGGCTGGCACCTTTTTGCAACTGTCAGCATGCCTTACATCATACAACTATGCTAATTTTCAATATAATATACGCAACAATTTCCTATAAATCATACACAGACAAAATCCCTATATCATGCGTGGCCCCATCGAAACACTTTGGGACTGTGTCCATAAAAGCTCAGAGGCTTCCCTCAGGTTCTAAGCGCTTTTGTCGCCCTCGAAGGAATCCCCTTGCGAGTTCATGATGTGGCTGCTGCATTTTCCCACTACTGGAAGTACCTCTGAATCTCCGTTTTGGAGAGACTGGTCAGTACTTCCTGCGATTCTGACTGAATCTTTTCCATGTCCTCAATTCGTCGCCCCTTCAGCTGAGTCACTATCTTGACAACCAGAAACAAGCCGCAGGGGATACGGTGGAAGAATAAGGTGGATGCGAAACCTCTGCCACGTTGCCGTTGGACAAAGAACAGTTACGAACACCGAACGGTGTGGGTAGACGCATTAACCCGCGCCGTCTTTCCGGTCAGATCCTCGCACCCCCGCCTGGGAGGGAGGGGGGAGGGGGCGGTTAGTAACCCCTATAAAATCCAAACTAAGCGTTGCACGAGAACGAAAGGGGTGTCATCGGAAAGCGGTCGACGAGTCGGGTCCGGGTCCATACTCCAAAACACCTTTCCCCAAAAGTGACGTCATCAGGGGGCTAGATTTTCACGACTTTTCACGATTTACATTTTGTTTTTGGCTCTGGGGAGTTAATTTTTGGGGATATATAAAAAATATAAATTTATGGGGAATGAGAAAAGGACAGCGAAATCGACCAGGGCTATAATTTTTTTGGCACTACAAAAATATATTATTTTTTTTCTTCAAAATTTTGAGTTTTCAAGTTTTCTTTAATATTCCTTTTCCAATGAGTAGAGAAGACCGAGAAACTTTGTTGGAAGTCAACTTACCGTAATAAAAATGCTTACTTTAGCCAGAATCCTCTATTTGAGCTGCAATTTCGCAAATATGCAAAATTTATATGTAGACAAAAACGAAAAAAGGAAGAAAATTTACACTCATACGTTTTGTTGCATCCCTAAAGATAAGAACACGCTGAAAGTTTCATTAAAATATCTGTATCTGTTAAGGCGTGAAGGCTGGTTGAACTTTTTTAGAGGTGACCTCACTTGACTTCGACTAACTCGTTGACCCTAGATGACCTGACTTAAAAAATTTGAATCAGCATGCCAAATTGATGTGGGAAAAGGTATGCCAAATTTGGGTGCGCTGCCGAGCGCCGTTCGTCCACTATACGCGAAAAAATCTGAGGGGGCGGTTGAAGACCCCCGAGACAGGACGGGTTAACGTGATGCAGCAGCCAGTTCTGGGCGCGCCACTTCTCAGGACGCTTCCTCTTCACATCCTACCTCAAACGCATTAACATCTCAATGTGAATGTGCGAACCCATCATCTGACCTATAGAAACGAACTCCTGATGAACTCTCCATGTCGAAGCATCAGATCAACACGTTGTTTACATTACTGTTGTCCTGCCTTGTTTACTTCAATCGCGGTGAACTCAGCTTCACTCTTCACTGGGATTACTGCTGCTTTGTTTCGTTGAATCGTGGCCATACGCCCACCTTTCGTCGCTTGTGATGACCTTGTTAATCGAAATTTCGATGATTTTGCACCTGTTCCTGGAGACCCTTCGCAAGCATTGTTCCTAGATGGGCTGACGCACCTCCGCAGCGTTCTTGTCGGTTTTCCTTCTTCGTGGTCGATCACAACTTTCAGAATCCCAAGCCGATGCTTCTCCACGTTTTAACAGCGAAAGTCATCTGAGTGTTTTGCTTCTGCTCACGTATTCCTCATCATATGGTTGGTTGTGTCTGACGTCATGGGTCTCCAATGCGGCTTCACCGAGTTTAAATGAATGCTTGACGCACATATCGGGCTCATCAAAGTCGGACATTTTTCTTAATAGAACAACCCCAGGAGGTCACATTAACACGCGCCCTGGAGGGCGTCTTAAAATAACGCGCACTGGAGGGGACGGATTCCGCCCCCTAAGATCTCGGCTCCCATTAAGGCTAGAGCTACGAAATTCACAAGGTGGATGGGCACGATAGCTAACTCTATGGTGTGGAAATTTTGTGACCTTACGTCAATATTTTAAAGGTCAAATGAGTTCAAAATACCTTTTTTTTTTGTTTTGTTTTGCTTCGCTTTGCTTGTCATTGTTATGGATCGCTGTGATTGTGCTTGAATGCTCCAAAATTGGCATTACTGATGTTTTGGACATTACTGATGTTTTGGACATTACTGATATTTTGGACATTACTGATGTTTTGGACATTACTGATGTTTTGGACATTACTGATGTTTTGGACATTATTAATGATGCAACACATATGCCAGATCCGCCATTTGACCTCAGGTCACCTATGTAGGAGCACTTTATCAGGTTATTACCTCTCCAGTTACCGGAACCGGGCTGCCCACCTGACTGCTCCGTTGGGCGGCTCGACACAATCGGCTTCGCAAAAAAGGGGTGAAATACATGAATGAAGTATAGAAACACTTAGGCACACAGTGACAAACAGTAGATTTCCGGATGTGCAGGGAGTAACATGCAAAGTGACATTTACCGCATGACAGTGATTTCCATTTATGGCAACATTCAAGTTGACCAAGTTTGGTTCCATTAGCCTGTCATGATGACCTCGGCGACCTAACATGACTTTTATATTATATGGCATTACAATATGCGTCAAACAAGTCACTAGTGTCATCAAGAACACTTCCCTTTTGCCAATATACAGGAAGCGTATCTGCGCCGATTTTTTAGGTCTGACGCTGCCATTTTTTAAAAACTTTAACGGCCCATAACCTAAAAACGTTTCGGCTGATTTTAATTTTTCTTACTTTAAGCAATGCGCCGCGAATGTTTAATTAAGTACATAAAAAATGGCGTATGTCGGCCAGTACAATATGGAGTTATGTACGAAAAATCGGAGGGGTGGGCGAATTTCGCCCTCCATTCCTCCAGGGCGTGTGTTAGCCTGTCATGAACTTGACCTGACTTGACCTCGGTGACCTGACATGACTTTGAAGCAATGTAATATAACAATATACATGAAATAAGTCGCTAGTGTTGCCAAGAACACTTCCTTTTTGCCAATATTCGGGAAGCGCATCAGCGCCAATATTTGTAGTCTGGCGCTGATAATTGTTTTTGACTTTACCGACCGCTAACTCGAAAAAATGTTCGGTCGATTTTCGTTTTTCTTACTTTACACAACGTGCCGTTCCTTTCGAAGCAGGTACGTAAACAATGGTGTATATCGGCACGTAAAATCGGTAGTCGTCTACGAAAAACCGGAGGGGTGGGCGGATTTCGCCCCCTCCAGGGCACGTGTTAATAAATAACGACGCTGGAGAAAACATCGGAAGTGGAGAAAAACCAGGAGACTCACCTGCACACGGCTTCACGATGAAACTATCCCAGCGTAGCGCTTCAAATCCGTACTAAAGCCAGTTCAAGCTTTGCACGAACAGTATCATAAATATTGGATCGCACATCGAGTGCAGTTGAAACCCTTGAATCTTATTCAGATTATATACATATGAATTCACATTTTATGGCATAAATAGGTCGATGCGATGTTGCTAATGGTAAAACTTAATTTGGATCACTTTTGACCGAACTTCTCCTCAAGTTTTCCCAGAGTGGTGAAGTTGAATAATCGAATCGGATGCGAAATAGTTTCTGAAAAAAGTATTCCTCCTAAATTACTCCAAGTATATGCACACACGTGTCGGTTCTGCGGCAAGTGAGCATAATGTGCAGTGCACTCTATTTCAGGCGCTTCTTCTTTTCTAACCTGCGTATTCTGGTCATTGATCCCCGGAAAAGCGGTTCTACGTTGCATCGATTCGACCATTTATGTCCACTTTGTGTGCACACTAGCAAATACTTCGAAGACTGAACAATCGCCTCCTCACGCCAATAGGTAGCATCCAATGTATTCCGAAGACGGTGCATTTTTCGAATGGAGAACAACAACATGTGATTCGTTAGACAAAAATCAAAGCACACGTACGCAAAAAGTAACAACACAAAAACGGCCTGTCACACGAGCACCCGCGGACATTTCGCACGTGCACATCTGATTGGTGCCGCCGGTCAGGCCAGCCTTGCCCACGGATGGTACGCAAGAGCAATGCGGACTTTGGTTGGACCGGTGCCAATTTTGGGCATATTGTATCCAACATTTTGCGCTTCATTTCCGTGCTTGTCCACAGGTGGTGCTATACGACACGGTGTGATTACGCCACTGGGAGCAACTGGTCGTGTGTGGTCAATGCTCGGCCGGTTGTTACGCAAGCGGCCGGCAGCCGTACGGAGGGGAGGCCCAGGTGAATCTCCCGGATCAGACATTGAGTGCGGCCGTGACAAGGCGCCGGACACGCGGTGACGCAGTTCTTGCCGCAGCCGTATTGGCAGCACTTGAGGAGGCCGCTGCAGTCGCTGTCGCTAGAGCAGGTGTCCGAGGTTCCTCCTGGTGGGTTGACCGGGCAGGATATCCTGGGCGCCAGGTCGTCGACAGGGCAGATCGCGCTCGACAGAGACCAGCGCGCGTCTGAAACAGAAGCGAGTAATCCCTTTGACACCGGTGCGGTACAGCAGACGAGGAGATTTGTGTGGCTAAGTGGTCACACGGACGTACCCGCCCTCTGGCAGAGCGACGACTGAGTCATCAGATCAGATCCACCTGCCTCTGAGAACGTGGTCGGTAGATTCAAACTACATCAGGGGATCCCCGATGAGCACTTCTTTGGCGGCAGGACGGCTAGGAAAAGAAGAAATTATCATGTATTTTTGTCCTCAGGTTTTTTAACCCACAATTTAATTCCTACAGTATGTAATATCGCTGCCTTCTGACACGACTGGTTCTAATAAATGGCTTCAAACCCACTACGCTTAAATTGACCTGGCTCATAATTACCAACGCAGCAAACACTGACAGAACAATCTCGGCAAAGGTAAACACCAGCGCGTTCCTTTTTAAGTTCGTGTCTCAAAATTGCACGAACATAAAAGGCTCCCGCGCCGGACAACCGTTCGCCTTCTGCACGTCTGCTCACCTTAACCCACCCTGTTACATTCTAACGCCTCGGCCGTCAAGTTGCGTCTGACGGAGCCGCGCGAGCGAGAGGGATTTATAGTGAGGGGGCTGGCTCGACAAGCGCCCAGCTTGTCACTGGCCGGCATCACTTGTTGCACCGCACCGCGAAGGGATCATATAATATAGTGCCGCACTTCAGACCAGTCTTCTTGATCTACATGCGTGATGGCGATACGTCAAATGACGGTGCAATGTCATCATGCACATGAACACAAAGCGGCACGGTCGGTCGGCCGCTAGCACACCGGAAATGACCAAGCACAACATTCGTCGCCGCCCTGGCTCGTGGCGTCAGCTGCTGATGTCAGCGCGCCGGCAGGTGCCGTTCGAACGCCTAGGATCTGTTCGGAGCTTGGATCCCAAGATGCGCGGGAGGAAAACACAATCCGAGAGATGGGCCAAAAGTTGACTTCATTGCAATCACAAACTGTGCATTCGTATGAAAACATGGAAACATGACAAGTAGCACTGTCCTCACCCTGATGTCTACTCGGCACCATGTACCGAAGCAGATCGCTACTCTGTGGGAAGCACAGAGAAAGGTGATTTTGAAATGACTCAAATGACCTGTTCCCAATAAGAGGCTTTGATGGAGACTAAAACTTTCAAGGTTGACATCAAGGTGCCTCCTTTCGTCAAATGTGGATGTTTGATGATGTGTTAATTTTAAGGCAGCACATCGTTTGCAACAAGACAAAGTCCACACATGAAGTGCGCCGCATTTCAAATTGACACAAGCAGGGCTTAAAGTGGATTTGTGCTCTCAGATCTCCAAGCCCAGTCCAATGTAAAATAGAACGAGCAGAACCGGCATAGTGATACGTGTAGTTTCGCTGCGGGTCTCAATGACTCTCTCTCTCTCTCTCTCTTTCTCACTCTTTCTCTCTCTCTCTCTCTCTCTCTCTCTCTCTTTCTCTCTCTCTCTCTCTCTCTCTCTCTCTCTCTCTCTCTCTCTCTCTCTCTCTCTCTCTCTCTCTCTCTCTCTCTCTCTCTCTCTCTCTCTCTCTCTCTCTCTCTCTCTCTCTCTCTCTCTCTCACTCTCTGAAATATCCCAATCGATATCACCTCCCGGCTCAGCCTGCTGAGGTGAGCATACGCCTTCCTACATCTTGGATATGCACCGTCTTACTCCTTGGAAATATACCCTAGGATATGCACCTGTTTGAATATACACTTCCATAGGTTGTTTGGACATAAACCTCCACACACCATGAATATAGAAATATGTGCTCCTGGGCAATGCATATTCTTACCACCAGGATATGTACCTTCATCCAACTTGGATATGCACCTTCCTCCAACTTGGATATGCACCCTTGTGCACCTGATATGCACACCTTACGTCTAAATTGGCCTGCCGATGGCTCGCAGTGTTTACCTCCATCGCACCGCCACCTATGCTGTGAATGTCTACTGACCTGTTGCCATCGTGGAGACTATCAGCAGCAGGACAGCTGTCGCGATACGTGGCTGGTGCATGGCTGCCTCTGTCGGTGTGCACCTGACCGCACGTGCAGACCGTGTTTTGGGCGCTGAGGTTCCTGGGTGCCGCGGCGGTCACCTAGTTATACCGAGATCCTCGACAGCAGCGCCGCGCTGCGGCGAGCACGGAACCTACACCCTAACGTGAGCCGCCGTCCACCTGGGACTGGTGACAGGTTCCATTTTTTCCCAGACATGAAGCACCATGTGCTAGGGAAGAGAATGAAAAAGTGCAGCAAAGCATGGCTGCATTCTCTGGGGGAGGAGGATGACCACGATACACTTAGCGACATATTTTGACGCACACGTCCTCTACAATGTTTTGAAGAGCTTAACCTCTATTTTAATGTTGGTCTTCAGACGATTTCAGGGGACAACAATCTTGCCGCTACATTTCGATTTGTCCCCTCGATAAAAATCAAAATGCAACCGTTCGGTGCAAGATGGTCAGATGACTTGAAATTTCCCGTTGTCGTTTCTGAGGTGTCGTGTGTCTGCCTGAGAAAGCGTCTCTACCATTGCTATAATACGCCAGGATGCTTGTTCAGCTGTTTGGGTCAAATTGCGGGAGTGCTTCTGTTGGAGAAAAGACAGCTCGAAATCAGAGTTTCCTTTGCTTTGTTGCATTACCGTTCGAGTAGAAAGAATGGACCAGAGCAAGCGTGTTTGCTTTGCTGGTTGCTGGCCATATACGTGAAGTGTCTCCTTGGTCCGAGTTTATCAAATCGGTTCCGTGTGCTATTGATTTGGTCCGTACAGACAACTGGTGCCTACTTCTCGTGAGCACGTGCACACCGTGCTTGCGGTGCAACATCTGTCGGTGGAGTGATGCTGTGCCGGAACTGGTCCATAGTACATGCTTGCCTGGAGGCGGAGGAAAGTGGTGTCCCGGGCCCTCCTTTAGCACCGAAAATTACACAAGATCCAACGGAAAAAATCATTTCACCACGCAAAACATGATATTTTCTGCATGATATGCACGCCGGAACGTACATGACTCGGCGTGGTATGTGTGGCTGATGGGCATGGTGGAAATTAAGGCACTTCTTCAGAGATTTTATCTGTGAAAACATGTTTACACTACCAATCTGCTCTACATCTGCAAACTCCAGGTTGGTCCGGCGGTGCCCCCAAAGCCCCCCCACATTCCGCCGATATCTGTAGCCAAGTGTACACCTTTCTTTCCTTCCCCAACGCCAAACCCTCTACAACATCAAAAATGGACGCAGACACACTGGACACACCGACGGGTGACTTCTGCCTCTGCCGCCGGGATGATGGGGAGCCCATCGGCTCCCTTGACCTCTGGACGGTGGAGGAGGAGATCACTTGTCGGACACGACAGCCACTCTACGCACACCAGATACGCTTAGGGGCACTCCTAATACATTCATGCACCTTCAATGACGCAGACATCTTGACACACATCACAGATATCACCGGAATACCTGTCACCATAACACCGGCCGCACACCTTAACAGTTCACAAGGCATGATATACGCACGGGAGGTGGCCTGGATGACGGAGGAGGAACTGGCTATCCGGTTTAGGAGCCAAGGAATCTCCTTTGTCTACAGGCCACCCGCCCCAGCACACAAAGAAACCCCGCACAAACTCATGCTGACTTTCACCACCAGACAACCACCTAAACACGCTAAAGCCGGCTACATTAGATACAAGGTCACGCCACGAGCACTCCTCCCCAGACGCTGTCAGTACTGCCAGCGGTACGGACACTCAAGTGGGGAGTGCCATGATACAACACCCACCTGCGCAAACTGCGCAGCACCACACGAATATGCACATGCACCTCCAGTACATAACGCTGCGTCGGTTGCGGCGGGAACTACACCTCCCGGGACAGGGCCTGCCCTCGGTGGGCGAGGGAGAAGGAGATTCTCCGTCTCGTCCACCTAGAGGGCTGGTCCTTGCCGCGGGCGAGGTCGTGGGTCAACGACCAGCAGCCGACGCAGCCCATACAACACCATAACGCATCCACTCAGCGATCCACGGATCATCAGGACCATCAGAAACACTACTAACACCATACGCAGTGCGTAAAAACCTACGTTTCCAATTCGAAACACTCACAGACGCAGACAACGACAGCAGCCCGGAAACCACAGTCACTACTCACGCACCTACAACAAGAGCAAATCACAAACAAAACATGACCTCTACCAACAACAACAAAAAACACCTGCACCAAATCCTCTCGACATTAATCAACATCCTGACAACAGCTCCACTGACAAAATATCTCCCTAAGTCTACAAATGTGTAATATATTAAAAAAGAAAAAAACATAAAGAGCAAACACAAAAATAAAACAAAAGAAGGAAAACAAACGAAAAAAGAAAAAAGAGCAAAAAACAAACAAACTGAACCCAAAAAGACAAATAAAAATAGTTCCAAACCAGTGTGTATCATGCGTACCTCTTGCATTGTTCACTGAACAGCGATGACCCGACCATACCCCCCCCATTCTACAATCCCTATGGCACCGTCCGGACCACCAGCTCATCTCTAACTCGCCTAAACAGCCGATATCATCGAAGGGTGGGAGGCTGGTCAAATTTAACAACAAATAACAACAACATACCCATATGGGGGAAAGTTCGACTGTTTTAGGAGATGTCTTCTGGAATCCCGGAGGCCGCCGATCAGAATTTGCTTCGTTAGCGTTTTCTGTTCTGAAATCTGTCTGTCAACCAATCGGTGCAAGGTAGTGGTGATATGACATAACCAGTAGCAACTTAGAACGCATGGACAGTACCACACTGCAAACCCAAGACCTTGACTGATCCTTTGCTTCGCGCTCGGCTATCACATCCGACTGTGGCGTGCGGTAGCATTATTGGGTTCGTGTTGGGTAGGGAATTGTCTGCATAGGTGGGTATGCACTGAGCTGAGGGTGAAATTTGTATTATAGTTGTTTGTTTTTCATACGCCTAGGCTTGTACTGAGACCAACAGTGTAAGCAAAGCGCATTGCTTCTGTGAGCTATGAGAGACGAAGGTGTGCTGATTATCACGAGTCTCTGCCTTCCGGTGCCATCAATTTCTCACTTCTTTGTTCCTATGCTTTGATGTGACGAAAAATGGCAATGTATATATATTACTTATGCACATTACGTAGATACTAACTATGTACGTATGCTTTTGCCCGTCGGTTCCCAGTAAATAGATTCCATGCATAAGAAATATTATGCGCTAACTACGGAAGAAGTATACTAAATATACTAAAAACACATTTTTTTTTTTTTTTTTTTTTTATTTTCAACAAGATTTTTTGTCGTTTTTTTAGGAGGTGTTAATTATTAAATTAAATTTTTTTTGGGGAAGAGGTTTTTTGTGTTTTTTAAAAAAAACTTTTTTCTTTGTTTCCCCCAGAGTAGAGTTTTTGTTTGGTTCGTGGGGCGGGGAGAAAATGGGGGGGGGAGTGTGTTATTTGTTTTTTTTCTTTTTTTTCATACGAATGCACAGTTTGTGTTTGGAATTGAAGTCAACTTTTGGCCCATCTCTCGGATTGTGTTTTCCTCCCGCGCATCTTGGGATCCAAGCTCCGAACAGATCCTAGGCGTTCGAACGGCACCTGCCGGCGCGCTGACATCAGCAGCTGACGCCACGAGCCAGGGTGGCGACGAATGTTGTGTTTGGTCATTTCCGGTGTGCTAGCGGCCGACCGACCGTGCCGCTTTGTGTTCATGTGCATGATGACATTGCACCGTCATTTGACGTATCGCCATCACGCATGTAGATCAAGGAGACTGGTCTGAAGTGCGGCACTATATTATATGATCCCTTCGCGGTGCGGTGTAACAAGTGATGCCGGCCAGTGACAAGCAGGGCGTTTGTCGAGCCAGCCCTCTCACTATAAATCCCTCTCGCTCGCGCGGCTCGGTCAGACGCAACTTGACGGCCGAGGCGTTAGAATGTAACAGGGTGGGATAATGTGACCAGATGTGCAGAAGGCGAACGGTTGTCCGGCGTGGGAACCTTTTAAGTTCGTGCAATTTTGAGACACGAACTTAAAAAGCAACGCGCCTTTGCGCCTTTGTTTACCTTTGCCGAGATTGTTCTTTCAGTGTTTGCCGCGTTGGTAATTATGAGCCCGGTCAATTTAAGCGTAGTGGGTTTGAAGAAGCTATTTCAATTGAGAACCAGTCGTCGTACAAGCAAGGCAAGCGATATTGCCATCACTGCCAGGGGAATTAAAATTGTCGAGAGTGAGGACAGCTCGATTAAAAATACATCTTGCCCGCCATCAGGACAAAAGTACATGATAATTTCTTCTTTTCCTAGGCGTCCTGCCGCTAAAGAAGTGTTCATCAGGGTTCCCCTGATGTAGTTTGAATCTACCGACCACGTTCTCAGAGGCAGGTGGATCCGATCTGATGACTCAGTCGTCGCTCTGCCAGAGGGCGGGTACGGCCGTGTGACCACTTAGCCACACAAATCTCCTCGTCTGCTGTACCGCACCGGTGTCAAAGGGATTACTCGCTTCTGTTTCAGACGCGCACTGGTCTCTGTCGAGCGCGATCTGCCCTGTCGACGACCTGGCGCCCAGGATACTCTGCCAGGCCGCCCCACCAGGAGGAACCTCGGACACCTGCTCTAGAGACAGCGACTGCAGCGGCCTCCTCAAGAGCAAAAACAAAAATAAAACAAAAGAATGAAAACAAACGAAAAAAAGCCCAAAAAGACAAATAAAAATAGGCCCAAACCAGTGTATATCATACGTACCTCTTGCATTGTTCACTGAACAGCGATGAACCGACCATACCCCCCCCCCCCATTCTACAAGCCCTATGGCACCGTCCGGACCACCAGCTCATCTCTAACTCGCCTAAACAGCCGATATCACCGAAGGGTGGGAGGGTGGTCAAATTTAACAACAAATAACAACAACATACCCATATGGGGGAAAGTTCGACTGTTTTAGGAGGCATCTTCCGGAATCCCGGAGGCAGCCGATCAGAATTTGCCTCGTTAGCGTTTTCTGTTCTGAAATCTGCCTGTCAGCCAATCGGCGCAAGGTATTGTTGATATGACATAACCATTAGCAACTTTGAACGCATGGACACACTGCAAACCCAAGACATTGACTGATCCTTTGCTTTGCGCACGGCTATCACATCCGACTGTGGCGTGCGGTGGCATTATTGGTTTCGTATTGCGTAGGGAATTGTCTGCATAGGTGGGTATATGCTGAGCTGGGGGTGAAGTGTGAATTATAGTTGTTTGTTTTTCATATGGCTATGCTGGTACTGAGACCAACAGTGTAAGCAAAACGCATTGCTCCTGTGAGCTATGAGGGACGAAAATGTGCTGATTATCATGAGTATCTGCTTTCCGGTGCCATCAATTGCTCACTTCTTTGTTCCTATGTTTTGATGTGACGAAAAATGGCAATGTATATATATATTATTTATGCACATTACGTAGATACTGACTATGTACGTATGCTTTTCCCGTCGGTTCCCAGTAAACAGATTCCATGCATAAGAAATATTATGCCCTAATTACGGAAGAAGTATACTAAATATACTAAAAAAAACACATTGTTTATTGTTTATTGTCCACAATATCCAACAGCATATTGTGCCCTTTACAGGAGAAGTCAGTAGTTAAAAACGTACACAGAACAGGTGAATAGTTTTCAGTTCAAACAGGCAAACGGCTGTCAGAACTCGTCGATGTCCGATGGCTCCGCGTCTCAGATGTGAGCGTGTGACGCAGCACAGTATCTCACCACCTGTGTCTTAAATGTATTCAGCGAGTCTGTGAAGATGTCCGCACTCGGTGTCATCGCTAAAAATGCGTTCGCTACTCTCAATAATCTGTTAAACAAGCCGCACCTAATGGTTTCTACACGTGCATGCTCAGGTACAATTCTCACACAGGCATCCCTTGCTGTGAAAGCACATGTAATATTATGGCTTGTGTCCCTGTTTTCACTTTTTAAAATCCCGATACAGCCAATATCACCTACTCCCATATCACCTAGTCCATCACGAAATGAATATGATACCATCAAGCTGCATTATAGGGCGAAAACGAAAACAATTTATGTAATGCGGCGATGCTTGCGCCAGGAGCGCCACTATGCGAACAAAATCAAGAGTATTTCCGCAAGAAATTGCGCATGCGCAGAATGGATGTCCGCCTTTAACACTAGTATGTCCCCTACCGGCGTAAAAGCACTACAAACAAACCCTATAGCACTATGCATTCAAGAAACACAATTCAAACCCCACGACCCATATCACTTTCACATTCCTCAATACACGATACACAGACACGACACACACATCCCACACAGATCAGGCGGTGTATGCACATACATTAGGAACACGACCCCTCACCGCCTGATACATTTCGACACCACGGCAGACATACTACTAACTGAAATTCATGTACACAACGTAGCTTACACACGCATCAATATCTACGATCCACCCTCGCGGAACACAGAAACACTTTCGGAATTAAATAAAGCACTTGGCCAAATTCGCACACCTGTTATTCTTACCGGAGATTTCAACTCACACCACCCCCTATGGGACACCCGCACAACACAACCTGATCACAGAGCACACACACTCACCGCAATAGCCACACAGCATAATCTCACAATACTCAACAGCGGCTCACCAACCTACCTAGTACCTATCAGCTCCCTCCTGCCTACAACCCCAGACGTCACCCTTGCCTCTTCCCGCATAGCCCTCACACTGTCCTGGACATCCGACCCTGACCCACATTTTAGCGACCACGCACCCATCACCATTACCTTTGACCAAATCCCGACCACCGGCCCACCCATCCCTCAGCCAGGCCGGTGGAACCTCAAAAAAGCATCATGGAACCCTTTCTCAGAATCCTTAGCAATCCAAACAGCCCACAGACCCCAACTATCACGAGAACAATTCGCAGACATACTCATCACCACAGCACACCAACACATACCACAAACAAAACCACGACGTCAACACAAACCTCGCGCGGCTCCCTGGTGGAATAACTGCCACCGGGCGATCCGCGCACGCCATAGACACGAAAGACACCGCACACCAGACACACTAGCAACATACAAACAACTCAGAACACAATGTAAGACCATCATCAAAGACGCAAAAAAACTTCTTGGAACACATTCAGCACTAACTTTAATAGATTTACACCTCTAGGCGAAATTTGGACACTTCTGAAATCATTTCAACACCGACAACGACCCACAATCAAAGCCATCACACTTAGACACAACAACAACATCACAAAAGCTCCGATTGCAGGGCCTACCGGATTGCAGGGTCAGGGGAATCAGCCCCTGACCCTGCAATCCGGTCAGGGTCAGAAGCTGGGGAAATGCACCCCCTTCAGCCCTCTAGGAATGAGTGCTGCTTAGGGTAGGAAGGCTTAGTTAGGATGGGCATGCTCCGACTTCATAATGGTAAACCTAATTGTGGGCTTTTCCCACGGTTGGATTTTAAGCTTCATTTAGCATAAAATATGATAGGATAATACAATTTGTGTTTTAAACAAAACCTATTGGTCAAATTTGCTCAGCACGTGACTATGCGGCATTATATTCGTCTCCAATTACAATACGGACTCCTGCGAATGTATTTGCGAATAACGTGGTTGGAAACAAAAATGCGGTTGGAGTTCGTGTTTTTTTTTGCGTATCAAATATTTTGTGTGTATTAAATATAAACCGCGTGCGGTTTCACCATAAATGCGTGCATCATTGCATTACTACATTAACACATTGCTGAATTACTACATGTCTATAATGCTACATGTCTATAATACTACATGAAACCATATTTCATTTACATGCCACGGAATCGCAACCTAGCTGATGCTTCAAAATAGCAAACTTCGAGCATCAAAATTCTTCGCACCAGTAGCCGCAACTCGGGGTCTTCATGTAGAAAATGCAGTCCATAGCAAAATTTGTGACAACCCCCTCCGGGACGTTGTTTGCTAACCGCCCTTAAAAAGGCAGTATTACGCTGGCATAGCAGTTGATGTGATCGGATTGATGAGTCCTAGTACCTCTAGCTGTTGGAAGCTTGGTTCTCCGTAAAAAGGCGGCGCCACACGTTTGGTGATCCCTATCAGCATAGCAGCAGTCAAGTGTGTCGTCCATGCGATAACTATGTCTAATGGATCGGTGGAGCGGCCGGGGAGACCATGTCCTCCATCCTTCACTTCATCGGTGATCTCTTGAAGGTCGTGGGAAAACCAACTGGCAAATGACGTATTCATGCCTGTGTTCATTTTAGTTGCTTCGCGTTAGATATGGTCGCATTCCGGGCGGAATGTTTGGCAACGAATGAAATGAGTTCACGGTCCGTTTCCACAAATGTCATTACGTCACACCGAGTTTGTGCTTTGTTTGATACCATTGTGGGCAATGCTGTGGTTTTCCCATACAGCTCCCGTCGTGACTTCTTGTTACCGGCTGCTAATTAGTATTTCTATTGCTTCCACCGCAATGAGACCGGGCAGCCGACAATGTCCAGTCCCCGACCTGCTAGCGCAGCGTGCTGCACGCTCCCCTCGGTGACAGCGCCCGCAGCATTCACCAGCAGCGACTTCCCCGAGCAGGGTTCACCACGGGGATTCCCCGCCCGTTTCACTGGCCTCAATGCCGGGAAATTGTCCGTCCGGGGCCCACCCCACGCCAGGCGGCCGACCGGTCTGCACGGTCAGCCGCCCATCCAGAGGTGCACAAACCTGTCGACTCGACTACCAGCGTAGGTGCCAGATGTTGGCTGAAACTGTGCCGGTTTTGTGACAGATAAAACATATTCGAGCAGGGAAAAGTATCCACCACATGAAGAAGATACATCACTTCAGGAAAAACATTGTAGCGCAAAAAAACATCTCATGCACAATGTATTTATTTTCACGAACTATTCGGTTATATTTCGGTAAGTTATCACTGTAATTTCTGAACAGAACATTTGGCAGTGCTAACTCCCTTGTGACAGACCCCGGTGCACAATATCGGCTGCCACGCAGCTAGCTCCATTAGGCTGAACCATGGCGCAGCAGGCTGTCACAGACACACCGTGACAGCTGATGGGGTTCGATTGAGGCGCAGTTCCCAAACGTTTGTATGGGAAACGACGTACGGCGGACACCTGCCAACGGGGGAGTCTAAAAAGCAGGCCTAACACCTCACATCTCACGTAACCGTTAACGATCTGTCAACCGTCAAACATAACCATCTCACATATACCGTCGACAGGCACCATCTCGCAGACATGGCCGATCTCGGCAACAGCTGGCTCGATCTTCATGAAACTACACCAAACGGTCGACCGCATGTCCGAGGCGTGCGGTTCGCACTTTCGTGGTGTCGGGTCAAATGAAAGTTCACCAAATCGCCGGAAAACAAAATATGCTAAGTAAAATCGGAAAGTCTCGAAATGTGTGATATTTATGGGTTTCGATGCTTGGAGGAGACATTCTTGACGTTTTGTGCACCTCTGCGCCCATCAGCGGAGTGGGAACTTGCCTTCTGGTCGCTAAATGATCGACCATGGTCGATGCGCCCTAAAGCCACAATCACACACATCATCACACACGGAAACTTACTTTCCGGTTCGGGAGTCGGAGTACAGACAGACTTCTTCCGTAGTTAGGGCATAATATTTCTTATGCATGGAATCTATTTACTGGGAACCGACGTGAAAAGCATATGTACTTAGTCAATATCTACGTAATGTGCATAAGTAATATGTATACATTGCCATTTTTCGTCACATCAAAGCATAGGAATAAAGAAGTGAGCAATTGATGGCACCGGAAAGCAGATACTCATGATAATCAGCACATCTTCGTCCCTCATAGCTCACAGGAGCAATGCGTTTTGCTTACACTGTTGGTCTCAGCACAAGCATAGCCATATGAAAAACAAACAACTATAATTCACACTTCACCCTCAGCTCAGCATATACCCACCTATGCAGACAATTCCCTACGCAATACGAACCCAATAATGCCACCGCACGCCACAGTCGGATGTGATAGCCGTGCGCAAAGCAAAGGATCAGTCAATGTCTTGGGTTTGCAGTGTGTCCATGCGTTCAAAGTTGCTAATGGTTATGTCATAACAACAATGCCTTGCGCCGATTGGTTGACAGGCAGATTTCAGAACAGAAAACGCTAACGAGGCAAATTCTGATCGGCGGCCTCCGGGATTCCGGAAGATGCCTCCTAAAACAGTCGAACTTTCCCACATATGGGTATGTTGTTGTTATTTGTTGTTAAATTTGACCAGCCTCCCACCCTTGGATGATATCGGCTGTTTAGGCGAGTTAGAGATGAGCTGGTTTTCCGGACTGTGCCATAGGGATTGTAGAAGGGGGAGGGGAGGGGGGTATGGTCGGTTCATCGCTGTTCAGTGAACAGTGCAAGAGGTACGTTTGATATACACTGGTTTGGGCCTATTTTTATTTGTCTTTTTGGGTTCAGTTTGTTTGTTTTTTGTTTTTTGTGCTTTTTTTCGTTTGTGTTCATTCTTTTGTTTTATTTTTGTTTTTGCTCTCTATGTTTAAAAAAAAATAACACATGTGTAGACTTAGGGACAGATTTTGTAGGTGGAGCTGTTGTTAGGATGTTGATTGTTGTGGAGAGGATTTGGTGCGGGTGTTTTTTTTTTGGTGTTGTTGGTAGAGATCATGTTTTGTTTGTGATTTGCTCTTGTTGTAGGTGCGTGAGTAGTGACTGTGGTTTCCGAGCTGCCGTCGTTGTCTGCGTCTGTGAGTGTTTCGAATTGGAAACGTAGGTTTTTACGCACTGCGTATGGTGTTAGTAGTGTTTCTGATGGTCCTGATGATCCTATGACTGGTGATGTGTTTCGTGATCCGCGTTGCGGCACTGGAGTTAGTTCTTGTGTTGAGTGGATGGGTGAGTGGTGTCGGGGTTTGTTTTGTTTTGTTGTTTTGTGTTATGGCCTGATTATGATTGCTGGGTCTCTCTGAGTTTCTTTGGTTGGTAGTGAGGTTACGTGTGATGTTTGTGGCTGTATCGAGTGAGTGGATGCGTTATGGTGTTGTATGGGCTGCGTCGCGGGAGGTGTAGTTGTAGGTATGGGCAGGCCCTGTCCCGTTGTTGTTGTAGTTGTTGTATGGGCAGGCCCTGTCCCGGGAGGTGTAGTTCCCGCAGCAGCCGACACAGAGTTGTGTACTGGAGGTGCATGTGCATATTCGTGTGGTGTTGCGCAGTTTGCGCAGGTGGGTGTTGTATCATGGCACCCCCCCCCCCACTCGAGTTTCTGTACTGCTGGCAGTACTGACAGCGTCTGGGGAGGAGTGCTCGTGGCGTGACCATGTATCTAATGTAGCCGGCTTTAGCGTGTGTAGGTGGCTGTCTGGTGGTGAAAGTCAGCATGAGTGTGTGCGGGTTTTCTTTGTGTGCTGGGGCGGGTGGCCTGTAGACAAAGGAGATTTCTTGGCTCCTAAACCGGATAGCCAGTTCCTTCTCCGTCATCCAGGCCACCTCCCGTGCGTATATCATGCCTTGTGAACTGTTAAGGTGTGCGGCCGGTGTTATGGTGACAGGTATTCCGGCGATGTCTGTGATGTGTGTCAAGATGTCTGCGTCATTGAAGGTGCATGAATGTGTTAGGAGTGCCCCTAAGCGTATCTGGTGTGCGTAGAGTGGCTGTCGTGTCCGACAAGTGATCTCCTCCTCCACCGTCCAGAGGTCAAGGGAGCCGATGGGCTCCCCATCATCCCGGCGGCAGAGGCAGAAGTCACCCGTCGGTGTGTCCAGTGTGTCTGCGTCCATCTTTGATGTTGTAGAGGGTTTGGCGTTGGGGAAGGAAAGAAAGGTGTACACTTGGCTACAGATATCGGCGGAATGTGGGAGAGTTTTGGCGGCATCGCCGGACCAACCTGGTGTTTGCAGATGTAGAGCAGACTGGTAGTGTAAACATGTTTTCACAGATAAAATCTCTGAAGAAGTGCCTTAATTTCCACCATGCCCATCAGCCACACATACCACGCCGAGTCATGTACGTTCCGGCGTGCTGTCACGCCAAAAATGTCATGTTTTGCGTGGTGAAATGTTTTTTCCGTTCGATCTTGTGTAATTTTCGGTGCTAAAGGAGGGCCCGGGCCTCCACTTTCCTCCGCCTCCAGGCAAGCATGTACTATGGACCAGTTCCGGCCCAGCATCACTCCACCGACAGATGTTGCACCGCCAGCACGGTGTGCACGTGCTCACGAGAAGTAGGCACCAGTTGTCTGTACGGACCAAATCAATAGCACACGGAACCGATTTGATAAACTCGGACCAAGGAGACACTTCACGCATATGGCCGGCAATCAGCAAAGCAAACACGCTTGCTCTGGTCCATTCTTTCCACTGGAACGGTAATGCGACAAAGCAAAGGAAACTCTGATTTCGAAGCTGTCTTTTCTCCAACAGAAGGACTCCCACAACTTGACCCAAACAGCTGATCAAGCATCCTGGCGTATTATAGCAATGGTAGAGACGCTTTCTCAGGCAGACACACGGCACCTCAGAAACGACAACGGGAAATTTCAAGTAATCTGACCATCTTGCACCGAACGGTTGCATTTTATTTTTATCGAGTGGACAAATCGAAACGCAGCGGCAAGATTGTTGTCCCCTGAAATCGTCTGAAGACCAACATTGAAATAGAGGTAAAGTTCCTTAAAATATTGCGTAGGACATGTGCGTCAAAATATGTCGCTAGGTGTATCGTGGTCATCCTCCTCCCCCAGAGAATGCAGCCATGATTTGCTGCACTTTTTCATTCTCTTCCCTAGCACAGGGTGCTTCATGTCTGGGAAAAAATGGAACCTGTCACACCTGTCCAAGTGGACGGCGGCTCACGGTAGGGTGTAGGTTCTGTCCTCGCCGCAGCGCGGCGCTGCTGTCGAGGCTCTCGGTATAACTAGGTGACCGCCGCGGCACCCAGGAACCTCAGCGCCCCAAACACGGGTCTGCACGTGCGGTCAGGTGCACACCGACAGAGGCAGCCATGCACCAGCCACGTATCGCGACAGCTGTCCTGCTGCTGATAGTCTCCACGATGGCAACAGGTCAGTAGACATTCACAGCATAGGTGGCGGTGCGATGGAGGTGAACACTGCGACCCATCGGCAGGCCAATTTAGACGTAAGGTGTGCATATCCAAGCTGGAGGAAGGTGCATACCTATGTTGGATGAAGGTACATATCCTGGTGGTAAGAATATGGATTGCCCAGGAGCACAGACTTCTATATTCATGGTGTGTGGAGGTTTATGTCCAAACAACCTATGGAAGTGTATATTCAAACAGGTGCATATTCAAGGGTATATTTCCAAGGAGTAAGACGGCGCATATCCAATTTGTAAGAAAGCGTATGCTCAGCTCAGCAGGCTGTGGCGAGAGGTGATATCCTTGGGATATTTCAGAGAGAGAGAGAGAGAGAGAGAGAGAGAGAGAGAGAGAGAGAGAGAGAGAGAGAGAGAGAGAGAGAGAGAGAGAGAGAGAGAGAGAGAGAGAGAGAGAGAGAGAGAGAGAGAGAGAGAGAGAGAGAGAGAGAGAGAGAGAGAGAGAGAGAGAGAGACATAGAGAGAGAGAGAGAGTCATTGAGACCCGCAGCGAAACTACACGCACCACTATGCCGGTTCTGCTCGTTCTATTTTGCTTTGGACTGGGCCTGGAGATCTGAGAGCACAAATCCACTTTAAGTCAATTTGAAATGCGGCGCACTTCATGTGTGTACTTTGTCTTGTTGCAAACGATGTGCAGCCTTAAAATTGACACATCATCAAACATCTACATTTGACGAAAGCAAGCATCTTGATGTCAACCTTGAAAGTTTTAGTCCCCATCAAAGCAACTTATTGGGAACAGGTCATTTGAGTCATTTCAAAATCACCTTTCTCTGAGCTTCCCACAGAGTAGGGATCTGCTTCGGTACATGGTGCCGAATAGACATCAGCGTGAGGACAGTGCTACTTGTCATGTTTCCATGTTTCCTACCAATGTACAGTTTGTGATTGCAATGAAGTCAACTTTTGGCCAATCTCTCGGATTGTGTTTTCCTCCCGCGCATCTTGGGATCCAAGCTCCGAACAGATCCTAGGCGTTCGAACGGCACCTGCCGGCGCGCTGACATCAGCAGCTGACGCCACGAGCCAGGGCGGCGACGAATGTTGTGCTTGGCCATTTCCGGTGTGCTAGCGGCCGACCGACCGTGCCGCTTTGTGTTCATGTGCATGATGACATTGCATCGTCATTTGACGTATCGCCATCACGCATGTAGATCAAGAAGACTGGTCTGAAGTGCGGCACTATATTATATGATCCCTTCGCGGTGCGGTGCAACAAGTGATGCCGGCCAGTGACAAGCCGGGCGTTTGTCGAGCCAGCCCTCTCACTATAAATCTCTCTCGCTCGCGCGGCTCGGTCAGACGCAACTTGACGGCCGAGGCGTTAGAATGTAACAGGGTGGGTTAAGGTGAGCAGACGTGCAGAAGGCGAACGGTTGTCCGGCGTGGGAACCTTTTATGTTCGTGCAATTTTGAGACACGAACTTAAAAAGAACGCGCTGGTGTTTACCTTTGCCGAGATTGTTCTTTCAGTGTTTGCCGCGTTGGTAATTATGAGCCCGGTCAATTTAAGCGTAGTGGGTTTGAAGAAGCCATTTCAATTGAGAACCAGTCGTCGTACAAGCAAGGCAAGCGATATTGCCATCACTGCCAGGGGAATTAAAATTGTCGAGAGTGAGGACAGCTCGATTAAAAATACATCTTGCCCGCCATCAGGACAAAAATACATGATAATTTCTTCTTTTCCTAGGCGTCCTGCCGCTAAAGAAGTGTTCATCGGGGTTCCCCTGATGTAGTTTGAATCTACCGACTACGTTCTCAGAGGCAGGTGGATCCGATCTGATGACTCAGTCGTCGCTCTGCCAGAGGGCGGGTACGTCCGTGTGACCACTTAGCCACACAAATCTCCTCGTCTGCTGTACCGCACCGGTGTCAAAGGGATTACTCGCTTCTGTTTCAGACGCGCACTGGTCTCTGTCGAGCGCGATCTGCCCTGTCGACGACCTGGCGCCCAGGATACTCTGCCAGGCCGCCCCACCAGGAGGAACCTCGGACACCTGCTCCAGCGACAGCGACTGCAGCGGCCTCCTCAAGTGCTGCCACTACGGCTGCGGCAAGAGCTGCGTCACCGCGTGTCCGGCGCCGTGTCCCGGCGGCACTCAATGTCTGATCCGGGAGATTCAGATGGGCCTCTCCTCCGTACGGCTGCCGGCCGCTTGCGTATAACCGGCCGAGCGTTGACCACACACGACCAGCTGCTCCCAGTGGCGTAATCACCGTATCGTATAGCACCACCTGTGGACAAGCACGGAAGTGAAGCGCAAAATGTTGGACACAATATGCCCAAAATTGGCACCGGTGCAACCAAAGTCGGCATTGCTCTTGCGTACCATCCGTGGGCAAGGCTGGCCTGACCGGCGGCACCAATCAGATGTGCACGTGCGAAATTTCCGCTGGTGCTCGTGCGACAGGCTGTTTTTGTGTAGTTACTTTTTGCGTACGTGTGCTTTGATTTTTGTCAACGAATCACATGTTTTGTTCTCCATTCGAAAAATGCACCGTCTTCGGAATACATTGGATGCTACCTATTGACGTGAGGAGGCGATTGTTCAGTCTTCGAAGTCTTTGCTAGTGTGCACACAAAGTGGACATAAATGGTCGATTCGATGCAATGTAGAACTGCTTTTCCGGGGATCAATGACCAGAATACGCAGGTTAGAAAAGAAGAAGCGCCTGAAATAGAGTGCATTATGCTCATTTGCATTATGCTCATTTGCCGCAGAAGAGACTCCTGTGTGCATACACTGGGAATAATTTAAGAGGAATACTTTTTTCAGAAACTATTTCCTATCCGATTCGATTATTCAACTTCACTACTCTTGGAAAACTTGAGGAGAAATCCGGGCCAAAATGATCCAAATTAAGTTTTACCATTAGCAACATCGCATCGACTTATTTATGCCATAAAATGCTTCAACTGGCTTTAGTACGGATTTGAAGCGCTACGCTGGGATAGTTTCATCGTGAAGCCGTGTTCGGGTGAGTCTTCTGGTTTTTCTCCACTCCCGATGTTTTCTCCAGCGTCGTTATTTATTAACACGTGCCCTGGAGGGGGGGCGAAATCCGCCCACCCCTCCGGTTTTTCGTAGAGAACTCCCGATTTTACGTGCCGACATACACCATTGTGTACGTACCTGCTTCGAAATGAATGGCACGTTGTTGAAAGTAAAAAAAGTGAAAATCTAGCGAAACTTTTTTTTCGAGTTAGCGGTCGGTAAAGTCAAAAAATTTTATCAGCGCCAGACTACAAAAGCGCTGATGCGCTTCCCGAATATTGGCAAAAAGGAAGTATTCTTGGCAACACTAGCGACTTATTTGATGTATATTGTTATATTACATTGCTTCAAAGTCATGTCAGGTCACTGAGGTCAAGTCAGGTCAAGTTCATGATAGGCTAACACACGCCCTGGAGGAATGGAGGGCGAAATCCTCCCACCCCTCCGATTTTTCGTACATAACTCCATATTGTACTGGCCGATATACGCCATTTTTCTGTACTTACTTAAACATTCCAGGCGCATTGTTTAAAGTAAG
Source organism: Imbricaverruca yamaguchii (assembly GCA_034440575.1). Taxonomy (NCBI): domain Eukaryota; kingdom Metazoa; phylum Arthropoda; class Thecostraca; family Neoverrucidae; genus Imbricaverruca; species Imbricaverruca yamaguchii. The sequence continues at coordinate 377,381 of JAOTOL010001613.1, read as the reverse complement.
AAAAATGAAAATCAGCTGAAACGTTTTTAAGTTACTGGCCGTTAAAATTTTTTTTTAATCGCAGCGTCAGACCTAAAAAATCGGCGCTGATACGCTTCCGTATATTGGCAAAGGGGAAGTGTTCTTGATGACACTAGTGACTTGTTTGATGCATATTGTTATGCCATATAATATAAAAGTCATGTTAGGTCGCCGAGGTCATCATGACAGGCTAATGGAACCAAACTTGGTCAACTTGAATGTTGTCATAAATGGAAATCACTGTCATGCGATTGATGTCACTTTGCATGTTGCTCCCTGTACGTCGGGAAATCTACTGTTTGTCATTGTGTGCCTAAGCGTTTCTATACTTCATTCATGTATTTCACTCCTTTTTTGCAAAGCCGATTGTGTCGAGCCGCCCAACGGAGCAGTCAGGTGGGCAGCCCGGTTCGGGTAACTGGAGAGGTAATAACCTGATAAAGTGCTCCTACATAGGTGACCTGAGGTCAAATGGTGGATCTGGCATATGTGTTGCATCATTAGTAATGTCCAAAACATCAGTAATGTCCAAAACATCATTAATTTCCAAAACATTAGTAATGTCCAAAACATCAGTAATGTCCAAAACATCAGTAATGCCAATGTTGGAGCATTCAAGCACAATCACAGCGATCCATAACAATGACAAGCAAAGGGAAGCAAGACCCAAAAAAGTTATTTTGACCTCATTTGACCTTGATCGGTCGAAAGCTCCTATCCTCAGAGTATTGCTGTTGCCTTTTCCCACAGTGACATCAAGCCAAATAGACTCCACAGACACATTTTTATCCCCAACTGCTACTTTTTGAGAACTGAATAATCTATTCATATAGAGCATTACACCACCTCCTTTCATTGCTGGACCCCTCTTGCACGAAAACACATTATATCCCTGGATCTCATAGTCCTGCAAGTTATCTCCAAAATACCCTTCACTGACCCATGCCTCCGTAATGCAAACAAAATCTGGTTCCTCGTGAGCAACATAACACTTTAACTCATCAAATTTTGACCGGATACACTGAGCATTAAACATCATGCACTTAACAAATGCTCCATAACCACCTTTGGCTTTTTCATACTGAGGAGTTCTTTTATCACAGATATTATTTTAAAATATCTGTATCCGTTGAAGCGTGACTATTGGTTGAGCTTTTTTGGAGGTGACCTCACTTGACCTTGACTACCTCGTTGACCCTAGATGACCTGACTTCAAAATTCTGACACAACATGCCAAATTGATGTGGGAAAAGGTATGACAATTTTTGTTGCGTTGCCGCGAGCCATTCGTTCACTATCCACGAAACACCTGAGGGGGGCGGTTGAAGACCCCCCCGAGACGGGACGGGTTAAGAAACGCGCCGGTTATATCTATGGATGTACAGTGTACACAAACAATGGCGTATTTCGCCGGGTAAAATCTGGCGCTATGTAAGAAAAACCGGAGGCGTGGGCGGATTTCGCCCCCCTCCCGGGCGCGTGTTAACCCGGTTGCGGGGAATTTAGTGTCTGAAATATTGGATCCAATTTTGACTTGAAATGAGCGGTTTATGAGGTAGAAATGGAGATAGTGGAGTAGTTTGCCCGGTATGTCTATGTTGTATAGGTGTTGTCATAGTCATAGTCATAGTCGTATATTGAGCTATGCATAGTCATGGCTTTTCAGCACTCTCGTCAATACATGGTTCAATCATAAAAGAGAAACTCGAATTATGAAGAACACTAAATAACGCAAAACGTCAATGGAAAAAGATAAAATGACACAACATGCCATAAAATACGCCCCCGAGCATCAACCCTATTATTCCACGTGCTGGCCGCCCGATACAGAAGGCTGCGCCTCGCAGCTTCCGTATTAATGCGGGGCAGCTCTAATTTATTCGCGTCAGTCCTCGAGTGCTCCAACTGGAGATTTCGGTACCAAACTTGATATTGTTAGGCAATGTAATGGGGTCAGGTGTTGCAAGCAGTCTTCCAACCATGGTCAAATCGCGCTGGTACAGCACGTTGTCGAACACCAGCCAATCAAGGGCCGCTAGCGCCGCTGTAATGTGCTCTCGTCGACTTAAGTCAGAGACGATACGTGCGCCGAAATTAATGACTATTTGAATTCGATGTTTCTGACTTTTGTTGCAGCTCCCCAAACAGTCGTATTGTAATGGATGTGGGGGAAAACCAATGCCTGAACCAGTAACTTTTTCGTTCCAGGGGGAAGTTTGTGCAGAACACAGTAGCAGTGGCGAGTTTCTTGGGATATCTGTTTTTCCATGGCAAAGCTGAATTTACATAGATGCCGATCATTTTGGCGTGGGGCGAGGGCTTGATTTCGTTGTCCCCAAATGTGATAGAGAAGCTTTCGCCCAGTTGCAGACGCCGAGGTTTTATAACTATTAGTTCCGTTTTGCTAGGGTTGATTTTGAGCCGATTTTGGGTACACCAAGTTAGAGCCATACCCATGGTGTGCTCTACTCGTTGTTCTAATACTTCCAAATTTCCTGGGGTGTCTGAGTCCAAAAATTGCACGTCATCAGCGTAGACGACCTATTTTCCGTCTGGGAGATGAGGTCCAAGGTGGTTAATTCAATAATTTGAATTTGTCTGACCAGTAGTTATGGGCGCAAAATGATCTCAGACGTCGACGTGCCATAAAATTCCAACCATCGTCACCATCTGACCACTAGTTGGTTAAATCACGTGCTTAACTTCCTTGTTCAAAGCCATGCATGTCGTTGAACATAAGCAATTCGATATTTCTGAACGTAATCTCCAATTTCCGGTTTTTGTAGAAATCTCAACCAGATTTTCTGTCTGCTGTGTTGATGCATTCTCTATATCCGTGCATTTTGCGTTTTTCGTGTGTTAGAGAAGTAATATAACTGATGCACTTTCAGATGAAGCATTCATCATGCGAAGTGCTGCCCTCCACGATATCTATACGGTGATCGCCGAGTGCAGCATGTCCCAGCAGCACATCCAGAGACTACCTTGGGAACGTCAAGCTGCTTTCGACGCCATGGTGACGAAGCTAGACGAGATGACTGACGCTGTGGAGATCGGTGGTCTTGATCCTGACGAGGAGCTCTGGCCGACCCTCCTTCCGCATCAATGGTGTATCACTGCTGATGAGGTTAATGTGGCAGTCGGTGACATTTATATTCCACTGGCTTCAGCTTTTATTTTAACTTGTACGTAATCGTAATACGCTGTTGTTCCGTGTTCCGTCCCACAGCTGCCTACTCGCTGTCACACCTACTAATACTTGTTTCAAAATTGGTAAAGGACTAGTCAAAATTGTTAAATTATTCAATTAGTTAGGGACTGGTTAACATTGGGGTGGGGTGTCCTCTCATAAACGGTTTTGCCGGATTATTTGGCACCTTGGAGCTTTGATTGTCCTATCTCAAAATAGGAAATGTTCTAAATATCTTGAAATTCTGCAGTCATACATATCGCCAAAATGTTGACGAGAAAACGAGACCTGGGCTCCACCAACCAGACGCTGAATGGAGCCATGGACGACCTGCAGCGTGTTGGTGACCTCTGCCAGCTCCGCCGGTTGCTGCACGATTCTGGTGTCACCTTGATCACGTCAGCGATGGATCAGCTAGCCTTAAAGAGGTTGATTCCTCCGTCCGCTGTCGTTTCAAAGGAGAGTGTGCTCGCCGCTTGGCGCTGCGTGAGGCACTGCCCTGATGAGGACAATCGAGGACTTTACAAGGTGCTTTTTTAGGCGGCGGACGCGGGAATCCGTTGGTTGGTGCATATGTGGCTCTGTTCACCAGAATATGGCTTGTCAGCCCAGCAGTGTCGGTGGTCGAAAGCATGGCGAGTGTGATTGGTGAGGTGTTTGGAGCCCACCGGCAACTTGATCATGTAAACGCCGCGAATGAGCTGATCATTCGTTGGAACAGTCCGGAGCCGGAGCGAACGGGTCCTCTGCTGGACTTGCTGCAGACAAAGCAGTCTTACCGCTTCCAACGCGTAGGGTATACCCTGAGAATTCAGGAGGCGTTTGAAGGCACCGTTATGCAGCGGCTTGGAAGCAAGAAGTGCGCTCGATCGGTGGTATTTTGCACCCCATAAGGCTTCTCACGCCGCAAAGCGTGCGATTGTCTCGCAAAACCCATGCTGTCTTGTGACTGATATGCTATCAATATAGTTCATCATGGCCATACAGTGTCTTTCGTTGCATTTTTTAGACATGTGGATTGTGGTCTAGTATGTAATGTGATATTGTAACATCTTCCCATTGTCTGGTCACATAACATGGCAGCTGTAGTGGAAGGATGGTGGCAAAACAGTGTAAGTTCGTTTAAGCCGGACTCAGGTAGCAAAAAGTGTATGTTTTGTTCTCGTAGGTAGCAGTCTAGAAACATTCATCCAACATTCAACATTCAACATAGAATCAAATCTAGAAACATTCAACATTGACCTCTGGTGGTGTGGTGCACTACGGGTACAGCACCTGATTGATCAAGGCCATCATTGAGTACAGTGTGAGTTGAGCCGAGTTTTAGCTACTGGCAAGTGTCATCACCTTCCTCGCAACCGTTGCCGAGATACAGATACCAAATGTACGGCATAGGCGGCGGTGGCTGAAACAGACTTCGTTCATTTTGAGTTCTATTATATGAGATTTGATCAATTCCTGGGTTGGTGTTCGTGTTGGAGGGCTTACAGTCGGTTATTCGAGAAGCAGAGACCATTTAGTGGTAACCTGTACTGAAAAGCAGGGGTCACCGAATTTTTTGGACTTGCCCACGTCTATACTTATTGCTGATTCCCAAGAATAGAGCTGCTTGTTAGAGAAGTTCGTCGGATACATGGGCGACGTTGTCAGTGAAAAGGAAAAACCCACGCCGCTCTGACGCCAGGTGAACTGCCTGATCTTTGCTGGCTGACGTTTGCTGCCTTTGCTGGCTGACCTATTCTGGCGTTCTGCGCACTCACCTGAGCTTCGTATCAACGGGCTATCTGTCAACTGGTTATCCATCAACGGCATGGCCATATAAAATGATAACTGTGCCTTCAGATTTGTTCACGGCTAAGCTAATGAGAACTAAATTTGTTGGTACAGCAGTTGGCGCCAATACGGTCTGGTCACGTGGTCGAAAACATTCAAGTGTATGTTTCCTGGTATCGATTATTATCGCATTTTTAATACCAGAATCATTTGTACTACATACCTGTATATGTACCACGCGGTGTGCGTTTTGATAAAAATGTAATGTTCATCCTCTGCGATGTCATGCGGTGATAATTTGTAGTGTGCGACGTTCGATCTACCTCATTTTTAAACCATAGTGTTATGCCGAAAATCCCTCCTCTTCCACAACGTTGGCGACGTGTTGACGACACGCACGCACGGCAGATCGGTGGGTGGTTAAATGTGTTGATAACAAATGCATTTGCCATAAGTTATATCTCTGCTGCAGGGACAAACCGTCCAATCTCATTGGACCGGTGCCAATTTTGGGCGTCTTGTGCACTACATATTGTGCTTCCCCTCCGTGGTCCTCCACGGATGACGAGAGGTGATTACATTGGTCGGTCAGAGTTCCTCACGATAGCGGTTACCAGGCACAGCTCGTGCCGCAACCAGTTGGCCAGCTACACCTCCACTGCGAGCAGCCGATCGTGTGCGGTTACCCCTGGGGCAGTGCGCAAGAGGCCGACGGCGGGATGTTAGGGAAGCCGGCAGGAAGATTCCCGATCTGACATTGGAGGCCGCTGGGACAAGGCGCCGGACAAGCAGAGACGCAGTTCTTGCCGCAGCCGTATTGGCAGCACTTGAGGAGGCCGCCGCAGTCGCTGTCGCTAGAGCAGGTATCCCAGTTTCCTCCTGGCGGCGGGTCCATGCAGCGCACCAGGGGCCCCTCATCGTCGAAGGGACACACCGCGCTCAATAGTGGCCGGCGTGCGTCTGAAACAGAAACGTGTAATCTCTTTACAAGTGTACGATTTGGGATACGTGGCGATGTTTGTGGCTAAGTAGTCATATGAACCGACCCGCTCCCGGGGCCGTGCGTAGCGACGTCTAAGTCGTAAGGTGGAATGCACGTTCCTCAGATACCGCACTCAGTAGGTACAAAATGCACCGGGGGTACTCCGACAACACTTCCTTAGCACTAAAATGCTGAGCAAAAATTTCACTTTAACTTTTGCCCGGCTGGCGGGTAAGGCGAGGATTTGTAATACAGCAGTCCTCACAAACTGTACAGTGATGAGAAACATGACAATGCCTACTGGCCACATCCTGCGGTCTATTAACCCGAGCCGTCTCTCCGGTCAGATCCTCATACCCCGTCTGGAGGGGGGATCGTAACCCCCCATCTAAAATACAAACTAAGCGTCGCACGAGAACGAAAGAGGTGTCATCGGAGTAGCGCTCGATGAGTAGGGTCCGGATCCGCCCCCAAAACATTTTCCGCCTAAAAGTGACGTCACCAGGTGGGCTAGATTTTCACGACATTTTCACGACTTACATTAATGTTTTTGGCTCTGGGGAGTTCATTTTGTGGATATCTAAAAAACAAAACAAAGTTTATTTAGGAATGAGGAAAGGACAGCGAAATCTACCGAGGCCATACATTTTTTGCTCCCCACATTTTTTAAATTTCAAAGTTTTAAGTTTTCAAGTTTTCTTTAATTTTCCTTTTCCAATGGGTGGAACAGACCGAGAAACCTTGTTGGAAATAAACTTTCCCTAATAAAAAATGCTTACTTTAGCCAGAGTCGTCCATTTAAAGTGCAATTGGCAAATATGCAAAATTTGTATGTAGTCAAAAATAACAAAAGTGAAAAATTCCGCTTATACGTTTTGTTGCATCCATAAAGATAAGCAAACGCTGAAGGCTTTATTAAAATATTTGTATCCGTTAAAGCGTGACGACTCGTTGAACTTTTTTGGAGGTGACCTCACTTGACCTTGACTAACTTGTTGACCGTGACTAACTGGTTGACCTTAGATGACCTGACTTCAAAATTGTCAACAGCATGTGGAATTGATGTTGGAAAAGGTATGCCAAATTTGGGCGCGCTACCCCGTCTTGTTCGTCCGCTATCCGCGAAAAACCTGAGGGGGTGGCTGAAGACACCCCCCCTCCCCCCGAGATGGTACGGGTTAAGCACTATGTACTGGAAGATGCTCCTGGCTTTGGCAAGCTCAGAAGAAACCGATTCTCAAATGGCTCAAATGGCCTGTCCCCAACAAGTGGCCTTCATGATTACTCCGACGCTTGACACCATGGTGTTTGCTTTCGTCACAACTACATATTTGATGACATGCAAATTTTAAGACACTAAATATACCGTAGATATCAAGTTCATAAACCGCGTCTGTCGCGAATTCGGACCGTGTCGCCCGTGATTGTTCATGGCCGACAGCCTTATGCCATTTGAAGCATTTCCAAACACATCGATCGCTTCAAAAGGCAGTATAATTGGAACAACAACGTCAAAAATATTGCAAACATGCAAACGGAGAAGAATCTTCGTAAGTGGTACGATGGATTTCGCTGCGGTGAGCAATCATCATTTTTACAACGGTTTTTGCACGGGCCCTGGAGGTGTAGGCGAAATCCGCCCACCCCTCCAGTTTTTCATAGATAACTCCAAATTACCCCGGCCGATACACGCCATTCTTTGTCTACCTACTTAGAAATGACCGGCGCGTTGTTTAAAGCAAGAAAAAAACGAAAATCGACAGAAAATGTTTCGAGTTAGTTGTCGTTAAAGTAAAAAATATTACCAGCGCCAGACCACAAATATCGGCGCTGATGCGCTCCCAGTATTTTGGCAAAAAGGAAGTGTTCTTGGCAACACTTGCGACTTGTTTGATGTATATTAATATGCTACATTGGTTCAAAGTCATGGATATGTCAACGCTTACATCCAGGATAGACACCTTCCTCCAACATGGATATGGACCCTTGTGCACCTCGTATGCACACCTTACGTCTAAATTGGCCTGCCGATGGGTCGCAGTGTTCACCTCCATCGCACCGCTACCTGTGCTGTGAATGTATACTGACCTGTTGCCATCGTGGAGACTATCAGCAGCAGGACAGTTGTCGCGATATGTGGCTGGTGCATGGCTGCCTCTGTCGGTGTGCACCTGACCGCACGTGCAGACCGTGTTTTGGGCGCTGAGGTTCCTGGGTGCCGCGGCGGTCACCTAGTTATACCGAGAGCCTCGACAGCAGCGCCGCGCTGCGGCGAGGAGCACGGAACCTACACCCTACCGGGAGCCGCCGTCCACCTGGGACTGGTGACAGGTTCCATTTTTTCCCAGACATGAAGCACCATGTGCTAGGGAAGTGAATGAAAAAGTGCAGCAAAGCATGGCTGCATTCTCTGGGGGAGGAGGATGACCACGATACACCTAGCCACATATTTGACGCACACGTCCTCTACAATGTTTTGAAGAACTTAACCTCTATTTTAATGTTGGTCTTCAGACGATTTCAGGGGACAACAATCTTGCCGCTGCATTTCGATTTGTCCCCTCGATAAAAATCAAATACAACCGTTCGGTGCAAGATGGTCAGATTACTTGAAATTTCCCGTTGTCGTTTCTGAGGTGTCGTGTGTCTGCCTGGGAAAGCGTCTCTACCATTGCTATAATACGCCAGGATGCTTGTTCACCTGTTTGGGTCAAATTGCAGGAGTGCTTCTGTTGGAGAAAAGACAGCTTCGAAATCAGAGTTTCCTTTGCTTTGTTGCATTACCGTTCCAGTGGAAAGAATGGACCAGAGCAAGCGTGTTTGCTGTGCTGGTTGCCGGCCATATACGTGAAGTGTCTCCTTGGTCCGGGTTTATGGAATCAGTTCCGTGTGCTATTGATTTGGTCCGTACAGACAACTGGTGCCTACTTCTCGTGAGCACGTGCACACCGTGCTTGCGGTGCAACATCTGTCGGTGGAGTGATGCTGGGCCGGAACTGGTCCATAGCACATGCTTGCCTGGAGGCGGAGGAAAGTGGAGGCCCGGGCCCTCCTTTAGCACCGAAAATTACACAAGATCGAACGGAAAAAATCATTTCACCACGCAAAACATGACATTTTCTGCATGATATGCACGCCGGAACATACATGACTCGGCGTGGTGTGTGTGGCTGATGGGCATGGTGGAAATTAAGGCACTTCTTCAGAGATTTTATCTGTAAAAACATGTTTACACTACCAGTCTGCTCTACATCTGCAAACTCCAGGTTGGTCCGGCGGTGCCGCCGAAGCCCCCCCCCACATTCCGCCGATATCTGAAGCCATGTGTACACCTTTTTTCCTTACCCAACGCCAAACCCAGGACCCTCTACAACATCAAAAATGGACGCAGACACACTGGACACACCGACGGGTGACACTTACAGAATTACAACTAGCAATCACACAGACCGGTAACACATGTGTAGGACCGGACAACATTCACTACTCTTTCTTCAAACACCTACCAACATCAGCACTACACACACTACTCAACACCTACAACACCGCATGGACCACACATACATACCCACAATCCTGGCTACACGCTTCTCTCCTACCTATACCTAAACCAAACACAGACTCAACCCTTTGCACCTCCTATCGACCTATTGCCCTCACTAGCTGCTTTCACAAACTATTCGAACGTCTTGTTAAAAAACGCCTGCTCTATATCTATATCTACTCTCCTATTCAATCAGGCTTCCTTCCCAATCAATCATGTTTAGACAACCTCACCTACCTGATCACAAACATCCAGGAAGCGGCGGCCAGGAAACGTTCCACAACCGCCGCCTTCCTGGATCTAAAACAAGCCTATGACACCATCAACATAACAGCACTAAACACTTACACAACATCGACATACAAGGCAAACTGATGATGATAACAAGGCAAACTGATACAAGGCACTACCTCCATTTCTATCTACTCAACAGATCTTTTCAAGTAAAAATTGGGCCCCACACCTCAGACACCAAATTCCCCACCACCGGTTTAATGCAAGGCTCAGTCCTCAGTCCCCTACTCTTCATTTTAGCCCTAAATTCCGCCGTCACCGACAACTTTTCGACCAAAATTGCAGTCTACGCCGACGACATAGTATTATGGACATCAACAAGAGCACCAGCACACGCATTAACAGTACTACAACACGCACTAACAGAACTCAACAACAAACTTGCCACACTAAACCTCCATATAACACCACTCAAATCCAAATGTATGATTTTCGGCTACAACAGAGACATAAACCTACGACCCCTAAAAATAAACAACTCACCCATCCCTTTGTCACCACAACAAAATTTATAGGTATCACATTACACAAACAACTAACTTTTCGGCCACATTTCCTAAACATACAAAAACGCGCCTAAAAAAATAATCAACATACTACGAGCACTTTCTGGCACACACTGGGGATCCGACCGAAACACACTTCTGGCCCTTTACAAATCACTCATTCGGCCAATTCTGTAATACGGATCCCCACTCTTTGAAAATGCAGCTAAATCAAACCTCAAAATTCTACATTATATTCAACGACGATCTCTTCAAATAGTCACAGGAGCCTTCACCACCTCACCTTCTCACGCTCTTCACATATACAACCACATCCTAGAATTACAGCACAGACGTACAGAAGCACTACTTAGATACCACTACAAAACACAACTCACGAAACAACACCCATGCACACAGGCACTAAAACTCCGCACAGCACGCAGACACCAACTCATGAACTCCACACGACTACAAACCACAATAGGCTGCCGCATACTAACAAACTAGACATAACACTCCCAACGACAACACCACACCCACAACCCATCGCATGGTGGAAACAGTCGACACCCAAGACACTCTTCCTCATTGACAAGCCAAAAGACACATACACACACGCATAAATCCAACAACTATTCCTACAATTCACAGCACAGCACGCCAACTACAACATCATATATACAGAATGCTCCAAATCACATACACAGCAGATGGGCGCAGCGGCGGTGCTGTATACCAACGCAGCGCCGCCGCTGGTCATCATACGCGCCCGTCTGCACGACACAGCATCCACATACACAGCAGAATTATTCGCAATCTTCTCGGCATACTGCACCATCTACAACACCAAAATTGAACACGACATCATAGCTACAGACGCAAAATCTGCACTACAGAGCATAACACCCCACACCAAATACAAACACCACCTCATACCCAAAATACTACGCATCCACAAACAACTCACCATACCACAAGGGCCAACACTTCCCTGGATCCAAAGTCACACAAACATACACGACAACGAACACGCAGACACAGAAGCAAACATAGCCACAACACTCCAACAAACCACACAATGCCCCTATTCACAATCCGACTACTATCCCACAATACGACAGGCCATCAACAAACACATATAACAAACATGGGACACAGCAACAACACAGCTACACGAAATACACCCCAAACACGAACACTGGCACTCCATCAACCAAAACACCAGACTAAGAGAACGGACACTAACACGACTACGCATAGGACACACAGCACTCACACACTCATTCCCCCTACTCAATCAACCACGACCACAATGCACTACGTGCCACCACACACTCACAGTCAAACACATGCTCATATACTGCACCAAATACAACAACCAAAGACAACATATCACAAACTATTGCACCACGAACAACATCCCACTGAACCTCACCACGCTCCTCAACGACGACCATCCAGCATTACACGAACACCGTTTCCACTTTCTCAAAACTACGCGCATTATGGAAGATTTGTGAAAAAAAGAAAAAAAAGAAAAAAAGGAAAAGATATGTTAAAAAACGAAAGAGAAAATGAACAAAACCAGGAAAATAGGGAAAACAAAAAGATACGTTACAAAAAGGAAGATAAAAATAAAAAAAAAAAAAAAAAAAAGAAGAGAAATATATACTTATGTTCTTGCAATGTTCAATTCTGGCGATGACCCGACCCCCCCACTACACCCCATACCCCAATGTGGCACCGTCCGGACTAACTCTCTCTCTCGACTTCATCATCTCCGGCTCTCAAACAACTCTACTGCACCAGCTCTACATCTTCAATCGATCCGGACTACCTCAGCTCTACTCTTCAAGACCATCTCAACGCTACTTCACCACCGCTCAACTACTCTACTAAACCTGCACCTCGGATTCATCCTCCTACCCTACGCTACTCACTCTCTTACACATCTCTCAACCGGAACCATCCGATATCACCACACGGTGGCAGGCTGGCAAAATTCACTCACACACACACACGTAAAAGTCTGAACAGGCAATGTACTGTGCCCCTTTGACCACATTTCGGCTGTCTTTGTACATCTGCT